>CM024957.1:23117384-23717384 GCA_014282245.1 Rhododendron simsii | reverse complement strand
CGACACCCTTACTTGAGTCCATGTAACATGGATTGACTCAAATTTTGGTTAGATAAGTGGTGGTTTAGTACTCACCAACATTTTTATGCTTTTGCTGCTTGCATTGACTGAAATTGTATAAGTTGTGTGTTCTGATTCTCCACAGGATAGAATGGATCAACAAGGGCATGGACAGCCCCACGGTGCGGGTACAGCTCAATTCCATTACGGGCAATATGATCCAAACCAAGTTAATGGTACCCCTAATCGAGGACCAGCTGTTACATCCGTTGCGGACAGTCAATCTCCTAGTCAGCTTGCGCAACACCAGCTTGCCTATCAACATATATACCAGCAGCAGCAGCAGCAATTGCAACAGCAACTCCAGTCTTTTTGGGCCAATCAATACCAAGAAATTGAAAAAGTTACTGACTTCAAAAACCACAGCCTCCCCCTGGCCAGGATCAAGAAGATCATGAAGGCTGATGAGGATGTAAGGATGATATCGGCAGAGGCACCTATTGTATTTGCCAGGGCATGTGAAATGTTTATATTGGAGTTGACTTTGCGGTCTTGGAATCACACGGAAGAAAACAAGAGGAGAACACTCCAAAAGAACGATATTGCAGCTGCAATCACTAGGACCGATATCTTTGACTTTTTGGTTGATATAGTGCCAAGGGAGGATCTGAAAGATGAGGCACTTGCATCGATCCCAAGAGCTGTTGGCGGGCCTGCCGATGCGTATCCTTACTATTATATGCCAGCTCAGCATTCGCCGCAGGCTGGAACTCCGGGGATGATCATGGGCAAACCTGTGGTGGATCCTGCTTTGTATGCTCAACAGCCTTACCCGTACATGGCTCCACAAATGTGGCCTCAGGCACCACAACAACCAGATTCACCCTCAGATTCTTAGTCACTGAAGCATCTACTCTGTCTGGAGAAGTGTGAGTTCTTTCATGTTCTTTAGTTTCATTTCTTTTTTTCAAGTAGAAGTGTAGCAGTTAATTTGCATGTTGGCGCAACTGCTTGTGTTGTCTGTGCCTACTTTAAAAAATTGGTTGTTTTTGTTGTCCTCCAAGGATACTTTTCTGGTAAAATACAGATGGTGATGGTTTAGATAGTTGGGTTCTATACTTCTCTCAGTTTTTTTTTACTAACCAACGGTGAGGTTATTATCTATTTTTGTTTGACTAGGTTGTTTCATGTTTTTCAGTGCTATTATGGTAATGGTTTCTTTGTCTCAATTTTCTTCCTAGTTATGATGACTGTTTTGGTCTAGGTGTATTTTTGTATTTTGTTTCTTTTTTCTGGTTAGACCTGCATTCTTTTTTAGTTGGCAGCAATTGTCAACCTTAGAAATGCAGGATCAAGAAAAATATGGACTTGGAATTCTTTCATCTGCTTACTACCTTTCCACTGTATAAATTATTTACTTTTATGCACCACAGTTTTGGCATTGTCATTTCCTTATTTTAATATTATAAAGATCTTGTGGCGCAACTGATGGCTGAGATAGCCGTAGCAGGTAAAAAAGGTAAATATAGAAGAAGTATGTGAAACTTTTGAAATCTTAAATCTGCAGCACACCCTATCTAGGCTAATGTTGCCGTGTCTTTCCTTAGTATGACTATAACTCATGATTGTTGTAATAAATGGTAGCATTCTGTATTGTCATGTTTGCAAAAGACTGTTTATTCTCTTCCAATTTGTCATTGGCATGGCTGCATGGAGATATTATGTTCTGTATTTGTTTCTCTCCTATTTTGTATTTCTCTTGCATTTGAAGTCATTGAATTCGGGTGCAAACTGTTGCTTAAAGTATGCTTTGGATTTTGTTTTGGCAGAAAGAAAGAAGAGAACTTTTGTTCCCAGAGTGCACTCAAGATGCGAGCTGATAAAAAGAGGACTGTGGTATATTACAGCAGCCGTTTATGCAGCTGGTGTTTATTTTTCCATCTTTAGATCTCATCTCTGTTCCTACTATTGTGAAGTATAATTAGCTTAATGACCCAGCATAATGCTAGAGCTTGTTGCATAAGCAAAACCAAATTTTAATTTGCAATATATTTGGTAGTTTTTGTCCCTCTCATCTGTGTGTTTGGCATTCATGGTAAACGTTGTTGACCCTATTTGTCTGCTTGAATCCGTTTGGTTTTACAGCAAACTAGTTAGTGTGTTATATTGGACTGGCCTTGGGGCTGTGAGTAGACTGTAGAGTATCGATGGCTGCTGTCGCGGCCTCGGATGTTTCTCATATGTAACTTGAATTGATGGTTGAAGGAATACAACTGCACTCGGTTATATCGTTGCTCGAGTTCCAAGAAGGAAAGAGCAACGCAATAGCTCTGGTCGCTGTGCAGGAATAAAGACACCCATTAAAGATAGAAGGACAAGTAAAATGATGAACCCGGTGTATGGAAACCACAATCTTTTATAGGGAGCAGAAAGGTAGTATGTGATGTTGGATTGTCTGATTATTGAGTTTATTAAATGGGCCTTCACGTGAGGAAGAGTGTTGGATAGCTTCATATATGCAGTTAGGGCAATTTCTTAGCAGCTTAATTTTTGGCGAGTCATCTACTGGACCATGGTCTATTGATATGAATGTGCTTTGTTGATCTTTATGATGGGTAGTGCCTTTTTTTCGTATGTTGGACGAGGCCTCGGGGGAAAGATGTGAACAAAACACATGAATCGTATGCTATGCAGCAGTTGGCTTTTGAATATTCCTACTGGTGGTGACCATTATTCAAATGTCAATGATTTAGGTACACACTGGAATTTTGCAGCCTACTTGGTATTGTTTGTTGTTTTGTTCTCTGTGATCTTCATTTCTTTTCTGCTGCTGCTGCTTTTTTTTTTTTTTTTTTTTCATTTTTTTTCCCCGGAAAGTGGAAGCAACCAAATGTTTTGAGTAAACTTGTTTATGCGTTGTTTATTCTTTCTAAAAAAGCATTGGCAAATGTAGAGTATCTTTTCGATGTTCATTCAAAACTGGACTGTTTTTTATGTTTCCTGAAGAATTTGTGGAACACGTTTTGTTTTTTGAAATTATAAATAAAATTTGAAGATGAAACTGATGCTAAACTAGCCTGGCTTTTGCAGGGAGTCCTAACTATGACCAAAAATGCCAAAAACGATAGCCCGCCGTTACGAATACTGGTCGTTTGCTATCTCAAATTGGTAGTCAACCAAAAGGAACACTGTTTATTACCAGGCCAATTTGTATTTGTTGCATGGACAGAAGTAGTTCTAGGATCACACCCACTTTACACACCCAAATGCACACCCACACGTGTAATGCACACCCACACACACGTGTGTGGGCTCCACACATACTAGAGTGTCTAGTGTGTGGTGGGCTCCCTCTAGTGTGTGGTGGGCTCCCTCTAGTGTGTGTGGAGCCCACACACTGTGTGTGGGTGTGCATTTGGGTGTGGTCCTAGAATAATTGTTTCATTTTTGCTTTCTCGTACAAGAGTTCCACCTGGACGGATGGATCTGAGGCTAAGATAGCATAGAGAAGATCCATTAGAGGTGAATTTGCGAAATAGAGAGTACAAAAATCTGAGTTAATTTAGTGTCATTCAACAGGAAATTCAAATAAAGGAGCTCTTGCTAGTTCGAATCCCTCATCACAAACACGTCGAGTTCAAGTAAGAGAAGTCACTTTATACTTGACCCATTTAGAGGAAGTTCACTTGATGCCAAAATGACATTGCCGAAGCCGTTTTTCCAGCTTGCTTGCATTGTAAAAAGTCAAAAAAAAAAAAAAAATCAATGCTACGGCTCCGGTTTGGTGCCATTTTAGCACAATCTCAAAACCAGATCTTCAGATTAAATCTATCTCATCTTGCGATATAAATCAAATGATTTGGATGATGTAGCAAGTTTAGCAACTGCCAAAGCTGATGCCAAATTTGGCACCAAGAATGGCATTGCCAAAATTTAGCATTGAATTTAACACTAGAGTGGAGATGGTTTTGCCATTCTTCATGCCAAGTTTTGGCTTTGACATGGAATTTGGCACAAGAGTGGAGTTGCTCTTACCTTCATTTAACACCAAGCCCTTTGAAATTCAAACTCATAACAAAACTAGTCAATAACCATCTAGAACAACATCTGAGCAAAATATTTCTTTCCACATTTGCAGTAATTCGGGAAAGAATTTTTGGGAAGAGGAAGATTCAATACAGGATCAAACATATCCCCAGATTAATGTATTCCTTACTGAATGAATACATTAATGTGGGGTGAACCAGGATAGCACTCTGGAGAAAAGAAACAAAAAACAATCAGCCTCGACCAATCCCGGCTCACGGCTCACGCTCCTGTGAGGAACGGTCAAAGAGAGAACAAAATTACATCTTCAAAGTTCAACCGGCAGTTATGAGAATATAGAGAGAAAAACGACGTTGAGAACAAGTTCTGACAATAACAAGAGCTTACTTCCGATATGCAGTGAACAGTTGCAAACATATGTGCACGCGTTTGATAGACTAACTCCATATCCAAAACTTTATACAACCAGCATTCCGAACAGAATATACAGTGAACCAACGATGATGATAACTACTTTTTCAAATAACACGGGTTTACTCAGTTATTCTCCTTTTGTACCCCCTTCATCACAATGCCCTCAAGAATCCCATCAGTACCGAAATTACCAGAGAATTGTTGAGGATCAACTGGACCTGGCAGCTTAAACGAGATGGAGAAGTGCCCCGATGGACAAAGGTTCTGTGTCTGCATTTCAAACACCTGGGACTGCATATATACGGTTTGCTCACCTGTGGTTGTCACTCCTCTTATCAATACTTTGCCATCAATTGCAACTTCACAACCAAATTCTCCTGCGCAGGGGCAACAAAACGATGTCACATCTTTTTCTTTTAATCGTATCTTTGATTGTAATGAGGCCCGTGAAGCAGGAAAAGGCTATGACAGGAGTCGATAATTCAACTTTTTGACACAAATGTTTAGAATAACAGAAGAACTATGAATACAGCAAACAGAAAGCAAAGGGCAGGGGAAGGTCATTACCACACCAAAATAGCAACAGTAGAACTGATACGGGTGAGCGACACTACACTGATACTCTGACACGTTAGAGGCACATTAAAATAACATACTTTGTTTTGTTAGTAGGAAAATGCTATAAAAAGACCCGTAAGTTGTCTTTTCAGGTTCAAAAAGTGTAATGAAAGATGTACAAAGTACATAAAAGAAATGTGTGAAACAATATTGAAAAGTGTAAAAAGTGAAATAGAAGGAGCCCTATTTCTCCATTCACTTATGTTCATCCTTTACTCATATAGGCACATTAACAAAAAAGTGTAAGCTTTAAGTGGAGTACAATATCATTTGGCACCATGACATGTCCCATGGGTGCAATTGTGTGCTAGAGTATCCCTGCAGGAACAAATTCGAATACGTAGGACTTGTATCAGGAGAGTGTTGGTGTCCTTGCTTTGTAGCTTGATGCCTTTAATTCATCATATGCACACAATTTAAAAGAGAAAAAGAGGAGGGAAAAAAGTAAAAGAATTCCATTCTAAAAAAATAGCGAGTTGTCTGAAGTTGGGAAAATAACGCCAAAAGGATTCTCTTTAAAAAAACCGTACTCAGATAAATGTAAATTATGCCTAACTGACGAGGAAATAACGATCACCTAAAAGACATTTGAAAATCTACCACTATCAATTATATAGCCAGTGGATGCTAAAAATCAATGTACCTACAAGACATTTGAAAAACTACCACTACCAATTATATGGCCAGTTGATACTAAAAATCAACTTACTCTCATCCCTTTTCACCCCAGGAAGGGATACGCGGAATAGGTAGGAATCCTCGCATTCTCCAATGTCCAAAAGTCCAATAGACGGTCCAAAATGACCCATTGCTGCAGTCCCAGTGATTGAATATCCACTTCTGGTTACATTTACAATGTTTCCCCACTCTTCTCTAGTTGGGGGAGAAGGAAGAAATACCATTCCTGACTCAAATCCCCCCTCACTCCTGGTGCCTACTTCAGCTGGCAATGGAACCACATTACTGTAAGTCACAGGTACACAATTACGCGGTGCCCCATCGACCGGTCCCAAAACATGGACAGTTTGCGAAGATTCTCTCTTCTTGTGGACACAGTTTAGAGGTCCTGTAGTTTTAGAACCGTTGCCATTAAACCCAACCTCCTGCAACGATATGTCATACAACGCCTCGTCATTGACACCAGTGTACATCCTTGCACCATCTCTATCCAAAACCAAGTTCTGTAACCCAGTTAGCCGTTTGAACCTTTCCATATCCTCAGGCTTGATATAGTATGATTCTGGGTGGTTAATAAATACAACGTTTTCAATGATCTTGTAAAGGGTTTTGAACCGCGAGTGCGGATGAAGTTGAGGAGGAAAGAGATCAGGAAACTGAGGGTATTTCGCTGGCATAGGGAGATTCCCATGGAGGAACCGGTCCAACCAAGGTCCTTTTACCACAACGGAGTCATCTGCCTTTCTAAGTACATAATGATATACCCTCTCTACTTCAACTTTTTTAATGTGGGAGCCTGCAAGCTGCTCAGAAGTATACGAGGGAAGAGCCTCAGCAAACCTTTGTAAAACGGACTTTGGGGGACTTTCTGCCTTGAGATCAGGCCCAAAAAAGGTACCCAGTATGAAATATAGGAGGAAGCACTGGTCGTCACTTGGCATCAACCCTGTCGATATACTGTCCAATTCAGACCTGACAGCAATTTGAGATTCTGTAGCTTGAGGTGAGGTATCCATTGCAAATCCAAATCAAAGCCTGAAAGGAAAAGAAGCAACTCTTAAGAAAGGAAATGTCAATGCGAAGACAGATTAATTACTTGAGGATGTTTGGCATCACGTGCAACTCAATTTGAGAATTTTTATCTTCTAACTATTTTGCTGAGAACAAGATCGAAAATAGGCAACATAACTTGTGAGGAGAGAAGGGGTACAACTAAGAACGAAAGAAAAAATGGGGACGTGGGAACCGAATTTCAGGGTATTTGTCTCATAATAGAGACTTTACTGCACTTTTTGTTGTGGCTATGGGAGCATGGTGTTGTTGACATGTAGGTTTTCAGTGTGCTTTGTTTGAAGATGCACTCTGGCAGAGAAGGCCCTATAGAGCGGGATCAAAGGCTGCCCTTTCAGCGTTGCATGCTTTTCGTGCGACGGGAAATGGTAGTTTTCTAGCACATACAAGAATTGTTCATCCTCATTTGTAACTCAATTAACAAAGTTCTCGAGGGCTCTTGAGCTATGTTACAGAGACTCGGATATGGCTTATCAGATGCAGGTATGTGCAGTGTGAGACTGGTCTATTTCTCAATTCAAGGAGCTGGGACTGCAAAAATATTCAAATTTTTTAATTTTTTTTTCTACATGTTAAATTTTGTTTTTACTAGGTGCTGTAGTTCATTCATGCAAAGCACAAGAGTTTGATGCATCATTCTCTAGTAAACTTCACTAGTAAATATGCTTCTGAGGTGAATATATTAAACACGTCAGATGCATACACCATGTGCTCACTCATTCCAACAAGATGAAACGGGTACTTTACATATTTTTAGTTTCTATAGTTGATCTCAGTTAGATTGAGAGGTTCTGTAAGACTCTTGTAACCTCCATGATAATATAACAAAAACTGTGAAACAACAGTGATTCCATGGATGTAGTAAACAGATAACCATGAAACAGCAGTGACTTCATGGATGTAGTAGCCCTTGTTTTTCGGGTGAACCATGTAAATCTGGTGCCTCGTTTATGCGTGCTCTATCTCTTTTTTGTTCTAGATTTACTTGTTTGTATGTGACCGTTGTGTTATGAAGTTTGTGTATTGATTTCTAGCATAATTATATGTCCGTTGAAAACCCACAACACTTGCATCATACAACCTGTGAACTACATTACAAATATGGAATGCTGTTCAGGCCAAACATAAAAGGATTTGAAACCAAAAAATTATCAGTCACTGTAACATCAGTAATACAAAATATACTCTTCAGACTACACGAGACGATTAGTTTGAGACCAAAATTTATCAGTTATTGCAATATTAGTAAAACTTATGTGTGTTGCGGGCCAAACAGATAAAGATAGAAACATAGAATTTATGCGTTATATTAACATCAGATATCCATATGACATTTGAATGATTATATCTAATACTTGTCTTGCATGCATACGAGGTTTGTAGTTTGAACAGCAGGAAGACCCTGGGTACATCCTACCGGGTATATCTCTAAAAATTCTGCGAAAAAAGAAACCTGCATATAATGTCAGGTTAAAACTTGCACATAATATGTTTGAGTTAGTACCGTAATGATACTTCTAGTAGATATTTAATCAGTGAATTGGATCTTCAAAGCATCAATGCATGTGGAAAAACTCACATCATCTATAGCCACCACTGCTAGTAATACAATATCCTTCAACACAAGCACGCTAGCCTGCCCGGCCCGCGCACACACATATGTAAGGATGTATATGCATGACTTCTACATTACACAAAATACCCTCCAAGGTTCCCATCCTGTAGTCAAATATGCTTCTCTTTGTGGCAGTTTTATGTCATGTCAATGTATTTTTTGTCCAATTAAGGCTTCACTGGTTCCTCAGTTTGGTCTAGAAGTTTGTTATAGCTCTGAAGTGGAAACCTAGCAATAAAGCATTCGAAGCATGTCTAGAAATTATAATTGAATGTAGTGTGGCAGCGGACAAGCCTTTTTAGAGGTCATGATCTTTGGATTGCTCAAGTACCATTCAAAAAGCTATAGTCGAACGCCAATATATGAGAACTAAAAATGGGGAGAAATAAATGACTTCTGCAAAAGAAATAAGTAAAATCAAATGACAGGAGTCAAGTCCTGGTTGAGAAGAATAGTAGTCACTCATTTGTAAACTTGGCAGTTTTTGACAAATAAGAAAGTGGATTTATTCCAATTATTTGTCGCCAGTTTTATCTAATATCTGTGAATGATATTAATCATCTTAACTTCTGCCGAATCCATCACTTATTGAATCAGGGAAAACGGAAAACACATAGACTATTTCGTCGATGTACTAAGATTGTTGATTGATTGGGGAAGGGATAAACAATTAGCTTTCAACAAAGGTAGAAATTCAACATGGATGGACACGATGTCAGCCGTCCATGGTTTACACTCTTCGCTTTTGCTTCTTTCTAATTTTATTGGTTGAAAAGTATACGTCTGAATTCAAATTCAAACAGGCAATCACATTTGAAATTGCGTAAAGTTTTGCAGAGGAAATGCTTGCCAATGATTCGGAAACTAAACTTAAAACGGAAGATGACCCTTGTAAATTATTGGTAGCCCCACCCCGAAGTCTTTTCCCATTCGCATATGCTTTTCCACTCGATCCACCCTTTTTGGGGTAAGGGTCAAGTTGAATCACATAAACACATTAACTCAATACGCCACAGTTTGCCACAAAATTAAAAATAAAGATAATTAGGAAAGAAATGAATTGCCTAGCCCTTTGGATATGGTCTAGTATGAGTATATGGACAATCAACTTTGAGGAATTATGAGAATTTGTAGTTTTAGAGGAATCTCAACATAGACTAGCATCCTCTCATTGAGTTATCTTTCCTATGATCCAAATGAGGGCTACACGGTATATCAGTCATTCAATATCATGCCAAAAAAAAAAAAAACCAAGTAGACATCTTGGATATCAGTCTGTGTTAGTCTAACAGTCAATTTCACAAGAAAAATTTAAGAACGGCCACTGGTATCGCATTGCTGGAAATTCCATTAAAACCTACCAAATAACAAGTTGAAACCGTGGGCCATTTTAAACCAGTGGAAGAGAATATTCAAGGAGAGGATCATATCCATTGCATGGATAAAGAGGCCTTAGGGACCACATGCGTGTCGGGCTGATTCGGGTTGTCCATGCTCGGCAATGGATGGTTTAGATTGCGCGCATCTCAGTCGAATAGGAATGGACGGCCGAGATCTATTCGGCCAAGATGCACTCAGAGCACTTTCGAGCATGTACAGTCCGGATTGGCCCAACATGCATACTGTCCCCTGTCCCAGGTACCCCAACCAAGTTCACAAAGAAGCTTCGACTTGTCTATTATACTCTCTACTTTTTAATCATTACAGAAGAGTGCACATTCTCAAATGCAGAACGTTAAAAGAACTTTTCGTACATAGAAACAAAAGTCAAAAAGTCGACAAACAAAATGGAAGGAGGGAGAGTACATGATTTATGAACCATATTTCTGTTTTTGGACGGAAGATAACTTCACAAAAGAAAATGAAGACATAAAACGAAAATGCATTGTGTGAATCAGTTTAATTATAGTGATTACCACGTGGTGGTTAATAAACGACCATGCAAATGCAGATTCACCACGTTGATTACCAGCTAAAACAGAAATTACAAGCTTTAATTGGATCTCTACAAAACCCTTGATCATGTTATGATCAGATACATAACAAGTGAGAAATAATCGCAGAATCAGAAGGAGAACTTTGACGGTGTGATGATTTTGACAGAGAGAGCAATAAATTCCTCTAATTAATTGCATTTACAAAGAAAGAGAGGAGCTTACCAGTCAAAATGGAGGAGGTTCTGAATTCTGATAGAGACAGAAACGGGAATTTGAGAGAGAGAGAGAGAGAGAGAGAGAGAGAGTGAAATGCTTTCAGTCTCAGTCACCATGCAGTTGATTATGTCAATTGGGTTTGCTGACTCAGGCCCTGAAAATAGATTGCACGCCCAAACATCTTCATGTACTTTATCGCCGCCCCCACAAGAACATGTGAGTGGGGACCGGAAGAGTGTTAAAAAGACATCACATGACGGTGTCTCAGAAAAATGTATCAAAATTATTCGGGCCTAGTTTTCATGAAGGCGAGGATAATCATTAAAACTATTTCAGCCTAGTTTTCCAAAAAATAAGACTAGTCTTTTTTTTTTTAGTTTTGCTTTTATTCAAAAAAATTTCTAATTTGAGGGTTTTGAGTCAAATTTTTATGAATTGTTAGTTCGTCTTGACGACAAAAATCGAAATGGTAAAAATTTACTACTTTTACCCATTTTTTAAAAAATATTCAAAATTTAGTAATTTTAGCCCAAAAAACTGTGCTATAAGTGCTTGGATATTTTCACCTAAATTGGGTCAAAGTCATATTTTTAATTTTTTAATTCCTCTCATCAAGATAAACCAATAATTCATAAAAAATTGACACAAAATTAACAAATGCAAAAAAAAAAAAGAATAAGAACAAAACAAAAAAAGCCCCAAGTTTTTTTTCTTGGGATACTCTTTCTATTTTTAGCCATTCCAAGGATTCATTCTATATTATTTCAATAAATTGCACAATAGTGGATATATAGGGAACTATACCAATGACTTACCCAATTTATTGCAGAAATTTTCAGGATCAATGGTTGGACCATGCAAACTAGAAATACTTTTTCTTAGATGAAGGAATAGATTACGCAATCTAGGAGTATTTTCATATTGCTCATGATACCTATCATAATTCGGACATCTATTTCAAGTGCATGTGGAGTGCTAGTGGCATGTCCTTAACCCCCTCTTTTCATCACATATTTACATGATATTCATGTAAGAGTATGATGCTTGTGAAATGATAGTGCCAAAATAGTTTTTGTCAATATAAAAAAAAAATTAATGTGCAAAAAACCTTGCACCTAATTAATTATAAACTGCTTTTGGTAATACCAAATTTGATTTTGTTAAGGTACAATATTTCTATGCACTTTTAAAAATATTAATGACATCTGCTTTGGCATTATCAGCACCCGTGATGAGCCAACATTATCTAGTGCTCCAAGGGCAGTGACTCAATATTTTTTTACCATCGCATTTTCGTGTAAAATATTTCAACTAGAATTGCTTTGGTTCTTTTTTGTTGTAATCCAGAACCGATCTTCTAATATATATCAACCTAATTTTATGTCGCGTGGCTGCATTACAACCTGAAAATCCCTCCCACGGCTTTTTCGCACAAGCTTTCGCATGAGGGGAGCGTGCCCAAAGAATTACTTGTCTTCTGTTTGATCTTCAAAATCTTTTCCGCAAGAGATGCGAACCGTTTGAAAAATCAATCATTTGTTAAAGGAAGTTCAATTAATCTGAAGCATTCATCTTGATAATCAATGATTCAGATTTGTTGAAATTTTTATTGGTAAAAATATATTATTACCAGTAAGAATATGAAAATAAATCTGAACCATTAAAAATACCATCCGACGGTTGTTATCACTTGGACCGCACCTCTGTAGTCCAAAACTCGACTGCAAACAAGCCAGATTCTTGTTGAAAGGATTCATTCTCTTGTTTGAATGATGATTTCTTATGGTGGGCAGAGAGGGAGGTTGAGGGTCGGCATAGCTCTACATAAATGTGAGAGGAGTGGGATTTGGAAGTTGATGGTAAGTCACACGTCGATCATAATGCACTCGTCGGAGACCAAGCATTTAAAGGATGTGTTTGGACCATATTTGGAAAATCCCAAATTAATTGTTTGTTAATTTCTAAAATTTAATAGGCTAATGGGTTTATTTCGGCTAGGATAAGGCCAGCCGAGATAATGGTTATGGAGGGACAAGCTATTTTGTTGAGGAGAGATAGAATATCCCACTTTTTGTGGCGGTGGTTAATATACTTTTAAATTAGCTTGTACAGTTAAGGGGTTAATTTAAGGAAAATGATATTGACACTCCAAAAATTGATACATGCACTCCAAAATTAGTGTAACTCCAAAGCCATTTTTCTTTATTTTTTGGATGTCTGCATCAATTTTTGGAGTGCCAATATCATTTCCCTAATTTAATCTTATTCTAAATTTTTTCTTACTAATTATTTGACCCATGTTCTCTACGGTTGCAAGAAAATTAGGGAAAGTGGGACACGTGGTGACTTTTTATTTGTTTTAATTTCAAGAATAAGGAAGACTTTGGACTTGGTCAAAGGGACACGTGGCAGCAAAAGAGGAGGGGGTTTTGTGTGTGTGTGAAGAAAATGGGTAGAAGATGTGCGTAGTGGAAGTGTTTGTTCAGCCATTTCAGGAGACAGTTAGACTATGTTCGTTTGAGAGTTTAGTTTAGTTTAGTTTTGGTAATGGGTGGAGAGAGAAATAGGGTAATGATTGGAAATAGGGGTAATGATTGGAGAGAGATAGAGAGAGATGAGAAAGTAATAATTGGAGAAATAGGGTAATGATTGGAAAAAGAAGTAGGGTAATGATTGGAAAACAAAATAAAAACACTTCCAAACTTCCAAACGAACATAGCCTAGAGCCTATAAATACAAGAGTAGTTCAATAGCATTCCAAGTTATCTAGCTAGAAGTTGTTTATGGCAAAGAGTAGAGGTAGAGGACATGTGGCTACCTGGTGGTTGTTGGAGGCGGATGATCGGTGGATTTGGGTTGTTGCTGTCTATTTGGTGGGTGACAATGCTTGGTAGTGGGGTTTGGATTTTTTCTAAAGTTTAGGGTTTTATTTTTTGAGTTTTCTTGGGCCGGGCTTGGCTCACTTTGGTGGGTTAGGTTTCTTTTTTGTGCTTATTATATGATCTGGGCATATTAGGTCCTCAGGTGTTATGGGCTTTTGCCCTATAGGAGTGTTTAGGCTTTTCCTTCCAACTTTTGATTGAAATTCCCTTTCCCCTTCCCCTTTTAATAAAATGCTACTTTTGTTGATCAACAAAAAACAAAAAAGACAATGTAGCATGTTTTGGGATATAGACTTCAATGCTCAGACTCTTTTTTCACCACACATAAGAATGAGACCTACACAATTATTTTGGGTCCCACACCTAATGTATGTTAGAGCACCATATGACGGTGCCTCAAAGGCATGCAAAGGCTTGAATAATTAATTTCTCTTGGTGATGGCATATGACTTGAACTGTTGGAGAGGTATTTTTATAATTGCAAAAATACTTGTCTTGACTGGCTAAATCTGAGTGTGGGTGCGTGCATGGTTAACTACTAGAACATATATGTTGTGAATGGTCCAGAGAGAGAGAGAGAGAGAGAGAGAGAGAGAGAGAGAGAGAGAGAGAGAGAGAGAGAGAGAGAGAGAGCTTGTTTGGTAAAGGACACAATGGTTTGATTCCTTTAAAAAAAGAAAAACAAAAAAGGACACAATGAGTGTAGTTGGCCATGATGTATCTTGTAGTATGTAGTAATGTAGACATGCATGCCAATGCATTGAAACAAGCAAGTGTTGTGCTCTGGTGGCTAGCTAGCTTGATGGTTTTCTAGGCAGAGCGATTTTGTCTTGCCATATCGATGAGTGGCCAACCAATGTGTCGGCCATTAATAAACACAAGAGCATGCTTCATACTACCACTCTATTATTGGTGCTACCTATCCCTCATTAATTTTATCATTCGATCATCTATATAAACATGCATGTTTCCTTTTAGGAAGCAGAATCAAACCCAAGGTGGTGGCCATGATCAAGGTCTCTAATTATGTATGGACACTACACTTTCATTTTCCGGGTTCCACTAGGTTCTTCTAGAATGTTCCAAATCTTCTAAAATTTATTCCGAACTTTGCCACCAGGAATGGCCCTGAGGTAAGTTCTGCAAGCCTTCAGTCTTGAGCAACCCTCCGGGCTGGGGCAACAAAAAAAAAAAAAAATTGAGTTAGATTATAAATTTGAAAAAGTTTCCCATAGTAGCACAACTCTCTTTGCTTGGTGTAGTGGTCACTGATGTTGTCAAAGCATTTGTGGTGCTTGGTTTGATTCCTAGGTGCTGCCATCTCTCTTTTCTTTTTTCCTCCATTTTTTTGTTCTGCGCTCTTTTTGTTTGCCTATCCACAATTTTTATTCTACCTCTTTTTGTTTTCCTCCCAACAATAATCTATCAGTGATATTCTTACATTTGATTTAAAAAAATGTCATAGTTAAAAATAAATCGAGCAAGCTAGCTAACACGATTTTTATTTTTATCTTTGAATTACCATTTTGCAAGAGAGAATAAGGAGATTGGCTATGATCTCAATTGAAAATGAGGCGCAATTCCACTAAGAGTATTTTTGGGCATATGGGGCTTTTTAAACTTCTTATGCTTTTCAAGAAAGGTCATTCTCCTCACATATATAATCTAAAATGCCCAAAAAAATAAGTTAGCGGAACGGGCCCTGAGTTCTTGGATAAGTAAAGTAGGATGACTCAATTGAGAAACTTGCTTCAAAAAATGCTAGGAGAATTTTTTTTTTTTTAAAAATCGGATCGTGCTAATCATAAAACACTATAAACGAGATTTTCATTTTGATGTTGATTTTTTTTTTTAAATGTTATTCAAGCTAAAAAAACAATAGTATAATTTTGAATTTTTTTGTACTTGTATCTTTTTATTTTTTATGACTTAATAGTAAGTGAGTAACAAAGTATGAGGTTGGGCTAGGGCAACCCCAAATATCGGGGCCAACAAATTTTGCCGGTCGAGTGTTCCGGGCTATCCTAGAATTCTTAAATTTTCCAGATTGTGATTGTGATGGAGTCTTCTGGGTTTTAAGAAAATTATTCTAGAGTTATCGTCTGAAAACTTCGTTTGCTCCTTATAAATAGGAGATGAGAGCTCATTAGGGGTGTAAGACAAACACTCTGAAGTTTGAATAAGCTACTGTAAGAGTGAAAGTGTAGGCGCAAACTCTAGTGCGAGTAAGATGTCCTAAAGTGTGTTTCGTGTAATATTTAATAAAAGTGTATTAATAATTGGGTGTGCATACTGAACATATTCATTTTTAGTAAAGATCACTTGATAATGCATGTAATGCAGAAGGGGTGAGTTAGCTGCAATGTATGAAGTGGTTAGATGATGGAGTGAGCAGTTTTACATCTGAGTAAAAATGGATGTGTTTGAAGAGACACTTGCGTCTCTTAGAAGGATGACAACGATCCCCTAGCGAAGAATCTCTTTTAAAACTGTATGTATACAACAAGACACACATGAGAGGCTTTAAACAGTATACCTCAAAACACACAAGGGAGGCTTTAAGGTACAAAAGCGAAAAAGTTTCTTGGGCTCCCATAGTACTTAAATGGGCTTTCATTATATGGCTTGCTTGTATGCAAAAGCTTTCCACTAAGGAAAGATTTAGGAATTGGGGTATGGAGTTGGACCCTAACTTGTGTTCTTCGCCGAGGAAGAATCTCTGCAACATTTATTCTTCAGTGTATGTAGTTTCTCAAGTTGTATATGGGAGAGTATCTTATCCAGATTTCAAGTTCAGAGGAGGGCAAATGCATGGACTGAAATTGCTATTGCCCTTTGCGGAGGCAAAACATTCAAATCTTTCCTCTTTAAACTTGCTCTTGCACAAGTTGTATACCATGTTTGGATAGAGAAAAACTCTAGAATTTTTGGTGGAAGGTCTAAAAGTGCTGCTGAAGTTTTGAAATGTATAGATGAGAACATCAGCTATAGAGTTTATACTTGGAAACAGATTCTTAATTCTATTGAGAACCAAATTTGTTGTGATATTTGGAACATGTCAAGTAGGATTTTGGGATTGTTTTGCCCAGAGTTTAAATAGTTTGTAGATAGGATTTTCTGTCTACAGTTTCTGTATTGGAGGGTGATTATCTTTTTGTTTTGTTACTGGTTGGTTATAAAATTAATTATACACTTACCAAAAAAAGATTTGATCCTTTTGTTGCCTCTTCATTTTTAATTTCTGTAGAAGGGATCTGTTGTAGTTGATCCATCCTATAGTTGTGCTTTATTCAGTTATTTAGTTTAATAAGTTATTCTCTCTCGTATTATGCCAAGTTGAAATCTTGGGGGAATTTTTTCAATGAGCTTTTGTTTATTGATTCAATCACAGGGCAAAACGACGACTTCCCCTTACAAAGAAAAAGTTTATTGATTCAATCACAGGGCAAAACGACGACTTCCCCTTACAAAGAAAAAATACATCACAGGGCCAAATATGTTGTTTCAAGATCATAAATGTTAGAACAGATGGACCCAATATCTGTACTCTTTTATTCCATCAATGCATTTCCTGCTCTTTCGCTGAAAAAAAAAATGTTAGAACAGAAAAACAAAAGCAAAACTAGAGAAGGAAGAAAACACTAAACTAGTGGGGCAGAAAATCCGAAACCTTCCACCGCAATGATAACTTTCCAATCTCAATAGATTGTTACGTTCTCACGCATTTTTCATACTTGCGCTGCATGGGATAATTTTCCAAATATACGTGGATTCCAATTATTTCCATATTTATTAGGCTTTTAATGCTAACTATGGTTACACTTGATGGGACCTAAAAGTTAAAAAGAACCAATCAAAGTGAGGGAAATGTTGCGGATAAAAAAAAGAAAAGAAAAGTGAGGGTAATGTTCACCCTCATTTTGTGAGAGTGAACAAAATCGGACTTGTCTAGAAATGTGGGACTTTGAATTTGAAAGGTGATAATAGCAATCCCTCTATCAACCGTCGGTCTGCTTACCTTCCATCAACTAAAAATTCAAATATATATACCCCGCAATTGAAGTTCAACATCGCGCTTGGGTGCAGCGATGGTGGTATTGTGCTATTGGAGTGGATGCCTGAGCCATTTCTTTGATCTTGATATGGTAAATGTGCTCTTGTGTTTGTTTTTTTTGTTTTGTTTGTGTGTACTGCAATTGACATGCTCTACTTCAGAAGATTGAATTCATTCGATTTCTGAAAATGATTATCAATCCGGCCTAAAACTGATCATTCGAAACAACATCGCTTTGCCCAATTGTGTCATTCAAAACTACATTTAATGCACACACAATGCATATAGTTCTCCAACATGCTCATGAACGAAATCCGGTCTTATAAATTGGTCTTTGAACGTCCTTCAATTCCAAAAAGAATGAAAATTATAGAATCGCATTTAAAAATTAAAAAAAAATAGAAAGCAATTAATTGTTACTTGTAGAATCACATTAAATTTTTTTTAAAAAAATCAAATGTCGCATTTACTAAAAAACAATTGTTTTTACCCTTATTACTCAGTCCTGATCCATGATCAGGTGGAGTTGTGATTGGTATGGGATTAATGTTCTTGAAGATTTTCAGCAGAGTGACCGATCATATGAAGCTCCCCCTCCAAAATAACGACTGAGACGAAAATATGTGCAACGCAGGATCTTCACACTGAAAATGCAAGCAGATCGTAAATTTGTTTCTGTTGTTCGAGTGTAGTTGTTTTATGTATTAGACAAAATGTTCCTATCCTATATGGGGTTATAGTAAAGGATGTTGATGACATTCCTCAAATGATTTTTATAGGATGGTCAGTTGGAGAAAGTTTACTGCAAAAATCATAGGATGGTTCGCTAGGGCGTTGTGCCTTAAAGTGGGATGCACTGTGACATTCACATTGATCGATTGGGTGCCAAATTGCTACATAATGTATAAAGAAACACATGCCTACCCCAATCACATTTTGAGTTTAGATTTTTAACCATATTATTAATAAGTGCAGTTTCTAAGTTATGATTTTAGATTTTTAAACATATTATATATTAAGGGTAGTTTCTATAAATAACAGGTATGATGAAAGTCATTGTAATCAATTTTGAAAGCTATATTCCCTTACACATCCCACCATTAATAAAGTTGATAGTTGTACATGGACAAGATGTTAGAGGTAGATTTGATATTTGCACTACTTGATTTTAAATTTTCAACCATATGAATAAGTGCACTTTCTATAAATTAGCAGGTCTGAACAGATTGATCATTGTAATCAATGTTGAAATCTATATTTCCTCACAACCTCCACCAATAAAGTTGATACTTGGATAGAGGCAGGACGGTTTTTTTTTTTCTTCAACATTGTATATATCTACGGGGTTATTGAGGGTGTTAGAGTTAAAACATGGGGGTCTAGAGGCTATCCATAGCTCTGGTCCCCAAAGCCCCGCCCCCCTGGGACTAACCTTGGTCACCACTGGGGGGAGGGAGATGAGCAACTAACTTCACTAGAAGTGGTTCTCGAATAGAGGCAGGAGGGTTTTTTTTTTGTCAACAGAAGAATCATACCCCTTTATAAAAGCCATACGACTTCTACAGATTATCACTGGAATACAGATCAAGCCATATGACAGTAACAGATTCCCACCTAAATACAAAGATATAGAGACACAGCCAAGCTCTAAAGCTAACGATATACAGGAAAAACAAAAAGACGAAATTGAAGTCTAACGCCTAAGTAAGAGTTATCGCTCATTCCACACCGTTATCAACACGGATCGGCATAAGTGGAGCTATAGTACCTAGACACCAGACCCCTCGGGATGGTGGAGCTCCATATCAAAGACATCATCAAAAACCGATGGAAAAAAATAACCCACCGAACTGAATCCGAACAGAAACCGGACTAAATCCGGATAGAAACAAAATAAAATATAACATACGTCCCTCCATCATTGAGCAGCCATTCTCTTGTCTAACTCCCTATTGATTAAAGCTCTGAAGCCGATGACTCAAGAAGCCACCGATAGTGAGTGAAGCAGTGACGAACGGCAAGCGGTTTGGGTAGAGAAGGGGGAGGGAAAATCATATCTGAAGGCAGAGATAGTTTCCTCCCCTCCTGTTGCCCAAAGTTGGGTATAAACCCAAGGGGAAGGGAGGGGAAGAAGAAGAGAAAGTGTGGCGACTGTTTTAATGTTAGAGAGAGAGGGGATAGAGGCAGGAGGTTAGAGAGGTGGATTTGTATTTGCATTAATTAGACAATAACCTTAACAATTGCATTAGACCATGACTAGGAAAAAAAAAAAAATACACACTTAATTCTCCATGACATATACATTTTCAGTTCGAACGAGAAGGGTGACCATGTGATTTAGTCCACAATGGTTGTCAAGCGTATGAACTCATACCATTGAGGTGGTAGCCCAGTTTGTAGGGTTCACTATCCTTCTCGACGGAGATGTGGGTTCAAATCTCGGCAAGTGGTTTGGCCTCATGTCTCCGGATGAGTCTTTGAACCAATGAAGGGGGAGCTTATGCCAACTATGCACCGGTGGTGCCATGGTGACGGTCCGTCATTCCAGATGGTACCTATGGCTCAAACCGGATATTCTATAGGCGGGCAGAGAGCCCTTATGGTCACGCCCAAGGAGAGTTGCTATGCTGGTTGTCCCCTCCCACTCTTTTGGTAATAAAAAAAAACGTATGAACTTATTTAACCTAAGATTTTTTTTCCATATGTAGCATTAGTAGGGTTGCTGAGTTAGATTAGTATAAACTAAAGGGTGATTAATACAACGGGAGTCGATGTTGGTCTGTCAGTACCAACCTAAAATCTCTCAACTCTTTAATTGCTACTCCCTCCGTCCCTTATTTTGTGTCCAGTATTTCATTTTGGGCTGTCCCTTAATAAATGTCCATTTTGTAAAGTTAGGGGGTAAAAGTTGGTGAATTGTCTATTTTGCCCCTGTCTTTTTAATAAGTTGGTGTTACGAAGCAGGACACTTAAAAAGGGACGGAGGGAGTAGTACATAACTATCATAGATTAGGAAATTGATTTTGGCACTTCAGTTTTAGTTACTGACATTCTACTTAGTGAATTAATCATGTAAGAAAACAAAATTAGAAGTGGAATGCCACTGACTAAAAGTAGAGTGCCAAAATCGCCTCCCCATAGATTATTGCATAAATAGAAATTTGATGAGGCAAATTAGATTATAGTAGTAGAATAGGATTGTGTATAGTGCATAGAATCCTAGACTATATATTATTCCAGTAATCTACCTCTGAACTCTTAATTAATTTCGTTACCTAAATTGTATGCTCTGTGTGTGGTGTCAATGTCAATACTTTGTGTGTGTGCGCGCGAAACGAAATCGTTAAGGGCTAAAATGTAACCAAAACGTCCTTTGGCCAAGAGTTTCGTTGTTATTATCTTCCACCGATGTCACTCTCCTTTCTCTTTACCTCTCTCTATTCCACCGTCACTATATTCAACCTTGGTCACACGCACATCGTCGTCGCAAAACCATGTTCAAGCATCATTAATAAACACCGACCTGTTTTCGCCTCAACAATCAATGAGCTATTAAGTATTTAAGGGGGGAGGGAGTTCTATTTAATTTAATTTAGCTTGTTACTCATGGTGTGGATAGATTGTCAATAATTTGAATAAAAAAAGGGTCAAGACTTGTATTTAAGTTTGACAAGTTTCTAAATTCAATCTTTCCCTAGATGTTCAAGTCTATCTATCTATAAATTCTAATGCCTGTAATCTCATTTAAAATTATTCTTTACGTTTGTCCAGATGTCGTCATAAAAAAAAAAAAAACACAGTGGCAGCAAGTGGAGTATCAATTTAATGGCGGCGGAGGATAAATTTTTTTTTTTTTAATGGCGGCGATTTATATATACTCCCATGCATTAGGGGCGACGGTTTGAACTCCGCTACATACTGATTTCCCCTACTAAACATGCACTAACCTCCTAATGATTTTCAAATTTCAAGACGAAAAAAATAAAAAGGGAAAGAGCTGCCAATGTACTTGGTGGACGCCTCTAGTTCCGACACATTGGACTCATTATACATTTGATAATACTAAGAAAATTGATTTTGGCACTCCAGTTTTAGCCACTGGCACTCCACTTTGTGTCTTGATCATGTGAGAAAACAAAACTAAAAATGGAGTGCCATTGACTAAAAGTGGAGTGCCAAAATCTCATGGCTAGTTTGGTTAGCTGTCTTAGTTATTTTTATTGTTTCAACAAACACGAACGTAAAATCTCAAGTAAATTAAATTAATTGGTCACTATTTTATTTGCTTCTATGCTCTTATTTTTATGTGTAGTGGACTATATCTATGGGTAAGTAAGTCAAATAGTTGGTCAAGTTATTTTGTTTAATTATTTTTAACATACTAAATGAACCCGCGACATATTATAGCACTATTTTGAGCTATATCTGTCTCTTAATCTATGGTCAATAAATAGTCTTTTACATTGCTTTCTTTCTTATTTTCTTTTCCCTTTTTTTTACAATTAAGATGTTCAGGACAGCTTAGGCGTACTTTTACTAATAGCCTTTTCGATCTGTTAAGGCAAACCATTTACGTCTGAACTAAATGGCGGCGATTTATATATACTCCCATGCGTTAAGGGCAACGGTTTGAACTCCGCCACATACTCATTTCCCCTACTAAACATGCACTAACCTCCTAATGATTTTCAAGACGAAAAAAATAAAAAGGGAAAATAGCTGCCAATGTATTTGGTGGACGCCTCTAGTTCCGACACAATGGACTCATTATAGTATTTGATAATACTAAGGAAATTGATTTTAGCAATTCAGTTTTAGTCACTGGCACTCCACTTTGTATATTAATCATGTGAAAAAACAAAACTAAAAGTAGAGTGCCATTGACTAAAAGTGGAGTGCCAAAATCTCATGGCTAGTTTGGTTAGCTGTGTTAGTTATTTTTATTGTTTCAACAAACACAAAAGTAAAATGATCAAAAAAAAAAAAAAAAACAAACACAAACGTAAAATCTCAAGTAAATTAAATTAATTGGTCACTATTATTTTATTTGCTTCTATGCTTTTATTTTTATGTGTAGTGGACTATATCTATGGGTAAGTAAGTCAAATAGTTGGTCAAGTTATTTTGTTTAATTATTTGACATACTAAATGAACCCGTGACATATTATAGCACTATTTTGAGCTATATCTGTCTCTTAATCTATGGTCAATAAATAGTCTTTTACATTGCTTTCTTTCTTATTTTCCTTTCCCTTTTTTTTTTTTACAATTAAGATGTTCAGGACAATTTACGCGCACTTCTACTAATCGCCTTTTCAATCTGTTAAGACAAACCATTTACGTCTGGACTAAAGGATTTACAAGAAATTTCTCTCTTACGCCCTGACCCCAAAATATTGTCAAATTTCAAACTTAGAATATCTAGATTTACAATTCATCCTTATTGTTACTTGACCTACCAAGAGCACATCCTTGCTTTCTTTACAAAAAAAAAAAAAAGTGTAAGAACCACAAACAACATACTATGCAAACACTCACAGGCACATAATCCCTCATACACTAGATCCACATGTGAATGTTGGTGTTTTTCTGAAAATATTTGTATAAGTGTTTATGGCCGTAAAATAATTATTTTTAAAAAATGATAGGTATACATCTATCGGCCACACCTTCGACCACACATCTCTCGCGTTATACATAAATGGGCTCCACAATTGTATGTGAGCCCGAAGCGTATGTGTGAGAGGTGTGGGTTTGGTATTTCTGCCTGTATCATCGCTCAACAATGAATTGATCTTTCATAATCAAAACCCAAGTCCCACACGCCATTGCAATCCCATCTCCTCAAATCCATCTCAAAATTTCCTGTAAACGAAACATCCCAGTAAGTTTCAGAGCCTACTAGTTTTTGCTTGCATTTTGCTCCAGAAATCCGCTACAGCTGAACCCCAACTCTCTCTCTCTCTCTGAAGCAGTCCGCATCGGAAACCGCGCCGTCAAGCCCTCCCGATCGAGGTACTTCTCGCCATAATCCGCGATCTGTCGGCTTAAACCACCAAAAATGTTTAAACTTTGTTGTTTTTTGGTGAGAATTTAGATCGACGTTTGAATTTCGCAGATCTTCTACATCCAATCACGATTTTCGAAGTTCTGGTTTCGGCGTTATGTTTTGTTTAATTGGAAAATGCTAACTAAAGACGATTGGGCTTTGGATAATAGCATAAAAAAAAGGTGTATTGATATCCGGAAAAAGTGCATAGCTATGCGCCAATCTGCATTGATGTCTGTAAAAGTTGTATTTGAGTTCTAACTGTTATGTCTTTTTTGTGTATTATTGCGTGCCCAATGAGCTCATGTTAGCCGGACCCTTGAATCGTGCGAGCTGGTAACAGTCACTTCTTTATTGTGTATAGGAGAAAGCTCTCTTTACGTTGCAGAAGCCGCCATGATGAAACCTGAGTACGAGAAAGTTATGGATGAGTTTAGCCGGAACCTAGTAATGCTCTCTTTCTCTCTCTCTCTCTCTCTCTCTCTCTCTCTCTTTTTATAGTTCTTTTGATTGCATTGTTACTTCATGTCATTTTGTTTGACTTATTCCTATGTATGTAACTGCTGTTTCCTCATTACATTTGTTTGGATTCCATTTTTTGTTCTCGTAGAATTTCTCTTTTGGTCCTTATTAGGGTTTCCTTTCAATCTTTGATTCGTGCTTGTTGATAGCTCCATCCTCCCATTTGCGTGTGTGCGGTTTCTAAATATGCTATGGGGGCCCCTTGAGTTCAATCTTTGTTTAGAAGGTTTAATAAATGACGGGAGGAGGCCCCTTACGTGTTTTCAAAAGATACTACGGGGGGAAAAGTAGTTTACGTCGTCTTTGTTGGTTAATAGATGTTGCATATGGGCATAAGGGAACGGGGATGTGTTCCAAAAGGAACAAACATGTCATGCGTCAAAGGTGAATAGTACAACTTTTAATTCACCAAAGGAGTTCCTAGGAGTGAGTAGGAGCGAGTGCGTAGGCGTGTTGACTTGGAGAAACTAGTGGAGAACCTAGTCGTGAAGTTAATTGGGAGCCTCAGGCCCTTCCTCAAGAATGTATGAAATAATTTTGATGGTATACTTACTTGAAGATAGATGCGGGGGATCGTGGTATGATGATTTGTAACTACAGGGGGTGGTTGTCTTCAGCAAACATTCTGCCTTCAGATGTGAGTGCCGATCAGCTGTAGAAGCGAAAGCCATGGCTTTTATGGAGGCATTTTGGAAACTTTTCAATTTCTGTTGACCAAGAAATCTTGTCTATATCTGATACCGTGGTAGTGGTGAATGCCCTTATTTAGTCCTTCAAGCCCAAAACGTGGTAAAGATGTTGATAGTTTGCAACAAATCCCTAACTCGACACTTAACCCAGCATTGATGGTTTGCACCGAATCCCTAACCCGACACTTCAACCCCATGCTAGATATGCTTCTTTAATTGCTTGGATTTAACTCCTCATTTATGGGGGAGAATGGAGATTTCCATTTCAATAATTAGGTGCAATGCATCATCAAACCCGAAAAATGACGAGCGCCGCGTCTTTGTGAGTTTGATATGCAATTGCTTTGGGTTCAATATGGCTATTGTGGTTTCGTTTGTGATCTTTCTTTTCTTTTTCTGGTTCTCGCATACTCCTATAAAGAAGGGGAAAACCTCCCTAAGAGATTCGAACTTGACTCTCTTTATTTGGGACGAAAGTTGAGGGTGATTCCTAGGGGATATGTATTCTCATGCTCCTTGCTTTTGTTGTGATATTCCAAATGTTGAAGCTGATTAATGGTAGTTGTTATCTAGAATGTTGTCCATGCGTGAGAAGCAATTGAAATTCTAGCATTCAAATTTTCAAATAAATGGGTTAATGGTGAAACAAACAATGACCTCCTCTGTATACTACATAGTCTATGTTACCCTTCCAATTACGAGTGTGGATCTTAAACGAATTGGTCAAGGGATCAATTTACACCAGCTACCTCTGGATGCTACAGATAAGTTGTTACTGTGCATCTTTTTCCTTATAAAGTGCTTTATATTATATTTGTAATATCTTGGATTACTGATCATCACGAAGTCTATGTACTATGTAGGTGTGTATACAAAGTAAATAGAATTAAGTTTAAACACGGTAAAGAATTAAAGACATATTGATATCTATCCACGCCTTGGATGTACTTTTGCTATCAAGGTATTCTTACAAGGGCGTTGATCTCATTTCGCTCCTACTTCCATTTCCCAGTCGTTTCTCAAATTAATCACCAACATTAAACGGATTTGAGCTCCTTCTTGAAGGCTTAGGCCATAGTTGTCAAAGGTGAGCCCAGGCGCAAGGCGAGGCTCACTCCCAATGCCTTGCATGTACCCAGGCGAAGTGACTTTAACAAGGCGTTGACTAGTGCAAAAAGGTGACGAGGCGCATAAAGGTGCGCTTCTTTCAAAATCGATCACAGCCCTGGGATATTGTTGTGTAGGTTAAAATCCTGGTAGAACTACAATCTTTCTCTCATCGATCTCTCTCAGCCGATGGAAAGAACTCAGTGACTGAGAAGATGATGAAGCCCTGCTACTGATTGAACTCATCTCTCGTCTCCTGTGTCAATCGATCGTCTCCTGCATCAGTCGTCTCTCCTCTCATCTCAGTCGATCATCTTTCTCACTCCTGCATCAGTCGATCATCTCTTTCTTTCAGTCTTGTATATATATGATATATATGTGTGTGTGTGTGTGTTAAGGCATTCTCCCCTCTCTTCTCTCTCTGTACATACCTATATGTATACATTTAAATTTCTGTGAACATAAACTACGTATAGTTTTATACAATATACACAGCACACTGACATACTCAACGTTTATCAGTGGCTATTAGCTAATGCAAATTGAACTTGTTTGTTTTGTTTTTAGATGTCAAGTGAAGATAATACGAATAGAACGGACCCTGCATGGAAGTATTTCCGTTTGGCGGATCCCACGAACACTAATAAATTTAAGTGTAATTTTTGTGGCAAAATAACTGATGGCGGGGTTTGTCGGGCAAAGAAACACCTTGTGGGAGGTTATAGGGAGGTGTTAGGTTGTCCAAGATGCCCACCTGAGGTAAAACTGGAGATTCAAGAGTTTATGGGAAAAAATAAATCATTGAAAGATAATACGAATAGAACAGACCCTGCATGGAAGTATTTCTGTTTGGTGAATCCCGCAAACACTAATAAATTTAAGTGCAATTTTTGTGGCAAAATAACCAATGGCGGGGTTTGTCGGGCAAAGAAACACCTTGTGGGAGGTTATAAGGATGTGGTAGGTTGTCCAAGATGCCCACCTGAGGTAAAACTACAGATTCAAGAGTTTATGGTAAAAAAGAAATCATTGAAGGATCAAATGCAAATGGTACCGGATTTTGATGATAATGGTTTGAAGGATAATGAAGATGACTTCATGGAGATTGCATCTGCGCAAGGTAAATCCATTGGAAGCAGTCAAGGCTCCGTTTCTAAACCTAAGCTGAAAAAGCTGAAGACTAAAGGGCCTATAAATGTACGCTATTTTTCCTCGTTGGTTTAGTGTTTATTATTTGAAATATTAGTGTGTGCTATTTTTCCTATTTTCCACCTAGGTGTGCCCCTCTTCAAAAAGGGGTGCGCCTCTCGCTTCGGGCCCAACAGGACTTTGCGCCTTGGTGCTCCTTTCGCCCTCAACAACTATGGCTTAGCCCTAGAGGGAAGAATCTTACTTGCTTGGCAGCCCCTCCACGAAGTACTATGTGGCCTGGTTACATCTTTTATAGAGTTGACTTGGATGAGATGGTTGGAGCGCATTGGTTTGCCTACAGTTTAATCACAATTCCAAATTTTCCAATTCTATCATACGTTACTGTTATGTTTAACCCTTAACCACATATTATTCTCCTTGACCGAGATTATTCAATCCTGTGATTTCAACGTCCCAGAAGAAATTTAAACATAAAATTCTCTTTTGGAGCCAGCCCATGAAGCATTAAAGAACTTTCCTGGGACAGAAATAATGTTGGGACCGAAATAATGTTCAGGTGTATTGCATAGTGATAATCATATGACTCTTATCTGACGTTTATCAAAGATGTTACGCAAAGACACTTGTCTAATGTGCAGTAGCTTGCATGTGTACATCACCACAATAGCTCACAAGTCTCATCGTATGAATTCATGAAGTTATATTTAATTACGTATGGATATGCATATAGGGCATTCATACCAAAGAACCTAAATTTTCTTACCAAAAGAATCACTAAGTTGGATTGTCTAATGTCCATACCATTCAGATTCCCCCTGGATTCGGCGCGAATCAATTGCCAAACTTCTCTGGCGACTCTGCAAAGGTGTCTCCTCTCAGGTACCCTGGCCACTACACCCTTACTTAGGTTTATACACAATCACACATACATATCAACAAAAATATACTGATATGGCTAGATTTGCATTGATTTTCTGCCATACTTTGCTTATGGAACTTGTGTTCGTGTTTAAAGAATGACAAACTTGTCATGATTCAAGATCTTTTAATCTATATTTTATGGCATTATCTCACATTTATACTCAAGTATATTTAAGTCGTGGCTCTCTATCCTGCTTTAAATTTGAATGGTTGGGGCAGAGTCTTAAAATTTCGATGAAGGTAGCCTCTGTTTACATCTGTATTAGGGGGCTGTTTGGCTGTGCCAGTTGAGTTCTTCTGATACATATTAACTAATTTAAAATCTACTCAGAAAGTTCCAAATTCCAGTAGTGTTGAACAAGAGACTTTTATTCTCGGAATTTTAGGCTAGGCAACTCTATGTTTTCAAGGATTGTTTTCCTGCAGCTACTAGCTTTTGCATTTTTGAGAGGTGTTTTACTTTCAAAGAACTATAATAAGTATCTAATGGGTGAATGATCCAGGTTTAATAGGACTGAATTATTTTATTTGGGACTTCCAAATGGAGCCTTAATCAATTTAACCAAAATGTCCTTCATGCTTGATGGATGTGCGCTTAGAGAAACTACTGTATTCTTGATATATTTTTTTAATATTCTCTGGTTATGTAACATGTTCTTTGTTTACGTCTTCTTATTAGTTGTTTTGTCATTTTATTTTGGGGGAACTGCCTTACATCAGATCAGATCTTGATTGTCAAGAAGATACTAAAAATGTTACTTTCCTTGACTAAGGATGAACCTACACCCTGCTTAAATGTGCATCTTTTGAAAGACATTTTTTACGTTGTCTTTCCAATCTTGGAGTTGGAATCCCCTCTTCTATGGATCAATATCCTCTTCTAGACCCAATCACTCCCTCTGTCCTAATCTGTTTGTCCAATTTGGGATTTACCAATTATTTAGGGAACATAATCATTACACTTTACGAACTTCACTTTAAAAAAATGCCCTTCCATTCAAATTACACTTGTCACTTCAATTCAAGGGAGAAGGGTAAAATGGAACTTTCAGAGGATTTTGTTCTTAGAATTTCCTAAATGGACAAACAATATGGGTCATTAAAAATTCGAAAAAGTGAACAAAATAATGTGATGGTAGGAGTTAGTGGAGCCCCATTGTATCTTTCAAAAGTGAACAAAACAATTTGAACTTTTCTAAACGGTACCCCCTTTACTGTTTAAAACGGATTACTCAACAATGTTTTAATCTCCTATGCTCCTTATATATATTTTTTCCGTTTGGCCTGTTCAATAATTAGTGTTAGTGGAACCCATTTTATATCCTTTGTGTCCAGTTAGAAGTTACTGTTTCTCGAGAAAAGAAACAGGAACCTTCTTGATTTTTCGTCATTGCTTTAACTTTAGTCTTCCTTGAATTTGGGATAGAAAACTTAATGCAGTTTGAGATTTTGTGGCATGCAGAAGACGGTATACTTATTTCCTTCTAAATCCATTAGCCCCCGAAAAGTAAATAAGCATTTTAACCTCGCATCTCGGCACTATTTTCTAAGTGTTGTGTTTATGTATTGAAGGTATGTTGTTGAAGTACGTCGTTTTCACAAAATCGCCGAATAGATTTTTACAACTTCCAATAAGTCTGATTTGCTATTGTTTCCGATTAATGGTTTAGGCAAAATAACTCTCATGGTGGGGCCACACACAAACGAAAAGGCATGCCATTTGTGGATCTGGATCCTCAACAACCTGTTCTTTCTGTGGCACCTCTCAATAGCGTACCCTATACTGGCCCACCTTTGTCCCCCGTACAAAGGGACACTGATCCAACAGTTACCAATGAGCCTGCTTTGGTGTTCTTGCCTTCTCGCCCATATGAGGAAGAGTGGAATAACATTATAGCTGCGACCAAAAGGGGAGTTGGCTTGACTGGAAGTGCTGCAAGGGGGAAAGTGGGAGCAATTATAGGGTTGATGAACATTGGCGAAGGTGAGGAGACATATCTTTTTCGTGTCTCCCTCCCAGGTGTGGCAGCAGATAAAAGTAAGTTTCATATTCGGATGATTATTCAACAAATTGCAAAATTCATAGTTCATTCATGGAGTCTGCACATGCTCTTTTTTCTTTCTTTCTAAACATGTTAATTCGATTTAATTAGCCTATTAGATTGATCTTTCTTGTTGCACGGACATTTCCTCCACTAATTTACCATGTTAAGAGGGAAAAAGTTATATTTGAAATGTTGTGTAAGCATTGGAAGCTAAGTAGAGCATGGTTAGGGAATTCTTATGAATGGCAAGGGTTGCTTGAAAACCATGTAAAATTGAAATCATTATGTTCTTGTATTACATTTTCTCAGTATCTCTCATTGTTGATCAGGTAGTTATTGTTATAAATAAAAATGTTTCTTGATGGCAAGATATTTTATTGGCCTCCGCTATTACGGTTCACTCCTGATGATCAGTATGAGCATTCACTTTGTAACTGCAGGCACATTTAGTTGTGATATTGAACCTACTGGTAAAGTAGTCATAAAGGGAATAACGTCAACGGGTGAGAGAATTGTTCGCAGACACTCCCAAGTCTTTGAGATGCGTACGCGAAATCTTTGCCCACCGGGGCATTTCTCTGTTTCATTCGAGCTACCGGGTCCAGTCGATGAGCAACGCTGTACTCTCTCTTTCGGAGTTGATGGCATTCTTGAAGGGAATGTAAAGAAAAGGGCCCTGGACGGGTCATGACTTGATTAACATGGGCGGTTAGAAGTGTTTTCTCCTATTTCTTTCCTTGTTTTTCATTTATTGGAGAAATTGCAAGAGGTGGCCATTGACAGTTCTCTGACTTGGTTTCCATTTTTATTGCTCCCCTTGTATTGTCATCCCATTTGTGGACATCAAGACTTTTCGCAAAATGAGAATGTGGTGGTTGTGTAGAATTAATCCTAGTGCCTTGTCGTTAGAGATCTAATACGGTGTGGGATATGATTCCCGATTTGAACCCCTGTACTGGGATTGTTGTGTTTGTGAAGGGATGAATACTGTAATTTAATGATGTATTTGGGCTGCTCGCGCGGCATTTTTGTTTGTAAATCCTTTTGCTGGTGGTTGTATATAGGCAGGGGTGTTTCTATTATCAGCAATCTTATGCTCTGCGTATAAACCTATTTTGTACGGAATTGTATCGATTTTAAACCTTTTTCAAATTTCCTGATTCTGGTGTTGATTCCTGTATTCTACTTGCAATCTAATCCAAATCAGGATCACTTGATCAAACAGATTTTGTGAGTCTGAATTCTTTTTCTTTGGGTGTGCAACTGTTGGAGGTCTGACGCATATATTTCATTCAAGAGGATGGCTACAGCAAGAAAACTGGGTTCGACCGTCCGGTCTTTGTAGTGAGCAACTTTTGGATCTCACTTTGATGATTCGAGTTGCTTGCATTTTAGGGTTTTTTTTTATTAAGCAAGCTGCTTAACTCCCGGCCAAATGTGAATCCAATTATCCTAGAAAGGAAAATCGTTTAACCGCCTGACCGCCTGTATTCGCATTACTGGATTGGCAGTGGCAGCTCTCCAATAGATTTTATAACTGCTGTACGTGCTTCATGCAGAAGAATGTCTAAATTCAGAAACCACCTTCAAGGGAGGATCCAGAAAATTAATCGACGAAGGGCAACAACTATGGTGGTGTTCAAACTTACCTAATTTACCTGTAGGATTATGAGTTATTTATAATTCGCTGGAATTGCGGTTGAACTGTTGAAGCAAGACTTTGCTTTCGGTACTCGGAGTTTGTTTTAAAATAAGTGAAAGACTAAAAGGGGCCGTTTTGCTAAGTTTTTTAATTTTTAAGTACTTATTTTCCGTTTTAAGAGTTGGGTTATTCTCTCACGGTATATCACCTTTAATTTAAAAAATAAGTACTTATTTTCCTTAGCGCAATGGAACCTAAAATTGCCAACAAAGCCACGTAAGGATTTGTACCCCGAAAACGGAAAAATGACAACAAAATTTTCGAATCAAAACAGGAAATGAGAAGCTGTAAATGATGTAGAACTTTAGGGTGCATTAAAAGTCTCAAAAATAACAGTAAAGCTACAGGTACAACAGGTGGTGTACAGCAGCCGCGCACAGACCACGTTTGCGCCCGTCTCGGGTCCCGCAAAGATAATCGGAGCCGCTCATTTTGTTCAAAATACTTTGATTAGGGTCCCTATAAAAAATCACCTCAATCCGATATCGGAAAGGGGGTTTACGAATCATCCAACTTTGGTTGGCTAAATTTTAAACCACATCATAGAAGACAGGCAGTAATAGTGCCCTTCGAACTACGCAGGACTCTTGGACACGTAGTTCTACCTGTCTTCTATGATGTGGATCCATCTGAAGTGAGGAAGCAAATCGGCAGTTTGGAAGAAGCATTTACGGGGCATGAAGAGAAGCTCAAATCAGAAATGGGTGAACTGGCGAAAGAGAAATTGAAGGATAAGGTAGGAACATGGAGGGCTGCACTTAGAGAAGTTGCAGATTTGGCCAGGATGAATTTACAAAATCAAGTTGATGGGTAATTTTCTCGTACTTGTGTCGCTTTTCAGCTCATGCTCGTCTAATTATAGCAATAGTGCCGATAACGTGCTAATTTTTTTTAATAGTTATTGCTTTGAAATATTTAATTCTTGGTTTGTGCGATTCAATCATGTATTCTTATTGTTTTTTATGTCCCATCTTTATCGCAATTTTCAAACACGAGGCAAGGTTTATCAAGAAAATTATAAAAGTGGTTGGAGACAAGCTAAGTCGCACGTCATTGAACATTGCCCCCAACTTGGTTGGAATGCATTCTCGTGTCAAAAACATTCAACTTTGGTTAGAAAATGGGCTAAGTAATGTTGGCATAGTTGCAATTTGTGGAATGGGTGGAATAGGCAAGACAACCACTGCAACACTTCTGTACAATTTGAACTTCTCAAGATTTGAAGGTAGCAGTTTTATTGCAGATGTAAGAGAAATTTCACAACAAGAAGATGGTTTGCTTTGTTTACAAAGACAATTTCTTACAAACATTTGTAAGACAAGGAATGTAAAATTCAATAGTATTGCTGAAGGAACTGCTATGATTTAAGATGCCATATGTGGCAAAAAAGTTTTGGTAGTTCTTGATGATGTGGATAAACTTGACCAATTAGATGCACTACTTGGAATGCAACTTTGGCTTTTTCCAGGAAGTAAAATCATCATGACCACCAGGCGGGAGTGGTTGCTAGGGGCTTATGAATTCTATAAGGTTCATAGGCTTGAAAATCTGAGTGACGAGGAATCCTTGGAGCTTTTTAGCTGGCATGCCTTTGGAAAATGTTGTCCCAACAATGGGTATGGAGAGGTTTCAAAAAAGGTGGTAAGCTACTGCGGAGGGATTCCATTAGCAATAAAAGTTCTAGGTTCTTTTCTATCAGGGAATTGCTTAAATGTATGGAAAAGTCAGTTGGAAAAATTGAAAGCGATTCCTAACAGTCAAATCCTTGAAAAACTTCGAATAAGTTTTGACTCTTTACAAGACGACCACGACAAACGTCTATTCCTCAATCTTGCTTCTTTTTTTTTTTTGTTGGGAGTGATAAGGATTCTACAGTTACAATCTTGGATGGATGTGAGTTTTACACAGTGGTTGGGATTCAAAACCTTGTGGACAGATGTTTGATATCGATTGATGAAAGTAATACACTGGTAATGCATCATTTACTTCAACAAACGGGAAGAGAAATTGTTCGTCAAGAGTCACCAAAGGAGCCAGGCAAACATAGCATCCTCTGGAATCATAAGGACACATTTAATGTTTTGAGAGAAAACACTGTAAGGATTATACTTTTCTGTTTATGTATTTTTGTATGAATTTGTGCAGGGATGCTATTCACTAATCATTGTTCCTACTGCCTTTCCCTTTGTTTCTCATTCTTATGTTAGAGCATAGGTGAAATAGAAGGCCTCAAACTCGATATGCGTCTGTTGAAAGAGGAAGCATATGCTTGTACGATTTTTGGTGACAATAGAAAACGTCGTTATGAAGAGTTACTTGGGAAGCCCTTATTGTCAAATTTGGGTGATTCGCTTAAAAGATATGGTTTCAGTATCTTCTCCTCTCACCTTAAAGATCAAAAAAATTCAAATCTAGTGGCTTTGGAAGCTGATGCATTTGCAAGGATGGACAAACTAAAACTTCTGCAGCTCAATTGTGTGCATATTAGTGGGCCCTATAAAAAGTTCCCCAAAGGACTAAGATGGTTGTGCTGGCGTGGATTCCCACTTAAGTCCATACCTAGTGATTTCCCTTTGGAGAGCCTAGTTGCTCTTGACATGCAATATAGCCGCTTAAGAGATGTATGGCAAGGAACCAAGGTATGTGACTACCTTTTTCTTCCTTTCAAGTTTCTTTGGAAAGTGAATTGGAGGCTCTAATACCCACTTTTTCCCCCTTCTTTTGCAGTTTCTCTGGTTTTTAAAAATCCTCAATCTAAGTCATTCATATAGCCTTGCCAAAACTCCCGACGTTTCAAAACTCCCCAATCTTGAGAGACTGGTGCTTAAAAGTTGTACAAGTTTGGTTGAGGTTCATGAATCCATTGGAAGCCTTGAGAGACTTATTTTGTTAAATTTGGAAGACTGCAAAAATTTAAGGAATCTTCCGAGAAGCATTTGTATGTTAAAACATTTGGAAACGCTTGTCATCTTTGGTTGCTCAAATCTCGATAGATTGCCGACAAACATGGGAAATATGGAGTCTCTAACTATGCTTAAGGTAGATGGAATTGCTTTAAATCAATCTCTCCCTACTAATGGGCAGGTGAACGCAATGCAATATTTCATCTGGCCTTGGCGATTGAAGCCAAGAGAAAGTCCGGAGATTTCATGGCCTTCTTTACCACGGTCCTTGGTAGAATTAAGTCTAGCAAACTGTAATCTTTCAGAGGATGATTTCCCCACAGAGCTTAGCAACCTATGCTCATTGAAGAAACTAGATTTGTCGCATAATCAATTTCATAGCCTCCCAAATTTCATCAGAGGTCTTACTAAGCTTGAGAACTTTAGCATGCGTTCTTGCCCAAGGCTCCGCAAACTTGATGGGATCCCACGACTATGTCGTTTGATTTGTGGAGATAATAGATTGCTGGAGGAAATATCGTTTCAAATCCCAAACCATCCAACAACCACTTGTCATTTGAATGCAAGCAACCATCTAGAGACTATGCGCGCATTCAAATAAGAGTACATAGGAAACGTTGAAGCTGAGATTGTTAACAATTTGGGCTATCAAACTTGCAATCCATGGGAAACTTAACTGTAAAGCTAACATCATGGTTTGGCATGCAACAAAGGGGGTTTCCCCTCCAGGTGCGCTCTCTCTCTCTCTCTCTCTCTCTCTCTCTCTCTCTCTCTCTCTGTGATGCTTAGATTTTCTTTTTGTGACACAGGTATGTATAATCTGCACTTATATTCTTGGTAGCAAGGTTCCACCCTGGTTTAATTTTAAGAATCTAGGATCCTCCATTGATTTTATTGTTCCTTCATATCTTAATTCGAGGATCCAAGGCTTGAACCTATGTTCCATTTATGAGCACTCTGATCAACAAGAACATAAGCCACATACTGTTATAAGTAATAGGACGAAGGGCTTGGTGGAGCCATCGCCCATTTGTCGTTGGAACTACAGAAGATGGTGAAGATACGATGTGGTTAAGTTATTGGAAGTTTGGAAATCGTTTGGATGGCGGAGATGAAGTCAGTATTTCAGTGTCTGGAGGTGAATTTATGCATGTAAAGGAGATTGGAGTCTGCCTTCTGTACAAAGAGGAACCAGAAGAGATGAGCTCCCAATCAGCCTATGGAGATATAATACCCCATCAACTCTATCAATTTGGAAACGTTCCAGGAATTGTTTCTGCACTTCAGCCGGGGACAAAATTGTACCGACTTGGCTGTCATGACGATGATTGCAAGTATTGTGTGTTGGAAATTTACAGAATTTCGGGTGAATGAAACCGGGATTTTGGAGGGTCTCCTGAGGCAACCGGTCCCGGGTTCGTTGAATCTGGACACAATCAATAGACGTATTGATTGTGGGAAATCAATTATTCCCGTAACGCTCCCATGATGGTCAATTATTCCCGTAACCTCCCCTCCCTCATCATGGCAGAAATGAATTCTGAATTCAATGGGCAGAATTCATTGCAGGAGTTATTCAGCCCTCCTCCACCCTATAAATTGGAGCATCACGTTTTGGAGGAGGACACAGCAAACTCAAAGCACTCCAACATATTCAGAAAATTCTCTCTTGAGAGAGAGAGGCAGGCGGTAGTCAGTTCGCCAAGGCGGTCGACGGCGGTGTTCCGGCGGCTTGCGGTCTAGCCGAGCCAACCCTTGGAGAAAGTCGCCTACGCAACCTACAACACCAACGGTAGGTGGCGAATATTTCTTAAGGAGACCGTGGTACCACACGGGACTCGGATTCGATCCCAAAGATTTCGTTTGTATCTTGTTCTTTGTACTCAGTTAACTGTTTGTATTTTGAAATTTGGTTTAGTATTGTAATTTGATCATTGATAATGAAATTGTTCTCTGGAATTTCTGTTAATGCCGTGAAATTTTTCCAACATTGTGAGCATCTGTACCCTCCACCTTGGATCCCTGCTACTCCGTACGATAATAATGATTATTCTGTGGAATGTCTGGCTTCAAGACTTATGAGGGGGGAATCATTTCATGTTTCTCAAGACCTTGGGCATTGATTTATTTTGCTTCAACAATTTGTATCAACGATATTTAGTAGGAGTCGTTAATCTGGAAAAAGTCTCTTTTACTTCTCATTTGCTCGTGTAATGTATATGATACAGAAGATTTCATGATACTACAAATTTAGCGCCATTTTGTGGCAAGGTGATCGAATTTGCTTTGGCGTTCACCAAAATAAGCAAACTAGCTAACTTGATTGCTGCCAAGATTTCTAGCAAAATTTTGGTGCGCACCGCGACATGGATCCCCAGGTTGACGTTCTAACTTGATGTGTCTGGTGTTGATTGACTCAATCAGCAGAAAGTTTGTTTTTTTAATAGTTTGCTCCTTTTTGTTTTGGTCATTTTTGCACCATCTCTTGGGAGTAAAAAATTTACTACACCAATGTTCCCTTTCTGTATAATCTCATCAATTTTGCCATGGTTTAGGCCTAGCAGTGAATCATGCATCATCTGATGCCATTTTGCAGTTAAAGCATATTCCGGTGAGAGAGCTTCGAATTTCAAACTCCCAAGTAACCTAGCTTACGTGTTTTCTGTCTTCTTTCTTTCCTTTAGAAGATTTTAGAGTGAAACTTCAGAATTAGTTAAATGGCACATAAACCACGGATCTTTCTGCCAAGATCTGTTGTTTTGTTGCTAGAAATTTTGTTGATTAATGAGGGAAAGCTTGAATATTGCTATCAGTAAGTCTTTGGTCTGCCAAGAAGAAAAGGTTTTGGAACAAAATCATCACTCCATGTGCAACACTTAAATGTATTCAAGGTTTTCCCCTCAATATACAAAGGAATATAAACCAATACAAGAGAGGGTTGGGGGGGTGGGGTGTGGCGAAGATCTGGCAATGCGTTCATTCTCGTAATTCCTCCTCGACCTTTCAGCCCACCCTTAATCAAAATGCGAATTTGCCTTTTTCCTAGCAATGAATTGAGCATCAACAAGCGAGTCTTTTTCCATAATGATTTCGTCCACTTTTAGGACACCGATTCCTCTTGATTATGTAAAATTCCAGCAGAGTTCTCTGTGCTTGTGTCCTCCTCGCATTTCCAATTGACAAAGCATTCCAATTATCTCGTGATGCCAAATCTTCTAAAACTACTGATTGGACATTTGACAGAGGATATGCTCATTTGCCTCATTTGACTTGTTATTTCTCAGAGCCTATTCTGCAACTACCACCATCTTTAGTAAGCACCAAATGGCTCTTTCTATTTCCCCACCTCGAATAAGATCCTTCTTACGATAAATAAACTCTGCAAAGCTACCACCAACCTCTATCACGCTCCTTGAAGTTTCCTTTTGCACATTTTCTTTCCCTCATCAGTTTCCTTTTGCACATTTTCTTTCCCTCATCAGTTTTCGTATCCTCAGCACACACATCCCAGCTTCAGCATAGATGTTTGGCATGAGAGTGTAAACCCCACAGTCATCAGCTTTTAGCTCCACAAGTCTCTGTAGTTTTGGATGCCGTAGAAATTTCAGAATTGTATTGTGCTACACCAACAGCAAAGTTCTGAGTTCTCTTCTTCAAGTTTCTGAGAATGATGTCACGTGTTTATGAAAATTACGTGTTCGTATGTTCTTGAAAGTTACAACAGAATGGTATAAGTATCCAGCTGAACCAAGAGTCATTGTACGAAAATGAAAGTTTTCTCCATCATTTTTAACTGACCCAACCTTTTTACACTACGGCAAGGCTAATAATTCTATAGTCCTTTGGCTTTTGCATTGTATTAGTTCTCCAAATCGAAGGCATGCAAACCAGAACCCTTTTTTTCTCTCCTTTTGCCTTGTTCATTCTTTCATTATGAATCCCTGTTAATACCTACTGTTTCTTTTGGATAGAATTTCTAAAAGGGATTTGTCAGTTGTCACAAGCAATCAAAGCTTACTCTCTAGGAAACATAATGAAGAGGAAGCAAGCAAGCGAGATAGAGAGGATTCTATTGCAAGCAAGCAAACGTTTCCAAGTAAATTGGGAAGACTTGGGGAAAGACTAATGGGAAGACCAGGGAATAGTTCTGCACACATAAGATAAGATAATGAAGGAAATCATGTCCACAAATGACTAATGTCCGCTCAAATTACATCCGAATTCCAATCTATATAGCATGGATATACGGACACCAACACAAACACAAATAGGGGCCACAGAAATTTAAAAAACATTAGTGACATGGTCACGGCAAAAACAAATAAATGGAGTAATATTTATTTTATACCAATGGAAACATAGTAGCATGTGGAAGCGTGAAGCTTCAAAATAAAGCACAAAAAAAAAGAAAAAGAAAAAAAGAAGCAGCATATTAAAGTCTTACCCAAAAATAGTGGAAGTAATACACTTTTATCCCAAAAAAATTTAACATTAAATATTTAACCCCAGCCTGTCTCCCGTTGTATCCCCTAAATTTTTAGCCGATTCCCCGTGTCCTACACAGGGTGGGATAGAGTCTTCCACCATGATACAACACATCACTGCTGACACCCTAGAAAAGTCTACAAAAGAAAATGATTGATGTAGAATTAACACTCAACCCTCTTGAAGGGTTGGAGTTTTTCCAAATCCTTCAACAATTTTTTGCATTTTTTCCCCTAGTCAAGCCATGGCCACCGCGCGAGAGAGAGGATTCTATTGCAATCAACCAAACTTTTCCATCAGGAATAGTTCTGCGCACGAAAGGAGTTTAAATTCTACATGGACCCTCCGTGTAGTCGTGTACCCTGGGTTATGCAGCCAGCCGTGGAAAACTTTTACACATCAGCCCATAATACTTCTTGATTAGATCTACTAATAATAAATATAGGCAACGACCTAGCAAAAACGAACCATTGTTTAAAGTCTTTGAATCCACCACATCAGGGAAAATATAAATTTCGACAAGAAAGAGCTAATAAATTGAACAAAAACTTAAAGCGGGCTTTTCATGAATTGCCCCAGCCAAGGTTGCAATCAAATTATTATTGTCACGAAACTCTATTGTTTTCTTTATAAAGCAATAATAATTTGTTTTCTCGTAACAAGCATTGAGTCAGTCTTTTGCGTTTCTCATGGCCTCTTTAATTCCTCTAGAAATGTTTTTATGTTCCTTTTTTAATTTCTAGGTGTATTTTAAGTTATTAAGAGTCTTCCTAGAGTTTAGAAATCCCCCAATAAAAGGGGAGGAATAAGTTTTCTACCATGATACAACAGCAACACCCTAGAAAAGTATACAAAATAAAATGATTGTCTTTTTGGAGTCAACAATGCGTTCTGGGTCAATTTCACATTAAAAAATGAACTAGTGGTAATTTTGTCAAAGGTAAATGGAAACTAGTAACAAGGGATCTTTTAGAATGTGCCAACTCAAGGCGAATTTGAGGTTCAGGGCTATGGATATCCTCTGGACGCTTAATGACTAACATACCAACACCCCGCTAATCTCCTCTAATGTATACAATATTGGCAAAAAAAAAAAAAATAGAACATGAAACTTACACATGTCAACATCATAATGCCAAAGAAACTGGAAAATTAAGGTTTGCATAGCATGGCCCCTCCCAATCTCATTTTCCAGGAAAATGAAAGATCACTGGAAAGAGGAGCCATCTCTAGAAAATCAAGGGTCAAGTACTCTCTGGTTCAGTGTGAGCTAGAGCAGCAAGACTAAAGATAGGACCTGGCTCCTCGCGTAGATGTGGATGGTCTGATCTTAATCACCTTGTAGCTTTATTCTGACTTTAATTGGACCCTTTGCTAGTGTATGATGAAAGCGGTCGCCAGAGATTCATCGAGGTACGCGAGCTGGCCCGGATATACGGAGTTGGAAAAAATAAAAACCATAAAAGTACGTCGCGGTGTCCGCATTTCTCGTGAAACCAATATCAATGCGGTTGACAATACTTAAAATAAATGCAGTTCACGTAGTCATGGCATATGCTTGCCAAAAAAACAAGATGGTAATACCAATAACACTCAGTAATAATAAAACTAAAAGTAAAAAGCAAAAGTGAGGAGACTATAAATTGCAGTATTGGCATGCCTTTAAGGGAGCAACATTCTTCTTCTTCTTCATTCAAATCTCCTGTTGTTTAGAATGCTAAAGTTGATGACGTCGATCTCGTCATCTCTAGTAATTCACAAGATCAAGCTACTCAGCTTGGTGATATTTTTCACCACTGCCCCAAACGTGGTAGCTAGCAGATTGAGCAACGAAACGGATCAACTAGCATTGCTTTCATTCAAGGAACTTATAGCCGAGGATCCACTTGGCTCGTTAAGTTCCTGGAACAATTCTCTCAATCTCTGCAAATGGGATGGAGTGACGTGCAGTCGCAAGCATCAGAGAGTAGTGTCTCTGGATTTGAGGGGCAAAAATTTGAGGGGAGGCATGTCACCTTTCTTGGGAAACCTCTCTTTCCTCAGATCCCTTTACCTCCAGGACAATAGATTCCAAGAAAAAATCCCTGTGGAGCTCGGTCGCTTGTTCAGGCTGCAATATCTGAATTTAAGTACCAATTCTCTCCAAGGGGAAATTCCGACTAATTTGTCAAACTACCTCAGTTACGTTGATTTAACGTTTAATGACTTAGTTGGAAAAGTTCCAGCCTCCTTTGGTTCTCTCTCCAAGCTCACTAATCTTTACCTTTTCTCCAACCACCTCATCGGAGGGATTCCACCATCTCTCGGCAACCTCTCTCTCCTCCTAGCGCTGGATTTGGGAGGGAATAATATCACAGGAACTATTCCGCATTCCATCTGCCTGCTTCCCAACCTTGAGGTATTCGGCATTGGAGGGAATTATGTGTCAGGTACTGTCCCTCCCCAACTTTATAATATCTCAACTCTCACGTCCCTAGTCATTCCAGATAACCAACTTACAGGAAGTTTACCCCAAGATATTGGTATCACACTCCCAAACCTGCGAAGGATAGGCGTTTGGGGAAACCAATTTTGGGGACCCATTCCAGTTTCTATTTCGAATGCATCTAGAATGGAATTGCTTGATCTATCAATAAACAGCCTTTCCGGGTCAGCAGAAAGATGAAGGATCTACTGTGGCTAAATTTGGGTAAAAACAATTTAGGCTCCGGGGGTGCTAGCGACATGAGTTTCATCGATTCATTAATTAACTGCAGCAAGCTAGTTAAGTTGGGTTTCTATGAAAACAGTTTTGGTGGTGTTTTACCCCCTTCCACTGCCAATCTATCGAGTAAACTCGATGAGTTATTGGCAGGACGGAACCAACTGGTTGGAACTATCCCTGAGGGAATTTCCAACTTGATTGAGTTAGCTAAAATTGGTTTCGAACAAAACTCTTTTTCAGGTGTCATTCCCTTTGAAATAGGGAAGCTTAGACAGCTGCGGGGACTACTTTTGAGTAAAAATAAACTGTCTGGGCCCATCCCAGCAAGCATTGGAAATCTCACCCTTTTATTTGAGCTGGAACTCACTGAGAACAACTTGAATGGAACCATACCTTCGAGTATTGAAAACATCCTTGGCTTGCAAAGCTTGGATCTTTCTCATAATTTCTTTACTGGTCCCATACCCAGAACAGTTGGCCTTTTCTCCACTTTAACTTTCTTGAACTTGGATCATAACTCGTTTATGGGTGCCCTGCCACTTGAAATCGGTAAACTGATCAATCTTGGGGAACTAAACGTTGCGGACAACAAATTGTCTGGACCTATTCCTAGTAGCCTTGGAAATTCCTTGAAATTAGAAAGCCTTCTCCTAGATGGTAACATGTTTCAGGGTAGTATTCCTCCCACTTTTAGCTCCTTGAGAGGAGTTCAAATTCTAGATCTATCGCGTAATAACTTGTCCAGCCAAATTCCAGAAGGTCTAGCAGCCCTTAGGATTTTGAAAAGACTCAACTTGTCCTTTAACAACCTGTCCGGGGAGGTGCCCTCACATGGTGTTTTCGGAAACTTGAGTACCCTATCACTTGTTGGAAATGAAGGGCTTTGTGGAGGCATCGCAGAAATGCAATTACCTGCTTGCCCAAAGTCCAAGAAGAAGGGGAATCGCCTTGGGTTCAAAATTATTGTCCCAATTGCCTGCATTTTCCCATCTCTTTTGCTGGTGCTACTTTCGGCTATTTCTCTTAGGAAGAGAAAACAGAAAAAAAAATCTCTCACCCAACAAGTTGTTGGAAAGGATTTCTTAAGAGTTTCATATGATCAGCTCCTTAAAGCTACTTGTGGATTCTCTGCATCAAACTTAATTGGAGCTGGAAGGTTTGGCACCGTGTACAAAGGAATTCTCCACGAAGGCGAAAAACCAATTGCAGTCAAGGTGCTCAATCTTGAACAAAGCGGATCTTCCAAGAGCTTCATGGCTGAATGTGAAGCTTTAAGGAACACAAGGCACAGAAATCTTCTAAAGATCGTAACAGTTTGCTCAAGTGTAAATCATGCAGGTGATGATTTTAAAGCACTGGTTTTTGAGTACATTCCAAATGGAAGTTTGGAGAACTGGTTGCATCCAAGAGAAGACACACCACACCAAAAAAGGAGCTTAAGCCTTACCCAAAGGATAAGTATAGCGATCGATGTCGTATGTGCATTAGAATACCTTCATCACCGCTGTGAAAAGCCAATTGTCCATTGTGATATAAAACCAAGCAATATTCTAATTGATGAAGACATGACTGCCTATGTGGGAGACTTTGGACTCGTCAAGTTCCTCAGCATAAATAGCAGTGACAACACTGGTGGACAGACAAGTTCACTTGCAATCAAAGGTTCTGTAGGATATGTTGCCCCAGGTAAGGAGGTCACCAAGTGTATTTTTCTTTCTCAGTTTTTCCCTTTCAGAAATTTGTCTCTAGTAGCTTACATTTCTTCAAGTTAATCTAACTTTATGTTTCCTTACTTTTTGTTTATGTTTTTGTTTTTTTTTTGTTTCCTTGCTTAAATTTTAGAATATGGAATTGGAGGGAGGACATCAAAAGAGGGAGATGTTTATAGCTATGGGATCCTTTTATTGGAAATGCTGACAGGAAAAAGACCAACAGATGAATCTTTTACAAATGGACAAAGCCTTCACGAATTCTGTAAGTTGGCATTTCCCGAGAGAGTGATGGAGGTTGTGGATCCGCCCATGCTACTAGAAGAACCTATTGAAGTTGACAACGAAGATCGGAATGAAAGAATTAGACAATCCAAAATAAGAGAATGCTTAATTTCCCTTGTGAGGATTGGGATTGCATGTTCTGTGGAATCACCTGACAAAAGGATGAATGTCAAGGACGTGTTCGTTGGATTAATGAAAATTAAAGAAGTATTTCTTGGAGTAGGTATCCAAGGCAGGAGGATGCAACTCGCCGGTCAAGGAACGTCTCGAGAATAGCTTCTAAGAGTGGCTGGTTTGTTAATCATGTACGTTAAGAAGAATTAAAAAAGAAAGTGAAAGTGCTCTCCTATATATTGTTTTGGGTTTTCAAACAGTCATTGTGCATATTTAATTTCGTATGCATGTACTTTCCCACAAATTAATTGCATGCTCTGCGTATTTATTGATTTGGATAATGATATCAAGAGGTATAGCGAAATAAAACAAGGAATTAGGAACTTGTTTGATTTGGTAAGAGAGAAACATTTAGGAAACGCTCTCTAGTATATGGTTTCAAATTCTTCTAGCATTCATGCTTGTGAATGAAAACTAATCAAACAGCTAGCACTCATGCTTGTGAATGAAATCCAAATTTGTGAGTGAACCATATTAATCGATAGAGTCAATCATTATGCTATGTTAAGGTAATCAAATCAAAAGATCTAGTCGATCAAATCAATTAAATCTAACAGTCCAATTTTATTATTAGGTAGATTAATCAAACTGAACATAGGGACTTCATTGTGCAGACGATGAAATTCAATTAGTTTCTTTAATTACACCGAACTGTTAGATCAATCATTTAGTCAATCTGACGCTGGCCATTGGAACCGAGAATATCGCACTAATCTCTAGTAACACACCTTACATCCAACACCACTGAATGTCCCAAGTGTTCTAACCATCACCATAGTGATTTATAATATAATGTCATTTGATCACATTGGAAGAGAAAATTGATCATATCTAAAATTTATTGCTTAACTACATTATTTTCAAAATATTTTATCGCTTTGTCACATTCATCAAACCTTTCCAATTTGATGATTTAACCGTCTTAACAAAATCAAACGGTCCATATTGTTAACTCAATAATGTGGAAATTAGAGTCCCAACTGAAATCTTGGTTATTTTGTTGGTTGTTCAATGGTCTATTTTCCTATATCTTTTCTGCTTGGTTTATACTAGTTCATGAAACAACAATAACAGAGTTACTCTCATCCTAGTCTTATACCTCTTTTCGTTATCTCGTTCCTATATGAAGTTCACCAAACAAAAAAAGATAGGCAGATAATCTTGACATTGCACGAATTGACAGAATTGGAGAATGACATTCAAAAATCAGATCATAACTCAGGATACGAAAGCGAAACTGGGTAACTCTGATGCTGGCTTCAAGACATGATTCAATGCCTTCTCACATGTATATAACAAATTCATAAGAGATTCAATGCAAAAAGGATGAACCAATTTACCAGTCTACCGCAATTAGAGCCCTTGAAATCTAGGTTTTTCTCAACTGAAGCATATAGTTGCAATAGAAGAAAACAAAATCAAAAAAAAAAATAGAAAGCAAGAAATCAATGTAACCTTTTACTGTATTGAACTTCCCCTACATTGCTCTTCTTCATTTCCTTCTTCCGAGCGTCTCCACTGCTCCAAAATCCCCCACCAAACTCTGCAATTTCTGGAGATCAAGAAAACCATTCAATTTCTTGATATTGAAAAAACTATGTAATCTCTCTCTTCTAAACCCCAAACCCACCAAAGAAGCACAAAAACAAAACCCTAAAACCCAATCTTTAAACCCTCTTCTCCACCCTCTGATCGAAATGCCGAACAAAGACAATGCCAATACTCTCAGAAACGCAGAGCTATCAAAATCGTTCCCCAAAACCAACCACATTCCAATACTACAAACCATCACAAACCCAAGAAGCCCTAACTTGTTCCTCCCCTTCCTCCTCCTCCACCACCCATCAAACCCTCCCATTCCGAAACCCCTCGGAAACCCACTTCCCCCTCCGCTTCCTCCTGCTAACTCACTAATCGCCAACGCCAACGGCTCGGGTAAGATGTTGAGATTGGACGCAACGAAACAGAGGGATTTTAGTACCCATTTTGTTGGTCTTCGGTACCCAATTCTCCTTTTGCTCTTTCTTGCACATGTGATGAGGTTTGGGATCTGGGTTTGGTTGCGGTTTGAGAATGAAAGAGCAGAGGTCTGGTTGAGGGTAGGGATTTTAGAGGGTAAGGGTGAAAAAGAGGGTTTGATGGGGGAGAAGGTGTTGTAAAGAGGAATGAAGACTTCACCATTTGAACTGAAGGAAACAAGAAAATGGGATTCTAAATGGAGGGTTTTGTGCATTTGGCTCCGTTGGACTGATGACCAAGAAGACGAGAAGATGAGAGATGAACTGGTGACCGTTGCGAGAAGCCGAGAACGTATAAATAGTAAAAATAGAGAGTCCGTTGAGTCTCACCAAGCAAATTAAAAATAAAAAAATTCTCCAAATGTAAGTGACCTTACCCTTATTTTCTGTTTAAAAAAAAAAACTGGACCCTTCGGCCCCGTTCAATTGCCAGGAATGTACAGGAAAGGATGGGAAAATCAATTTTCCCATAAATTTCCTAGTGTTCAGTTGGCAAGAAAATTCTAGAACTTACCAATTTAAGTTTTCCTACAGGAATTACTTTCCTGCAAAAGTGATCCTGTAAAAAACACAGGATTTTGTGTCGCAGAAAAAGGAAAATGAGTGAACACTCACAAAATTTTTCCGAAAGTTTCTTTTTCCTGACAAATGAACAACTAAACCTTAATTTTTCTTGCAAAATTCTTTTGTCAAATGAACACGCACGGGAAAATAATTTTCTTTTTCTTTTACTTCACCTCACTTCACTATTTCTGGGAACCAATTTCCCACACAACTTTCTCGACAACTGAACGGAGCATTCGGGTTTGTTCGGTGAGGGATTAAAATTTTGTACTCAGAATTATTATCCTACTTCAACATTCATTCATTATTCTTCTTTCTAATAATTACTTTTATTTTTATCTCTATCTCTTTCCAATCATTACCCCTATCTTCCTATCCTAATCATTACAAATTCAAATTTAAAATCCAAATCCAAAACACCTCAACCCAAGCCCTCAGTTCTTGCTAGGGTTTTGAATTTGGGTGCTTCTATGTGCAACCCATTATTTTTTCTATACAACCCATTGAAAATTAAAACATTTAAGACCAAAACACCTTAATGTGCAAGGACAAATATACTCCAATGTTCATCTTCATCCTCAGATCATATCTCTCTGTCATCGCCATTCGCCATCCCTCCCTGGAGCCCTCTATCTCCGGTGACTATTTTCCCTCTAAGTCATCGATTTTGGTAGCAGATCATCATTTAAGGATGAAAACAACACAATTTTTACTGCAAACTTTCTTGCACTAACCCAACACATATACTGCAACTTTAAATTTAATGAAAACAACTTGACTACGAATAGCTACTAAAAGTTAAACACCCCTGGGTAGGTGTTTGCGGTAGCCGGTAGTTTAGGATGAAATTTGAAGAGCCTATGTAAATACTCGCATAAAGTATATACTTTGTTTGGATATTAAAAATCATTAATCTTAAATTCTAAGAACATGCATATTGAATTGCAATAAATTTTTAACCACATACACAAGCCCACAAACACTCACAAAATATGTGCTTGGGTGTTTCCACTAATTTTTTTGTTTAACAAGTTGTGGCAAAATTGCATGTTGTTCACACTAATTGAGAAGTTTTGCATCTCCAATATTTTTTTTGTCAATTTTTATACATCAGTGGAGGTTAGTCCACAGGAGTTCATAGGTTGTACATAGTCCTGAACTCCAAATTGCCCCTAGCGGGGCTCAAACCATGCTTATCAACAGAGTTAAGAGCTCATTGGTTCATCCCCATTCATTAGTGTGAACAAACTCGTGATTTTCAATGAATATAAATTATGGCACGTGCTACTCAGTTTATTCTTTAGCGGGAACCACCCAAACAGTGTTTACGGTTGTAGATCAACTTTTTAAATACCTTTCAGTAATTTGTGTCTATTTTCGCTAGCCCAATTCAAATTGTAGTTTGGCCGGAAACCCACCAACCGACAGCCCATACCATCCAAGGTAATGAATCTTACCGTGCTGGCCTTTACTTACCGGTATTGTTCAAATTTGATATTCTACACATCTAATTTCGTTTCGGTTCAAATACTGGTCGGTACTGGCTAATACCGAACGGTACTTGAGATACCGTCCGTATTGGCCGCCAATAATGGACGGAGCCAGACTACTTTTAAATTTATTTTTTCTTCAAGCTGCAGACAATCCGAACAGTGCTAGACAAACACCAGACTACTTATTGTTTTTATTTTTAATAAATGTGTATATTATATTATAAATTATTTTATGTGAAAAAATAAAAATAATAGTGATAAATCCGAAACGACATATAGTATCTCACCAATACCAATATTTACCGTAATAATAAAAAAATCGGTATTCTAGCATTCAGAACCTACTATAACATCCAGAATATTTTCTTAAAAAATGGGTACGTGCACCGGTGTACGACGCCATACACAACAAGGAACACAATGGATGACGTCATTAAAACACGACGTCGTTTCGCTTTATAAAAACAAAACAGAAAACCCAGCGCTCAAACTCCCCAAATCTAGGTCTCGTTCAAACGGGCAGAGAAAGAGAGAGGGAGAGTGGGGCACCACCGCGATCCCATCACCACCGCCGGCGACCAGAGGCGACCACATCACCACCGCCGGCCATCTCTGGCACCGGCGACCACCTCGACAGGTTCCGGTGCCGTACAGCTCTCGCGGCTAACCACCTACGGGCACGACTTCAACCTCCATCGCTGCCGTTACCTTCACCAGGTTTGATCCCTTTTCTCCATACGTTTAATTGGGATAATGCATAGCCTATATGTACATCCATGTACCCAATTAGTAAACCCTAAAGGTTTTAAATTCGTAAACGTTATTTTGTTCAACCAGCCCTAAAAAAAATTAGAGGGTCACTGTAATTAGGGAGATTGTTTGGGTAAGTTCCCTAATTTTAATAATCGGGTCCTCTAGTTGTAGTTATAAGCAATAAGCTTCAGAAAGGTTTTGTTATATTCGAAGTAAAATTTTCAGACAGTTCTTTTTTTAAGTGGACTTCTGGTTATAGTTCCCCCAGATCATCTTGTTGTTTTGCTCCTGAAAATTAAGGATAGAAAAATAGATTTAATTTGGATTCCTATGTTTACTTATTCTGCTTTAAGGAAAGGAAAAAAGGTTGTGTATGGCATAGTGTATGTAGCATTTTTGTTCTTTCTTGATCGGTTACTTTCAGAATTCGGATGATTAAATTCCGATACACACAGGTTTCAAACCCTTTGACTCAACATCAGATTCAAAACCCTCCAATTACAAACCCTAACCCAGAATCGAATCCGATTAATGGAGCATTCATCTGCTTCATCTTCTTCCAACAGCAGTCTTGGGGATCGCAAGGGGGAAAATATTGCCGAAGATAAGGGCAGCTGCTCTACGTCCGGCCCTTGCCCTATCTGCCTTGGACCTTTTCTTCAAGAATCCTATTTGGATCACTGTTTCCGTACGGCTCTCTCTCTCTCTCTCTTTCTCTCTCTCTCTCTCTCTCTCTCTCTCTCTCCCTGTGTGTGTGTGTGTGTTATCTTTCTATATATAAGTAAATTAAAGGGTGATCAATCCCCTGTTTTTCCCACTCATATAAGGCAATAGAATTTATAGGGTTTTAAGCAGTAGCAATTAAGAATCAGAACTTTACTTTGGGGTTTTGTATCTTTAAGCTTAACTGTTATTGTGTCCTCCTTAGTGGGATTTGGCGGGTTTTCCTATTTGTTGATGTACTCGTGTGAACCTATCTTGTATGATTTATGCATGATATGTTAATTCCTATCGTGATAGTTGTGTAAATGTGCAAATTGTTGCTTATATCATTTGATATAGTTGTTGCATTTGTATCTTTTGTGTATTTGTCCCGTCATTCACACTGTGTAGCAGTCTTTGCCATTTTTTCTTATTCAGTCAGATTCTCTATAGGGGAATAAAACTATATTTTGTAGATTCTTTCTCGTTGGTGCACAAGTAGATAGTGGTTAGTACTTTACATCTTGTCATGAATTATGCGGGCAGTACTACATTTTCCAAATGATACTACGGCAGGTTTCGTCTTGGATGGAGATTGTCAATCTCGCCAAAGGTGTAATGATGAGTGAATTGAACACAAAAACGTAAAGGGACGCGAACCCAACTACTAAATCAAGTACCATAAGCAACAATCTGCAGATTTGTATCCCTACTTACATTATTGGATATAGCATTATCTAAGGTGAGCTTGTTGATTAAATGTTCGCTGGCGGATCTAAGATGAATGATGCGACCGTATTACGGAAAATAAAAAATAAACAGAATGAAGGGAGAAGAGTCCCACTTTGATGGGGAAGACCTCTGATTGGATCAAATAGAGGAATACTTGGCCTCTTTATTCACAAATGAAGATTGGAGACTTATAACAATATTCAACTTCTGCTTTATTTATTGACCAACGCCATATTTACTGAAGAAAATACAATTATTACTAATGCATTATCCTACAAATAGTCAAATTTCTTAAGCCCTCTGTTTAACCCCTATCCCCCAACTCCTCTCATTTATTAGCTTATTATATCTAGTAACCAAATACATATTATTCTTTCAGCATATTATGTAGGTGACAATGGATGACAATCTAATATTACCATTGCTTGAAAACTATGTAGCACCAACACAGACATGCAGAATGACATGGACATCTCAACATGTAAATCTCAAAAAATTGTAGACGTTGGAGACACGCTTAGAAGAATATGTATAATTTATGTCATAATTATGAAATAAAAAAAATGATCCTCTAATTAGAATCAAAGTCCCACATATGCTGCTTTTCACGTTTATTGATACATGATTCACTTATGTCTTTTGACAAAAAAAAGTTTTGTAGCCATCATCTATCATGCGGAAAGAAGACTACCACAAGTGTCCTGAGAGTTTTCTATTCTAGCATGTTATAGATTATTTCCAGAGTGTTCAAATGCAAATATTGAGAAAAATGTAGGATACTTTGGTGTGAGTGTCAAACACCTGTCTAGAGATTGTCCAGAGAGTGTCGGTTTCCGCCAAGTGTTTGACATTGGTATGTTACCTCCAGTGACGTCTGTGTTACAGAGTTTGAAAAAAAATTATGAGAAATACACCTTTTGCGTTTGCTGGGGGGCGCTACGGGGGTGTGTGTGTGTGTGTGTGGGGGGGGGGGGGGGGGGGGGGGGGGAGATGTTTTTGATGGCTGGGTGGCCTCTAAACTACAATACATTACAGAATACATGCTTTGGATTCTTCTAAAATGCACTTCAAAGATGTGATATAGGCCTAGTTTCCCTGAAGTGCTAAATGGGCTTTTTTTTCCTTCACAAGATACATAGGGAAGAAAACCCCTTTAGTATTTTTAGCACTTTTGGGAAGCTAAGCCATAATGTTTTTCGTTGAGATGTGGATAACAGATTCTATATGGTTGAGAAGAAATGTAAAAGTTTAGGCTAAAAGCAATAGTTTCATTTTCGAGATTCAAAATCTGCAATTATTAGGAATGACTTGTGAGTTGTCTTGCGGTTTCATGAGATGATTCGTAATTGTTGCGAGTCACTGCTATATAGTCAGGATGCCTGATGATTCCTAATTGTTGTGAGTCACTGGTATATGGTCAGGATGCCTGATGATTCCTAATTGTTGTGAGTCACTGCTATATGGTCAGGATGCCTGACATCACATGGAACATCTGTTTTAGCTATAATTTTCACTTTATGCTATTGGTTGTTTTTATGCCAATTTGGCTTTTGTAGTCAAATTCCCTTTCATTGACAGTACACATAGAAGCCACTGAATAGATCGATTCACTTCTGGTTATAAGTAATAACTTGCTTAGAACATCTCCAATCGAATATCCTCTAAAGCTCTATCTGAAAGGGTCAAGATAAAGTTTTTATTCAAAAAATTTCACTCTTCATGTTCACTCGTATCATACATGTTTATAGCTCTATTGTTCATCATCATTGCAGACATTTTCTCGCTTTTCTTCATTAGTTGTGTACTTTCATTTCCAATTCAACTATTTCTCTCTTTTTATTTTCACAAAGCGGATTTGGAGGATGCTCAATTTTTTCGCCCAATACTCCATATGTGGAGTATCAAATTGCAGCCTCTCAAATAGAGGAAGAATAAGAACGTGGGTTGGAGCTTGATTTTCTTCCAAAATAGAGATATAGAAGGAGAATCCAGAGAAATATAGTTTGGCTTGGAGTGAGTTGGCTTTGTAGTTGACAAGTGCGTAAGCTTTTTAAATCACAAGTTCAAGCCCATATTTATTTACTAAATAGTGCAAATTTGCAAAACCAATGTGGTGTAATTACTATATTATGAGCCATTTATGTGGATAATTTGTTTTGTGTTGACAATTACAGTAATCAAGTGGATTTGATGTGCATGTCATATTTCCTTTTCCTTTGACCCATTGGAGGGCGAAATCCCTGCTCCAAAGATGGGTGTGAAAGGCTTCATAAAAAGCCACAGGGGTTTCATTATCCACTAACTAGGTGTGTCATTTTTTGTTCAATATGTGAAGTGCATACTGTTTGAATATCGGCAATATCCTGAATAGGTTTTGTCTTGTGGTAGGTATTCTCAAGTATTTATGCAACAATGGTTATGTGTGTGCACACATTCAAATTGGTTAGCCATTTCTTATCCAAGCTTACCGTTTTTCCTTTCCAGATAAGTTCTGCTACAATTGCATTATGCGTTGGGCCAAAGTGGTTGCTAGCAAGCATTCTCGCCAGCCTTCCTCTGTAAAGTGCCCTCTATGCAAGGTTTGTTTTTGTTGTACCTTTTTTACTATTTTTAAATTAAGTTGGTGCAGGGGTTTTCATTTCTCAATTTGTTGTGATCTGATATCAATGGAATTGATGAAGCAATTTTAATTCCTTGACTTACCTTTCTAGATTACTCAAAAAGTCCCCGGCCTGGTCAAGGTTACAACTGTCAGTCCACGAAAATTGACTTGCCTGCTGGGATGTTTTATGTTTTAGTAGGTTTTTCGATATAGATTCCTTCATTCTTGCATGCCTACCTTCTATGCAGTAAACAGTGTCAGGGCTCTTAGAGCAAGTCCTATTTATTAGTAGTGAAACTTGTGAATTCAGAGGTGACATACTTGAGCCTTATGTATAGGATCCACTTGATCTGCGAATCCGTGGATTGGTGGTCTCTGTGGCACCATGTTAGTGAAATACGTTCAGCAAACCTATTGCATAGTGCATTTCCCTATCTGTGTTAAGAAAAAGTTAATAATCACAAAAATTGGTTGCGTTGACTGATCATCTGCTAGTTAGTTTCACTTTCACTATTCTATATCTCCGCTACTTCTTTCCAATTCGTTCATTTTTAGTCAAAGTTAATCACACTAACCTGTAATTTGCAGACAGAAAATTTTTCTCTCATACATGGCTATGATGGGAATTCTTTTCAACAACATTATATCAATCAAGATTTTGGAAGTAGGTAATGCGTTTCGTAGACTTGGTTTCTTAAGCTTGACCTTCATATCTGATAATTGTATTGTCACTTTACCTTTATGTTTTAAATGTGCAGTGCTTTCTTTTCAGAAGCTCACAAATATAGGTTACAGTGCTACTATACTGAACCAGGTATACTGTTGCTACCATTTTGTCCCTGTAGGTTTGTTTAAATGTTTGTTGAGTGTTGGCGTTGTTCGCTTATAAATCCACCCTTTATCACAAATTTTCTTTTGTTTATGGGACGTTACACAGATAGCTTAATCAATACATTCAAGGCACCACAGTATAGGAAGTCTCATAAGTATTTTCAGCCGAATCAGTGGCTCGAACGATGGTTGAGAAGGGAAATTCAAGCTTTACTTCAGGTTAATTTGTGTAATTGTTTTCCGCTTTCTACATCTATTTATTCTACTTTTCAGTTTTGGCTGTTGCTTTTTTTTTTTTTTTAAAGTAACTTTGCAATTATAGTACATGGAACATATTTTTCTCGAGCCCAATCTTCTAGAGTAATCTTCATCAGGAATGTAAACCAAGAACCCGTACTGGCTGAAAAAACATAGAAGTTCTTTAGGTCATGTTTCTATTATCAGATCTGTGGTGGTTTGGACATCACTTTGTATTATCTGCCTACTTCCATGGGATTGGCTAAACTTTTAAATTTGGTTAAGAGGCATTGAAGCCATGGTATCCACAGGCATATTTTTGGAAGAAGCCCGATTAGCAAGGGCAGTGCATCATATGACTTGGACCAGTAGAAAAATAAATAATGAGAATAAAGTAATGGTCCTTTAAAGGTTGAGTTTTTTTGTTTGGTGTGCGGCTCAAGGCAAGATTCTTACCATTGATGATTTGATCCAAAGGCGGAGAATCATTGTCAATTGGTGTTGTATGTGCAAAAGAGATGCGGAGTCGGTTGTGTTGTTTGGAGAGGAAAAGGTGTGTAAGGTGTTAATTAACCTTCACACATAACCATTTATTTATATAAGAAGATAGTTCGTTACACAATATGATTAAGCAATGTGGGACTAAACACAATATACTAGTAGACAAGTATACTAGTATTCCAACACTCCCCCTCAAGCTGGGAAATAGATATCACACAAACCCAGCTTGTCACATAACATCTCCAACCGGGGCTTGAACAATGACTTGGTGAATATGTCAGCCAATTGAACACTTGTAGACACGAAGGGAGTTGCTATAACACCATCAGTCAACTTCTCTCGCACCAGATGACAATCAACTTCGATATGCTTAGTCCGCTCATGAAATACAGGGTTGGATGCAATGTGAATTGCTGCTTGGTTATCACAATACAAATTCATAGGCAATTGCACATTGAATCCTATCTCCTCAAGAAAAGATCGCACCCACACAATCTCACATGTGGTGTGAGCCATGGCTCTATATTCGGCCTCTGCACTAGACCGTGCAACTACGGTCTGTTTCTTACTCTTCCAATTAACAAGATTGCCACCAAGAAAAACACAATATCCAGTGGTTGACCTCCTGTCAGATGGGCCTCCTGCCCAATCAGAATCAGTGAAGGCCTCAATACGCAAATGACCATTAGCTCTATAAAATAGACCACGTCCAGGATGAGACTTGAGATACTTGACAATTCTAAGAACGGCCTCCCAATGTGGCAGACGAGGAGCAGACATAAACTGACTCACAATACTCACTGCAAATGAAATATCAGGACGTGTAATAGTGAGATAATTCAGTTTACCAACCAAACGACGATATTGATCAGGACTAGACAGTGCCTCCCCCTGATCAATGCATAGTTTGACATTGGGATCCATAGGGGTATCGACAGGTTTCGCCCCCAACAAACCCGTCTCATCTAAGATATCCAGCACATATTTCCTCTGCGATAAACTAATACCATCTTTAGATCGTGCCACCTCGATACCTAAAAAGTATCGCAATCTACCCAAGTCTTTAGTATGAAATTGACTCTGCAGAAAGACCTTCAACGCATCAATACCTTCCTGGTCGTCACCCGTAATAATAATATCATCGACATACACAATCAATAATACTTTGCCTCGAGTAGATGTGAGAAAGAAAACAGAATGATCAGACTGACACCGATTCATACCAAATTTCAAAACTGCATCACTGAACTTGCCAAACCAGGCCCTGGGAGACTGTTTAAGCCCGTAAAGAGCTTTACGAAGACGACATACTTGAGAACGCTCCCCCTGAGCAACAAACCCAGGTGGTTGCTCCATATAAACCTCCTCAAGAAGGTCGCCATGTAAGAAAGCATTCTTGACATCCAATTGAAATAAGGGCCAGCCAAGATTGGCTGCAAGAGAAATAAGGAGACGGACAGAACCAAGCTTCGCAACCGGGGAAAAGGTCTCAGCATAGTCAACACCATAAGTCTGGGTGTAGCCTTTAGCAACAAGGCGAGCTTTGTAACGCTCAACAGACCCATCAGGATGATATTTCACAGTGAATACCCAACGGCACCCCACAGTGGATTTTCCAAAGGGTAGAGGAACCAACTCCCAAGTCCCATTATCATGGAGTGCAGAGATCTCCTCCTCCATAGCTGTCCGCCACTCAGAAATAGACAAGGCCTCCTGAACAGTTTTAGGAACAAAGATAGAGGAAACAGAGGCAGTAAAAGCACGAAGGGTGGGGGACAGATGATCATAAGATACAAATTTAGCAATAGGATGAGAGATAGTACAAGGGCGAATACCTTTACGAAGAGCAATGGGAGGAGAAGGTGGAGCAGTAGGGGCCAAAGGAGGTGGACTCGGATCTCGCAACGGAGGAGAGGGCTCAGCGGCAGGCGGAGGTGGTGGGGGCACTGCTTTGGCACGACGAACATATACCTGCATCGGGGGGTGCTGCTTTTGAGGTTGCCCGGAAGGAACCAAAATATGCATAGACTCGGACGGATCGGCATGAGGTAAAGTTGGGAAATAGGGTAATGACTCATGAAACGTAACATCAGCACAGACAAACTCGCGATGCAGAGTGGGAGAATAACACTTATAACCCTTTTGAGTCCGAGAGTACCCCAGGAAGACACACTTGATAGAGCGTGGATCAAGTTTATCACGCCCGGGATCAAGGGCATGAACATAACACGTGCACCCAAAAATTTTAAGAGGTAAAGAATATAAAGAACAACCAGGGTGCAAAAGACTATAGGGAATCTGTCCCCCAAGAACGCGAGAGGGCATGCGATTCACGAGATAACCGGCAGTAAGGACGGCATCGCCCCAAAAAGATTTGGGAACCGTCCTCTGGATTAAAAGGGCTCGAGCAACTTCGGTCAAATGACGTATCTTGCGTTCGGCAACCCCATTCTGTTGGGGTGTGCGAGAACACGAAGATTGATGAAGAATACCATGCTCATCAAAAAAAGCAGACAAAACATTATAGAAATATTCACCAGCATTATCAGAACGAAAGATACGAAGAGAAACATCAAACTGAGTCTTTATTTCCATATAAAAAGATTTAAAAATGGAGTACAAGTCTGACCGGTTTTTCATGAGATAAACATAAGTAAGCCTAGAATAGTCATCCACAAAAATAACAAAATACTGAAAACCACCACGTGATGAAACACGCACAGGACCCCAAATATCGGAGTGAACTAAATGAAAAGGACAAGACACTCGACTCTCTATTCTAGGTGGAAAAGAAACACGACGGTGTTTACTGAACTCACAGACTTCACATGGCAAAGACTGAAGACTACGACACGATGGAACTAACTGTTTCAGAGTCTGAAGAGAGGGATGTCCAAGACGGCAGTGATGTTCATAGGGAGATACGGAAGCCTGAAGAGCAACAGAGGCAGGAGGTTCGCCAGTGTCAAAATAGTATAGACCACCACGCTCAACACCGCCACCAATCTTCTTCCCCGTCTGGAGATCCTGAAATACACAATATCCAGGAAAGAATGTAACCGAACAATTTAATGATTGGGTAAGTTTACTAACAGACATAAGACTATGGGGAAAACGAGGAACATGTAAAACAGAGTCTAAGGTAAGAGAAGAATGTAAAAGAACAGATCCCAAACCAGCAATGTCAGAAGAGGAACCGTCAGCCAAGGCGACACGAGAAGGCTTCACAAGAGGACGAGAACCAGAGAGGTGGATGGAGTGGCCGGTCATATGATCAGTAGCACCAGAATCAATAACCCACGGAGGATTAGAGGCTAGGCCAGCAAAGGTGGAGCCTTTCTGAGCGAACGTAGCAGTGGAAGAGGAGGGCACATGAGAGGGCGGCTGGGAAATTAGGCGATGATACTCATCCTCTGGAATAGTAACAACACGTGGGACGGGGATTGGCGCAGAGCTAGGCAACACAGAGCCATCATCCTCAGAAACAGTAACCTGATGCGCAGATGGGCGGCCATTAAGAATCCAACAGTACTCAACTGTATGATTAGTACCCTGGCAATAGGTGCAGTAACGACCATGGGCACGACCACTATTACCAGAGTCACGACTACGACCACCACCACCAGAATCACGGCTACCAACCGACTGCACCGGACCACGGCTACCAAAATCACGACCAAATCCACGGCCAGGAGGGCCACGACGGCCTCCCCCTGACTCGCGACCACCACGGTCAAAACCACGAGAAGAAGTACCACCACGAGGGACCGTGGTAACCAAAGCCGAGCGGGCAGCAGGAGACAAATCAACAGCACTTGGGTCAGAAACAGAGGCTTGGCGGACGCGACTAAACACCTCACTAAGAGAAGGTAAATCTCTATCACCCAAAAGATTAGACCGGATAGAATCATAGGCCGGCGAAGGTAACCCAAATAGAAAACGAGCCACTTGCAAGCGCTCACGCTGACGCTCCATAACCCGAATATCTGACGAAATGGGCTCACAAGTGTTGAGCTCCTCACAAACGCCGCAGAACTTGGCATAATACTCCTCCAAGGATAAGCTGCCAAGATCAAGAGAAAAGAATTGTTGATGAAGAGCATAAGTTCGGCGGAGATTATCAGCCCCAGAAAACATCTCCTTAACCTTCATCCAGACTTTCTTCGCAGTAGATAAGAAAACCAGAGTATTCTTAATATTTTCCTCCATACTATTCCAAAGCTCAACCCGAATTTTAGCATCCGCAGGAACCCAAGCACCATATGATGCGGCAGTCGCCGCGGGAGGATCATCAGTAAGGTAATGGTATTCTGATTCCCCCACATAATAGACCTCAACAGCCTTAGCCCAAACAGCATAATTTCGACCATTCAACAAGGTAGAAGTAATAGATAACCGCTCACGAGACCGAGAAGAACGACTAACAGCGGAAGTAGAACTAGAGATAGACTCGGTACCGGAGCCCATTGCAAATAAAGTCAAGAGCCAAAGAAACCAACAATCAATAAACAACCAAAAATAGAGAGGCTGCCACTATAATCACATATGATCCAAAAAATACCAATGGCTCCACCAATAAAGGAGCATATCAGCAGCCCAACATAAACCACTGGGGAACACTAACACTCGAACCAGATCGAGCTAGAAACGCCATTAACGGAGATAGAAGCTGAGCATTAACAGAGAAAGAAGTAACAAATCAACAGATTACGTCCGAAAATAGAAGATATACCGCAAGAGTCGGGTAAAATAGCAACGAATCCATAGATCGGAGTCTGAAAATACCAAAAAATAGGGAACCCAGGCAGGAACAGTACTCGTGAACAGTACCGATGAACAGTACTCGGGAACAGTACCGGCGAACAGTACTCGTGAACAGTACCGATGAACAGTACTCGTGAACAGTACCGATGAACAGTACTCGTGAACAGTACCGATGAACAGTACTCGTGAATAGTGCCCGATGAACAGTCGCGTGAACAGTGTTGTTTTAGGGTTTGGATGACTGTGGGTAGGTTGTTTTAGGATTGTAAAAGGTTTGGGTAGGTCGTTTTAGGGTTTTTTTTTTTTTTTTTTGTTGGCTGCCGAGAATGGGTGGCTAGGGTGGGAAGCGGCTATGGTGGTGGCTGTCAGAGGTGAGGGTTTAGGGTTTCAAGACCGGTTTAAGAACCCGCTCTGATACCATGTTGTTTGGAGAGGAAAAGGTGTGTAAGGTGTTAATTAACCTTCACACATAACCATTTATTTATATAAGAAGATAGTTCGTTACACAATATGATTAAGCAATGTGGGACTAAACACAATATACTAGTAGACAAGTATACTAGTATTCCAACAGGTTGATCATCTCCTCATTCATTGCCCGACGGCTTGGGAGCTTCAGACTATGGTTCTTTCTTGGTTTGCTATGCGATGGGTCATGTCAAGGAGTGTGATGGAACTCTTAATCGCTTGGAGAGGTGTAAAAGTTGGAAAGAGGCGGAAGCATGTTTGGTTTTTTATCCCTCTTTGTCTAATGTGTGGATCATTTGGCGGGAAAGAAATTTGAGATGCTTTGAAGGGGTGGAAAAACCTTTATATAAAAGTTTTCCGGTGAATAGTTCGTTTAGTTGGGACAAGAGAGAATGTGATCCTTCTCTTCACCAATTTTTAGATTGGTTTGAGCTTTTCTGTTCTCTTGGAAGTGTGTAGGGCCTATTTGTATATGGGCGGCATTCTCTTAATGCGTTCTTTTATACGATTATTTACTTATCAAAAAAAGAAGAAGAAGAAATCAAAGCCTCAGATAGGTAATGGTCACATCTGCTATTTGTGGCTTTTGGCTAAATGTTGCCAGTTCTTTGTTGGTTGGCTTCCTCTTGGTAAATGAATGTCAGGTGCTACCCTCCTCCTGAAAGAACCAAGTGAGAACCTTACCCTCAGTGGTGATGAAACCTCTTAACATATGGATTCTAAAGCAATTAGAAAAGGCTACATAGCAGGAAAAGTATGTTGTGGGCCTTGTGGCCAATATTGTTGAAATTTTTTCTCATAGTGGTTGTAGAACTTTATGTTCACATGTGGAAAAAATATTTGCAGTTGGCATTTGTTAAGCTACCAGTTGTCCCAAAAGCTTAAGCTGTTAGGAAATAGATCCAACAACAGGCTATTTGACACCCTCCACGTGCAACCCCGCTTTGAACGTTGAGATGCAAATTTTCAGATAGAGTCTTAGAGAGAAATAGAATGCAAAGGGGAGAAACAAAATGTAAATGGGGAACAAATGCAAACAGGGAGACTTACTCAAGACCTCTCACAGCCTGAGCTTTGATACCATGTTAAGCAACCAGTAGTCCCAAAAGCTTTTAACTGTTAGGAAATGAACCCAACTGTATATCAAGCTATCTGACAACATTGAGTTTCCAGTATTTATTCACATTATGGAAACACCTTTCATATACACATGCCTATCCACGTAAATTTTCCTTTTCGATGATTTATTCTCCATTGGACAGGATACTAGATGGTTCTGAAGTTTTTTTTCACCCTGGATTTCATGGTTTTATATATTTATAAGTAAATATTTTGTCCTGATATATTCTGTTTTGAAGTCTTCAGTATTTTTGTTAGATTTTCCAATTAGTGCTTGCAATAAGCTATTGTACATCTCCATCTTTCTTCAAAGAGCAGTGCAACTTGTAGCATTGTTATGAGTACAACGTTGCACCCTTTTGGTTTGCCCCACAATGCTTCAGAAAATTGTTGCTTTAGATTGTCCTTTATATAAGTGGAACTACCTTGGTTTCTAATTGCGAATTGCCCCCCTTATTTTCTTTGTGCAGGAGGAAGACGTTGAAATTATCGTCCATCACATACTTGGTGTAATTGACTCATTGAAGAGGTAAATTTGAACGTTTGCCTTCTGCGCGCAGAAATTGGTTGAAAAATGAATTAAACACGTGACTCAAAGCAGATTACCGTTTCGACCCCATTACATTTTTTACTTTCTGAAATTAAGTTTGAACTGGGTTTTGTTACAAAGTTGTGAAGTATCCGATAGAGAGATTTTCTGTTTAAACTTTCAATTTGTGCTCTCCGTTCTCTTGTATTACATGAATTTACACCCAACACTTCTATGTTTCAGATCTGAACACCAAAACTCTCCAAGTACACTGGAAACACGAGAAGAAACTTTCAAGGCCTTCGTATGTCAAGCGGCAAGACCTTTCTTAACTGGAAGAACTGATCGGTTTGTACATGAGGTAGAACTGTTTCTAGCTTCAGGATTTAGTATTGATGCCTACGACAAACTATACATGCAGCATTTGGGTTGGAAACCTCCCGGGAGTACCACCGAGGAAGTTGATGGCGAATCTTCTGGAAATGCACCCTTAGTTCCATTCTTGTATATCTTTGACGATGACTCTGATGGAAATGATTGAACGTTGCCTCAGCAACGAACAGTAGTACTGTACAGTTAGTTATTGATTTGTTCCATAATCATTTGTTACAATTATCTTCCTTGTGACAGTCTTTGAGCCTTGTGGTCCTTGTAGCGAAATCACGAAAGAATCTGAACAAGTTGTTCGACTCAGACAACGAAATACAGAAACAACAATATTCTAGATCAGATGCAAATGCTAAATAATTCATACTGTACCTGATTTTAGATAGAATGCACGTGATATTTATGAAGACAATAGCAGAATATATCAGGTATTAGTTGGTGATAAATACATTTAAAGTACTTAACTTGTGGATTACATATAAATTCAGTGGTACATTAGTTCTGGTTCTCTCTCTCTCTTCCACTCCTTTTTATTTTATTTTTTCTCGTTCTCACTTGTCCTCATAGTCCGCTTCGATTCATGAAGACTAATAAATTTACCATTTTGATAGTAACAAGTTATCACCTGTTGACGAATCAGAATTTACAATCGAGAGCACCCAATACAAACTTTTTTTTGTCTATACTGTGTATTTTGGTCCCGTGACAAAGCTCCACGAGTCGACAAGATAGAGAGATTATCCACTCCTAACCACCATGTCCCGCCATGTCCCGTCCCAAGTCCTTTCACACGACATTTTGATGGGAGAGTCATACACTTAATCTTGGTATGCACAGCAATGTGTAGCGTAGCGATAAATGAGTTTGAAACTCCTGTGATGGTGCTTCGGGGTGCCGAGTAATTTTCCTACAAAATATAGATTTTTTTCAATCATTTTTTCCAAGAGGCGTGTTCACAACATTTGCGATTTTCTTTTGAACGACAAGACATGGGGAGATCCTAATCCTAGGTGTGGGGCCAGTACTCGGCTTTGTTTGGAATTGAGGAAAAGTGATTGGAAAATAAGGGAAAGAAAATGAGAGGGAAATTAGGGAAAAAAGGAGGGAAATTTTCACTATTCATAAAACCAGAATTCTTTATTTTCTCTCCTCTTTCTATCCAATCCAAACAATCGGAGGAAATTTTTTTTAACTTTCCTTTGTTTTCTCTCACTTTCCTTCTCTGTTTGGAATTTATGGAAAGGAAAGGAAAATATAAAATAAAATAAAATGAGAGTACTTAAAATTCTTATTTTTTTTCTTTCTTCCTCTTCCAACCAAATAATGGAAGGGATTTTTTTTTAATTTTCCTTTCTTTTCCGTTCATTTCCCGTTCCAAACGTTTCTTTTCCGTTCATTTCCCGTTCCAAACGGAGCCAAGGCTTTCATGGATTGTTCGACTTTGTCCTTTCCTTTTGGACAGTTTACTCTATTTTATCCAATCCATCTTCCCCCCACTAGAAATCGAGGATGTGCTGAGAGAGAGAGAGAGAGAGAGAGAGAGAGAGAGAGAGAGAGAGAGAGAGAGAGAGAGAGAGAGAGAGAGAGAGAGAGAGAGAGAGAGAGAGAGAGAGAGAGAGAATGGCGGGCGAGTCCGATTATGGAGCTTTCATGGAGAAATTCATTCTACAGCCAAGCTCTTCTTCACCTGATCAAGAACTTCCCTTAAAGGGCCTCACCTTTGCTGTCAAAGACATGTAAGCCCCCTCTTCTTCACCCTCAGCTCTTATTACACTCCATTCCGATACTCTAGTCAGTGCCTCTTCTCATAACGACTCCTGAATTTTTGGAAACGAGATATGATGGCCTCTCGTGTTTATCATGTGACGCAGACTGGGTCTACTGCGAGAAGATATTCAATGTCCTCTCGTGTAGACCCCACACTAATGTGTGCTCTAAATTCGTAATCAACCGTGCCGGAGGGGCATTGCATAATTTCTCATCTACCACGGTCCCATATACTATAACATCCATTTTTTTTTTGGTATTGTTGGTCTTAATGTACTTATCGTCCATTCATTAAAGTCACGTTAATTGTACATCGACATTTATATGAACATGGTCACTGTTCATTTCTATTCAGGCTAATATGATTTGGCAAAGTTTTCATCTATAACGACTGTCTTGATTTTTTTTGCATGAACGATAGGCCATTTGAGGTCTACAATATGAACGTACATATCTTTAATCTCTTTAATCAAAAAGAGCATCTCATCTCTAATTTTTGTTGGGTCAAAGTCAACAGTTATAAAGTCTTTATAGGAATTGGAATCCTTTTGAGGGACTGGACAGTCCTATCCAGCCCATTTTCGGGCCCTTCCTGAACCCAATTCGATTATGAAGACCGTTCACTTTTTAGACCTCGTCGGGAACATTAGCCACGCCAAAAATCATATTGGTTGGATTTTGCTTGATATGTTTTCGGAACAAATTTTTCTTGAGAAACATAACAGTGCAACACTGGATTGAATCTCATTTTTCTCGAGATAGCTTTTTTTTCGAAAACACATAAAAAAATTTCCAATCAATATGATTTTTTGGGCATTCCTAATGTTCTTGACAAGGTCTAAGAAATGAATGGTCGCCTCTCCCAATCATTGAATTGGGTCAGACAGGACCGTCTAGTCCTCAAAAGGACTGGAGATGATCAATTACATTTTTATAAGTGATCCCAAACTCATAGTAAAACAATGACAGCCACTGGATCCCCTTTTTGGGCATTTTTCAGGATGTTGTTTGGAAGGATACGAAAAGTGTATAGGGTGAACACAAAACAATATTATATATTATGAGATTACTTATTACATAACTCATTTAACCAATGTGGGACTAAGACTAATACTCATCAATACTCTAACACTTCCCCTCAAGCTGGAGAATAGATATCACAAAGACCCAGCTTGCCACACAGCAACTCTAACCGAGGCTTGAACAATGACTTAGTAAACATGTTAGCCAACTGAGCACCGGTAGTCACGAATGGGGTAGTTATCACAACACCAATTAACTTCTCACGCACTAGATGACAATCAACCTCAATATGTTTAGTCCTCTCATGAAATACCGGATTAGATGCAATGTGAATAGCTGCTTGGTTATCACAGTACAAAGGCACAGGCAACTGCAAACTGAATCCTATCTCTTCGAGAAATGAACGCAACCATACAACCTCACACGTTGTGTGTGCCATTGTTCTATACTTTGCTTCTGCACTAGACCGGGCAACTACTGTCTGCTTCTTACTCTTCCAATTGACAAGATTTCCACCAAGGAAGATACAATATCCTGTAGTGAATCTCCTATCCGATGGTCCTCCTGCCCAATCCGAATCAGTGAACGCCTCAACAAGTAAATGTCCACTCACTTGATAAAACAAACCACGTCCTGGATGAGATTTAAGATATTTCACAATTCTCATAACTGCCTCCCAATGTGGATGATGAGGAGCAGACATGAACTGACTAACCATACTTACTACAAAAGAGATATCCGGACGTGTAATCGTAAGGTAATTCAACTTACTAACTAAACGGCGATACTGATCAGGATTGGAGAGCAACTCCCCCTGGTCAACACACAATTTGACGTTGGGATCCATAGGAGTCTCAACAGGCCTAGTTCCTAACAAACTAGCATCCTCAAGAATATCTAGCACATACTTCCTCTGTGATAAGCTAATATCGTCTTTAGATCGTGCCACCTCAATACCTAAAAAATATCGTAATTTTCCCAAATCCTTAGTATGAAACTGCTGATGTAAGAAAGCTTTTAGCTCATCAATACCTCGCTGATCATCACTGGTAATGATAATATCATCCACATAGACAATCAATAATACTTTTCCTTGGTTTGATGTGAGGGAGAATCGCAAAACTGCATCACTAAACTTGCCAAACCATGCTCTAGGAGACTGCTTAAACCCATATAGAGCTTTACGAAGGCGACATACCTGATTGCGCTCCACCTGAGCAACAAACCCAGGCGATTGCTCCATATAGACTTCTTCCTGGAGATCCCCATGGAGGAAAGCATTTTTGACATCCAACTGAAATAATGGCCAACCCAAATTCGTTGCCAAAGAAATAAGGATCCGAACCGAACCAAGCTTGGCAACGAGAGAGAACGTCTCCGAATAATCAACACCATAAGTTTGAGTGTAGCCTTTGGCAACCAGACGAGCTTTATAGCGCTCAATAGTGCCATCAGGAAGATACTTGACAGTGAATACCCAACGACAGCCAACAGTGGATTTTTTAGGAGAAAGAGGAACCAACTCCCATGTGCCATTTTGATGAAGAGCAGACATCTCATCCTCCATAGCTAGCCGCCACTCAGAGACAGATAAGGCCTCCTGAACAGTGTTAGGAACGAAAACGGACGAAACCGAAGTAGTAAAAGCACGAAGAGCAGGAGACAGGTGAGCATAAGAGACAAATTGAGCAATAGGATGAGAAGTGCAAGACCGAATACCTTTGCGAAGAGCGATAGGAAGGTTGTCTGGATCTTAGAACGGAGGAGAAGATGGAGCAGTGGGCTGAGGTGGGTCTGCTAGCTTAGGTGGGACTGGTACTTTGCGACGACAAACATACACCTGCGAAAGTGTTTTCGGGGGGACAGACCCAGAACTAGAACCAGAAGGGACGACGACAGGAAAAACAGACTCAACCATAGGGAGATCATCTATAGGGACAGGAACAGAAAAGAACGGAAGTGACTCATTCAACGTAACATCAGCGCACACAAAATGTCGGCGTAAAGATGGTGAAAAACATATATACCCTTTCTGAGTGCGCGAATAACCAAGAAAGACACACCGGATGGATCGAGGCTCCAGCTTACCCCGGTCAGGATCAAGAGCATGAACGTAACATGTACACCCGAATACCCGAGGGGGTAATGAGTGGAGAGGTCGACCAGGAAACAAGACCTTATGGGGTATCTGACCGCCAAGAACAGTGGATGGCATACGATTAACCAAATAACAAGCAGTAAGGACAGTATCACTCCAATAGGACTTAGGGACCTGCATTTGAAATAACATAGCACGCATAACTTCTGATAATTGTTGAATCTTGCGTTCTGCAACCCCATTTTGTTGTGGGGTCCGAGCACAAGATGATTGGTGAATAATACCATGATCATCAAAAAATTGAGATGAAGTAGTATGAAAATATTCATGAACATTATCGGAACGAAGGATACGAACACAAGTATTAAACTGAGTCTTTATTTCCATATAAAATGACTTAAAAACAGACTTTAACTCAGATCTCTCTTTCATAAGATAAAGATATGTAACACGAGAGAAATCATCCACAAAAATAACATAATACTGAAAACCCAAAACATTGGGAACATGCACAGGCCCCCAAATATCCGAATGAACTAACTGAAAAGGACTCGACACACGACGCTCAATTCTAGAATAAAAGGGTACACGACGATGTTTGCTAAACTCACAGACTTCACATGACAAATTATTAAGACGACTACATGAAGGCATTAGACGCTTCAGATTCTGAAGAGATGGATGACCAAGCCGACAATGTTGTTGATATGGTGAAGTTGATGATTGAAGAGCAACTGACTGAGGATGAGCACCATCGGTAAGGTAATACAGACCACCACGTTCAGCACCGCCACCAATCTTCCTCCCCGTCTGGAGATCCTGAAATACACAACCATGAGGAAGAAATGTGACGGAGCAGTTTAAGGACTTTGTAAGTTTACTAACAGACATGGGATTAAAAGGAAAACTAGGAACATGTAACACAGAGTCCAAAGTAAGAGATGAGGTGACAGGAACAGAACCCAAAGGAGTAAGTTTTGTGGAAGAGTCATCTGCTAAGGTAACATGCGATGGTTTACCAACAGACTGACGACTAGAAAATAGAGTAGAAGTACCAGTCATATGATCAGAAGCACCAGAATCGATAACCCAAGGAGTAGAAGTAAGAGAAGATGCAACACAAGCAACGGATGGACCTTTATGAGCAAGTGTAGCAGTGGAGGAGGAAGCTGCAGTTGGAGACTGGATGGACAGAAGGCGTTGGTATTCCTCGGCAGAAAGAGTCACCACATTGTTGGCAGAAGAATGGGTAAGCTGTCCAGCATCCTGAGAGATAGCAACTTGATGAGCCTGAGGGAAACCGTGAAGTTCATAACAAAACTCCACCGTATGATTGGTCCCCCGACAATGAGTACAAAACCTGGAATCATGGCCGCGACCATGGCTACCTCCCCCTGACATGCGACCCCTACGAGTACCAAAACCAGAGTCACGACCACCAAAATTACGACCACGACCACTAACCCCAGAATCACGGCCTCGACCACGGCCACGGCTGAAGGAAGAGCCAGAACCACCAAAAACAGCGGAAGCTAATGCTGAACGATCAGGAGAAAGTGCAGGGGCAGACACAGATACAGAAGACTGACGAAGGCGACTAAATACCTCACTGAGAGAAGGTAAATCTCGAGATCCCAAGAGTTGAGGACTAACCGCATCATAAGTAGATGATGCACCAGATATAAATCAAGCAACTTGCATACGCTCACATAACCTGAACATCAAAAGAGATAGGCTCACAAATATTTAGCTCTGCACACCACGAAATTTGGAATAATAAGCTTCCAAAGACAAATCACCTTGGGATATAGAAAAGAAAGACTGATGAAGATCATACGTTCGACAGAGATTATTAACACCAGAATACATCTCCTGAGTCTGTGTCCATACTTGCTTGGCTGTATCTAAGAAAACAAGCGTACTCGCAATATGTTCTTCCATACTATTCCACAACTCAGATCGAATACGGGCATTCTCAGATTCCCATGTCGAATGAGTAGAGGCAGTCTTTGCGGGGGGATCATCAATCAAATAATGATACTGTGTTTGGCCCAAATAATAAACTTTAACTGCTTTCGCCCAAACAGAAACAACATAATTTTTACCATTCAATGGAGTAGAGGTAATAGAAAGCTTCTCCCGAAACCGTGAAAAACTGAACGTACTACCCGTAACAGTAGAAGAAGAACTAGATTTAGTCTCTTCTACGGACATGTTATTGTGCAATAAGAGGCAACTAACAGATCAACCAAAACAATACTGCACTAACTTCCAACCAATAAAGAACCAACCACAAATCAACCCACCAATCGAACAATCAACTACGAACCGCCGAACAACTAATAAGCGATGAAATAGATCACCAAACAAGAAACAACATCCGAAAGCAATAACCCAACAAAGCTCCAACAGCCAGCAACCGACATAAAGCAACAAAAAACACTATAAGTCTATAGCTGATAAGAACTCACCGAACAAAGAAAACACAGTGGCAAACTCATGGTCACTGAACCAAATAACATCAGAAGCAGCCAGAAGCAACAGCAAGCGACCAGACCATCAATCGTGAGAACAGAAACGTGTCTGGCGGCAAAAGTACACCAATTGGTGGATTGGAAACACAAATTGGCAGCAAAGACATGCGATTCATGCGATTTTGGGCAGTTTCGGACATCAATCACGAGCACAGAGGCATTTTTGAACACTGGGTGTGAGTTTCGAAGGTGGGCATTAGGGTTTCGAGGGTTTTGAGAGGTCAAAAGGAACTGAGTGAAGGATTTCGAGTGTGTGTAGTGGACGAAAATCACTGGGTAACGAATTTCGAACATGTATAAAGGCCGAAATCACTGGGTCCTGATTTTCGACGGGTTTTGAAGGCCGAAATCTATTGGGTTTTGATTTTCGAGGGATATTGAAGGTCGAAATCCGAGGGGCTAGAGTCGTTCTAGGGTTTCAAGCACATGTAGGATGTCAATTTAGGGTTTCCAACACTGGAAGGGTGCCGATTGAAGGTTTAAAGGGCCGTAGAGTTGCCGATTTGGGATTTCAAAACACTGTAGGGATGGTTTAGGGTTTCGGAAGTGCTGGGTGAGGTGATTTAGGACTGTTCACAGTGGCTGCAGGTTGTGGGTGGGTGGCAGAAGGTGGCTGGTAGCATTAGGGTTGGTTAGGGTTAGGGTTTGGGCTCTGATACCATGTTGTTTGGAAGGATAAGAAAAGTGTATAGGGCGTTAATGAACCCTTAACACAAAACAATATTATATATTATGAGATTACTTATTACATAACTCATTTAACCAATGTGGGACTAAGACTAATACTCATCAATACTCTAACACAGGATATGTAAAAGGATGAGTATGAGTAATCAGTAATCACATAAGATTATTAGTGAGGGAATTATTAGTGCAATATCATACTATCTCATCTTTGAGAAAGATATCATCCCTGCACTATTTGTTACACTCAACTCCAGAAATGCTGTCCCATGGGATTTGTAATCCAACTTCAAGTCCAATACGGTTAATCAAACAAAGCCTTGTGTATTATGTATATGAACCTCTTTGCTTTATTTGCATACAGCTTACTGTAAAGTTACATCTGTAAGCGTATCTGATGGCTAGTTCCATACCTGGTTTTATATCTTCTTAAACAGATAGACCATTCATTTTTTGGGCAAGTAGGTAGATACAAAGAAATATAGGTAGATGGGTCCATGTTGGGCATTGGGCTCCTATAATCTTGTAAACTTGAGAGACGACGGTATCGATTTGTGGAAACCCAAAAATTAGGGTAACTTTCATTAAACTGGGTATATATACAACGCAAGATACAACAATTACAATGAGGTCCTAACTAATTAACTATTTACATACTAAGGATAAATAATGAAACTCCTTACAACGAACTAATTCATTAATCTAACACTCCCCCTCAAGTTGGTGCGAAGATATCAATCGAGCCCAACTTGAATGCAATAGGGTGGAAACTCTTGTTGCCAAGTCCCTTTGTGAATATATTAGCCAACTGATCTCCAGATCTCACAAAAGGCATACATATCGAACCCTCGCTCAGTTTCTCCTTGATAAAGTGCCTGTCAATCTCAATATATTTCGTTCTATCATGTTGAACAGGATTATGAGCAATGTTTATAGCAGCCTTATTATCACAATAGAGTTTCATAGGACCACTGTCAATGAAACCCAAATCACGTAACAAGGTTTGGAGCCACAAGAGCTCGCAAACACCATGAGCCATGGCTCTATACTCTGCCTATGTGCTAGATCTAGCAACCACTGATTGCTTTTTACTTCACCAAGTAACCAAATTCCCTCCAATAAAGGTACAATAACCAGAGGTAGAGCATCTATCATCCACAGAACCAGCCCAATCAGCATCAATAAAAGCCTCCAACCGCAAATGACCATGATTAGAGAACATAATTCCTCTTCCTGGAGTTGATTTGAGATATCTCAAAATACGATAAACTGCATCCAGGTGTGAAATATAAGGATTGTGCATAAACTGGCTAAGTACACCCACTACATAGGTAATATCCGGCCGGGTGTGAGCTAATTATATTAGTCGCCCAACAAGTCGCTGATACCTCTCCTTATCAGTACGTTCGCCCATATCTCCACTCAAGTGATGATTTGGCTCAATAGGAGAATCTGCAGGTTTACAACCCAACATGCCTGTTTCTTCCAAAAGATCAAGAATATATTTTCGTTGAGAGATAAAAATACCTCTATCAGATCTTGCCACTTCCATTCCAAGGAAGTATCTCATCGCTCCTAAGTCCTTAATCTCGAATTCTTGGGCAAGTCGAGACTTCAAATTATGAATTTCATTCACATCGTCACCTGTCATTATTATATCATCAAACATAAACAATAAGGACAGCAATCTTACCATCACTCCTCTTAATGAATAGAGTATGGTCAACATGGCTCTGTTTGTAGCCGAAACTCAGCATGGCCTTTGAGAATCTGCCAACCAAACCCTAGGTGACTGCTTCAAGCCATACAGTGCCTTCTTCAATTTGCACACTTTTCCCTCACTTACAGCGGAAGAAAAACCTGGTGGAATATCCATATACAGTTCCTCGTCCAGATCACCGTGGAGGAATGCATTTTTTACATCAAACTGTTGAAGTGGCCAATTCAGATTAGCTGCACAGGAAAGTAGAGCTCGCACAGAATTCATCTTTGCTACTGGAGCAAATGTCTCCTCATAGTCAATACCGTAGGTTTGAGTGAACCCTCTGGCGACCAATCTAGCTTTGTATTTGTCAACTGTACCATCTGCATTCTGTTTAACAGTAAACACTCACTTACATCCCACTGATTTCTTTCCTCCAGGAAGTGGTATTAGCTCCCAAGTGCCATTCTTTTTCAAAGCTGTCATCTCCTCTACCATAGCTCTTATCCATTTGGGTATGACAAACGCATCCTTCCAATTTTGTGGAATAGATATAGAGGAAAGAGACGAAACAAATGCATAATATGAAGGAGATAAACGATCATAAGACACAAATTGGAGATGGGATGTAGAGTACATGATCTTTTCTCTTTTCGAATAGCAATAGGACGGTCATCAATAACAGGAGGTTCAATAAGAGAAGAATCACTACTAGATAAGTTAGCTGAGAGAGGAGAATCATTACCAGATGAGTTAGTTGAGGAGTTTGGAACTGGAGTAGGCAACGGTGATTGACAGAGTGGTATCACATGGGAGGACTTCCCATCTTTCTGTCTAGCATAGGTCTTCAAGTTACCTTGCAACCGTGCTGGAAGTCCATCAGTGTCATCGCCCATGCCATGTGTTCCCTCTTCAGTAGATACTGTTTCTTTCTCTCCCTCAACATGATTATAAACTAGGTGTTCCCCCTCACCATGATTATACATAGTAAACATCTCTTCCTCCTGATTAAACTCCCCCTGAAGAGATGACTTGGAGAGGGAATAAAAAGACTCTCTTTCCCAAAAAGTGACATCCATGGAGACTAAAAACTTTTTAGAATGTGAATCATAACACTTGTAGCCTTTCTGGATAGGAGAGTATCCAACAAAAATACATTTATGGGCTTTATGACCCAACTTACCCCCGGAGGGGTGGGGTGCATGGACAAAGCACACACAACCAAAAACTCTCGGGGGAAGAGTGATAACATGATAACTGCTAGGAAGACACTCTATGGGAGTCCTGAAGTTGAGAACACTGGATGACATACGATTGATAAGATAAGCAGCAGTTAAAATGGCTTCTCCCCATAAGAATTTTGGAACATTCATGGTAAACAAAAGAGACCGAGCAACCTCAGCCAAATGACGATTCTTGCGTTCAGCAACTCCATTTTGTTGTGGTGTGTCAAACACAAGTCGTCTGAAACAGAATACCACGCTCATCAAGAAAGGCCCTAAAACCCTTATCAATATACTCAGTGCCATTACACTACGGAGAATTTTAATTTTTGCATCAAACTGAGTACTCACCATCGAATGAAATGATCGAAAACAAGAAAAAACTTCACTCTTTGATTTAAGTAAAAACACTCAAGTAGCACGAGAATGACAGTCGATAAAAGTGACAAACCAACGATACCCCTTAAGAGAAATAACGGGAGAGGGCCCCAGACATCAGTGTGAATAATCATAAATGGGGACTCACTTCTTTTGTTAATAGGTGCATAAAAAGAACGCTTATGTTTTCCAAGCTTATAGGCTTCACAAAAAAACTGACTCCGAGAACAATGTCTAGTTAGACTAGGAAAAAGTTTTTCTAAAATCCCATAAGATGGATGACCCAATCTACGGTGCCACTGATGTAACATAGAGAGACTTGGACTCGTATCTACCTGTAGAGCCAGACCACTTGGCATGGGTGAAGGAGACGGACGAGGAGCAGACTCCAGATAATAAAGGCCATCACATGATCTACCACTGCCAATCACCTTCCTTGTACCCAGTTCCTGAAAGACACAATGTGTAGGAAAAAAGGTCACTGAGCAATTTAAGGATTGTGTAAGACTACTAACGGAGAGAAGATTAGTAGGAAAATTTGGCACATAAAGAACTGAGAAAGAGGAAGGGTTGGAGAGCAGCGAATGGAACCTTTCCCTGAAATAACACCAGATAGGGATCCATCTGCCACTCGAACCTTATCCTTACCAGAACATGTAGAGTAGGAGTCGAAAAATGAAGAACAACCTGTCAAATGATCTGTGGCACCAGAATCTATGATCCACGGAAAATAGGATGCATTAGCTCGAATACTTGTAGAGAAAGCTGCAGTGGAGGTAGGAGCTATAGTAGATGGAGTATCAAGCCTGGCCAGTAGGCGCCTGAGAGCTTGTATCTCCTCCCGAGAAAGAGGGCTAGTTGGAACATGGTTGGGATTACCCGCCATATCAATAGAAGGTAGTGAACAAGTACCAGACAATAAAATTCCCAAAAACAACTCCAATCAAGGGAATCAACTCAAAATAGGCAATACCCAATCAATTGGGGCCCCAAACTTCAACAATCCACGAACAATCAACCACCAACAACCAGAGATAGTAGTAACAATCTACTAAAAAATCCCGCAAGAACAATCTAGGAGCCAAACTCACTAGACTAAAAAATAACCTCTCAAAAACTGAAAAAATCAACCACTAGCAAGCAATGTATGCTCTGAATTAACAAAGAAACAGAACCACAAAACACAAATTACAGTGTAACTACACACCCAAAACACTACAACCAGCAGCAAACAAAAGAAGACCAACCTAGAAATTGCAGAAAAGGTGCCCAAACTCACTGGTTCAACTCAAACTGACTCGGTTGAACTCAAATAGCAGCAGCGGAAGCCTGAAAGTACCTGACCTGAACGTGAAACGACTTGAAAAACTCCGGCGAGCTCCGATGACGGAAGACGACGCCGGAAAGCAATGGTCAAAGGTCCGAAGAGGGCCAGAAGACTGTCGGTGAACCCTAGGTTTCAAATCTGAGTGGCAAATAGGGCTGAAACTGATTGATAGAGCAGAATGCTACTGTTCATCAGTACTATTCACGCGGCACTGTTCACCGGCTACTGTTCACGCGACTGTTCATCGGCTACTGTTCACGCAGCACTGTTCAAGATTGGTGCAAGGGAAATCCCACGTTAGGGTTAGGATCTCTGCTTTGATACCATGTAAAGTTGAGAGACGACAGTATCGATTTGTGGAAAACCCAAAAATTAGGGTAACTTTCATTAAACTGGGTATATATACAACGCAAGATACAACAATTACAATGAGGTCCTAACTAATTAACTATTTACATACTAAGGATAAATAATGAAACTGCTTACAACGAACTAATTCATTAATCTAACAATTCTTTATATTTTAGCATGTTTGTGGTTTTTTTTTTAATTTCATTTTAATCAGAGTAAAATATCCATGCAGATTTGACATGGTGGGATATGTTACTGGGTTTGGAAATCCTGATTGGGCACGGACTCATTTGGCTGCTACGACAACAGCTCCCGCCGTTTTGGCTGTGTTAAGTGGAGGTGCTACATGTGTGGGTAAAACTGTCATGGATGAAATGGCATACAGGTTGGGTTTTAACACACTGTTCTTATACTGAAGCTGTTTGTTCTTGTTGGAAGGGGTTTTAGGAGGACAAAATCTGTTTGTTTCTTGACTTATGTGTTTCATATGTATATCTGTGCTAATATATTTCCTGGAAGTTGGGGACAATGAATTCATGTGAGAATGGCGACTTGAAGTACCCAGCTGCAGAAAATTTTGCGATAACTCTGCAAATGTCATGCAGTCGTTGTATTTTTACGTTCAACAAATTATATCCAGCTTATTTCACATTGAAAGACACTAATGAATCTGCAGTGAACTTCTCTCTCTCTCTCTCTCTCTCCCTAGTTTTTCGGGACATGCAATTACTAACTGAGAAATGGTATATGCAATCTGGGAAACAATGTTGATGTGTATCTAGATATTATTGTAATCACTTTCTCACTGCTGGTTGCTAGGATTGTATCTTTAGCTTGAAAAGCAGATTATTTAACTGATGCCACACCACTGTATCCCGTCTTACAAGCAAGGTCCTCCCAAGAGTTCAGGGCTTTTTTTTCTCCAATATCTCGAGAAATGAAGAGACGGAGAAAGTAGAACAGTTCATTGATGGTTTTCAACTCCATATGCAATATTTTTTTGGTGGATTGTTTTTGCAAACACTCCCAATAAGTGGCAGAAGATTAGATAAATACATAATGCCAATTACGTAGGGCATTTGGAAACCTTGGTCATAATCAAATAGAACTTTTATAGAATCATGTCAACTCTAGGCAAAATGACAATCCATCGCATGTAATCCCGCATCGAAACACAAGTTTCAAAGTTGGTTAAAGATATCTTGTCTTCAGCATCTTCTTAAATACTTTTTCGACAGAGAAGGATCTTTAGAGTTCTCTTCTGATTGTAAAACTTTAACTAAAATACATGTTTTGGGGCAGCATAAATGGAGAAAACAAGCATTATGGGACTCCGAAAAATCCTTGTGCACCAGATCGGGTGCCTGGAGGATCTTCTAGTGGATCAGCAGTTGCAGTTGGTGGAATGCTTGTAGATTTCTCCTTGGGTGAGTTATGCCTTTATTATAAGCTTGTTTTTCTATTTTTGCTTCATAAGTTGGACCAAAAGGTTTTGTTTGTCATAGGCACCGATACTGGAGGAAGTGTAAGAGTTCCAGCATCATACTGTGGGATTTTAGGGCTTCGGCCTTCTCATGGTGTGGTTTCAACATCTGGGGTCATCCCTATGGCACAAAGTTTCGACACTGTTGGTAAGGAAGCATCTACATTGTGTACCACGAAAGCTTTTTTGCCTTATCTTGCAGGGACTCGTAACAATGTAGCACTAGGGACCTGTGGCTGGAGGAAGTAGCTCTCCTGGGTCCTGACCAAGGGGAGGGAGAGGAACGGAGACATTAAACTATGCGTCTTATGCAATTAGTTTAATATAGCGACACAACACCCTGAATGTGGAAAATGCAGAAAATATGATGTGGGAATGCAAATATGTTTCAAGCCTTTGACTCAATAAGCGAACTTCTCTCTGATTTTTCCCACAACGGTAAACTAACATGTTGAAGAACATTCTCAATCCGTAAAAAATCTACCATGATAGCCATTTGTCAGACCACTGCATCCAACTTGTGACTTTGCCAAGCAACAACATTTATCACAAAAATTCATTAGTTTAGGTGCATTGTGCATTGTTTTTTCCAATGAAAATGACTCCCAATCTGGACAGGAAGTACGAGAATATCATTGTACTAGCTTGGCTGTTGTGTCCATGCCAATGTTATGTTTTTGGGGCACTCTTGTGTCCATGCCATTCTGTTCATTGTCTGATTGGTTTGCATTACTTGTGAAGATGAGTATTCGCAACTTCTAGTACTTTTTTAAGCAGCACATAATTCATAGTCAGGCACTTGTTATTCAGGGTGGTTTGCTAGGGATGCTGCTATCCTGTACCAAGTCGGACGGGTATTATTGCAGTTGCCTGTGGTGGAACCTGTGAAACCTACTCACATCACTATTGCAGAAGATTGTTTCCAGCTTCTAAGCATCCCAAGTCATCGAGTAACTTCGGTCCTTGTTAAATCGGTGGAGAAGCTATTTGGTGGTAAGGAGGCTAAATGTTTACAAATTGTCGGTGCTTGTCGTTTTACTCAGCTGCCAAGGGCATAGGTTCCATGTTGTTTCTTAATGGGCTTTGATTGATTAAGCAAATCTCACTTGTGCACAGATGCTATGAAGTCATCATTCTGCTGCATTCCTAAGTTTGATTTAAATCACCATTTAGTGATGCAGATCACATTGTAAAGTATGCGTGCCTTGGGGACTACGTTAAAGACAACGTTCCAACTTTGAAGCATTTCATGGGCGACAGATTTGAGAATCAAGAATATAATGTTGCGCCCTTGGCAGCTCTCTCAAGTGTCATGAGGCTGCTTCAAAGGTGAACCTTATGAAGTAATCTTATTTGGGAATAGGGATCATTTTGTTTCTTATTCTGACATGAATAAGACCGTTTTTCATCCGTGTGTTTACTCGTCAGTCAATTGCCTTGATAGGTCTGAATTCAAGAATAATCATGGTGAGTGGGTTAGTTCAGTTAAACCTGATTTGGGTCCTGGTATATCGGAACGAGTGTGGGAAGCCGTGAGGTCAACTGATGAAAATCTCGATGTCTGCCACTTGGTGAAGACTGAACTACGTGCTGCTCTCACTGCTCTCTTAGGGGTATTCTCTATCTTCCTCTCTCCCTGATATCTCAAAAGCCAAGTAAAGTTGGTAAAGTTCCATCCTTGTATATCCTTTGAGTCATCCAAAATTTCTGAGCTTCAATTATGCATATCTATGAAGCACGTGTACTTCTAAAACCCCTTTGTAGTCGTACACGTAACGTACCAGGTACCAGTAATTTGCATGGTGCTTCAAAATCCGTACCGGATATAAGAGAAACGTACCGAAACTTTTCTCTTCGACTTTTGCCTTGCCCTAGAAGTACCCCAATATATGTCAAGCCATACCAAACACAGAGATGAAGCTAAGTTGATAACGACGAGTTAACTTTTCTATGCTTAGCAAGATTGCAGGATAAAGATTTTGGTAGGTTATTTTGTATAATGGCATTAAATTTTGATTTGTACCTTAAGTTTGACATTAAACTATTATTTGACGGTGGATTTGCCCAAGTCATTTAGCTATTTCCTTTATTTGAAGTGCATTTATTATGTGTAATTTATTGCTCTAATTATAAAAACATATTTGTCATAGTCATACCCAACAGTACCCATACGCGTGCTTCTTAGATGCATATGCATAGGTCGAGATATCGGCAAATGGTTTGTGTACTATGCCAAAAGGAATACTCTAGAGCTGAGCATTCGTACTGGTGGAAGATAGATTTCATATACTCCTGGCAAGGAATAAAATTTTGTTTGGTTTCTATTGGGACAGCCATAAAGTTTCCATTTCTATGTAACCTATATGAAACACTAGTGGAATCCTAATATTCCTACTGAAATGCATTGAAACATCTCGATACTCTATGAAACATACTGATACATCCTGTTGTTATTGACAGACATCAGCAATCTGCAATAATGACTTATTCATATAGGACCAACTTCTTTGGCATTTTCATTGTGTTCCGATTATGTTTGAACTGTTCGGAAACGTTTACTTTTCCTAGCCAACCAAAACAACGTACCAAAACAAAATTTTAATCCTTGCATCTTGGGCCTGTAAAGTTATATTGAGGGGCATATCATTTAACGGAGTTCTTCTCCAGTATGTGGAACTCATGTCAGTAATATTATTCGCAAAATTGGAAGAAACAACTGTTTTTGATTTTTTGTCCAGTCTACATTTGTAGTCAGGGAATAAGTTGGATGATCACTTTCATGACTTAAAGGCCTTCCCGAACATGCCAAACCTAGCAGTCACCCTACCATCTGGTCTTCCACCGTAAGAGGTTTTGATTCTTTTTTGAAAAAAAGTTACAACGATGATATTGCTGAGACCTACGGTTGATGTGTTCATAACTCGACTAAAAAAATTTCAGATTCTCCTTTTGGAGCTTCAACTCTCACTTTGTCTTCCTCAACAAAACAGAATACAACATATTGACAACTGAGTCCCCGGTCTTACCTGCATTATTCATTCCTGTTTATTTATGTAGGACTATGGTATCCTAGCAATCCCCACAGTTCCTGGGCCTCCACCAAAATTACAAACGGAGCCATCTACATTGGAAACATTTCGTGCCAGGGCTTTTAGCCTGTTGTCTGTTGCAGGAGTATCTGGCTTCTGCCAGGTCGCTCTCTCTCTCTCTCCATATATTACGAACAAAAATGCGAGTCTTTTTGTGGCACATGAACATAATATTTAGCTTCCTGATTAGTGATTACCAATATATTATTTTTGAAATGTATACGAAAGTGTGTGTGGGCAGCATATTAACTTAATATTTAGCTTCTTGATTACCAGAATAGTATTTTTGAAGTTGGTCAATTTCACAGGTGAGCATACCAATAGGAACGTATGACAATCTTCCCGTGTCAGTTTCCTTGTTAGCAAAACATGGATCGGATGGGTTCCTGCTGAATCTTGTTGAGACGCTTTATGGAACTCTCAAGGAACAAATTGAAATCGCTCAGGAATTGAGTTGCCTAAGTTCTTGACTTGTTTGTGTAAGCTTCCGTTTCTTATTCGAATAAATAAGAGCATTGTTGTAGTGTTACATTTCACGACAGTCTTGACTCTTGACTATTAAAAATCCTATGTTTTTCTGAAATATTTGCATTTTAAGCCTTCATATTATGAACACAAACAATGTGATAACAATATACGATGGAGGGATCATGATTTCACAAGACGATTGATTTTTTAACCTCTCAAGTCAATTAAAATGTAGCTCAGATGTCAAAATTTGTGGCCTTACCTAGGTTTAAAAGCCTTACATTGCGGGCTGAAGAGTTCAGCCTAGTTTTCAACCATAATGCACATTTCTGTTTGACATTAAATGTTGCCAAACTATATACCGTGACAGACAAAAATAAAATGTGGACCTAGCAAATGTTGAGCTATGAGATGACACGGGTTAATTTCCCAGAGAATCACATGAAAAGATTGTATAGTTCACAGAAATTTTTTTTTGAACGGCTAGTTCACAAACATTTTATTTTTTATAATCAAGTGTCCAGGCCACCGTAGCACACCTCGATTAATCCTAAGAGACCATAAGCCCACCGTATGCACTGGCTCCAGAGGAGTTGATAGCACCTGAGAAATTTCAAACATGAGACTTTATGAGGAAGCAAATCCTAAATCCCAAGCCTTGGCCACTAGCCAATCCCTTTTGGTTAGTTCAAGAACATTTCAACACCGTCCTTTGGTTATTGTATTGTGAAAGGCAGCTTTAGTAGTATTCATTTATGGTCTTAACGATTGAACATTAATAAGAAAGTTGAATTTGCTAAGATGGCATTGCTCTAGTGTACCAGTATTGTTGCTTTTTGCTGTTGTACTAATAAGAGTGGGCGGCAGATAGTGTGTAAAAAGTGCATCAATATTGAGGAAAAACATATTGATAATTGTGAATGCATAATGATATTCGTGATATCTATCTTGAAACATTAACTTTTTTTGGTAAGTTAACCATTTTATAAAAGCAACCAAACTAGAAACAGAGGGAAAGTCCCATACAACAGACCAAATCTACCACATCACTAGCCATCTAGAAAAGCAACAAAACAGCCAACATAGTACAAGGGACTAAAAATCCTGGAACTAAGACTCCTGGCTAACAATTGGTTAGAATCGCTGGCCTTCAACCCTCTGCAAGAGCTTAAGCAAGCTCTAACCTCTATGATCAAAGCACCCAAAGCAGAGGCAGACATTATGAGACCTTGAAACTGCCTCATGTTTCTTTCCCTCCACAACCAATAAATGGTAGCAGCCATTGACAGCTCATAGACTCTGCTAGAACATGAATCACTGGACCTACGAGCCACAACCCAATCAATCTCACTAGCCAATCTAGTACAAGGCTGGACAACGTTATTCTTCTGCAGAATCAGATTCCATACTGCCTTGGAATATTCACACACACAAAATAAACGGTCATGGGTTTCATCTTCAACGTGACAGAGCAAGCACCTTCTAAGCACAGCCAAGCCCTAGCTATGCAACCTGTCCTTAGTTGAAAGCCTTCCCAGGAAAGCAAGCCATTCTATAAAAGCCCACCTTGGAACATGACGGGTAAACCTTACACATTTTGCCCATGGAACAATGGGAAAAGCATCTCAAAGAGCCTGCCAAGCTGACTTAGCCGTATATACCCAAGAGCTACCCAAAATCCATCTCACAGAATCAGGAAGAGACACATAAGGAACCAAATTAGGGTCAGTATTTCATGCAATCTCCCTGGTAATGACACATCTTGGCCTTGGCCAATTCCAAGTCCCACTGTGAATGATAGAAGCTACCTTAGACAACGATCTCCCCACATTGAAACCCCATATGATCACCAAACCTCTGGTATTGAGGCCCAGATTTAACCATAGAAGCCTTGTTCCATGTTTTCAACAAACAGCCCATAGGTGTCTAACACAGAAGCCTTTTTCCATGTTTTCAACAACCGTAGACCCAACCTCCCGTTCTTTAGGAGTACTGATTGCATGCCAAACCACCTTAGCACCAGAGTGTTTCAACTCCGGAACAGTCCAAAGGAAAGCTCTAAGCAACTTCTCCATGTCATTCAGCACTCTTTGAGATAATATAAAGATGGAAGACCAATAGATTTGAATATGAAAGAGAAATGACTTAACTACTGTAATCTGCGACCATAGGAAAGAGTCTTATTAGACAGTGACTGAATTTTCCCCATGATCTTTTCCTTCAACTGAGTCTAGTAGAAATGAGAGGGACTCCCAAATAATTCACTCGGAGAGACCCTTCTGAAATAGGTAAAGTCCTTTTTAAAGCATCTCTAGAAGAAACATCAACCCCAGCGAAGAAAATGGACCTCTTTTGCATGTTGGGGTGTAACCCTGAGAAGTGGTAGAAATATAATAAAGCATCCGCAATCAGCTGAAAATAACCCTCCTCAGCTCTGCAAAGAACAAAGAGATCGTCTGCAAAAATAAGGTGTGTGATATTGAGGGACTTGCACTTAGGATGGAAGACAAAAACCACACTAGTAATATAAGCATTGTAGAATAGGGGGAGTACATATAGCTTCTATTTATGCTCCTCTCTTTGCCATTACATGTACAAATGCATTCTAAGTTTAGGTGTGTAATAGTCATGACACATCAATCTTCAGAGACAATTTACTTTAGACAGCAATTGATCTTGGTAACATCTCTCTGCCCAAATTATGCTGTTGGAATATAGGAACTTCCCACGCCTGACCGACACAAGCAAAAAGAAGACTGTTGAGTTTGTCTTTTACTTGAAGACACAAAATTTACATCACTTTATTTTGCCCACAAACAATCGTGGCAACTTGAGTGTGCATCAATTTAGATAACCGTTTATTTATGGTGGATGTGAGTTTGATCTAAGCGTGATTTTGCACTTCAAGTGAGAGCTGATCTCCTTTGCAGCCCTAGCAGCAAGGTAGTCAAATCTCCAGATGGTTCAAAAATCCAACTGGTATCAAGTTTCTACTAATCAACGTAAAAGATTTATTTGGTATACTAGTGAGAGGCTCACGGGCAAGGCCCACTGATATGACACTTGCCCGGTAGAATAAAAATGAACATGGCATTGTCTTGCTAGAGTAAAAATGGCATTCGACATTGTACTTAAGTATTCTTTAGACGATGATCGATTTTATGAAAGTGAGCAGTACATTCTTGCATTATTTTCGGTCCAAAATGGAGTTAAGAGGCATATAAAATGGGACGAAGGCAGCAAGTATTCATATATACACATGTACATATATATAGTTTGGGGTCAAGTGAAGCTTGGAGTGAAAGTGGTATATCTAACAAGGAAAAAGTAGGTCCTCGGAGATTTTAGTTTTTTCATTTCCATCCAAAAACGGTGCCTTATGCATCACTAGGAAGGTTTGCGCGCAATCTAGGCTCGCTTAACTATGGTGGCAGCCCATTCCATTTCCTATACGATCTGCTCATGCACCAATTGGCAATCCATATGCAAAAATGCCCTAAAAAAAAAAAAAAAAGTCAATATGTAAGTTTGTACATCAAGTAGAGATAAGTTGCCAACCATCCCATTCCCACTACAGTTTTTATAACTATCACCGTTGCTATCTTTTGGGTGGGAATTCCTTTCCAAGATAACCAAAAATGGAAAATGATCGTTGACTGAAAAGCCATCATTTTATCTCTGAAGTTCAGTTTCCAAGTTTGTTAATGTTGCTTTTGCATTAGTATTACATACGTCAAGTTCTTCATTTGAATTAGAGTAATTATGGAAGTCCTGCCATTAAGATTTTGAATACCTTGTGTCGAGCATAATCTTGAGGTTTTTCCCTTGCTTCTTCGATTCCCTTAACACATGGTTTTGCAAGAGCGCAATAGCCCATCAGGAGATGCGGAGAGCTAAATGATTTTCCGTGCATTGAGAATTTTGCCGCCAGTTCCCAAAGTCACCTCCGCACAAATGGGTTGTTGAATCCACAAACGGTATCGGACACAAAGAATCAATACTAATAATTGAGGACCATCTACACCAGAGCCCTATGCCCTATGCCCTTCAAAATTCATTTTACGATAATCCTAATACTTGAGGAGCTTCTACATTACATGAATACTTCCGAACCATGCCCCAAATCAATGTGAAGGTACGTAGCCAAATCTTTTACAAGCTTTCCTATGCAATATCTGGAGTTTGCCCAAAACACTGCGGTCCATCAGAAGCAATTTTCCAAAGGATTGGGATATGAAAAGAGGGAGGGAGAGGTTGGAGTTTAGTACTAATTCTGACGACCAGAGGCAACTAAGGTGATAAAAATTGTCGATCGAGAACAGCAACAGACCGAGAATAATTAGCCTTTGAGACCATTCTCTACTCATCTGGGTAAAAACAAAGAGTGAATTTAAGTGTGAATTTCATTCATGATTTGATATGTAGTAGTTGTCAATCGGAGATCCACAAATACAAAACCGGATATGGATCTAGAGACGCCTAGCTTCAGGCCAATCGTACTTCGTGTCGTGCCGTGCTGGCCCGTTTACTTAATCGCGTCTATGCCATGCCATTTTTTAATCGTGTCGTGCGGCCCGTTTGCTTAATCGTATTGTGCTGTGCTGGCACATCGCGAACCAATTTTTGTATGAAAAAAAATCTTCTCAAAAAACACACATTTCCGTGCCCGTGCCATTTTTTAAAATCGTTTTTAGCTAAATTACGAAGCTAAAAACGAGTCACCGGTACCATATCATAGGTATATATATGGTCTTAATTTTGGGAAAAAGGAAAGGAAGGAGGGGGGGGGGCCTGTTTGACAGGGGATTAAGGGTGGGATTGGATTATTAATTCCCTCACCTCTTCTAATTTTGTGTTTGTGTTATTTCTAGTCCCAGTATTATTAGTCCCAATCGGACTAATTATCCTTCAAGTTGGGACAAAATAATCCTGGGGGTGGGACTATTAGTCCTGGGATTAAGGGGAGCTCTAGACTAAAGATTAATTTACCAAAATGCCCCTAGATAGCTTAGAAATAACCCATTTGGCTATTCTATGTAATTAAAAAATTAATTTTGTTATACTTCTAGTTGAAAAAATACTTTTTCTATCGACCTTGACCAAAAAAAAAAAAAATTATGTTACATTTTATTTCAAAGTAAAACCCTAGCTCTTGACTGTGAGGAGCTCCTGCATTTATTTTTCAAGGCTATTTTTCAAGGCAAAGCAATCATTGGAGAGCCAAAGAAAATAAGAAATAGTAAGCATTTCACAAAAATCTAAATTTCTGTTTCCAAACTAGCCCATCTAAAAACTGCTTTCTTTTCTTTTTAATTTGGGTTATGGGTCTGAGTCCAGCATCATACCTGAAGGATGAAAATCCCTCCCACTTTAATTCCTTTCAATCCCCGCACCCCTCTCTATAAAAAGAACAAAACCGGTCCCTCCTGACACTCCTAAACAAAGAGAATGAATTCCAATAAGCGATGCTATAGAAACATACCTTGATTCCATAGGGATTCGTGTTTTCGGTAGTTAATACGTTTTGAAATTTTTTTTATTTTGTTAAACTTTTCTCAAAAAATTTAACTATTTGAATAACGATATGTGTCGTTTTGATTGTTTTTTTTTTTTCAAACATATGTGAATCAACCAATAGCCTACATATAATTTCTGTCTTTTTTTTTTTTTTGGGGGTAAAATGCAAACATTTTGAAAACAAGCCTAATAAATTCGATGTGTTGTTTTTCTGTGTTAGAAGCTTTCGATGGTTTACTTATCCTTTTGATGGTTTTTCCAAACGAGTCTCCTTGGCGGATTGTTGTGTCTTGCTAAAGAAGGGTATGGGTGGGTTTGTAAATTACTTTGGAGGCAACATAGTCAATTGAAAATCTTTTTTTTTTCCGGATCAAGTTAATTGAGGTGGTTGTATATAGTAGTCGAGGTTAGAGATAATTTTTTGGGTTCCTATAGAATCACTCATCTATAAATTGCACTAGGAGCAACATGGACAATTGAGCCATTAATCCTTATCAAGCGGTATTGAAAACAAACGTAGGACACACGGGATTGACCTTATCTGTTGTTGAATCTTATGCACAAACAAACATGGGATATAAGGGACTATACTCCCAATTAATCTCCTCACAATCTCTTGACCACAATCCCATCTAACTCAAACATTAGTGTTATTATGAGGATTCCTGAAATTGGTGGGTAGGTGTTACAATATTTAGAGAGGCGTACACGAAAGGTGTATTTGTAAGATCTGTAAATATTTAAGGAGGTGGGGTATGGTTTATCAGCTATTGTCAAGTTGGTGACGGAAAATACTTGATTTTATTATGTTTTGATCGTGGTGCTTGAGGGGATATATTGAGGAACTCAACCCTAATAGGGAAATGGAGTTTCGATTTGTCGATATATTTAGCTGAACGATCGATATTTTTTTGGTGAACTGAAAGCTTTTATTATAGATCAAACAAACTACAAAGAAAGGTCAGAAAATGGTCTGAAAGGATTTACATACTCAAAACCAACTTGTAAGGAAAACCAGACAAGAAAAGCAAACAAAAACCCAAGGTAGCCAAAAACTCTCTTATGAATCCTCCAGGTAGCAACGCGCAGCAACAGCTAAGTTCTGAGGAGAAGCCTTAACCCTTCTCCACGAGCTAAGGCAGGCATGAATATCCCCAATATCAAGGGCCAAAAACTCTCTTATGAATCCTCCAGGTAGCAGCAGCAACAGATAGGTTCTGAGGAGAAGATTTAACCCTTCTCCAGGAGCTAAGGCAGGCACGAATATCCCCAATAATCAGGTTTTGTAAAGCAGTAGCATCCCTTGACAGATTTTGAAAGACCCTGCCATTCCTCTCTCTCCAAATCCAATAAACAGTAGCAGCTAGAGAGCTTAAAAGTCTCATTGAGATCTTTAATGTGGTGTCAAGAAATTTAAAAAATTATGCAAGAAAGTACCTTATATTTTGGTTCAAAAATTGCACGTAAAAACATGGTGGACCACCATTTACGAGCGGAGGGAGTATTAATCTTCTCAAATGAAATGCCAATCCAGAGGAGCCAACTTCTCCACATTGGTTGCCAATCTTTAGGCCCACAGTCCCCTCAAATCTCACAAAACACGCAAAAAATGCTTAATTAGCAGTACTCAAGCTGGTGATGACTGGGGTAACTGGCTGTTTTGGCTCAAGTTGTACCACAAGCGAAGTGTTGCCCAGAGATCTAGAAGTGTGTATACAATCTTGTAAGTCCTCGTCACAAGCTATTAAAATCAACTCATCTTCCTCATCTTTATACTTGACATAGTAAGTTCTAGCCATTAGGTTCAGCCTTTTAGCCACTTCTTGCTGCAACTCTACTAATGTAGACGACAAAGACAGTCGAAACTTTATCATATTATTGTCATATTTTGCTCTAATTGTCACCATATCTACATCTTCGAATGTGTGCTTTACATGAGCAACACTAGCTGAGGCTTGATTTGAAGGCAAATCAGAATTTAGTTGTGGGGTTTGTCCCTGGTTCTCAACAGGTAAGGGGTGAAAGGAATGGACTTTCTTTATGTTGCGAGGTGGCCACCAATGGATACTATAACCCCTACAAACACGCTTCAATGTAGATATGCTAACTGCAAAACGAACAATTCTGATAAGACAAAAATCTTCTGCTCTATACTGCCAAATGGCCAACAATTTCTATATGAAAGGAGACTGTCTAGTTGAAAGTTACAATCAAGACAAAAAGAAAACTTGGATTTTAAATTTTGTGGGTGTACTCTCACCTTCAAGTTTTCTTGCAGCATTGAAACGGCTCATTTTCGAACATTTAAGGATATCCTCTAAAGAAACTTGAATTCTAACTCCAGTTTTGTTGTGTTCTCTTTCTTGCATCTTTCTTTTGCTTTCTTTTGAACTAGTAACCACAATGTTGTTTCGTTTTGCACTAATTACGACATTTGGTTCATTGTTTGAAGGATCCATTGACGGCTGATAAGATGAATCTAGTTGCATCGTCACTTCTCCATTCTGCAAGGGTTCAAGTCGTTTTGCAGCAATGACAACATTCTGTCCATTGTTTGAAGGATCCATTGATGGCCAATCAGATGAATCTAGTTGCATCATCACTTCTCCATTCTGCAAGGGTTCAAGACTAGGCAAAATACAGTTTTGTTCTTCACCAACGACATTCATTCCACTGTGTATGGCATCCATTGATGGCTGATCAAGTTAACCTAGCTGCAACATCACTCCTCCATCCTTTAAGGGTTCAAGACTAGGAGAAAATCTAGTAGCTTGGATCAGTTGAACAGAATGAAGTTCCTGACTATTCCGAAAATCCGTAACTTCAAGAGATAATAAATCCCCAAATTCTTGGCCAGAAGCAAGCTTAAAAGTTTTAAATTTTTCCTCCATCGTGCCCAATATGAAGCCCAATGAGGTCCATGAATTGTCAACGTATCTGTAGCTCGTGGGCAAAAAAAACTCTAGTACATAGATACCATTTGCAGTGTAACTGCTCTGCAAGCATATTGCGAACCAACCATGGAGTTTGCACCGTCGTGCATAGGGTACCAACGGGTACACAGCTTAGCTGAGTTGGGTTATGTCCGAGCAGTATAACATGTTAGGAGATGAAAGTGCCCACCCTGTCACACATCCATTTCTGAAGTGACTACATTTAATGACTTTTAGGAACTCAAGCTCGGCATATTTGCACGCATTATTTCTGTTCCCATGAAATTCTACACCCTTGGACATGAGTTGGACTCGCACTAATCCATTGCAAGCACTGCAAGGGACCCATGTCATAGCCAAGGGTAGCTCATGAACTTTGCACACCGATCTCAACACCATCTTCAGTTCCTGGATGGCCGCTGTAAGTGCTTTCTTTTCATCCCTGTACTGTTTTGAGGGTAGTGTCACATTAGGATACTTTTCTGAACCTATAACACTTACAGTAATTATACAAGGAAGAAAAATCCAGATTTAACATTGCATCAAGTTTGCCACTCACTTGCATTTCATAGTGCTTATATCCATTAGAACATTGCAGATCAAACTCCTGCAAGTAATGGAAAGATACAACTCAGAAATTTTGAAAATACGAACATATAGTATCTGGGAAAACATATTCAACCCATCCAAGTAGGGTCAGAGCAAAGCATAGTATAGAAAATGTATGTCAATATATGCAACAACAGTTTGTACAGCATACGCCTCACAGAAGTCCCAGCAAATAAGGAAATGCTCTTGGGTTTTTGTGAATCAGCATTCAAACATATTGGCATTTTTTTCGAAGGATCACAAGCTTTCGATAAATAAGAGTTTAATACCTTAACTGCAATTCAAGAGAGACGCTTACGTTAATTACGTGGTGTTTAGCATTACAATAAGTTCAGATTTCATTTCTGAGAGTTCAACTACAACGGTGTTTCACACGAATGAATGTCGAGTCAAAGAGAACTTGGCATAGGAGTCCCTGATTGATTAAAAAAACTTTTTGGGTTTGTACGTGTTAGATTATTATGGGTTTATTTGTAATTAGCTTATTAGTCGTTCTATTATGTAACTAGTTCATTCCCTAGGACTATAGTATAATTAGTCTAATGTGCTGTATAAATACTTAGGTTGTATTCAATATTATAAATGAGAAGAATAACCCTAAATTTCTACGTCTCTTAATTTAATATGGTATCAGAGCCGTAGAACTGAGACCTACCTGGCGTTTTTCCCTTTCGATCAATCGAGACCCAGCAACTTCAGTCCACCGTCTTTTTTTTTGGGACCCAGTCGATGAACCCTGTCGCCGTACCCTTGCCGACTGCTCTCTGACGCCGACGAGCCTTGTCAGCCCCTCCGTGGTCTATTCCGCCACTGTACGACATCACTCCAGTCAAGCCCGACGATTTCCGACGCTGTACGACCCTTGTCGACCTCATACGCACCAGATCTGCCTGTTCCGACGCCGTCTCTGCATCTCCGGCGCCGTCTCCGTCAGTTCCGACCTCACCCGACCTCGCCTACACTCGCCGGACCTCCGACGGACTGTTTCAGTGGTCGACCTCTTTGTTTTTGGAACAGTGGTAGTAGCGGGATGTTTTAATCTACGTCTTCAGCATTGTTTGGCACTGTTAGGAGCTTCACAGGTGTCATTTGATATTTATCTAACACTTGGTATTGTTTGAAGGTGTTTTAAGGTGACAGTTGGCTCTGAACATTTTATATTAAGGTGTTTTTCTGCAATTAGTATTGTTTTGGGACAGTTATTGCTGAGTTGACTGAGTATTGTGGATTCGGAGTTGTGGTTCTACTATTAAAATGTCATCAGAGGATAAAAACAAAGCTTCCGTTAATACAAAGGATGAGTTGAGCCGCATAGGGACTCTGGATAACTTTTCTCTGGATATTTGCCATATTAAATTGGATGGTTTCAATTATTTGATTTGGTCTCGCACTTTCACTTTAGCCATTGAGGCCAAAGGGATGTCAGAGTTTATTGAGGGCTCTGTTACCCCACCTGTTGAAGCTGTTGAACTAAAGAAGTTTAAATCACAGAAATCGTTGGTTATGACCTGGTTGTTTAACTCCATGAGAGCTGATATTCGCCATACTTTTTTGCTCGTTGATACTCCATATCAGATTTGGACTACTGCAGCCCAAACCTATTCGCAACAAGGTGATGATGCACAGTGTTTTGAGTTGAGGACAAAACTTCGTACATTGGAACAAAATCATCGCCCCGTCTCTGTGTACTTTGCTGAATTGAGTGGAGCATGGCAGGAATTTGATTATTATCAGGGGTTTCAGGCTGTTTGTACAGTGGATGCTGCCAATTGGTTAAAAAGAATAGAGAAAGAGCGTGTTTATGATTTTCTTGCTGGCCTTGATGGAGAATATGATCCAATTAGAGTGCAAGTGTTGGGTCGTGTTCCGTTTCCGTCTTTAGGAGAGGCCTATACTATTGTTCAACAGGAAGAGAGTAGGAGGAGTGCTATGGTGCATACTCCTACTTCTGATCGTTCTGCTTTGGTTGCCATTCCTCATGGTTAGTTTGGTTCTAGTGCTAGGCTTACTCCACAGAGTGGTAAGTCACAGTCTGGTGCTAGCAATGGGCCTATTGATCGTGAGTCACTCCGGTGTGATCATTGCCACAACACTGGCCATACCAAGGATTTCTGTTGGAAGTTACATGGCCGTCCTTTTCGCGGGCGAAGGGGTGGACGCGGTGGTCGCGGTCCCAGTTTCATGCATTCTCAGGCCCAGGCTCATGTTTCAGAGTCCACAGCTGCTACCTTGCCTGATTCTGGGTTTAATACTGGAGGTTAGGCGCCTTCTGATCATGTTAGTGGATTCTCTCAAGGGGAGATGCAAGCTCTCAGGCGCCTCATGGCTCAGGCTAATTCTCCATCTACTATAGCTCCCACCTCCACAACAGGTTCCACGTCATCCTATTTTGCCCACACAGGTATTCCGGCTAGTGCATTTACTGCCTCTTCTGCTATTCCTTGAATTATAGATTCTGGTGCCTCAAATCATATGATAGGTTATTCTTCTGTATTTGATTCTTAATCTACTTGTTCTGGTAAGGATAAGGTCAGAATAGCAGATGGATCATTCTCTGCTATTTCAGGGAAAGGTTCCGTTTGCTATTCTCCCTCTATTTCCCTCGCTTCAATTCTCCATATTTCAAAACTTTGCACTAACTTCTGTCCGTTAGTAGTCTTACTTGTTCTACAAATTGTTCAGTGACCTTTTTCCCTACTCATTGTGTTTTCAGGAACTGGACACAGGCAAAATGATTGGCAGTGGTAAAGCACATGGTGGCATTTATTTTTTGGAGTCTGCACCTCGTCCACCTCTGTCATGTGGTCTTGCTCTACAAGCAGATACGAGTTCAGCTCTCTCTATGTTACATTAGTGGCACCGTCGATTGGGTCATCCCTCTTTTGGGATTTTAGAACAACTTTTTCCTACTTTACTTAAGCATTGTTCTAGGAGTCAGTTTTTTTGTGAAGCCTGTGAGCTTGGCAAACATAAGCGTTCCTTTTATGCACCTATTAATAAACGAAGTGACTTTCCTTTTATGGTTATTCATTCTGATATCTGGGGTCCTTCTCCTGTTACCTCTCTTAAAGGTTTTCGATGGTTTGTCACTTTTATTGACTGTTATTCTCGTGTGACTTGGGTGTATTTACTTAAGTCAAAAAGTGAAGTATTTTCCTGTTTTAAATCTTTTCATGCCATGATGCGCACTCAATTTGATACGAATATCAAAATTCTCCATAGTGACAATGGCACCGAGTATATCGATAGGAATTTTAGGACTTTTCTGAATGACAATGGTATTCTTTTTCAGACGACTTGTGTTGACACTCCACAACAAAATGGAGTTGCTGAACGCAAAAATCGTCATCTTGCTGAAAATTGCTCGCTCTCTTTTGTTCACCATGAATGTTTCCCAAATATTTATGGGGAGAAACGATTTTGACTGCAACTTATCTTATTAACCATATGCCTTTTAGTGTTCTCCAGTTCAAGACTCCTATTCAGTGTCTTCCTACCAGTTCTCGTGTCCTGACTCTTCCTCCGAGAGTTTTGATTGTGTGTGTTTTGTTCATACTTCTCACCCTGCTGGATGTAAGTTGGGTCATAAAGCTCACAAGTGTATTTTTGTTGGCTATTCTCCTACCCAGAAGGGTTACAAATGTTATGATCCTCACTCTAGAAAATTTTTTGTCTCTATGGATGTCACTTTTTGGGAAACCGAGTCTTTTTACTCTTCCTCCACTCCATCTCTTCAGGGGGAGCAGAATGTTAGTCAGGAAGAGATGAGGGAGGAAGAAGTGTTTACATCTCTAACTCAAGGGTCATGGTCACTTCCCTTTTATAGTGAGGGGAGAAAGAGAAGTCTGGAGGGAAACCAGTATCTGTTGATAGTGCAAAACAAGACATTGGTGGCCGAGCAGATGTGAATAGGCGTATCAGACCCAGTGAATGGCTTACAACCTTGGCAACGTATCAAAAGAAAGGAAAGAAAGGTCAACCTTCATGCGTACTGTCACCTTGCCAATCACCATCCCTGCTTCAGTTCCGAACTCCTCCGTTGACTCATTTGGTAATGAATCTTCTCCCACTGAACCTCATATATTGATTCTGATAATCTTCCTGTTGCTCTTCGGAAAGGTGTTAGGTCATGTACTCAACATCCCATCTCTCCGTATGTCTCTTATGATCGTTTATCTCCTTCATACCATGCCTTTGTTTCGTCTCTTTCTTCTATATCTATTCCACAGAATTGGCAGGATGCGTTCATGATACATGAGTGGAAAGGAGTTATGGTAGAGGAGATGACAGATTTGAAAAAGAATGGCACTTGGGAGTTGGTATCACTTCCAAGAGGAAAGAGATCAGTGGGATGTAAGTGGGTTTTCACTGTAAAGCAGAATGTTGATGGTACAGTTGAAAGATACAAGGCGAGACTTGTAGCCAAGGGGTTTACTCAAACCTATGGCATTGACTATGAGGAGAAGTTTGCTCCGGTAGCGAAGATGAACACTATGCGGGCTTTGATTTCGTGTGCTACTAACCTGAATTGGCATTTTCACCAGTTTGATGTAAAAAATGCATTCCTTCATGTGAGTTAGAGGAGGAGGTGTATATGGATATACCACCGGGGTTCTCTTCCTCAGAGACTGAGGGAAAGGTGTGTAGATTGAAAAATGCTCTTTATGGGTTGAAGCAATCACCTCGAGCGTGGTTTGATTGGTTTTCAAAGGTTATGTTGAAATTTGGTTACAAACAGATCCATGCAGATCATACTATGTTCATCAAAGGAGGTGCTGGTAAGATAGTTGTCCTTATTGTTTATGTTGATGATATGATAATGGTAGGCAACGATGTGGATGAGTTGTTAATCTCAAAATCCAGTCTCGCTCAAGAATTTGAGATTAAGGATTTGGGACCACTAAGATATTTTCTTGGAATGGAAGTGGTAAGGTCTGATAAAGGTATTTTTATCTCTCAACGGAAGTATATACTTGATCTTTTGGAAGAAACAGGTATGTTAGGCTGTAAACCTGCAGATTCTCCTATTGAAGCGAATCATCATCTTAGTGGAAATGTGGGGGAGCGCACTGATAAGGAGAGATATCAGCGACTTGTAGGTCGACTGATATACTTAGCGCACACCCGACTGGATGTTACTTATGTAGTAGGTGTTGTTAGCCAATTTATGCATGATCCTCGTACTTCACATCGGATGCAGTTTACCGTATCTTGAGGTATCTCAAGGCTGCTCCAGGGAGAGGAATTCTATTTTCTGATAATGGTCACCTACGGTTAGAGGCATTTACTGATGCCGACTGGGCTGGTTCTGTGGATGATAGACGTTCTACTTCTGGCTACTGTACTTTCCTTGGGGGGAATTTGATCACTTGGCGAAGTAAGAAGCAATCAGTGGTTGCCAGGTCTAGTGCAGAAGCTGAGTATAGAGCTATGGCGCATGGAGTTTGTGAGCTCTTATGGCTCCAGACAGTGCTACGTGAATTGGGATATTCTGATAACGGTCCTATGAAACTCTACTGTGACAAACAAAGCTGCCATAAACATTACTCATAAATCCTATTCAACATGACAGAACGAAGCACATAGAGATTGACAGGCACTTCATCAAGGAGAAGTGAGCGAGGGGTTGATATGCATGCCTTTTGTGAGATCCGAAGATCAATTGAATGATATATTTACAAAAGGACTTGTCACAAGAGTTTCAACCCAATTGTGTTCAAGTTGAGCTTGATTGATATCTTTGCGTCAACTTGAGGGGGAGTGTTAGATTATTATGGGGTTTATTTGTAATTAGCTTATTAGTCGTTCTATATGTAACTAGTTCATTCCGTAGGACCATCCTCCTCAATGGACGAAGGCATCCGTGAAGTAAAGTATCCTGGTGGCTCGCCAACACCGTCAGTGGTTAAGAAGAAGAACGGCAAGTGGCGGTCTGCGTCGATTATTCCAACCTTAAACGACGCCTGCCACCAAAGACTTCTTCCCTCTTCCCTGGTCATTCGACCAACTCGTCGCACGCCGCGGACAGGACTATGAGCGACTCAGTTTCATGCGACCGCCTACCGAGGGACCACCAGATTGCCAATGAGTGAGAACGATGTCGAGAATACGGCTTTCATCACCCCTCACGGCATCTTCGGCTACCTCGTTATGCCTTTCGGTCTGAAGAACGCCGGTGCCACGTTCCAGCGGATGATAACCAAGATGTTTCGAGCGCTTGTTAGGTGACACAATGATGGCTTACATTGACGATATGGTTATCAAGAGCATGCGCGCCGGCGATCATCTCCGACATCTCGCCGAGGCCTTCGCGATCCTGAAGACGCACAAGCTACGCCTCAACGCCGAGAAATGTGCCTTCGGAGTTAGCTCCGGGAAATTCCTCGGTCACCTCGTCTCACGACGCGGTATCGAGGCTGACCCTGCTCAACTCCACGCCATCGAAAAGCTTACAGCTCCCCGCAACAAAAAGGACGTTCAGCGGTTAACGGGCATGGCCGCCGCCTGAATCGGTTCATAAGCCGCTCTTCGGACAAATGCCAGCCCTTCTTCGAGCTTTTGAAAGGCAGCCGACGCAGCTTCGCTTGGACAGAGAGCTGTGACCGAGCTCTCAGCAGTTGAAAGGTTACCTCTGCCGAGGCTCCACTCCTCGTAACTCCCAGGGACCAGGAAGATCTGCTCCTCTACCTAGCGGTCTCCGCGCATGCTATAAGTTCGGTACTCGTTCGACAGGAGGGCAGGGAGCATCAGCCTATCTACTACTCTAGCAAGACTATGACTCCAGCCGAGACGCGTTACCTCCCTTTGGAAAAACTTGCGCTCGCCCTTGTCTCTGCCTCTCGAAAACTTACCCATACTTCCAGTCGCATCGCATGTTGTCTAAACCGAGTACCCCTTCAAGTCTCTCCTACGGAAGGCCGACCTTTCTAACAGAATCTCCCAATGGGCTGTTGAGCTCGCTAACTTTGAAATCCACTTTCAGCCTCGGACAGCCATTAAAGCTCAGGTACTCGCCGACTTTATTGCCGAGCTTACTCCAACCGACGCAATCGCTTCGGTTCCTTCCCCGCGTCCCGAAGAGCATGACCAGTCAACCCCAAGCTCTGCCTGGAAACTCTTCCACGGCGATATATGGAAGATGTACGTCGATGGCGCGTCCAACAGCCGAGGCGCCGGAGCTGGGGTCATACTCCTCTCCCCCTCTGGCGTCATGCACGAAAGCTCCATTTCAATCAATTTCCCTGCCTCTAACAACGAGGCCGAATATGAAGCACTCATCTCAGGACTCAGAACCGCTCAAGCACTCGGTATTGAGGAATTGGTGGTTTACAGCGACTCCCAACTTGTCGTTAACCAGCTGTCGGAAGAGTATGAAGCTCGGGACGACCGAATGCGGACCTACCTCAGTTCTGCTGTTCAGCTCCTAAAGACTTTCAAGGCCATTCGCGTCGAGCATATTGCCCGAGAACACAATGCACATGCCGACGCTCTCGCTGGACTAGCCTCGGCTTGCTCCTCTTTGGAACATCGCTCCATCTCCTTCAATTCCATCGACAAGCCCAGTTTCGAGCTTGAAGCCTTATCCCACGAGGTCCTCAATATAGACCTCGGTCCAAGTTGGATGGATGAAATCGTCGGTTACCTACGCGATGACATCCTCCCTTCCGATAAGAAAGAAGCCCACCGCCTCCGGAATAGAGCTGCCCTCTTCTGGCTCAACCCCAATGGCAAGCTTTACCGAAGATCGTTCACCGGACCTTACTTGCTCGTGGCACACCCACACCAAGTTCAGGGCATCATCGAAGAGCTTCACGCGGGCGATAGCGGCTGCCACTCCGGTGGGCGGTCCCTCGCCCACCGAGCCATTACTCAGGGGTACTGGTGGCCAACGATGAAGAAAGATTCTGAAGAATTTGTGAAGTGTTGCAAGAAGTGTCAGATGTTCGCTCCCATCATCCACCAGCCGGCACGGGATCTTAGCCCCCTCACCAGTCCCTGGCCTTTCTCCCAGTGGGGCATGGATATCGTTGGAAAGCTGCCGGTTGCTCCGGGCGGATTCAAGTTCCTCCTAACTGCAACCGACTATTTCTCAAAGTGGGTCGAGGCGGAGCCTCTGGTCACCATCGAAGAAACGGACGTCATCCGCTTCGTCTGGCGAAACATCATTTCACGCTTCGGCGTGCCCTTCGCCATCATAACGGATAACGGGAGGCAGTTCACGGGTCAGAAATACCGAGCTCTGTTGGATGAGTACGGCATCAAATGGGATACATCTACCCCGGCCTACCCACAAGGCAATGGACAGGCCGAAGCAGCAAACAAGGCGATCTCATCCGGACTTAAGCGCCGACTCGAATCTCGACGGGGCAAATGGGCCGAGGAGCTACCCAGGGTACTCTGGGGCTACCGAACAATGCCTCGCCGGGCCACTGGCCGTACTCCTTTTTCCTTGGCATTCGGCATGGAGGCTGTCATCCCCATCCAAGTCGGGCTCCCCACCATCCGCACGGAGAATTTTGAGGAATCAGTCAACAACGCCAACATCGCTGCAGACCTCGACCTGGCCGAAGAGGAACGTGAGAATGCAAGGATAAAGCTTGCCTCGTACTAACAGGAAATCGCAAAGGGCTACAACCGAAACGTTCGCCTTCGTTCTTTCAAGCCCGACGATCTTGTATGGAAGAAGGTTGTCGAGAAGTCCAAGAAGAGAAAGTTGATGCCCAATTGGGAGGGCCCCTACCGAGTCCTTAAGCACCTCGGCTCAGGAAATTACAAGTTGGAAAAATTGGATGGCTCACCCATCGCTAAGACATGGAATGCCAATAACCTTAAAAAATTTTACGGTTGAGCACTCGGTTGCTGGACTTGTTGTTTTCCTTCCTAACTTGTATTTCTTTTACTGTACGGGTTACAAGCTGTACGCCTGTGTCATGGCAGCATCCCTTCGGGTTTGAATAAAAACCTCTTTTTCTGAAAGTCACTTGTCTTCTGTGTTTATGCTGTTTTACTTACGGACACTCGGTTCCTCCTCGCCGAACCGTTTTATACCGACTTCTGAGATATTGTCCTCCCATAGGTGATACCCTTGGACAAACTTCTCACCAAGTCTCTCACCGCTGGGGCTTGCTGCGTCCCGAACCTTAGGCCGAGGCTTTACCCCTTCGCGACGCAGCTTCAAGACCCTTCGCGGTCCCTCCGTCTCGTGGACATTTGTCTCACCCAGACCGCTCACGAGGCTAATACCCAGGGTTACCCTAGTCCGACGCAGGGGCATCGACAACCATCGCATTGCTCTTTCCTTACTTCGGACTAGGCCACCTGTTTCTCCCTAATTTTGCTAAATTGGGGCTTCGGTTTTCACTCGCTCCTTTTATAATTTGCTTCGGATCATGCTTCCGAAATCTCTTCGGTTTAACATTGCTTCAGAAGCATGACCGAAGCAGGGGCATAAACATATCCAAGCAAGCAATCAAAGCAGGTATAAGTCAAAGAAGACATTCATTCAGCGGAAGCCAAAAAGTTTTAAAGTTAAAATCCTACCAAGAACCTGGCTTAGGCCAAAAGTTCGGCGCCAGTCCTATTTAAACTATTACAAACCCTGGTACGGCAAACTCCATATGTCCGGAGCCGTCCAGCCAAGGAGAAACAAGTCAAGTTGCAGAAACATAAAAAAAGGGGGGGGGGGGGGGGGGGGGGGAAGGCGGAAAAAGCAATCCTAAGACTCTTCGGTATGAGCGGCGGTGTCATGCCCGGTCTGATTCCCGGGGGCACGTTGTTCCTCAGGATTCTGCACCACTACGTCTTCCTCCTCTGGCAAAACGAGTTCCTCAGGAGGTGGCTGTGGCAGAGCTCGGAGCTCGGAGTCGGCAGGAAGGTCGAGCTTGCTCAACAAGGCTTCGTGTCCATACCGAAGCCCGTCCAAGAATCGATCCTTGTGCAGCTCGGCTTCTATCTCCCGGACTTGCTTCTTGTACTCCACGCCGGCCGCGTCCCAGCCCTCGTCATAGCCCTTGTTCTTGGCCGCCTCCACCTCCCGAGCCCGGGTGACCCTAAGCGTCTGTACATTTTCTTCAGCCTTGGCAGCTCGGGCCTCGGCAAGCACTCGCTCGCCGTCGCATCTTCGAAAGTCGGCCAGATAAAGATCACAAGACTCCCTGGCCACCTTCAGGTCGTCTTCCCTTCGACCAAGAGCCTCCTTAAGCTCCTCAATCTCCTTCTCCTGCGCCTTGCTGCGGTCATTGACCACCATTACCCGAGCGCCGACCTACAAACAAGAACCGAGGAGCATATGAGCTCTGAATGTTTAGGCTGAAAGAAGCGAAGTGCAATAAGAAGTAATAAGCGGTAGCAACTTACATGGAAAAGGGATTGTGCAATCTCAGCAGTGATGTCCTCGGTCAGGCCTGTCACTGCCCGGGCATCCCGAGGTAGGATGCTCCCCCTGAGCATACCGAACGCCACCCCGAGGTTTTTTACGGTGTCAGCGTGATGAATCGGACGACCTGCGAAATGGCGGAATTCCAGAGCCCAGGGAAGCTCCCTCGGGTTGACCCACTCGCCGTCCTCGTTCCCCACGTCCTCCCGACGCTCATCCTCGGCGAGATCGATGGTCTCTTGGCCCCCGCCCTTAGCATCCCTCCTTTCCTCCAACCGAGCCCTCTTCTCCGGCGGCTCTTGTGGAGAGGCGGACACCCCCGAGGTCCCAGCGCCCGGCGTTGAAAAAGTCTGGCCTCGACCGCTGCCCCTCGGCCTCTGGCGCCTCAGGTTTAGCACCTCTCTTGTCCCCGGCCCAGACATCTCGGCGCTTAGCCCGGTCCTCTCTGGTGTTTCTCGGTCAATCTCCTCCCGGACGACTCCCAGAGGTTCGGAGGTGTTGCCCTCTGTTTCGTTCGCTCCACTCCCTCGTCCTGCCCCTCTTCCGGCCCTTCCTCCTCGGCCTCGTCCCCTGCCTCCTCTCGGGACGCCCTGTTGCCTTGGCTTCTTCTTCAGAAAACTGGTATACGACGCGACGTAGCCGAGCAAGTCAGGGGCAAACCGGCTCGTAAGGGGGATGGCGAAGGCGGCAGTGATCCTGGAACGAACGGCCCTTTCTCGAAGCGCAGCAACAACGCCCTGTTCTGCAAAAACAGAATACCGAAGAAGAGGATATCAGTACAGCATGCTAAATGCAGCTAAGTTAAATAAATGTACCGAAAGGGAAGATTTAACCAACCAGGCGTTCCGTTTTCAAACTGCACTGTGGTGGTCGTGTCTGCCCTCTCCCCGGGACCGAACATGAAGTTCCCGGTGACCGACACGTAAAGGCTGGCCCACTCCTCGGAGTCGGGCAAGTGATCGATCAAAAATGAGTCGTAACCGGAGCGGCAAGACAGGTAATACCGCTGGTGCTCGCGGTTAACTCCAAGGAGGTAAACCCCGAAGAGCTCCTCCATACCGAAGGTCAGATTATACTGCCTTCTCAGCTCTATGACGCTCGTAATAATTCTATACGAGTTCACCGTGAGTTGGGAGGAGGTAAGGCTGAGGGTTCGGAGAATGCTTCTGACAAATCGGTGGAGGGGGAATCGGATCCCCCCTTCGGTTATGGCCATCAGCGGGAAGATTAGTGCCCCTTCTCGGTGGGGCAAGTCCCTTGGGTCGGTGTTTGGAAGCAGCCGTACCTCAACATCGTGAGGTATGCTGTAGACTCGCTTGAATTCCGCATAGGCGGCCGGCGTCCCGTCAAAGTATTGATTTCTGTAAGGGCAGGGCCTCATCGGCCTTCTGCGCCCCTGAACCTCTTCCGGGGCGTCGGCGAATGGCCCGGGCGCGTGGTCCGAGGTGCTCGGTTCCGTCATCCTAGGGTCAAAAGCTGTCTTCTGCCGAGGAGTTGTCAGAGGATTGCAAGGCTCGATCGAGTCGATTGGGATTCGGTGGAGGGCTCGGGACTGTATCTCCGCAAATATCTCTTCAAGGTCAACCGAACTACTGGAGCTGCCCGAAGAAACCTCAATGACCATTCGCCCCAACCTAACAAAGAAAGAGGTGCAAAAACCCGTTAGCTATGTGCTCTGGGAAAGTAAGAAAACCTAAACGCTCGGGACAGAATGGTCATCGATTCCTCGGAGTTTATTGGCTTCGGTTAAATTTAGGGTACCCTCTTCGGGAGGTTTCCCCTTCTTTGGACCGATTAATCCTGAAGTCTAGGGTTGAAGATAGGGCTCGGGAAGAATGTAGGCCTCGGGAAGAATTTTAGCCTCGGTCGCAGCAAGAACAACGCTGGGAACTCCCAGCGCCGCCGCGACCCAGAGGCGGCGCGCGGTGGTGCGATTCTAAAACCACACCAAAAACGACTGGAACTACGAGAGAAGTGATCAAGAAATGAAGATTGAGGCGGGGGGATCAACGTACCTCAAATCCGTGCGATGACCCACGTCCAAAACGATTGCAATCGTGGTTGAGTGGCGGAGGCAGACGACGGCGTCGGTTCGACTTCAGAGCAAGAGGGAGAGTGGCTCGTTTCTCCTCCTCGCCATCATTTATACTCGGGTTGGCGGAGCGTTGCGCGGGAAACGAAGCGTCGTGCATCGGCTCTCTCGATCTTTGACACGTGTCTCCATCAAACGGCCACCTTCTGTCAGGTTCTGCACCGAGGCGAGGGCTCCGTTTGGCCAAACCACTGGCTTTATGACATGTGTCACCGAGGCGACGCTTCGTACTAATCAGCTGACACGGCACGTGCCGAGGCAGCTTTTTCCTTCCATTATCTCGGCGGCATCGACACGTGGATTTCTCTGACAAACAGCTGAAGCATGGGCTACCGAGGAATCTTTACCCTTCAGTAACCCTCCTTCGGGGAGGTCGAAAGCGTGCTGATCCACAGGAGTCAAGACCCTGAAGCAGAGGTGTGAAGCTCCAGGGACTTGAGGGGCTATTGTGTGGGCTCCGGTTATCACATCGGTAACCGAGCCGTGCGTACCAGCCAATGTCTCCTCGAGCCCGGCCGCTTGGCCGAGGAGTGTTGTTATCTTCCAGTCTTGGTTCGGTATCATGCCCGGGGATACGTTTCGGCTTCAGAACTATCCAGGGAAGTAGAGCCATGCGGTTACAACGGATGGGCCCCACGTTAAGTCCATTAATGCAGCCATCGATTCGATCAGGTCATGTGCTCCGTAACCGTTTCGTCTCTTACGTCGTGAATGACGTCACCCGAAACGGTTACCTGAGCGTGACTTCCACGCTCTGGCTTGAAGGCCAAGCAAACCTAGGTCTATAAATATGAGGGGATACTCATTGTGTGAGGTATGCTATTCTTCCCTAACCCTAGACCTAAGCTTTTCCCCTGAGATCTAACTTGATCGTCGGAGGGTCACTGGGCTATCCAAGCCCTAGTGACTTGATTGCAGGTCCGCCGGAAGGGACGAAGGAGGAAGGAGCCTGATCTCACCCCGTCTAGGTCCTGATAATTCGAACCCCCACAGAGAGGCACAACATGGCCAGCAAGACAAAAGTGTTTATATGAACAATGATCGATGGTCTTTCTTGATTTTGAATCACATGCACGGCAAAAAGACAATTAAGATCTTAACCATGAGAGATAAATTATAGACCGCGATAAAGACATCTAAGACCAAACCCGACATGGGATCACCGATTTCAAAAGTTTTACACCATGGAGATGTTTAGTATTCGTTTCTGGAAGCCAATCAATAAATCAACCACACTTCTTATTAATTGCTTTATAAAAAGCAAAATATTTCAGGTTGCTTTAAGCTTGAGAGATGTATAACATCCTATCTAATCAAATAAATCAAATGGAACCAACCGGAGCTAGCTCAGTTAGTCAGGGTTCTTGCATTTTACTATGAAGTTAGGAATTCGAACATTTCCACCTGCGTGTGATCCATATCAGTGATCTCTTTGTTTGTTTCTATACCATATAATAAACTTATTCTGCCCCGGCTCAGGGGTATCCATATCAGTGATCTCTTTGTTTGTTTCTATACCATATAATAAACTTATTCTGCCCCGGCTCAGGGGTAAGCCCAGAGAAGCAATAGCTACCGACCCCCAATTTCTAAGCCCAAAATAGGGCCCCAAAACTTTGGTTGTCGGTCTGCTACTAGTAAATTACATGGGATTGAAGGCCTACCAATGGATTGGGAGAGAACTCAACTAATTAATATATAATTACTAATTTTCCAAAGCCTGAACTACTTGGGGATTTATATCCTCTATGGAGTCTTTTGTTTCTTCCCAGACGATGTGGAGATTGGAAACAAAAGCTCGTAGAGTGGTGTTAGTACCACACCCAAACACACACCTATTACTCACATGAGTGGTGAGTTCCACACACACTATACACTCTAGTGTGTGTATGGGGCCCACCACTCATGTAAATGTGAATATATGTTTGGGTGTGAGTTTGGGTGTGTCACTAGAATTATTGAAGCTGATATCCCTCATTTACTAGTTTGCTTTTCATGAGGGAGTCAAAATAGTACTTATTGTTTTAATGTATTGTTTGCAAGGGACTTCAACTAATTTCCAAACTAGCTTTTATAGGGTCTCTAAACTTTATCTGCTTCACATTCATCGAAAGAATGATCATAATCTCTTCAGCTGGATGCTTTTTCAAGTTTAGTTTTTTTTTTTTTTTTTGCTTGGAAATTGTATTAGACAATAATTAGATATAATACAAATATTAGATTTTTGTCTTGGATATATTTGTCGGATCGTGTTTTTTTTTGGAAAATATATAGAAGCCCCATCATAGGAGTTCAGTTTAGGCCCTTGAAAGTCTTGAGCCGGCTTATTTCTTGTGTTAATTGAGTTATTGGGTTCGGTTGTCTCATCACTTTCACAATTAATATAATGTCTCGAGTTTGTACTTTGTATTTTATATATAATGTAAAATGATTTCTTCTATCGATTGACAAAAAGTAAAAGGAAAAAAAAAAACACAAATCAAATGGGGCTTCCATGCATATGCTGCCAACAATTCAAGGATTGCCCGGCACCAATTCAAAAGTAATTTTTTTCCATATATGATGCCAACTAAGGGTGTGCACGGGTCGGGTTTGACCTCGAACACAAACCCAACTCGACCATGTTGGGTAGAACATTTTAGAACCCGAAAACCGAACCGCACAGGTGGTAGAACCGTCCGCAAGCCCGATTCTTTACTTCGGGTCGGGTTAGTCGGTTTTACCCTTTGGGTTCAGGTCGGTTTTTTAACAGAAAAGAGACCCCGAACCGAAGTCTGATTTTTAACGAAAAATGAACCCATATCCGTCTGAACCACATGGTCGATCCCGCTCGAGACCCTTCGGGTCGGGTCAGGTCGGGTCTGCTGGTGGACAGGTTTTTTGCACAAGCCTGATGCCAACTATAATTGTTCCCACTAAAGTGCTTGACACGTCAGAGGTTCATACTCAATTACCTACCATTGCCTTGGAAGTATTTTTTTTTCCAATTATTTTAGGTTCACACGCAAACATACTCAAATATACACTCACACACAAGTATGTGTGGGTGTGGAAAATGAGTGTGATTGTAGAGTTATAGTTTTTTTTTTTTTTTTTGTCAAACGGAAATTTCCTCAGAAGTATGTGGATAAAACTACTTCATGGTTGTTCCGTGAAGAAGCTCTTTGAGCACCCAAAACCGGCGCCGTTTTGGGTAGGGAAAAATGAAAAAGTTAAAAACAGACAATACGTTCTCGAAAGGCAAGCCGTTTAAATATTAAAAAATATGATTAAAAATTTAAGTGTTTCAATTTTTAATTCGTTTGAACCAGTGCGAATATCTTATTTTTCTGATCAATTTATTCTAAAGGCTCATGATTAATTTTTGGCTCTAGGACTTTCGTAATTAAATATCTACTTTTCATTTGGTTCTACGGCTATCTTAGAGCTTTCATATGAAAGTCTTACAGCCAAAAATTAATCATAATCCTTTAGGATAAAATGTTCAAAAAAATAAGATCTGTGCACCGGTTCAAACGGATTTAAAATTACACCGGTTAAATGATGATTTCTAATTTATTTTCACTTCAAATTATAATGATATTTGTGAGAACATGCTCCTAACAACATTTTTATGAGGAAAGAAAATACCAAATTTGGCTCAGACCTGGATCAAAACCTTTTTTTTTTTTTTGAGAGACACAAACATAATCCATTAATAATAAAAACAAGTACATCCATGCATGACCATGCATCCAAGTCCATACATACAACCCCACACAACAAATCACACCACAACCCGGCAAAGTAAAAACAAAGACCCAACATAATAAACAAATAAGGCTAACCAAACACCCCACAAATCTCAAAGGAACACCCCAAGCAATCCCTCTGCGTCAATCACACAACTAACGATACTTGCAAAACAGATAGGGAACAAAACACGTATAAATCAATGTAAAGCACGTCGTTGAGGTATACGGTCAATGTGAGAGTCTCCACAGCAGTCTTCAATGAAATGCCAATCAAGAAGAACCCCCCAACTTCTCCACATCGAACGCCAGTCTTTAGGCCCAAAGCCCCCTCAAATCGCACAAAACACGCAAATAAATGCTTAATTAGCAGTACTGAAGCTGGTGATGAGTGGGGTAATTGGCTGTTTTGGCTCAAGTTGTACCACAAGCGAAGTGTTGCCTAGAGATCTAGAAGTGTGTATACAATCTTGTAAGTCCTCGTCGCAAGCTATTAAAATCAACACATCTTCCTCATCTTTATACTTTAAATAGTAAGTACTAGCTTTTAGGTTCAACCTCTTAGCCACTTCTTGCTGCAACTCTACTAATGTAGACAACAAAGACAGACGAAACTTTATCGTATTATTGTCATATTTTGCCCTAATTGTCACCATATCTACATCTTCGAGTGCAAGCTTTACATGAGCAACACTAGCTGAGGCTTGATTCGAAGACAAATCAGAACTTAGTTGTGGGGTTTGTCCCTGGTTCTCAACAGGCAAGGGCCGAAAGGAACGGACTTTCTTTATGTTGCGAGGTGGCCACCGATGGATACCATAACCTCTACAAACACGTTTCAATGTAGATATGCTAACTGCACAATGAAACAAATCTGATAAGACAAAAATCTTCTACTCTATACTGCCAAATGGCCAACAATTTATATATGAAAAGAGACCGTCTAGCAAAAAGTTACAATCAAGACAAAAAAAAAAACTTGGATTTTAAATTTTGAGGGTGTACTTTTACCTTCAAGTTTTCTTGCAGCCTTGTTACGGCTCATTTTCGAACATTTAAAGATATCTTCTAAAGAAACTTGAATTCTAACTCCAATTTTGTTGTGTTCTCTTTCTTGCGTCTTTCTTTTGCCTTCTTCTGAACTAGTAACCACAATGCTATTTTGTTTTGCAGTAATGACAACATTTTGTCCATTGTTTGAAGAATCCATTGACAGCTGATCAGATGAATCTAGTTGCATCGTCGCTTCTCTATTCTGCAAGGGTTCAAGACTAGGCAAAATGCAGTCTTGTTCTTCACCAATGACATTCATTCCACTGTGTATGCCATCCATTGATGGCTGATCAAGTTGACCTAGCTGCAACATTACTCCTCCTCCATCCTTTAAGGGCTCTAGACGAGGAGAAAATCTAGTAGCTTGGATCAGTTGAACAGAAGGCCGATAAGATGAATCTAGTTGCATCGTCACTTCCCCATTCTGCAAGTGTACAAGACTAGGCAAAATGCAGTTTTGTTCTTCACCACCGACATTCATTCCATTGTTTATGGCATCCATTGATGGCTGATCAAGTTGACCTAGCTGCAACATCACTCCTCCATCCTTTAAGGGTTCAAGACTAGGAGAAAATCTAGTAGCTTGGATCAGTTGAACAGAATGAAGTTTCTGACCATTCTGAAAATCCATAACTTCAACAGATAATAAATCCCCAAATTCTTGGCCAGACGCAAGCTTAAAAGTTTTAAACTTTTCCTCCATCGTTCTCAATATGAAGCCCAATGAGGTCCATGAGTTGTCAACGTATCTGTAGCTCGTGGGCAAAAAAAATTCGAAAATGATATTTGTACCGACCAAAAATGTAGGGAAATCGTACCGATCGCCGCCGGCAGCCGTCTCCGGCCACCGGACGGCCGATCCGAACCGTCCAAAAATTTTTTAAAAAAAAACCGAGGGTACATATATACACGAAAAATAGAGTGTTTAGATCAAGTACCCTACACACATCGGATGCCATTGATTCCCGCGTTGGGCCCCTCGGTTTTTTTTTTAAAAATTTTTGGACGGTTCGGATCGGCCGTCCGGTGGCCGGAGACGGCCGCGCGGGCCGTCGGTATACCGTCGGTAGGAAACCCGTCGGTGCAAATAGCACCACTCAAAAAAATTCTAGTACATAAATATCATTTGCAGTGTAAGTGCTCTGCAAGCCTATTGCAAACCAACCGTGGAATTTGCACTGACGTGCATAGGGTGCCAACGGGTACACAGCTGAGCTGATTTGGGTTATGTCCGAGCAATATAACATGTTAGGAGATGAAAGTGACCACCCTGTCACACGTCCATTTCTGAAGTGACTACATTTACTTACTTTTAAGAAGTCAAGCTCGGCATATTTGCATGAACCATTTCTGTTCCCACGAAATTCTACACCCTTGGACATGAGTTGGGCTCGCACTAAACCATTGCAAGCACTGCAAGGGACCCATGTCATAGCCAAGGGTAGCTCATGAACTTTGCACACTGATCTCAACACCATCTTGAGTTCCCGGATGGCAGCTGTAAGTGCTTTATTTTCATCCCTGTACTGAAATGAGGGTAGTGTCACATTATGATACTTTTCGGAATGTATCACTTACAGTAATTATACAAGGAAGAAAATTCCAGATTTAACGTTGCATCATGGTTTGCCACTCACTTGCATTTCATAGTGCTTATATCCATTAGAACATTGCAGACCAAACTCCTGCAAGTAATGGAAAGATGCAGCTCAGGAATTTTGAGAATATGCACATATAGTATCTGGAAAAACATACTCAATACATCCAAGTAGGTTCAGAGCAAAGCATAGTAAAGAAAATGTACATCAATATATGCGACAAGGTTTGTGTAGTGGCTTCAGTTAATGGGTTCGGTCACCTCACTGAGCCATGTTGAACCGAGGTCCCACAAGTGCACCAGCCCATGACTTGGCGAAGGCTTGGGAAGGGTCTGGTATTTTACTCGGTTAAATGGTCGGGAAGGAGATCCCGGTAGAGGCTTCGGTGGAGGCTAAGAGCACGGAGCGTACTCGGTCTAGAGCCCCCGAAGCCGCCTCAAGGAAAGCAGTTACGCCAGGAGGGACCCATTAGGATTGTGCAATAAGCATAATCATTGGGGGATCGACCTGGCCATGTGCTCTGTAACCGCCTTATCCTTTACGTCATATATGATATCACCCGAGGCGGTTACCCGAGCGTCCCCTCCACGCACTAGCTTGAAGGCCAAGCAAACCAAGGTCTATAAATACAAAGGGATACTAACCTAGAGAGGTATGCCATTCTTGTTAAAGTATCCAACTCCAAACCAATTGGCAAAGAGTGGAGAGGCCGCCCAGGCTCATATACTAGTATTGGAGGAGATAATTAACCGATGTGGGACAAATCCCAACAATTCTACCCTAACCCTAGACCTCAACACTTCTCCCTACATCTAACTTGATCGTCGGAGGGTCACTGGGCAGCCATTGCCCTAGTGACTTGTTGCAGGTTTGGCGGAAGGAGCACGGAGCTGCGGAGGAAGGATCCTAACCCGAACCACTGTCAAGATCCCGTCAAATTGAACCCCTACAGTTTGTACAGCATACGCCTCACAGAAGTCCCAGCAAATAAGGAAATGATCTTGGGTTTTTTGTGAGTCAACATTCAAACATATTGGCATTTTCTTCGAAGGAACACAAGCTTTCGATGAATAAGAGTTTAGTGCCTTAACTGAAATTCAAGAGAGACTCTTAGGTTATTTATGTGCTGTTTAGCATTACAATAGTTCAGATTTCATCTTTGAGAGTTCAACTACAATGGTGTTTCACACGACTGAATGTCGAGTCAAAGAGAACTTGGCATAGGAGTCCCTGATTGATTAAAAAGCTGTTGGGGTTCGTAGGGGACACACACACATCACAAATATCAAAGAGTTACGTGGTTTGACCAGAATGCCTGGTCCATGGAAAAAAAAAAAAAACATATACAATATTTCGTATATCCATCAGAACCAATGGAGTTTACAACGAAAACTCTCACTCTCACTCTCACACTCTTTGGTACACTCTTGTCCGCTCTCTTAGCTCACCACATGCATATACAAACACATATCTAGTAGTTTACAAGGAGAGAAAAAAGAAAAAGAAAAAGAGCACCATAAATGGCTAGACAACGCATGGGAGGTGGCGCGGCGCCGGATTTGCAGTTGAAAGCTATGGGTTCCTCTCAAGCTGTCTATCTCAAAGGATCTCTATCATGGGGTAAAAACCCATCATTAACTCCTAATTCCTCTCATGATACTTTAACAACATAATTATGGAGGGGCGAGTTGCCTTCCTTTTGCCAAGGGAACAAAACTCCTCAAGGTCCAATGATGTCCTTTATTTGGAGAGATTTTTTTTTCTTAATTTGCTGCCTTCTTGTAGAGACAACTCATTAACTCTTTGGATTGTTGCACCTCGTTTATATTCTTAAAATTCGCATTTGGTTGTTTAATTTATACACTTCTCAACCAATTTCGCATTGCAGTTGTCCATTTGGCAAACTACTTCCTTGGGAAAGTAAAAACATAGGTTTATGTCCATAGATGATGCTATGGCCTATAATTAGATTAACGAGTGGGATTGTTGCCAAATCATTGACTTCAAAATGTCTGTGTTTTGAAATTTCGCGAATCAGTAAGCTGACCATGTAGCTTAAGGATACTCATATTGTCAAAACTACCACCGGTGTAAGAGGAGTCATCGCCATAAGAAATTGGTGGATAATAGTTTTTCTCGTGTCCACTGAAAGAGATGAAAATGGCAAAAAATACCATAAAAGGATGACCAAAGTATAAACACTAACAGTTAAACTTGTACACACAATATATTTAAGAAAGCAAAGGCTATTAAAGGAGGTTTGATATCAATATTTAGTTAGACATATCCATGACAAATAATGTACAGTACGTTGGTCAGCAGTAGGTACCCTTATTTAGATAGCTCTTCTCTAGTTGTTAAAAGAACTGGATCCAGTTTTGTCACTTTTTGGTCCATCCTTAGCTCTCTTTAATAATTGGAACGAAGCCAAAAGTTACATTGATTAGATATCTGATCGATATGATTTAGAATACATTAATATTCAAACAAATAGATGTATACATTGAATTGGAGCCCATTTATTTGAAGATGAATATGCTTCGATCAGTTTGTGATCGATATTCAAGCAAATTGATTTTTGGCTAGTTTGTAATTCTTCACTAGCTCTATACAATGAACTATTCAGATCATCAAAGTGAGAGCAGGATAGACCCAAAAAATTGTCAAAACTGGACATGTTCAGTATTTTTACCAATTGGAGAGGATCCTTCATATAGATGTCCCAAAATATTGGTACTCCTCTTTGAAAAGTGAAACAAATGTTTCGCCTTTCATATCTAACTTTGATAAACTATTAGAAGTAATTAAAAGTGAAAATCATAGGGCAATACGGGATATCCAGGTTAACCTTTCAAGGAGATATTTTAAAATGACAGTGCATTTATCCTGAAAAGTTGAATTCCCAATGAGATCAACATTAAATTAAAATTTGCCAACAATAAAGTAAAATAAAGAGGGAAAAAAGAAGAAGTGAGGGAGGAGTTGTTAAAATCTTACGATACAGACGTATCTTATGATTCGAATCGTCTCCTTCTAAAAACTACGCGTATCCCACCCCGTATCTTTTTTGTATGAAAACCCTATGGCACGATGGCGTATCCTAAGATATATTCGCGTATCCTACAATTACTTATTGGACAAAAGTTATACCATATTCTAAGAAGGGGAACTTCAAACGCGTTCTAAATCCTTTGATCTAATTGTGGTGACAATAAAACCATTTAAAGAAAACCAAAATTCAATCCATTAGAGCTCTAATACAAGAAAGAATGTATTTTGAGCATGTTTTGCATGAATCAGACAATGACTCTTCTTCTCTTCCCTTGAGCAAGTCACTCGAAAGCCTCAATGTGATAGACCCCACTGGGGGAGACTTGGAATTGCTGATAAAAAGAGAAAAAGAAAAAAAAAAAACTTGGAATTGTTCATCCGAAAAACTTAATTTTTGTATAGAAAACACTTATTTTTCATATATATGACAGATTTTTTGATATGTATTCCAATACGATTCATAAAGTGGAAAAAACGATGCACGATACGTATCCCGATTAGAAAACAAAAACACTAATAGGTAATGAATGTTTAAGTACCAAGAAATTAAAAAAATGCCTGCATAATTGACAAACCTGAAAAATATCATCTAGGTGGTCCATGAAAGATTTCTCCGAACCAAAAAACGAGTATTGTAAATACTCGTGATGTGTGTACACTAGCTCAAGTACCCCAACATAGGTTTGGCTGGAACGTTCAAACACTGGCAGAGCCCAAGATTCGTCTATCTTGCAACGTAAAGCAAGGTCGAGTTGTGGATACTCTTTAAGAGAGTAATACTTCACACTTGGAGTAGATTCTGGGAACTTATGCAGGAACACAAGGCCAAGAAGTCCAAGTTGTTCTTCTCCACTCTCTGCATCTGCGTAGAAGTAGTTATTATACTCCCTACACATCGTCATCCTATACTCACCAAGCCATTGTCTACTAGTCTTGTAATATGTTGTACCAAGAGCAAAAGGTTGGTTTTGAGTTGTAAGCAAAGTCCGCCCCTCGGATGTTTTCGTGGCTGCCCAAAATTGAATCAGAGACAATTCAAGTAACTGATCAAGGCTTGGGTGCCATATCATTTTTTGGAGAGCATGTCTGATATTGACTCTTACATTCGGACTCGCACAAACATAGGGAACGAAGTCCACCACATTACCTGTCAATGGAAATTCAGGTAATTCAGCCAAAAAATAAAATAAAAAATTAACACGAATACTTTCTGTGACCATGTCTGAGTACCACAAACCACAACCGAAGAAGAAAGACTTCAGAGAGGGAGAGATAGAGGTCACTTGCCGGAAGATAGAGGACGATCGGGATGGTCATCTTGCCGGCTCCAGAAAACCCATCTACAGACTTTCCTCGGTGTTCTCCAGGAAAGTAAAATCTCCCGGCGCAACCATTTGAGGTCACTCTCCATGTACGCTATGAAATTGGGAGGGAAATAATCTTCTTCTTCATGCTTAAAGCGGTACTCCTCCATCTTCAATTTTTTTCCCCACAGGAATCGGGGAACAGGCTTTTTTTCAACGGTCACCAACAGGCGCTATAGACATACTATGTACATCCCTAATTCCTCTCCTCCAAGTGTAGTTAAGAGAGGGAGTAAACAATTATGGGATCGGAACTGTACTGTGCAACTGTTGTACTGTAATTTATGTATCGATAAATAAGTACTCTTCTTCGGAAAATAACCAGCTTATTTCATATTTTTAAATTTAAAAATAATATAAATAAAAAATAGTTTTTAAATTTTTTTTGCATCATATAATAGATCTCGATGAGATTTTTCAAATAAGATCCATCTTGCATATTTTTAGATTTCTATAAGTCTATAATTTTTGAGCTTGATATTGACTTCTTAAAAAATAAAGATCTTTTCTTCATTCTGGAACGGGGCCTAATAACTTACTATTTAAGAAAAGTGATGAAAAGTATGGGGAAAGAAAAAGATAGGAAAATGGGATGGAAATTTTACTATTTACAAAAACTTATTTTTCTCCCACTTTTCCCAACAAAATTTTCTCTTCTCCCATTTTTTCTAATTCCAAACAAAGGCGGACCGACGAGGTGGAAACTGATGGGGTATCAATAGGCTCACTGTGCTTACTCTGGGTCTCACACAGATGATCCGAATCGTTCAATATATTAAAAAAATTGAGTGGGCCTATAAAAAATCAAGGCAATTCTATATGTGTAGATATTCGATCCAATTTTATCATTTTTTATTTAGATTTCGAAATGAAAAAATGAAAGATTGGATCGAACACCTACACATATCTGATTGAACTGATTTTTCACGAGTCTACTTGATTTTTTTTTAAAATTATTTAATAGCTCGAATCATCTATATGGAATCTGAAGTGAGTCCCACACGCCCATCAGTACCCCATCAGTTTTCACCTCGTCGGTACCAATAGCAGGGGTGTTTTTTTATGACTTGACTCCTTTCATTCTTTTCATAGTAGGTCTTCTTTTTCCCTCGTTAATGCTTACAAAAATTTGTATTAATCGGACACATGTACATGGTGTTTTTGGCAGTAAAAATTTTATAAATTTTTATTTATGTCTAAGGAATTGTTAGTTGTTTTCGGTAGTGAATAAGTTGTTGAGAAATGTCAAATTATTTTCAGTGGTGAATAAGTTGTTGACAGGTTTGTACGTAGAGCTATTGTAGAAAAATAGTTTTTAATGACAACTTTTTTTGTTAGGAAAACCGAGATGGTACAATACGTTAAGTTTTTAATATTTTTTATAGTGGAAATGGGGCCTAGTCACATGATTAAATAAGCGTGCTTTGCAACTTATTCTTTATCTATATTAATAATTATTTTTTCTAAGACAAATGTTTATAAGCAATTTACTTTTCAAAGACATCACACAAAAATTCTACACCCACTCACAACTTACACAAGGACAGAGGGGCAGAGCTAGCTCATGGGTGGGGTAGGTGCCACCCCCCTCAATTTCAAGCCAAAATCTGTTTTTATATTGTTTCATTGGCTAAAATAAGTTAAATAAGTTCTTAATATTTTTTTAATTAAGGGTGATGAAGTTGTTCGGTGTTTTCGGTAGTGAATAAGTTATTGAGAAATGTCAAGTTATTTTCGGTAGTGAATAAGTTGTTGATAGGTTTATGAGTTAGAGTTATTATAGAAAAGCAGTTTTTGATGACAACTTTTTTGTGTGTGGAAACGAGATGATAAAATACTAAAATTTTTTTGTTAGTGAAAACGAGATGGTACAATACGTTAAGTTTTTAGTATTTTTTGATAGTGGAAATGGGGCCTAGTCACATGATTAAATAAGGGTGTCTAGCAACTTATTCTTTATCTATATTAATAATTATTTTTTCTAAGACAAATGTTTATAAGCAATTTATTTTCCAAAGACATCACACAAAAATTCTACACCCACTCACAACTTACACGAGGACATACCGACATAGGGGCGGAGCTAGTTCATGGGTGGGGTAGGTGCCACCCCCACCCTCAATTTCAAGCCAAAATATGTTTTTATATTATTTTACTAATTAAAAAAAGTTAAATAAGTTTTTAATATTTTTTTAATTAAGAATGATATATTTTGAGAGAATAATATGCCTCGTAAAATATAAAAGAAGCCCTTAAAAGTAAAAATCTTAGCATATAGTAACTTAAGAAAATTTGATAGACACCCATAGATATCCAGACAATTCTATTTTTTATACGCATAGTGGAAAAGTTTGGATGATCATGAGGTCAATATCTCAACGGCTTACATTTGAAAACAGGTGACCAAACTTTATGTCCTCTCAATTAAAAAGGCCCGTGACAAAATTAAATTAGCATATGAATATACATGTGAGCTTTTTCACCTTTTTTGGGGACAACACGCAACAATAAATTGTTGGAAATTTTATGGAATTTCAGATGAATGAAATCGGGGCTACCAGATAGTCTCTCGAGGTAACCGTGCTTGTTTTGGGTTCGTTGAATATGGATGCACAACAATGAATAGACGTATTGAATTGTGGGATTCTGTAACTCCCGTAACCCTCCCCCATGATGGTGAATTATTCTTGTAACATCCAGCAGCATAATGGCTGAATTCATTTCTGCAATTGATGGCTGCATTCACCTCTCCTACCTCCTCAACTCTATATAAAGGGGGGCTCACGTTCTGGAGAAGACACCACACCAGGAAATTCACAACACTCCTACATACTGTGAAATTCGTTCTTGAGAGAGAGAGAGGCAAGCGATAGTCAGTTCGCCAAGGCGGTCGACGGTGGTGTTCCAACGGCTTGCGGTTTAGCCGAGCCAACCTTGGGAGGAAGACGCTGAACAAGATCCTACAACACCGACGGTAGGCAACGAATCTTTCTTAAGGAGACTGTGGTATCACACATGACTCGATTTGATTTTCTGAAAATTCTGTTTGTATCTCGATTGTTCCATTCTGTTTTGCATTTGTATTTTGTTTCGATAATGTAATTGTTACAGTATCAATGAAATTGTTCTCTGGAGTTATATATTATGCCAAACTTTTCCCAACTCTTAAGATATGTCCCTTCCAAATTCAATCCACCCTGCCACTGCAAAGACGCATAACTCTATGGTGTAGTGTGTAAGGAACCCAATAAACATGTGAGTGTGTGAATTTGTGTACTCCCAACTTTTTTTTTTTTTACCAAGGAACAACTCTGCAGCCAAATCACTATTGAACTCGACTGTGCAATCCAAACGTCGGGAGAGACTAACATAGCAACCCACCGTTATGTCCCTCCACTTAAATCATGGTTTATCTCTAAGGAGAATCGAACCTTATTATGTTGCAAGCGCAAGTTTGCCCTTACCATGTTAACAACCCCCCAAATTTAGTTTGCATCCAACCCAAGTGATTGCACTGCAGTCAAGGCTCGAGATTAAGGAATTTATTTCATACCATCATAAAATATCATGATCGAAACCTTTTAAATGATATCAACTATTTTGGAATCAGTCTGTAAAGAGTTTTGCTCCGACTTAAATTGGGTTTCCCTTGTTGTCCAAAATTTTTTTTTTAAATTGGACTATGGTCCACTAAGGAGAACTTGTAATCCAGTTAGTCCTCTTTTAATGTTTGTAACCCTTCTAGTCCACTTCTTTTAAAAGAGAAATTAAATCAAGACAAAAATACCCTCCTATATATGCTGCTGTCATATAAAGAGAAACTTTAGACCAAAAATAAATCTGGAGCGCAGCCTCCTCTCTCTCTTTCTCGATCTCGAGATTGATGCCAATGCCGCTGTAGGCATGTAATATTTCTAGCCTATCACAAATTGTCACGTGTTGCTAGGGCATACAAATTGGCCAATCAAATGTCGCCAAGTGCCTTTAAGTCAAAGTCAAAGTTTCATGGACGGGCCAATCAAATGATGCCAAGTGTCCGTGGTCAAAAGTCAGAGACACATAAATGGACCAATCAAATGGTGCCACGTGTCAAAATGACGCAGTTATTATTTTATCAAATCCGGCCAATCAAATTAGGCTAATTGGTGAATAATAATTATTTCTTTTAAATTCAATAAAGGAAATAATTAAAGAGATCAATATGGAAGGTTAGGGTTGGAGTCTCCACCTAAATCCTTATAAATAGAGGTGTTCCCTCTCATATTTTTCCATCTGCCCATTGAAGGATACAAGCTCCAGAGCTCTGAAGATCAAAGCCCTCAAGCCCTTCAGAATTTTTCAAGTCTACATCCACCAAGAAGTTCTTCGAATCGAAGCTTCAAAGCCTTGAAAAACTTTCAACCCAAGTCATCAACTTCTCCACAAATCTCGGAGAAGATTCCGCCGTTTGATTTGAGATCAAGCATCAAACCCTCATTTCAACAACCGAAGAGAAGAATCAGAAGACGTTATTTCTTTGATTAGAAAATACATCAGAGATTGTAAACCCTAATTTCATACATCAATAAAATTGACTATTGTTCAACATTTTCCGTCTTTTTCGCAGACTCAAAATTTGTGTTCAACAGATTTTGGCACGCCTGGTGGGACTATCTCTGCTTCTCATCTCTTCTCTTCAACAAATCAAGCAAACTCTTGGCCGCTAAGAAGAACAGTTCAAAGGCTTCAGAGGCTCCTAAGAACAACAATTCAAAGGCTCTTCAAGCTAAGGTTGCACGCTTCAAGTCTTCAACCATTGCAAATCCTGGCTCTGAATCTCATGCTTGAAGTGGTGGTCCAATAACTCGAAGTAAATCAAAGGCTGCAACTCAAGCATCTGCACAAGCCTCACTTCTGCCTAAACCAAACTCCATCGTTGGTGCTGATCTATCGAAAGCATTGCCAACCTTCACAAGCTCATCAAAAGGGAAGGAAGGTGACCCTACCATGGAGGCAGTGAAAGACATGGCAACCATCATTAAGAATCCCTTTGTTTATCCTCCAATGCTTCATGAGTCTGCTTCAAAAATTTAGAAGAACACGAAAGAAGGCTATTCAAGCAGTTCTGATTCCACATCTTCTCAAAGCATTCATCTGTCAAACCTCAATGCCTTCACCAAGCTTGGCAGCTAATGCGGTCAATCTAGAAGAGCAGGTTGCTTCCTTGGCCAAAGCAATTGAGGGATTTTCAAAAACCGTAGAAGAGCACAACTCTGAAATTGTCTTCCTCAAGAACAAAATAGAAACTATAGGGGATTCAAGTCAAGTTGGGTCTTTAGACAAGCAGAAGGGAGTACCAAAAGAGTTTTCGCTTTCTGTTGATGGTTCGATTCCCATGGACCAACTGAAGGATTTCATTCTAGGCACTATCAAGCAAAGTACGAGAAGGCATCGAAATCTTCTTCTACTTATGCTAAGCCTTATACTCGGAGGATCGAACTTTTAAGGATGCCTATTGGTTATCAACCACCGAAGTTTCAACAATTCGAGGGCAAAGGCAATCCAAAGCAACACATTGCTCACTTTGTGGAAACATGCAGCAATGCTGGAACTGATGGTGATCTTCTCGTCAAGCAGTTTGTTCGAATACTCTAAGGCAATGCTTTCGAATGGTATTATGACCTTAAGCCCGGTACGATTGACAATTGGGAGCAGCTGGAACAAGAATTTCTTAACCGTTTCTACAACACCCGCTGTATTGTTAGTATGTTCGAGCTTACGAATGCTCGCCATTGGAAGGATGAACCTGTCACTGATTACATCAATAGATGGAGGCACTTGAGTCTAAACTGCAAGGATAGGCTGTCTGAAACTTTTGGAATCGAGATGTGCATCAAAGGCATGCAGTGGGACCTACAATACATTCTTCAAGGAATCCTGTCTAAAACCTTCGAAGAATTGGCTACTTGAGCTCATGACATGGAGCTCACCATCACGGCAAGTGGAAGGCAAGGTCTACAGGTACAAGACTCTCGTAGAGCGCAATATTCTCGCACCATAGGTAGCAAGCCAGATTTTCGCAAAGGGGGCAAATTTTTAGTCAAAGAAGGTAAGAAAGAATCCATGGTTGTGAATGTTGCACCATTCAAGATCTCTACTAAACCCAAAGAAAAACAAGTAGAGAGGTCCACTCCGCTACAAATGAACGAGAGGAAAAGACTCACGTTGAAGGATATGCAAGAAAAAGTGTATCATTTCCCCGATTCAGAGGTCCCTTCAATGTTTGATCAACTATTAGATTTGAAACTCATTGAGCTCCCGGAGATGAAGCGACTTGAGGAAGCTAACAAAGTTAATGATCCAAACTACTGCAAATACCATCGCTTGGTTAGTCACCCAACCCAACGATGCTTCGTCTTCAAAGAGAAGGTAGTGGAGCTCGCTAGCCAAGGAAAGATCGTCTTGGAGAAAGAAAAAGAAATCGTAGCTACAAATCAAATTGTGGCTACTCTACAAGACGAAACTCAACAGCCTGAAGAGCCACAAAGTGCAAAGATTCAATTTGGGTCGCTCGATCCAATTGAGGTTGTGCGATGTCATTCTGTTCAACAGCTTGGAGGCAGCATCTGTGCCAAGGCAAAACTAGATGACATGGATGGCGAAGGTTGGACCCTTGTTACTCACAGAAAGAAGAAGCGTGAGCCAAGTGCAAAGCATCCTCAATCCATGGCTCCTAAGCCCAGTCCCAGAAGTAGGCATACAAGAAGGCAACAAAGAAGGAAGAAGCTGAAGAAAATAGCTTCAAACTTGCCAGAAGACATCCCTATCCGAAGACTACGCACTCCATTTACTTTATGGGACTTTTTACCTGAGTCAATTTGCAACACCAGTATTTTTGAAGCTTCTTGCAATACTGTGAGTTGTGAAAAAGCTGAAGAGACGGAGCTAGAGTCACCTCTTGCATATAAGCACTCTCCAATCCATCTTGGCTCTACTAGTTGCACCAAAGATTGCTCTGCTTGCGTTGGAGCCATTACACTCTCCGACGAAGATTTATTGCTTGGCGCAACTCCACATAATCATCCGCTTTTTGTCTCTGGGTACATGTGTGAACAAAGAGTTAATAGGATACTCCTGGATGGCGGATTTGTGGTCAACATCTTACCTCTTCGTACCCTGAAGGAACTCGATATCTCTATGGAAGAACTAGCACCTTGCCGTCTCATGATCCAGGGTTTCAATCAAGGGGGGCAAAGAGCTGTTGGCATCATTCGTCTAGACTTACTCATCGATGATATGACTTCAAGCGCACTGCTCCATGTCATTGATGCCAAAACCTCTTACAATGTATTGCTAGGGCGGCCTTGGCTCCATGAGAATGGCGTTGTCCCATCAACCCTCCATCAATGCTTCAAGTATTGCAGAGATAGTATGACAAAGAAGGTGGTAGCCGATGACAAACTGTTTAGCGAGGCTGAATCTCATTTTGCTGATGCTAAATTCTATTTGGCAAACATGGTGTTGATAGAATTGGTGCCAACTGCCTCTTCATCAAGTTATAAACCCTCCAAGGCCAACAACCTTCAAATTGGCAAAACCAACATCCTTACTTAAGCGAAGGAGGAAAATAGTCAAGGTGGCAAGCATCACGTGGAAGATCCATCAAAGAAGAAAAGCACGCCAATACTTCGTTATGTACCAAAGTTGCAAAAAAATGAAGAGTCGGCCTTGAACGGATTAACACTCCCAGTCACCAACCTTAACAAAGCAAAGGTTGCTCCACCCCTGAAAGGATTCGTTCGAGCCACACGTGGCCCTCAAGTGGAGCATGAATACTTGCCTTCACAGCGGACAAATGACTTCGATCCCAATGCCTACAAGCTATTCGCAAAGGCTGGACATAATCCAAAAGGTTCAACCACCCTAGGGAGACTCTTGCATGAAGTGACTGGCAAAAAGATACATGGTGTAAACACCCCAATTTGGGCCTCCGAATAATCTTTAAGTTCCCCGAAGATGAAATAAGGAAAAATATACCTTCAAGGCTTGGATTGTTACTTCTTTGCTACTCATTCTCTAAACCTCAAGAAAACCCTTTCCCAAACATGTAGGGTGGCCCCCCGGTTCAATTTTAAAGAGAAAAATGTGTTTACTTGATAAAAAATAACTTTTTCCATGACACACTAATGGTAAAATGGGCACACATTATAATGTATAAAACTTCTTTAAATGAAACCAATTGGATTAGAAAAAGGACTTGACAAGCTTTCCAACGCTTTAAAAAATGCCCAAATCCGAGTTTGGGAGTGTCCGGGGCGCCCCTACGAAGTTTGTTGTGTTGTGCTGTCTTGAAAAATCGTGCGGCATTTCAAAACGCAGCGCATCATTTTAGAAACGCAGCACGGCATACCAAAAAAATTCAAAAAAATCACTCCACCGCACGGGATTTCAATACACCGCCCGACATTTTGAAATTTGAAACTCTGACAGGAGGAGCGTCTGTCAGATTCCCTTGTGTGTCAGCAGACTGTTTTGAGCACATTTTGCACGTTTTTTTTCCTTTGGGTGCACTCCAAGCACATTTTTTCCTATAAATACACCCCTTCTCTTTGAGGAAATGGACCCCTCTTGATTCTCTCTCTACAACTTCTTACACCCATTACAATATACATCTCTCTCTCTACACTCATTTGCTCACAAGTCTTTCAAAACTCAATCCAAACCAACCTCACATCCTTCAATCCCCATTCAAGCATTTCAAGTCCAAATCAACTTCTATTCCTCCATCTTCAAGCACATCCAAGCTTCGATCCAAAGGTATAAACAAACTCCTTGGGCTAAACCACGTTTAGCTTTGAGGGGAGCCGATCGAGGCCCTTCTCGGTCTTTTTATACTGAGTTTGGGTCTCAAACAAGCTTTATATTCAAAAAGCACAAAAAAATAGTTTCTGCACTTAATACACTACATCGTGCGGCGTTTTATGACACCGCATGGCGTAGTGTATTATACCGTGCTTTATTTTATTTCTTGTACACACTCTTTCTTATGTTATTCTGTTTATTCTGTTTATTACTTTTCTGTGCGGGTACATTCCAGAATCAAGTTTCATGTTAAAAGTCATTTTTTTACTTTATTAAATCTTTTAAAATTTCAAAAAAAATTTAACATTATTTTACATGATGAGATGAACAAAATAGTCTTGTAAATCATTTTTCAGAGATTCAAAAAAAATATAGAAAACTATTTTGCGGACCTATGTTTGTTTCATCATGTAAAAGCAAACTGATTCTGGAATGAGTAGACAGATGCATCATACTGTGTTTTAGTTACACCGTGCGATGCATCTGGTCCGTCGCACGGTGTTTCACATGCTATTGGCAAACTGCCATAATACTGCTATTTCATTTTCTGTACATTACTCATCCATTTCATACTGTACAGTTTGCATCACAAGCATGCCAATGTGTTATATTAAACCCCATGTCCCTTTCCCGTACGTGTTTTAATCAAAGTTAAGTTTTTCAAATGATATTAAATCCCCCATTTAAAATGCTAAGTAGAGACTGGTTTTTACCGGACGAGCGGGGTGCTTTTCCAACAAAACCTTCCCCGTTCGTAACGTGGCTCCCGAACCCAAAATCTCAACGTTTTCGCTAGATCAAAAGCCTTTCTTTTCAAATCAAGTTCTCGGTTTCTCGGATCATCCATCTCACAAATCCGGGTGGCGACGCTTTTTGGGCGCGCCGGGGCGGGGAGCCCACACATGGCTTGAACCCGACTCAAAAAATGCTCAAGCAAAAGGGATATTCTATCAAGGAGTCTCAAGCAGGCCTTGGATACACCGCACCTACTCCTACTCACATCTTCATAAAGAAATCGAGCAACAACCACATTACGGCGGAAGAATGCACTTCATCGCCAAAAGGCATTGGTCTTCGATCGCTTGAGTGTTCTGAAATCACAAAGGTCAGTTTTTGACAGATTGACCCCTCAAGAAGAAGTTGTCTCATCAAGCCCCACAAGAGGACCCGTTCAAGATAGATTAGGGCCACAAAGCAAGAGCTCTACACCTCATGTCTTGTGCAAGTCTATCCAAAGTAGATTGGGTCTACCAAGTGAGATATCTTCAACAAACGCTCCACGAAGGTCTATCCAAAGTTGATTGGGTGTTTCGAGCAGTGCCATGGAGAAGGCTTCCAAACGGAGGACTATTCTGTTGTTAGAAGATGACAAGAAATTAAGGAGTAAAATACCCTTTCGCATGAAGCGCCATACTACTCTAACTGTGGCAACTGATGATGCATTGCTAAGGGTAAAGCGACAAACCGTAGTGTTGACCAAAGTGCCTTCTAAGGAATTGGATCATTGTCTCGATGAAGAGCCTGTCACTTCCTCCTTCCATATCACAGCAACTTGTAATGAAATTCAAGTAGAAGAAGATGCGGAAGATGTTCCCTTAGAGTTAGAAGAAGGAGTGAGGTCCACTATCGACGGTCTAAAGGAGATCAATTTAGGGACTGAAGATGACCCGCGACCAACTTACGTCAGCGCTTTGCTCACCCTTGAAGAAAAAATTGCCTACACCGAGCTTCTACGCGGTATAGGGACGTCTTTGCTTGGAGTTATAAGGAGATGCCTGGATTAGACCCAAGAGTCGCAGTCCATCATCTAGCGGTAAAGCATGACGCCCGACCTATCAAGCAATCTCAAAGACGTTTTCGACCAGACTTGGTCCCCCAAAATCGAAGCAGAGATCAATAAACTCATTGAAGCTGATTTCATTCGAGAAGTCAAATATCCCACTTGGATTTCAAGCATTGTCCTAGTGAAGAAGAAAAATGGGCAAATCCGAGTGTGTGTTGACTTTCGTGATTTGAACAACGCATGTCCGAAAGATGACTTTCCACTCCCTATACCCGAGCTCATGGTTGATGCCACTACTGGACATGAGGTTCTATCATTCATGGATGGTTCATCTGGATACAATCAAATCCGCATGGCTCCGCAAGATGAAGAGCTCACAGCTTTTCGTACACCAAAAGGCATCTACTGTTACAAAGTTATGCCTTTTGGCTTGAAGAACGCAGGTGCCACATATCAATGGGCAATGCAAAAGATCTTCGACGATGTACTTCACAAAAATGTGGAGTGTTATGTCGATGACTTAGTCGTGAAGACCAAAAAACGAGCCGATCATCTTCATGATCTGAGACAAGTATTTGAGCGGCTACGAAGGTACCAACTTAGGATGAATCCCTTGAAGTGCGCTTTTGGGGTTACGTCTGGAAAGTTTCTTGGGTTCATTGTGCGCCACCGTGGCATAGAGATCGAACAAGCTAAAATTGACATTATCTTGAAAATGCCTGAACCTTGAAATATTCACGAGTTGAAAAGTCTTCAAGGACGATTGGCTTACCTTCGTCACTTCATATCAAATTTGGCTGAGCGATGTCAACCATTCAGCCGCCTCATGAAGAAAGGGACTCCTTTTAATTGGGATGAAGCATGCAACAATGCCTTCAAAAGTATTAAATCATATTTGACGAGACCTCCTGTTCTCACCGCTCCTAAACCTGGACGACCTTTAATCTTTTATGCTGCAGCCCAAGAGCATTCAGTGGGGGCCTTGCTTGCTCAAGAGAATGATGAAGGGAAAGAAGGCGCCTTGTACTACTTGAGTAGAATGATGCTGCCTCATGAATTGAACTATTCCACAATTGAGAAGATGTGCCTAGCTCTAGTGTTCGCAATTGAAAAGATGCGACACTATTTTCAAGCTCATACTGTGCATCTCATCTCCAAGGCTAACCCAATCAAATACGTCATGACAAAGCCAGTCCTCACTGATCGATTGGCAAGATGGTATCTTCTCTTTCAACAATACGAGATCATCTATGTACCTCATAAGGCCGTTAAGGGGCAAGCTCTAGCTGATTTCTTGGCGGATCATCCTATACCAGCCGAGTGGGAGTTGCCCGAAGAATTGCCTGATGAAGACGTCATGGTGGTAGAAGTTCCTCCCCCATGGACAATATACTTTGATGGCGCGTCACATCAAAGTGGCGTAGGCGTAGTGTTTGTTTCCCTAGAAGGAGATATGTTACCTTATACTTTCACTCTCACACAAAAATGTTCAAACAATGAGGCTGAGTACCAAGCTCTCACCCTCGGACTAGAGATGGCAGTTGAAGCAAAGCATTTGCAACTCAAAATATATGGAGATTCAATGTTGATCATCAACCAACTCCTCGACATCTATGAAGTAAGGAAGCCTGAACTCATGCCTTTCAACAACTACGCACGTCGCTTGATTGCATGGCTTGGTGGTGTCACTCTGGAGCATGTACCGTGAGGCCAAAATAGGCAGGCGGATGCACTTGCAAAGCTTGCTTCTATACTTGCTTTCCCTGACCAAGAGACGCACGTTCCAATATGTCGAAGTTGGGTCATACCTCCAATCTTTGACGATGAAGACAATGGTGAAAGGGAAGTGACTGTTGTCTCAGTGCTTGAAATTGAAACAGAGAGGATTGGTGTCAACCCCTTATCGATTATCTACAAAATGGGAAATTGCCTGATGATCCACATAGGAGAGCGGATGTGAAGCGTCGAACCCCTCGATTCATCTACTATAAAGACACGCTCTACCGCCGATCTTTTGAAGGGTTATTTCTTCGTTGTCTTGAAGAAAATGAGGCCAAGAGAGCTCTGGAAGAAGCTCATTCTGGAATATGTGACACTCATCAATCTGGGCCCAAACTTTATTTTCGAATCAAAAGAATGGGCTACTATTGGCTAACCATGGTCAAGGATTGCATGGAGTACGCCAAGAGATGTCATGCTTGCCAAGTCCACGCCAATTTTATACATCAACCTCCAGAACTGCTCCATCTAACTGTCACTTTTTGGCCTTTTAATGCATGGGGGATGGATGTCATAGGGCCCTTCCGAAGTCTTCTGATGGTCACTTGTACATCTTGGCTGCAACTGACTACTTCTCCAAATGGGCAGAGGCAATCGCACTAAAAGAGGTGAAAAAGGAAAATGTCGTCAACTTCATCCGTACTCACCTCATCTTTAGATATGGTGTACCGCGTTGCATCATCACGGACAACGGAAAGAATTTCTACAACAGTGCCATGAACAAACTTTGCCAGAACTTTGGCTTCAAGCAGTATACCTCTACTATGTACAACCCGCCTGCAAATGGTCTTGCGGAAGCATTTAACAAGATTCTTGGGAACTTATTGAAGAAAGTGGTTGCCAAAGCAAATAGGGATTGGCCTGAGAGAATGGAAGAAGCTCTTTGGGCGTATCGAACTACATATCGAACGCCTACTCAAGCCACTCCATATGCGCTAGTGTACGGCGTGGAAGCTGTTTTGCCGCTTGAACGTCAAATCCCGTCTTTAAGGATGGCTGTTCAAGAAGGTCTCACTCATGAAGACAATGCTCGCTTACGCCTTGAAGAATTAGAAGCACTTGATGAAAAGAGACTTGAGGCACAACAACGTCTTGAGTGTTATCAAGCCCGCATGTCAAAATCATTCAACAAGAAAGTTCGTCTTCATTCTTTTCAGAAAGGGGACTTGGTTCTTGCTGTGAGAAGGCCCATTAATACCTCCCATAAAATCGGTGGCAAATTCATTTCCAAGTGGGATGGACCATATGTGGTGCAAGAAGTTTACTCAAGTGGCGCCTACAAAGTGGTTGCTGAAGATGGCTTAAGAGTTGACCCCATAAATGGCAAATTTTTGAAGCGCTACTCCATGACGCATGAGCCTAAACTGCTTGTTGCTCCTGGCCTGCATGAGCTAAAACTGTGCACGGCCCAACAAAAAAAAAAATCCAAAATTATGAACTACGTTTGACTTGATCCCATTTTGGGTACGTAGGCAGCTTGAATTTCGAGCTCAGTCTTTCAAAAAAAAAATCGTCTTACCTTTCAACTACGTTTTGACTTGATCCCTTCCAAGGGTACGTAGGCAACTTAAGAATTTTTCTTAAGTTCAGTCAATCCATCAAAAAAAAAAATCCTTATGAACTACATTTGACTTGATCCCATTTTGGGTACGTATGCAGCTTGAATTTCGAGCTCAGTCATCCAAAAAAAATGCTTTCGAACTATGTTTGGCTTGATCTCATTTTTGGTACGTAGGCAGCTTAGAATTTCAATTCAAAGCACCGTCATAACAAAAAAAAAATTGTATTTACTTTATTCTTCAAGGGATAAGTAGACTAAAAAAAAAACATGTGGTCGATCGTGTGGACAGATTGTACGTTCATTTGACTTCTCAAAAAAACTGGTACATCCTTAGGGCTTGTTTGATAACCTGATTCAGTACTTAAAACTGAATAGGTTAAGTGAAAATAAAATAAGTTGGTTTGATAACCACAAAAGAGTCCACTGAACACGCTCAGTGGAAGTAAAGAGTTAAGAGGAAAAAAATAAGTAGGTCCCCCCCTACTTATCACTTATCACTTAACACGCTCAGCGTCACGCCTGATGTATTCTTTCAATTTTTTTCTTTTTCTCGCGTCTTCTTTCTCTTCCTGCCCTCGCCTCCCATTCTGATCCACAAACGACGATCTCCAGGTTTGCGCTCTCTCTCTCTGCCATGGTCTCTCTCTCTCTCTGCCATGGCCAATCAGTATTTTCAATTTTTTACTTGGGGTTTCCGATTGATATTGTTTGAGATGTCTGTTTTCAGTTTATTTTCTCTTAATTGCAATTGAGAGAGAGATAGGGCTTGAAAAAAATTTCAGATTGGAATTTCAATTTATATTCTCTGGGTTTAGGCAACTAAAATTTCAGATTAGATTGATGTTTTTGAGAAATTGATCATCATAGCATATATGTGAACGGTGTTATTTTGTACCCTTGTCAAGTTGTTCATACTTTATGTTGCTTGTATAATACCCTTTTGTGCACGTGTTATTAATCCCTGTTCATGTTTGTTCCTTCTTTCTATTCGACGATATAACCGAATCAAGAACTTCACTGAAGGAATATTTAAACATGGGCTGTAGATTCAAGTTGGTCAGAGTCGTAGAAGGTTTGGATGAAAGAAAGTGTGTATTTTCAGTTTTTTACTTGGGGTTTCCAATTTATATTATTTGAGATGTGGGTTTTCAGTTTATATTCTCTTAATTGCAATTGAGAGAGAAATAGGGCTTGAAAGAATTTCAGATTGGAATTTCAATTTATATTCTATGGGTTTAGGCAATTAAAACTAAAGATATTTACTCGTAGGGATGGCTTCTGGAGATGGTGCTAGAGCAAATTGGAAAGATCCAGAGCTCTATAAACTTTTCATTGATTTGTGCTTGAAAGAATCTACGGAGAATGGTAAAAATGGCGGTAGTCTTAAAAAAGAAAGTTGGGACAGGATTCTAATAGCTTTGAACAAAGAGAAGGGTCTCAACTTAACTCAAAAACAGGTGAAAAATCAATGGGATTTTTTGAAATCAAAATATGGAGAGTGGTCAAAGATAGTCTCAAAAACTGGTAATGGTTACGATCCTGTAACTAATACCGTCAACTGGAGTACAGAGGAATGGAGTGAGTACATACAGGTATAATTTGTCTCTTATGTTAAACTTTTTATCTTATGGTTTCAAAGCTTTTGAAAGCTAAAATGATACTCAATGAATATGAGATTTATACAATTATAATTTTACAGGCCAACCCCAATGCCAAACAGTTTCGATATACTGGATTACAATATTCGAATGAGTTAAAAGCATTATTTGACGGTGTTAGAGCAACAGGAAGATTTTCATGGGGACCGTCAAAAGAAGGGTTTCCTACTGATGGCACTCAGTCACAATCACCAACGTACATTAATCTTGACATTGGATCTCTTGAGACACCTTCTTCGCCAAATGGTGACGTGGAAAAACATGGCAATAAACGGCAAAAGAAAAACAAGTCATCCGATGATCTTGATAAACAACTGCTTGAAGCTCTTCACACTTTACAAAGTTCTGATGGGCCAACACTAGAAGAATGCAATCGTATTCTAGATGAGATGCAACTTTTTGATATGAGTGACCCGTTATATATAGTTGCATGTAGCATTTTTTGCGAGAGCAAGGCACACAGAGAGCAATGGATGCTATTACATCAAAAACCAGAAGTAGTTAGAAGGAGCTGGATAGAGTTGAATGGCAAGAAGTTAGGATTACTTTGAATTATAGTGAATAGGCAGTTGATTTTGAACTTGCGACATTGCTTGAGCTTAATTTTCTTTTCGTTTTCTTTTTGATTATGTTTAGGAATGGGTTGATTTGGAAATTGGAATTGTATTTGTTATAAAGTTTAATATTTATACCTTGGTATTTTCTGGTTAACATGTCATGATATTTATCTCATCTTTATCTAATTAAATACTTGCAATGTTTGGCGCAGCATGTTGTCTGATAAGCAAAAGAGTGCACTAAAGATTATCGCACTTATTTTGATCATCAAAATATTGAGGAAAAAACGTATTGGAAGAAGGCCTGATACTGACTCTATGCTTACCGGACCTAGATATATGAAAGAACTTGTAACAGGAAACCCTGCACATTGTCAGGAAATGTTACGGATGAAAATAGAAGCATTCATAAGTATGTGTCATCACTTTCGTATTAGAGGATGGCTTCAAAATAGTCGTTACATATCTGTAGAAGAAAAGGTCGCAATGTTTCTCATAGCATTGAGTCACAATATACGGAATCGTTTTGTCAAAAGAAGATTCAATCATTCAACACAAACAATACATAGGTATTTTTATGAAGTATTGCACGCCATGCTGAACTTCTCAAAAGAGATGATTGTTGACACACCTTACGATCAGCCGGCACATCAAATACGAGAGAATCGTCGTATTAGACACATATTTCAGGTACTATTTCATTTAGAAGGTACACATTTCAATTGGTTTTTATTTATATACTGTGCATAATATGAATTATTGTGCTTTCATTTTCTAATTTATAATTTAAAATCTTGTAAGGGTGCAGTAGGTGCACTTGACGGAACTCTTATTTCAGCAGTTGTGCCACGTGATCAACAAATTCCATACAGAGGACGAGGAAGGGGAGAATGTTACCAAAATGTGCTTGCTATATGTGATTTTGATATGTTGTTTACATTTGTCTGGGCTGGTTGGGAAGGGGTAGCACATGACTCACGGGTGCTAAGAGAAACTATGAATGATCCAGCTAACAACTTTCCAATTCTTCCTCCAGGTTAGATGATTGTTTTGAATTAGATGCTAATATTTTCTGGCATAATTGTTCTTCTATTGTGCAGGAAAATACTTTTTATGTGATGCAGCATATACTCATACACGTAGATTTATGGCACCATACCGGAATGTGCGGTATTGGTTAGCTGATTTCCAAAATGGTCGGCGTCCTAGGAATAAAGAAGAGCGATTCAACCTCGCACATGCGAGATTACGAAATGTGATTGAGCGTGCTTTTGGAGTTCTGAAGTCTCGTTTTCCAATACTAAAAAGGATGTCATCATATCCTTTCGCGGTACAAAGAAATATGGTGATTGCTTGCATAACCATGCACAATTTTATTCGGAGGACTTGCATTTCAGACCAATTTCTTGACAAATTCAACGATCCAAATGCTTCTTATGACAATGCTCAACATCATGTGGATAATTTTGAAGTAGGTGGAGGATCGACCCAAGCTGATCAGATTTTTATGCTCACCTTACGAGAGCAAATTGCAACGCAATTGAATGCTATAAACTACTCTTGAGTGTTAAATTTAATTTTGCTACTTTAATATTTGATGAGGTTTCAATGATCAATAATATTTAGAATGATTTTTGAGTGTCTTTCTAATATTTTGCATATAATGTTATTATTTTGATAGTGGTGTCTTATAATTGATTGTGATTTACTAGTCATGAATGTATGAAGGGTAAATTTGGAAAATTAGTGACTTTCAGACTTCAGCTCACTGGACAGATCAAACAGCTTATTTAATTCAGTGCTTAAAATTCAGTACATATCAAACAGCTTGTTAGCTTAAACAATTCAGTATTCAGTTTTCAGTACTTATTTTTCAGTTTTCAGTTTTCAGTTTTATCAAACAGAGCCTTAGTCTCAAAGTTCAAATCGAGACCCCATGCTCCCCAACACATCTTTTATGCAAACGTAGACCTAAGGTGCTCCAAGCATTGCCATGTCAGAGTGCCCCCTCAAGCTTCATGGAGGATGGCAGGAGGAAGAGATGTTTTTTGCCTCAGCTTGCTTTGGCATGAACTCTCCAGCTTCGTTGGTGATGGCACAAGGTCGCTCTTTTGTCTTTGTTTGCTTCTCCTAAATCCCTCTGGACCCCATGGATGATGACAAAAGATAGAGTCGCTCCATGGCCTTGGTCTTCTCCTTTTGTGGTCCCTCCGACTCACAAAACATTCAGAAGGTAGAGTCACTCTCTTGCTTTCACTTGCCTCTGTTGCAATTTCTTCAACTTCATGAATGGCATAAGGTAAAGTCATTTCCTCGCCTTGGCTTGCTTTTGCATGATCCAACTTCATGGGTGGCGGCAGGAGGTAGAGTTACTCCCTTGTGTTGGCTTGCTTTGCATGAATCCTCATGTTGCACGGATGATTGTGGAAGGTAGAATCGCTCCATGGGTCTGGTTGGCTTTTGCACTAAGCTGTCCAACTTCATGGATGACTATAGAAGTAAGGGTAGGTGGCTTGCCTTGGCCTACTTTTGGCATGAATCCATCAAACTCCAAGAACAATGGTTGAAAGTAGAGTCGCTCCCTCTTTCTTGTTTACTTTTATTGTGGTCACTCCAACATCATGGTAGAAGCTTCCTAGCGAGGCATTGGCTTCAATTAAAATCATGGCATGCTCAAGGACCATCCTAGCATGGTAGAACCTTCCAAGCAAGGTATTGGCTTCAACGTCATGGCATGCCTAAAGAATCTTCGTAGCATGGCATAGACAGCGCTGTAGATCCTCACGTTGGAAAGTATGTCTGAAAATTGGCCAAGTACATATTCTAGCCACCCCACTCCATGAATGAAAATTGGCCAAAGCCGGCAAAAAGGGCTATCAAAGCAACTTTTCCATCATTGATCTGGTTGCCAATCAAGGTAAGGTGCTCTGCGGCATCATCTTCAAAATGAAGTGAAGACCGCAACGAAAGCGCCTTGGAGGAAGGAATGGTGGCAAAACTAGTGGGATCACGCAAGTCCGTCATAGAGTCAATGAACCACTAGGTCAACTTGAGTTGCTAACACATCGCCTTCATGACCAATGGATAAAATTTGATAATCATCTATCGAGCCATCGCTGAATAATGCCATCTCTTCGCGGAGCCTAAAGCTCGAAGAAACGGTGGAGCAGAGCCCGAAGAAGCTACGGAGTAGAGCTCAAAGATGCTGCGGAGCAGAGCTCGAAGAACTAACAGCAGGGGAAGCTTAAAGCTCGAAGAGGCAATGGCTGCAGAGTTTAAAACTCAAAGAAGCAGTGGCAATGGGGCTTAAAACTTGACGAAGCTGCGGAGCAGAGCTTGAAGAAGCGGCGGAGCAGAGCTCGAAGAAACGGCGGAGCAGAGCTCGAAGAAGCGGCGGAGCAGAGCTCAAAGAAATAACAGCAGCGGAGCCTTAAAGCTCGAAGAGGCAATGGCTGCGGAGTTTAAAACTCGAAGAGGCAGTGGCCAAGGAGCTTAAAACTCGAAGAAGCGATCACGAAGCGCCGAATCTGCAAAAGAAAGACACACGGGAAATTCAGAACATTGTTAAAAAGTTAAAGTAGCATTCAAAGAAAGTGGCAGTGTACAAATTCCATGTCGGGTAAATAATCGGGAGTACCGAGAGTGCTTGTGAGGTTTGAAACGTGGAGGCTCGAACCATTCTGTGTCCAACGCAAGGATTTTCAAAACCTGAAGGAGGATATTTGTTAACACTAAATGGGTCCTACAAATCCTTGAACAAATATAGGGTCTGTTCATCTGTTAACAAAGTCAGGCAAAAGCATGGTACATACTGTTGGTAACAACCAATAGTTGAGAAGACAAAGCACAAGGAAATTTGAAAATTACAAGGTTATGCGTGGCTATATGCTGCATGATTGACTCCACAAGGTCAAAAAAAAAAAAAAATCATGAAGTCATGCATGACAACTTGCTGTTTCTATTGAAGAAAAAAAAAAGATACAATTTGTTTTGCGTAAAACAAATATGGGAGAGAAAGATGCAGTGAGTTTAGTTAATTGGAGTATCAAGATTTCAAATTCTGAATTGTCAAAATCCAAGGAGCCACACATCGTTAAAAAAAGGGCTCTTGCAAATATTAAAAGACAGCATATGCTTCCATTGTGATCAAGTCAGGACTTTCAAAAAATGATTCATGATCATTCGGGTTTCAAGTCCATATATGCTGAATAAATTGCAGTCATTAAAATATATTTTGATCACTTGAAAATTCATGCCTAAAAGTGACCGAGTCAGAGGAAACTAAATTGGTCTTGGCCAAAAGCTGGAAGACCAACACTGCAACACATGCTGTGATAAGAAAATGGGGTTTTCTTTTTGTTTGCGCCAAAGACAAAGAAGACAAGAGAGTATTCAACTATCCTATTGCTCCTGCCAAAATAAAATTGGCTACACGAGCTCATGTCTAACTGTTTGACTTCACATGATCAGAAACAAGAAAACTTTCATTCATCAGTCCAGAAGCAAAAGGAATTCATGAGTAATCAAAACAAAATATGCTCAAGGCAAGAGGGATTTTGAAAAAAAATTCAGATTGACTTCCGCAAAGTCTCTGATTATGTCGCAAAAGGGAACAAGATATTTAATGCGTTTGATTCCTTGGCTTCTAATTATGCGCAGTCAAAATTTGTGCAAACAAGATCATGACAAAGTATAAAAAAAAAGGGAAGGAGGGGGGGGGATCACGGGTTCTAATACTTTTGATCAACAAAGCCTCTAAAATTAGAGAAAGCAGGAAAGAGTACGTTACGTAAATTTTTTATTTTTTTCTGCTGGAATATAAGAAGCAGAAGGAAAAATCCAAAAGGAGGAGCCACGCTGTTTGCTGTAAGTCGTACTTGGGAAAAAGATTCAGTACATGGCACGCTCGGTGCGGTAAAGAAGTAGCAAAAGTAAAGAACTAGCAACAGGAACAAGACAACCAAAAAAGAGAAGCTACAAGACGAAAGAGAAGACTTACGGTAGCAATCAAGAATTCTTTACCAAGCTATGAATTGAATTGTCAGAACTCGGTGCTATTGCCCTTAATATATAGAGTAAGAAGACAAACTTCATAAGGAAAAAGAATCTGCAGTATTTCTCTCCTAATTCATGAGTTTCCTAAATCTACTTTAGGGCAGCAAAAGAATTAGGGCGGCAGGCACAAGCAGGGACGGGCCCTAAATCCGTTATACATTTTGGGCCATCAAGCATCTGACATACAATTGCGATACGAGTCCAGGCTAAAGTTAATCGGGCTATCGAACTTCAATTTGATAGGCTAAATTATTTCTTGATGGATCAAACCTTAACTTACACAAACGTTGGGTTTATCAAATATTGTCGCCTCTGAATATGAAGAAAATTCAGTGTGCGTATGAATTGATAAATTTTAGCTTGGTCGATGAGTTGAAATTTTGAACATCAACTTGACACCAAATGTCAAGCAAAAAAAATAAAAACCTTTGTCACCGCGTACTCAAATTTTCGCAATCTAATTAAGTCAAGTCAACATTTCGAGACCTACTCGCTTTAATATATGAGCAAGTCTCGAGGGGGCATCTGTAGGCATGTAAAATTTCTAGCCTATCACAAATTGCCACGTGTTGCTAGGGCATACAAATTGGCCAATCAAATATCGCCAAGTGCCTTTAAGTCAAAGTCAAAGTTTCATGGACGGGCCAATCAAAGATGCCAAGTGTCCGTGGTCAAAAGTCAGAGACACATAAATGGACCAATCAAATGGTGTCACGTGTCAAAATGACACAATTATTATTTTATCAAATCCGGCCAATCAAATTAGGCTAATTGGTGAATAATAATTATTATTTCTTTTAAATTCAATAAAGGAAATAATGAAAGAGATCAATATGGAAGGTTAGAGTTGGAGTCTTCACCCAAATCCTTATAAATAGAGGTGTTCCCTCTCATATTTTTCCATCTGCACATTGAAGGATACAAGCTCCAGAGCTCTGAAGATCAAAGCCCTCAAGCCCTTCAGAATTCTTCAAGTCTGCATCCACCAAGAAGTTCTTCGAATCGAAGCTTCAAAGCCTCAAAGAACTTTCAACCCAAGTCATCAACTTCTCCACAAATCTCGGAGAAGATTCCGCCGTTTGATTCGAGATCAAGCATCAAGCCCTCGTTTCAACAACCGAATAGAAGAATCAGAAGACGTTATTTCTTTGATTAGAAAATACATCATAGATTGTAAACCCTAATTTCATACATCAATAAAATTGACTATTGTTTAACAATTTTTTGTCTTTTTTGCAGACTCGAAATTTGTGTTCAACAGCCGCCATGGCCATGAAGCTCGTGATGGGTACCTACAGATCAAACAACACCTTCACAACCAAACTGGTAGACAACGTCATGGTCTAAGAGGCGGCGTCGGGCCTCAAAAGCGTTGACAAATTCATCTGGCTTGTGTCCCAGTCTCAAATCTCTCCTCTGGAATCCAAACGAAATTCGTCCGTGGAACTCAACACTGACTGCAAAGTCGTGGCCGACATCGCCATGACGAAATTCAAGTGGGTCCTTTCCCTCCTGGGCCACACCCAAACTAGCCACGCCCGGTTCCGCGCAAGCCCCTTTAGTTTCGTACCCCCGATTCCGGTCCAACCCAACGACAGGCCGGAGACCAGGGTTTATTGCCCGACTCCGATTCAGCAGATTTCTTTGGCAGTTTCTCACCCAAACCTGAAGAACGGCGTGATTAGCTTCTTTTACTCACCGGCGATTTCCAGAGCGAACTGGTCGTTGATGAGAGAGACGGATACGAAGCAGCAGAAGCCGTTGTCGTCTGCACCGTTTGTTGTTTCGAATCTGTCTCAGGCATCTTCGTCCGGCAAGCCACCTTTGTTGAAGCAGAAGTGCAGTTCGTCAAGAAATAGTTGTGGGTGTACAAAGTTGGGCCACTTTTGGAAGCAATAGCTGGAGGATTTGCCTATAACTTAATTAAATTTACACAAAAACCCCTTGAGGAATTGGCAAAGTCCTCCTCCTCATTTCTCAGGACATTATCCAAGAGTTAATTACTTTTTGTTTATTATGTTTATATTTTAAGTTGGATTTGTTCACCGTCTCCGGTTCATGAGAGCAAAACAAAGTTTAAAAATTCTCATTTATTGTGACATATAAGTTTATATGTGCACTTTTTCAATATGCAAAAAACATATTTGACATGGTAAAAAGTTTAGATATACACATATAATATTATATGTGCTTGTGTTGGCAAAAAATATGGTTCAAATATCAATAGATAATCTTATGTGCTCAAATTCATTTTCGTTTTTAATAACGTACAGAGGACAGATTGAGACATATAAGATTATATGTGCACTTTTATTTATGTAGTACCAAACATAAGACAAGAACATAGATTTAGACAGATAACCTTATATGTTAAGGTTTGACTGGTTCAAGAAGGGAATGACTCAAAACAGGTATAAAAAAAAAAAGAAAAAAGAAAGAAAGAAAAGAAGAATTTCTGTCACACATATAACCTTATATGTTAAGGGGTGGCGGGTTCTTGAAGGAAAAGGCTCAAACGGGAATAAAAAAAAAAGTAAATAAATATTTTTGTCACACATGTAACGTTATATGTTGACGTGTTGGTTGTCGGGGTTCGGATTTGGATCAGTCGGCTCGGGTTCCGCTCCTAGGTCCTTCTTTACAGCTCCATGCGTCCTCCGCTCAACCTGCAACAAGTCACTAGGGCTGAAGGCCGTGACGGGAAGGAGCATCGACGGCCTCGGGAAGGAGATAGGCCTCGGGAAGAACATGAACAATGCAATGAATAATGTTATTTCATGCTTCAGACGACCAGACCGGCATTTTCCACCAATTGTCGGAATCTTGACCGTGGTTCAGGTTAGGTTCCTTCCTCCATTTGCTTTGCGTCTCCGCCGCTAGACCTACAACAAGTCACTAGGGCTGTGGAAGTCCAGTGACCCTCCGACGATCAAGTTAGATGTAAGGAAAAGTGTATAGGTCTAGGGTTAGGGAAGAATAGCATAGCTCTTTAGGTTAGAGTCCCTTTGTATTTATAGACCTTGGTTTACTTGACCTCCAAGCTAGCGCGTGGAGGTCACGCTCGGGTAACCGCCTTGGGTGACATCATAGATGACGCACCGGATAAGGCGGTTACAGAGCACATGGCTAGGTCAGCTCTTTGCGAGGATTCTTCTTGATGTTGTGTCTCATCAGGCGCAGGAGGCTTGCTTGGGAGCCCTTGGTGCTGCGTTTCGGGGGTCGGTACGGAGCCCTCGGTGGTATGTCTCCGGGGTCAATATGGAGCCATCGGGTGCCCTCGAATATGTCTTCAGGGTCGGTACGGAGCCTTTGATGGTATGTCTCCGGGGTCGGTATGGAGCCCTCGGATGCCCTCGGTAATATGTCTCATGGATTGGTACGGAGCCCTTGATGCTATGTCTTCGGGGTCGGTATGGAGCCCTCGGTACTATGTCTTCGGGGGTCGGTACGGAGTCCTCGGTGGTATGGTTTCGGGGGTCAGTACGGAGCCCCATTTATCCGGGTCACTACGGTGGTGATGGAAGTGGAGTGGTGATAGTGGGAAAAAAAATGAAAGAGAAATTTTTGTCACACATATAACGTTATATGTTGGTGTGGTAGTGGTGGTGGAGTGATGGTGGTGGCGGTGGAGGTGGTGGTGGATGTTGTAGTGGTGGTTACGTAGTTGAAACAAAATTGAAAAAAATGGAAAAATATATTTTTTGTATTAGTCAAATAAGACCCTTGTCTCTTTTATATAGGGTTGTTTTGTCATTAAAATTATTAGTGTACTAGATGGGTTAAGAACTTTAGAAGTAACGTAATGGAATTAAAAACATGTTACAGTAGACCTCAAAAAAATTCTAAAAAGAATTGGGTTTCTGATAAATGAACGGTAAGATTAGACCAAATTAACCTTGGTGTGATTAGACCAAAAATAACCGCGGTGCGCGTAAAGCCGTAAACTGATCCAATACTACTCCTTTGGAATTACCAGCGACTTCGACGTCCTGGTGTAAACCGTTCGACCTTCGTCTCACATTTCACACACAAAAAACGAGAGAGAGAGAGAGAGAGAGAGAGAGAGAGAGAGAGAGAGAGAATGGAGGTGAGAGCAAGAGCTCCCGGCAAAATCATCCTTGCCGGAGAACACGCCGTCGCCCACGGATCTACCGCCGTCGCCGCCTCCATCGATCTTCACACTTACGTCTCTCTCACCTTCCCCACCAATTCCGGTACGCCCGCCCACACACCAACACCCCCCCCCCAACAACACGAAACTCGCCTCAATCCTTGTACCCCCATTCTTTCTCTCTCTTCCTGCGCTTGTTCGCTTTGAATTGACTCCACTCTGGCTGTTAATCTGCGTTTGCTTAAAACGTGATCTCAATTTTCGCTTTTGATTGGTTTAATAATTTATTTATGTCTCTTACTTATATCGATTACGAGGCATTTATTCGGATACATATACACCTTGGGAAAAAAAAAAAGTACTCCGTAGTAACTTAAAATACGGGTGTGGCTGTGATACATTGTGCAAAATATATACCTTCGTAATTTGGATCATTGCATTGTGTGATACAATTCAGCGGTGACAAAACTGTTCAGAAATTTATTTGGTAAAAAAATGTGTAGAAAGTAATGATATTTATTTTGGCGAAAATTTTATTGGGCTTGTGTTTTTTTTTTTTGTTGAATTGGTTTCCTGCTTACAAATGTTGGTGTAGGACTGATCCAGTGCATACGATAGTAGAGAAAAACCTAAATTATATGTTGAAAAATTTACTCACATTTTAGTGCATTTTCTGAACCCCCTCGGCCTATGGTAGCGCTGCCCCTGCAATTTGGACAATCAAATACAAAAATCAATACAATTTAGACAGTTACGCGGGAAAAAAATTAGTTGAATACTTAAATGACTTAGTGGACTAAGGATTCAACCTACAAATCAGTGTTTAATTTTGGGACGATGGTTGTAGAAGATGTAATTTTTATGCCTTAGGTTGTTTGCATTCCTTTGCTGAGAATTGGAATGTTTTTCTGTTATTGTTTAAGAACAAAAATCTTACTTCAAAACTCAGAGAAGTCTTACCAAGGTTCTGTTCTATACGGATTTAGTGTAACCTAACCTAACAAATAATGCTAGCAGAGCAAGGTAAGGTTCTGAATTCTTGTACCGGCACTGACTATTATCATTTGAAGTTCCTTTTGATAACTAGAACCCTTATTGGTTCTACATATGAGGATTCAAACCTGATTCAGGACACGGCTTATAATTATCACTTAGAGCCCTTTCTGATAAAGAAGTCTGTTCAGCCTCATAATAGGTGGAATTCTTTATCAGAATGCTTGAGATGGTTCTTCTAATATGATTTTTGGTTCTCTTTCGACTGGATTTCTTACTGGTGTTATTTTTTTTATGTAGACAACAATGATAAACTGTGGCTGCATCTGGATGATATGGCCTTACACTTTTCCTGGCCAGTTGGAAGAATTAAAGAAGCACTATCTGAAAAGGGTAGCCATGCGCCCTCATCACCCAAATCATGCTCGGCAGAAACTATTAACATACTTGCAGCTCTAGTCGAAGAACAAAATGTTATTCCGGAGGCAAATATAACTATCGGTGCTGGAGTTACAGCATTTCTCTGGCTTTACACTTGCATTCAAGGGTATGTGTCTAATACTTGTTTGATTTTTTTCTAGGTTTAACCTTGCCCTTTTCTGCTCACAAAGTTCTGAAACTTGACCTGGCTTCATTACTGTGTCAGCTATAAACCTGCAACGGTGGTTGTCGCTTCTGAGCTCCCACTCGGTTCAGGCTTGGGTTCATCTGCTGCATTCTCTGTGTCACTCGCAGCAGCCCTGCTTGCTTTGTCGGATTCTGCAAAGCTAGATTCCACCCAGCAAGGTTGGTTGAGTTATGGCGAGAATGAACTGGAACTGGTGAACAAATGGGCTTTTGAAGGTGAAAAGATAATCCATGGGAAGCCGTCTGGTATTGACAACACCGTAAGCACATATGGTATGTGATTTTTCATTTCGTGTGTTAAATGCAACATCTTTGTACTTTTGAAAAGTACTTTCCCTTCCCTCTCTACCGTGTCAACTCAATGAGTGTTGAGAGCAATTGATGCCATTCACAAATTGGAATTTGTATATTCTGTTGATGAATGTCGATTGAAGACAAGAAGGAATGGGCTTACGATTCCAGAAATTTTCAGCAAACGTTTAGAAAATGAGCGTGTTGTGGGAACAGCAAAGCATTCGTTTGCTACTAGAAAATAATCATATACATTGTGATCAGACTTTGTTGGAGTCATTTTGAGATTTTTTTTTCATAACTTAGAATATTTCATGATACGGTACAGTAATAATAATGATGTGCCGTCTTCATGATAATGAATTCTAAACTTGTTTAGTCAGCACATTTCTTGATTCCATCTAATTCTTTTCAGCTTCTTTAATGCAAGAAGGTTCAGAGTTTGGATAAGTAAGTGACGAAGTTTTTGTAACAGGCAATATGATCAAGTTTAAGTCAGGTGAGCTGACGCGTCTCAAGTCGAATACTCCAATTAAGATGCTCATAACCAACACAAATGTTGGGAGGAACACGAAAGCATTGGTTGCTGGTGTTTCAGAGAGGACAGTCAGGCACCCAACTGCAATGGCAGCAGTGTTCAAGGCTGTTGATTCTATTAGCAATGAAGTAGCTCCAATTATCCAATCATCTGCTCATGATGACATTGCAGCAACCGAGAAAGAAGACAAACTAGAAGAACTAATGGAAATGAACCAAGGGTTGCTCCAATGTATGGGTGTTAGCCATGCTTCAATTGAAACCGTGCTTCGAACAACATTGAAATACAAATTGGCTTCCAAGTTAACTGGAGCTGGTGGTGGAGGCTGCGTTCTGACACTACTACCAACCCGTATCCATTTACTTGTTCTGCTTATAATTTTTTTCTCATTGACATTCTAAAATTCTTTAGTATATCTTGGGCTTTTTTGTTTTACTCTAGCATGCTTTGAAGTTCATTAGATTCACTTTGTTAATTTTTAAATGGTTTATGATTGACTCCACGGCTTCCATGTCAAATTGCTTGTCTCATTAGATTGGGTATGGTGTATGGAAGTTGGGGCTGGAACAAGGGAAATTATTTTGGACTTTGGAGACACGCATGATCGAAATGAATATCAGAAGATTGCACTTGGGCTATACAACACAGGTCGATCTTCTGATTAAAATTTTCTGTTAACCAAAACGAAGGATTGGATTAAACAGATTAAAAGGTAGGATATAATAAGGATTATGTTATTCTGGAATTCTAGAAGCTTACTGGGCATTTTCAGTAAGGCTAACTTGAAGTGCTTGTTTAGTATGATTTGGATGTAGACAGAATTCTTATCATTTCTAAGATTTTGTGCTTGCAGCGTTATTCTAGATTCGCAAGTCCTAGCTCTTTACAAATTAGTTCACGAAAGTAAATCCTGAATACATATGTTCAACATTATTTGTTTTGATAAATCCTTGACTGCATTTATCAGTATTATCAAGAACGGTGGTCGATAAAGTAATCAAGGAGCTTGAGGCCTGTGGATTTCAATGTTTTATTGCTGGAATTGGCGGGAAAGGTCTTCAGATTTCATTCAACACCTCGACCACTTTGGCCTGATTTTCTTGGAGGTATCCACTAATCATAGTAGGGATTGGTTTCTGCAATGTTCAAACACACAATTGCTCAATTAATTGTTTGCAAGAGATCCTAAACTGTTCCTATTTATTTACAAAACCATAAAGTTTTAGGCATTCGAGGTTCTAAATAAGTGCTATTGATTCGTGTAGTTTTGTGAGACTGCACATAGTTACCCCTAACATGATCCTTACCTATTGAACAAAGATCACAATATGACACAAATTTCAATTAGGATCACAATACTTCGTTTGGATGGTTGTTTCTCTAAAGATTTCTTGCATCGTGTGTGTATATATTTTTGTGTATATCAATCCTTATCCAGTGAGGGATTCCGCACGGTTTTACCATGCGGACCTCTATTTCCCGATCAAATTTTGATGATCCAAGACGCGCAAAGTGATCAGAACATGATTTTAAGAGTACCTGCGAGAAATTGGCAAAAAAAAAAAAAAATAGAAAGGGCTTGATCGGAGCAGTTTTCATTGAACGGTTCAATAAAAAAATGTTCAAATCAAGCCCTTCCTGGTCTTTTTTTTTTGCTGATTTCTTTCGAGTACTCTCAAAATCACGTTTTGCACACTTTGAGCGGCTCGGATCATCGAAATTTGCTCGGAAAATGAGAGTTGAGTTTTATTAGATCAAAAGATAAATAAATATTTTCTTTGTTTATTTTACTATTTTTCAAATTGGAATCTAATTTGAATTATTTTTTTCTACTTCAAAGTTTTAATTCATAATGGTAGATATATCTTTTCGTACATAAAATGCTCGAACAAGGTACCCAAAAAATAAAATATCTTTTTTATCAACTAACGTTATGCCCGTTCGATACACGCGGTCGAAAAAAATTAAAATATTTTCTTAAATAACTAGATTGTTGTGCGTGCTCCAAATCGATATTTACAAGTGGAGACGAGAAGATGTTTAGAAATAGTGATGATGAAGAAGTTGGAGATACTCATGACAACAGGCGCTCATGCTGCTCTTTGGAAAAATTGTCTAAAAGCATACAGGCTTTTCTAGAGGTTTCTTTTTTCGTAACAGAAGAAACCCATGTTCCTCTTTTGTTAGCGTTCTTTTTTTCATAACTTATTGCAGCCAAGGGCGGAACCAGGATTTGATCATGCGGGCGCTACCGTTCAATGAAAATCTAATTACATGTCGTGCAGAAAAATATAAAGACAAATTTAAGTGTATGTTATATAATTATGTCTTGTCATAGCCTTTTTTTTTTTTTTTGAAAAAGAAGTTGCTTAACCTCTCTCTTATGGTATGCAAATACAAGAATATTATGATATTAATTTTTTTGGATTCAAACAGGTCATTCTGTAAATTATAATTTTTACAATATTTATGCAAAAGATTGCATAAGCATACCTATCCAATCGAATCACGTTGGTTTTTTAAAGAGAACTGCTTTTCCCCCCCCCCTCCTGACACACCCCCCCTGCCGGCCCCACCTCTTATTTCCCGAACTACCCCGCCCCTCCCCCTCTCTCTCTCTCCCTTTTCTTTCTTTCTTTCTTTTCTTTCTTTCTTTCTTTACCGTTTGATTCTTTTTTTTTTTCCTTTTTTTTTCAGTTTGGTTTTTTTTTCATTTTATTTTATTTTCTTTCTTTCCGGTTTCAATTTTTTTTTCTCTTTAATAATGGATTCAAGTCTAATTCTAGGCTTTGTACAGTAATTGTGAGGAAAAAAAATGTTTCAATTGATCATGTTTATTCGACTATTTTATTTTTCTTTTTTTGACTGTTTTATTTTTCTTTTTTTGTCCTTTATAGATTAAAAAATATAATTACGAAAATAAGTGTTCCAAATTTCAATCCGTTTGAATGGGTGAGAAGATTTTATTTTTTTTTATCATTTAATTCTATATGGTCATAATTAAATTTTGACTATAGGACTCTCGTTGGTTAGTCCTAAGAGATATTTGATTCTACGACTTTCTTAGGGCTAATCAACGAGAGTCCTGTAGTCAAAATTTAATTATGACCCTTTAGAATTAAATGATCAGAAAAATAAAATCTTCTCACCCATTCAAACGGATTGAAATTTGAAGTACTTAATTTTTTAACCATTTTTTTAATATATAAACTAAAGGTTGAAAAATTAAGTGTTCCAAATTTCAATTCGTTTGAATGGGTGAGAAGATTTTATTTTTCTGATCATTTAATTCTAAAGGGTCATAATTAAATTTTGACTATAGGATTCTTGTTGGTTAGTCCTAAGAGATATTTGATTCTACGACTTTCTTAGGGCTAATCAACGAGAGTCCTATAGTCAAAATTTAATTATGACCCTTTAGAATTAAATGATCAAAAAAATAAAATCTTCTCACCCATTCAAACGGATTGAAATTCGAAATACTTAATTTTTCAATGTACAGTTTATATATTAAAAAATATGGTTAAAAAATTAAGCGTTCCAAATTTCAATTCGTTTGAACCGATAGAAAGATTTTAGTTTTTTGATCATTTTATCCTAAATGGTCATAATTAAATTTTGATTATAGGGCTCTCGTGGATTGACCCTAACAAAATCGTTGAATCAAATATATCTTAGGACTAACCAACAAGAGTCCTATAATCAAAATTTAACTATGACCCTTTAGAATTAAATGATCAGAAACATAAAATCTTCCCACCATTCAAACGGATTGAAATTCAGAACACTTAATTTTTTTTGTTAAATTTGGTTAAATTATTATTGTTGATTAGAAGTTATTTTTATTATTCATTGTGAAAACTAATTAATTAAAATAATATAAATTTATTAAGTATGAAGACAAATTTAATTGAAAATATAATTTGAGTTACCCAAAAAAATAAGAAGGGAGGTAAATAGGAAAAGAAACAAATAAAGAAAAAAAGAAGAAGGGAGGTTAATGGGAAAAGAAACAAATAAAGAAAATAATTGAAAATTTAAAAAAAATTCAAATGAAAAGTAAGAAAAGGAAATAAAGAAAAAACAAAGAAGCACAGGAAATTGGGGGTGTGGGGGGAAGAAAGTAATTGAAAATTAAAAAAAAATTCAAATGAAAAGTAAGAAAAAGAAATAAAAAAAAAAGGAAAACAAACTGGAAAAGGGGGGGGGGGGGGGGGGGGGGGGGGGGGGGGGGGGGGGGGGGAGCCGGAGGGTGGAGGGGATAAATGTGAGGGGTGGCGGGGGTAAATAGGGAAAATGGGCTGTGGGGTACGCAGGGGGGGTGTGTCAGGGGGGGTGGGAAAAGCAATTTACTTTTTTAAAGGAAAAAAAAGAGAGAGAGAGAGAGCAAACAGCACCAAGGGGAGTCGAACCCCAGCTGCTGGGCTTGTAAACTTATTTCCACATGCTTTACCACCAAAGCAGAGCATAAGGTTTTGTCTTCTCCTTCACATATTTTTTATTTATCATTTTTACGTGTAATTTTTTTTTTTAAAAGTTTTTCTACAATTTGGGGTGGCACCTGCCACCTCCCCCTAATTGCGGCCTTCATTTGGTTTGGTGGATAACTTGGTATAAAAAGCTGTATGTCAGGATGTTGAATATTTAAAAAATTGGTCTAGAGTTCACTATAGAGAATTTGTAACGCAGATAATCCACTTTTAATGTTTGTAAACCCTCTATTCCACTAATATAGTTTAGTAAGGTCTTCAGTCCACTTATTTTAGAAAAGAAATTAAACCAAGACAAAAATGTCCTCCTATATAAGTTGTAAAAAAGAAATTAAACCAAGATAAAAATGTCCTCTTATATAAGCTGTCATATAGAGAGAAATCATAGACCAAAAACAAATTTTGAGCACAGCCTCCTCTCTCTTAACAATCGGTACGATCTACATTCATAGATTTACTCCAGATTTGGAGTTGTTCACTCGTGGACCGTGGCTTGTTGTGGACCGTGGACCGTGCTTACTCATATTGATGTGTAAATATTCTGGGTTCACTTTTTTCTTTTTTGCTGACAAGGGTGTTTGTTCCAACCACTGCATATCACTTGGAAAAGTTACTCCATTGTTGCAACAGTTTCATTATTATGATCGAAAATGGATAATTTTTTCCTCCATCTCTGTGATGGAATTAGAAAGGCTTTCGGACCCATTCGCTATTTGTTTATTCTTTTGTGTCATTTTGTTTACGTTTGGGCTTCATTGTCCCAGGTGATTCGACTGGTTTTTCATTTCGTGGTTAAATGTTTCATATCTATCTTCATTTTTTATAACATACAGAGAACAGATTGAGACATATAAGATTATATCTGCACTTTTGTTAATATATTACCAAACATAAGGCAAGAAAGCGGATTGTGATATATAAGTTTATATGTACACTTTTTCAACATGCAGAGAACATATTTGGCATGATACAAAGTTCAGATATACACATATAATACTCTGTATTATATTTGCTTGTATTGGCAAAAAAATACGTTCCAAATATCAATAGATAACCTTATATGTGTCAAATCTATCTTCATTTTTGATAACGTACAAGAGCCAGATTAGGACATATAAGATTATATGTGCATTTTTGTTGATGTAGTACCAATTAAACATAAGACAAGAATCCAGATTGAGACAGATAACGTTACATGTTAAGGTGCGGCGGGTTCAAGAAGGGAAGGGCTCAAAACGGGTGAGAGAGAGAGAGAGAGAGAGAGAGAGAGAGAGAGAGATGGCGGGTGCAAGAAGGGAAGAGCTCAAAACATAAATAAATAAAAAGAAAATAGAAATTTTTGTCACACATATTGTTATATGTTAGCGTGGTGGTGGCGGCGGAGGTGTTGGGAAAAAAGAAGAAAAGAGAAATTTTTATCACACATATAACATTATATGTTGGCGTCGTGGTGGCGTTGTCGTTACGTGATTGCAACAATATCGGAAAAAAATGAAAAAATACATTTTTGTGTTAGCTAAACAATGCTCTTATTTTTTTACATAGGGTAGTTTTGTTATTGAAATTAGGGCAAAGTACGGAATAACTCCATATGGTTTGATTATTTGGCAGATAACCTCCCTATGTTTTACTAATGACCACTTCACCTCCATATGGTTTTGGAATAAAGTGCAACCTTAACTCTGTTAACAGAAAATGTTAAATGACTATAGTACCCTTGTACATCTAAGGGGAATGCTGAGAAACCCAGAAATTTCCCAAATCAAGCACCACTGGTCCATTCCCCGACCACCGACTCTGGCGCCACCACCACTGTCCACTCCTCTCTCTCTCTCTCTCTCTCTCTCTCTCTCTCTCTCTCTCTCTCTCTCTCAATTCATCCCGACATATGACAAACCCTCCTTTTCGAGTGAAATCTCCACAAATTATTAGTAGACTAGAGGGGTTAAGAACTTTAGAAGTGAACTAATGGTGTTAGAAACATGGTATAGTGGACCTCTCAAAAATTCTCCCTTGAATATTTTTCTTTTTCATTTTGGTACGTCATTGAAGAATTTTGTGTTTCCAATTGATTAAAATTGTGTGAACCCAATGTGACCGGATTTCGATGGACTCCAATTGTCTTTGAAGGGTAGACCAAGATATGTTGGAAGATTCAGAGGCCGATTCAATAATACGAAGCATCAACAACCTAATCGCAATTAAAGAGGAGGTTGCAAGTTGTCATCACCCACACCTCATCCTAATGACCTTACTCGAGTGATGTCATCAAATTGGAGATGCAAATACGTGGGCCATTAGTGTGAAAATCCAATGAAGACTTTTGAACTCTATTTCACGACGAGACTCGAGTTGTTGCAACCAAGTTGTAGTATGATCCAGTTTGGATTTTGAGAGAGATTTTGGAAGTAATGAGTGGAGAGAGATGGAAAAAATTTATTAAGGACCGTTCGCAGGGGTTTTGAGATCTAAAACAAACTGTGAATACAAAGTTCAGGATAAAATGGTTCAAATTGATCTTTGATGTAGCGGATTTGAATTTTTTTTTTCCCCTCGGTAAAAGGTATAGTTAATGAAATTTTAAACTCATACGAAATATGAGAATATATGGTGCCTTCATTTGTTGTAATGAATTTGAATTGGTGCTACAGGTATTCGAACATTGTACAAAAATGCTTTTCAAATAGTAATTTTTAGCTATTCCAAAGTGGACATGAGGGCCCTTCACTTTGGATAATTCTTGCAACAAAATACAGAACGAACATCCAGAAGCCTTCAACATATTGAACGCAGAAAAATGGGAAATATTTTTATCATTTGTTTGTTGATTCCTCCCCGTGTGAAAGGAGAGAATAACTTTATTCACGGAAGAGCCGTCAATAAGTATTTACGGAAACGTTCAATCTGGGCCGTCTAAAAGTGTTTTGGACGATTCGGATTAAAGTGTTTTGATAATAGATTGTCTTTAATCCGGATCGTTCAAAACACTTTTAGACGGCCCAGATTAAGCTCCATCATAACTTATACACAAAGCTTCGTGAATATGTTATCCTCACATCGGAAGAATTGGACTTTACTCCTTCAATGGCCAAGGACTTTTGCATCTGCTCGATAATATATTGTCTTTAATCTAGATCGTCCAAAATATTTTTAAACGATCGAAATTGAGCTCCATCACAACTTACACACGAAACTTCGTGAATAAGTAATTCTCCCATGAGAAGAAATGCATCTGCTCTCTCTTTGTGTTTATGTGCGTGTATCTGGAGACGGAGAGTGATAGGAGAATGAGGCAGAGCCAGTAGTGTCTTATCTCTAACAGCTCCAATGTCATAATCAAAACTATTACTCCAATCTGATCGTGATTTGAAATTAAATGAGGTGTACGTGTAGTTGGCCGATATATATGTACTCTCTCTATCTCATTTTTTTAGTCTCTCGCTCTATTCTAACTGATTTTTAAATTCTTTATATGTTTTCATTGGCAATAGTTTTTATATATAATATAAATTTTATTTGATAGATCTCGCTTTGTACTATTAAATAAAGTTTTCAAAATCATCTAAACTATTATATTGTAGATTATAAGATACAATCAATTGAAAAGTGGCACGAACTCTTTAAAAGGAAAAAAAATTTGGGACGGATGGAGTATTATCGTACTGCATACGTTAAACCCACTTTATTTGAGAGAAAACCCTCAAGATTGGGATTGGTGGGTGTAGTTCGCCCATATATATGTGTGTATTGTGCATGTATGTTAAAAGTGTGGGAGTGTAGAGAAAATATAGAGAGAAAAAATAGAGTGTGAGGGATATATACATATAGAGTGAGTGAAGGTAATTGAATTTTTTTTAATAATAAAGTGGGTTTGTGTGTTATGTTTGAGTTTGTAAATAAAAGTGTGAGTTTGCTTTCAATTTCGATATCTAATCACCAGAGATGGAGGTAAGTATGGGCATATGCCGCATGTGGTTCCGAAATTTCATAATCATAATTATCCAATTTTTTTTGTTTAAATAAAATAGTTGATCAAAAACAATATTTTCAACTATAAATATATATTGTTAGAACACATTTTTCGAATGAAGAATGAATTTCTCACAAATGTTTTGGTTATAATTTTAGAGAAGGAACTTCAACAATCAGTTCCAACACAATCATATGGGATCTAAGGTATCGTTAAATTTCATTTTCATATATGCTTGATGTGTAACAAATTGAAAAACTTCAATTTTTTCACCTTTTTGTTATTTTTGGTTTGTTAAGATCGCTTAGATATTGTGTTTCGTAACGGGTATTATTTGGTTATCCAAATATTTTATATTCTTGAACATCGAAATCTTAAAATTTTGTTGTTCATGTTGTGGCTGACCTCTTCGCATTAAAAATCTTGGTTCCGTCCCACCTAATCACCACAAGTGATTTGAGCTTTGTTTCCATTCATCAGTATGCAATTCCAGCGAGTGTGTGTTCATGTTTTGTTGTGCTAGGAAAAAAATAAAGATTTTGGTACTCCCTCCGTACTATTTGTTGGTCCATTTTCGGGACATTGCACTTCTTATCACTTTATTTTCCAATTTTACCCTCCAACAATTAGTTTTTTTTTTTTTTTTCCTTTGTTAGTACTACTAATTTTAAAAATAAAGGTTAAAAGAAGAAATTCATTCAATCATGCCAATTTAGTTTTGCAGTGGGACAATTTTTTTGGGATAGTAGAAAGTGCTAATTGAGACTAACAAATGAGGATGGAGGAAGTATTATTTTATATATGCTCTGTTTATCAATTGGAGTTTCATGGGAACATGCTCTCAGCCAGGGTTAAATTTTTTCTTGCACTGGATGTTAATATGAAAAAATCGATAGATGGATTCAAAATTATGTTTGTTTTGCTTTCGGGTTATCTTTTAAAATGAATGATTAATTCCAGGTGAGAGAAGAAAATGTCAATCCCACCGGATTCACCCTGGAGAGGATGTGCATCAAACTACAATCAACCTATCAGCGAAGATGACCAGCTTGAAGCTCAATTTTGGTTAGGAATGCTTGATACCTATAATTGCATTGATACTCCAAACCCTCTGCCTAGTATCGTGTATAGAAATAGCAGTGGAGAACAAGACATCCGTAACCATGTCTTTCGCTGGGATGATACGCCCTATCAGGAGGCCTTTCAGAATGGATTCCGATCAAGACGTCAAGAGGGCACTCTCGACACGGTCTACGCCAGTCTGGATCACTATGTCCATCATGGCGGTAGGCCTCTTGATTCCAGGCGGGCCGCCACCCACGTATTCGTAAGCACTACGCTTAGCAGCAGTTGGCATCCCACCGTCGACCCTGGGACTGAGCGAATAGTATATCGATACGAGATATATGCGCCCGGTGGCATTTGGGTTGCTGCAACTCTTCGTGATCGTTACCGGTTTGAAGGCCAAGACGAGGTCTCCTTTGTTGGTGGCATTGCCCCTCAATACATTCGGTCTGCCCAAGCCTTCTTGCTTTCTGCTCCTGCTGGCTCAAGGTTAATTACCCTCCATACACATCAGAATTCATTTATTTCTTCCTATGCATTTTAATAGTTGGCTACAAATTAAGATGTTTTGGTTAGAACTTAGATATGTTTGATAATAGTATATATATTCTTGACCGAAAATAATACTCCAGTAATATAGGACCGGAGTACTTGGTGAGACAAGATTCTTATATTAATTGCAACTGAAAATTTTGGGATTGCATTATAACACACCTGTCTGATGCATGCAGAAGTCGTACAAATCGAAGGAGAGTTGATAATGTACTAATATTAAACGGGAACTTCAATCCACAAAGGTCGCTCAGGCTTCGGTACGAAATATTTAGGTACCGTGATGAGGAAAGTGGTGAGTATATGCCTCTAAACCATGAAACTTACCCACCCGGGAGAACGAAACGACAAGTGTCCATCACCGACTCTATGAATTACATCGATTTGCACGGTGGAGATGTGGCTAACTCTGAGAGCTACATAAATGCGGCATTCCGCTCGGTTTGTAGAAATGAGGCATATCTATTCATGAATAACGAGTATGTGTTGGTGGACTATGCTCCAGGCTCCACGGATGATAGGGTGCTAAATGGACCACTTCGTATTTGCGAAGGGTTTCCATCTCTCAGGAGCACAACCTTCGCAGAATACGGAATAGATTGTGCTTTTGGGTCTCATCACGGGGATGAAGCGTTTATCTTCTCAGGGAATCTATGTGCACAGATTAACTATGCACCAGGCACTACAGATGACAAGATAATCAAAGGTCCGATGGCCATCACTGACATGTTCCCTTTCTTCAAAGGGACGGTGTTTGAAAGCAGCATAGACGCCTCGTTTGAAGCGACGGCAAGAAATGAAGCTTACCTTTTCAAAGGCAACCAGTATGCTCTTATAAACTACAATAATCCCAATCGCATCGCCATCCGTCGCATCACTGAAGGTTTTGCTAGTTTGAAAGACACCATATTTGAAAGCGGAATTGAGGCAGCATTTGCTTCCCACAATACTGATGAGGCATACCTATTCAAAGAAGATTGCTATGCACTCATCAACTATGCTCCCGGCACCACAGATGACTACATCATTGGTGGCGTGAAGAAAATCCTTCCCAATTGGCCCTCTTTAAGTGGCATCTGGCCTCGTGAAGACTGTGGTCTTGATGTTCATGATCACACTCAACCTGATCCTGACCGGGACCAAGATGAACTTCATGAGCAGACTGAACCCAATCCTTACCGTGGCCACGATGAACTTTAAAATAATTATGTGCCAAAATGTGGATAGCATGGCATATATGCATATAAGGTTCGAATAAGAGCTTGGGTGGGTAATTGGTAGTATCTGGTTTGTCTTTGAGTTGGAATAAAGTAAGGGTGTAGTGGGGATTGGGGTTATCTTATCTTCTCCTCCTTGAACCACCCTATCGTCCAGTTAGTAACTTAATTAAGCTGGAGTGTACTCTGGATGATTTTGTGTTTGAATGCATCAATAAAGTATTTATTCTTGTAAAATTAATATTCAAACGACTGTAATGTTGTTCGTTGTTGCCAAAATTTGCTGGCTCGTGCCAATGAAGGTTGCGTCTTTTTTTTTTTTTTTTTGAACGGCAAATTTTTTATTAATTTCGAAATGTTACGAGATTAATAAGAGTAAAGAAACAGCATCATGCTCACAAAGCAATCTTTTGCCCAATCTAAGACCCAAACCTAGAATTGGCCAATCTAAGTTTAGGTTTTTGTGGTTTGGACTGTAGTTAGTTTTTTGAGCTTTGCCCTTTGGGTGTTTGTGATTGTTTTGATTTGGGTTGGTTCCTTTTCAACCTGGGTCGTTTTAGGTGTTTTTCCCTGTTTTGGGCTCAGTCTCTTGGGCCCAAATCAGTTTTTCGCCATGTGGTTAGGAGATGAGGGTCATGGATGGTTAAAGGGAAAATGACGGCTAAAGACGTGTTTTGATAATTAATATCTGCCAAGGACAAGTTAAGAACATTTGTTAATGCTGCAGGTATTAATTATCAAAACATGTCTTTGGCCGTCATTTTCCCATGGTTAAATCGGTGTATCCATGATTCTATTAGCTCTGTACTTTGTGTTATGAGTTAATAAAGCTTTCTTTTTGATATTTCAAAAAAAGAAGCCAATCAAGAACATCATTTGAGATGAAACTCACCAAAAAAGGCCAAAGCCCATCACAAATATGGGTCTACAAAATTCAGATATTACATTCGACTCGAAGACGAACCAAGCCCAGCCCGAAAAGCTAAGCCTGGCCCAACACCCATAAAAACCTAACCCTATGCAGATAAATGCTGCCGACCCCCACACTCCGAGCCTTCTTCCGTCAGCCAACCCGCCACCAAAAAACCCATGGCTGAACCCAAATCCACCAGACATCGAGAACAGCACCCTTTGACGAACCTCACCCGTTGCCAGACCTCCATCATGGAGAAATGTTCAGCTTAGAGGGACACACTAAACCTTATCCTGGTTTTGATGTTCATGATCTCACTAAGCCTTATCTCGCGAAAATCGTGGTTTTGATGTTCATGAACACACTAAACCTGATCTTGACCGGGACCACGATGAACTATAAAATAATTACTTGCCAAAAATATGATGGCATGGCATATAAGGTTCGAATAAGATTTTGGATCGATAATTGGCAGTATCTAGTTTATCTATGAATTGGTATATGTAGTGTTGTGGGATTGGGGTTATCTTATCTTCTCCTCCGTGAACCTTCCTATCAGCTACTTTGGATGATTGTGTTTGGATGCATCAACTACGGCAAGGAGTTCATGATTTTGTGTTTGTTAAAGAGAGTTGGTGGGAGTCACCACCTCTCTTTAACAACGGCATAGGTTCAAGCCCCGGGAGGCACATGTGTCCAGATATCAGGTGGTGCCATTAAAGGCTTTGATTCGAACCCGTAGTTGGACCGGAAAGAGGGATTTCTCGCTTCTGTGCATCAGGTGGTGCCGTGGTGATGGCCCGTCCCTCCGGATGATAGCTATGGTTCAAACCGGACATTCTACAGCGGGTTACAAGCCCCTATGGTCACGCCAAGAAAGAAGTTGCTACCCTGGTTGTCCCCTCCCACTCTTTTTGATGATCCAAAAAAAAAAAAAACAACTTCGGCTAGGATACCAGATGAGACATTTCTATAAGAGATGAGGAGACAGGAGACTCAAGAGAAAGTTATGTTACGGTTAGAACTTAGATCTAAGGGTAATGTTAAGCGGACGGTGGGATTTCAAGCGATGAGGTTGTGAACGGAGGGATGCAAATGTCAGTAAAGGCCAATGCGTTAAAATTTGATCATCTTAAAGGAATATTCGGTTCGATCAGGTTTTTTATGGTTTTGGGTGGGGACCGGTTTCAAATTGTTTAAAGAAATTTAAACCAATCCGAACCGTTCTTTTTGGAAAACCAAACCAGTTTTTTTGACCCTTCTTTTCAATTTGTTCAATTTTTTCGGTTCTAATTTCACCCCTAACAAGCATATACACTTTCCTTTATTGATGAGTTTAGTCGCAAGACATTGGTATATCTATCAATGTACTACTCCTATATTACACAAAAGGGTGGGATTAGTTTGGAAGAACGTGAGAGCAACACGTGGCAAAACCTTTAAGTTAAATCAAATTATTATTTGCTTTTAAGTTAAATCAACATTAATTTTAAGTGCCGAGATATCATTTTTGAAAAGGAAAGATGAATCAGTTTGAGTCCCTCTAAGCTGAACATTTCTCCAGATGTTTTCTTCTTTTTTTTGAGATCCCAGAGATTTGTGATAAAATAGTTTCCAATAGAAAGTGACCAAAAAACCAAATAGTTACAGGTCAGCGGCACATCCCTGCCTTCGACTATACTAATATAAAATTAGGTACAAATGAATGATATTATCCTCTGCCATACAGGGAATTGCATGTATAGGGAATCAAAGAAGAACTGATATAATCCAGCTTACAGAATATGGAGGATTCCGAAGGTAATGTTTTTAAAAAATTGGACTAAAACTAGAACGCTTTCATTGGCCATCTCGCGGATTGTCGTTTGGATATATGTATGCCGGAAAAAAAACGAATGAATACAGTACATTTTCAATGAAGAACAGGCAAAGATTACATTTGTGGAAGTTTGAATGACAAAATCATGGGGCCAGAAAGTCCGGTCAGTGTTTAACTTTTTAACTATGGTTATACAGAACCCGTTGATGACATGAATCACACCGTGACCGTGAACAAATAAAGCTTTAGTACAACAGCCAGAGCCAGCTGCAACAGAAAGATCCCAGCCACAATCAAGAACCACCTTTCACCGGCAGACTGGATGTGGTTCCGGAGATTGAGAGCAACAAAGGTCGCTGACATGAACCCAGCCACACCTGTAACTACCCATCTGAAAATTTCCAACGGAATAATGGAGAGACACTGCAACAAGAATCAGAGAAGAGAACTTTCAGTAGACAAAATTATGATAGATGGATCATAGGTTATTTGGATTTTGTGACATCACTCGAACTTTGAAGGATGTAAATTTCATGCCATGCACCAGTACTTGCAGGATACTTCTGCATGCACACTGGAAACACGCATACCAACATCGTTTTCCTCATCGAAAATGCCAAGGGAACCGACCAAGAGTGCACACACTGTGCATAGACAGCGCGCGGGGCCCACTCCGGGCAGTAATCTGAATGAAAAATTTGAAGATTGGATCAAGCACCTAAGCATATCGGCTTGAATTCATTTTTCGCGGTACCCCTCGAAAAACTATTTTAAAATTATTCTAACAGCTCGGATTATCCGTGCAGGACCCAGAGTGGGCCCGCGTGCCGTCTGTGCAAGGTATGTGCACTCTTGGTCAGTTCCCATAGAAGCGTTCTTTCCTTATTTTATGTCGTACCCAAATGTACCCAGTATATACCCTAGCCAGACCCAACCAAAAGAGTATTTATGTCGTACCCAAATGTACCCAGTATATACCCTAGCCAGACCCAACCAAAAGAGTATTTCTTCTAAACAGAGCCAAAGTTAGATAGAGGGAACTTGTTCCAACACTTAGCATGCTTTTAGAATCAAACTTCGTTTAGTAGTTTGTATACTGCAATGGCATGAAACTCTATTTAGCGATTTTTTTTTTCCTTTTTTTTGCATTAAACTGTAGTTTGCAAAAGTCATTTAAACAATTCTTCCATGTGATTATCAAGATAGTAGTACATATAATGCATTCCTCCAAAATCATGAAAATGTATTTTCGTCAAAACGTAACCCAGCCTCGCTCCTGCCTAACTTTTTTGCATTTTGCTGTATCGACTACCAGTATCCATAATGGTGCTTCATAGCCCTTGAATAATATTCTAACCAAGTTTTACCATTTTTCAATGACTTCTACAAGCATGAAAACCACACAAGCTATCAAAGGAGCGAAAGAGCAACGACAAAACTTACCAAAGCAGGAATGAACACAAAAAGCGAATAGCCATAGAGGCAGAAAAGCTGAACGAGACCAGAAGGGGCGGAGAAGTATTTGAGGATTATATACAAGCAGAGAGGAACAACAGCGACATAGCCATAGAACAAACCAGCAGACCAAGTCACCAAATTTATGTCATAGTTCCATTCTTTTTTCTGTATTTTGTGTGCCACGTAGGTAACAAATGTGCCAATTGAAGCAGCCACAAATATCAAGGTTGTGCAGATCCAGAATGGTCCATACCTTATCACAAAACCATAGGAAGTTCAGATAATATGCTAGTCATCACGATGCGATACAAAAGAAATTAAATACACCAATTAAGGAACATGTAGGCATGCTAAAGTTACCCCATTTATCAAAATTAGAAAGTAAAAAAAACAAAAAACAAAATGAGTTACAAATCTTTCATAAATGTTGGGAAGACGGTATACGACATAACGAGATTTCTGAGATTTCTGAAATATCAAACCTCCAGTGGAAGATGGTATCCAGTAACTTCTAATAATATGGAGATTCTCATAAAAGGGATAGAGACTATTCATGAAGCTTTTTCGGGTGCATAATATAACATACTACGCCACAGCAAGACCGAGAAAATCATAGCAGATAAAACCTGAACCGGTGCATGTCAGCCCATAAAAGTAACACAGAATCTCCGTAATAGAAAAGACAAAAGTAAACCGAAGTATGTCATGAGAAAATCAGGAGGTAGCTTGGATCTCCACATTTATGCCATACGTTTTCCTTGAGGTTTTAATCCTCAATCACATCGACAACACGTACACTACAAGAAGTCATGGCAGTGACTCACATTTTGATGAACACTTTCGCCCAAACTTGCCATCTCTCACAACTTTGTAGTACTTCAGTTGCATAAGCGAAGCCCCACAAAACTAGGATTTTTTTCAACGTCACAGTTTAGCCAAGTATACTGGTTACGCTTCCTTAAAGTACTTATATGATTCATACAAAATTAAAAATGGGACACTGTAGATCTAGGTGAGGCAGCATTCTCATAAATCTAGGTCATCCATGTCATTGTTTGGGGGTAAATACACACATAAATCATAGTAGTGCATTTTAAACTTTTTCACCTTACAGCTTTAGAGTTTTAAACTAACCCAGTATTCATCCTAGAATCTAGATACATGTTTGGATTGATAAAATCTCTATAAAATTTCAGAACTAAACTTACAAATTTCCTTTCTCATATACAACTAAAAACAAAATATTATGTTTTCTCGAGCAAATTATTGTGTAATGTTTCACCCTATAGGTCCTTAAGAATTGCAAAGCACATTAACCTCTTCAGCTATTAGTTTTTTTCCTTTTTTTTCTTTTTTGAATGGCGAAAAAGAAATTTTATTAACTTTTGAAATTGTTACAAAGATTAATAGGACAAGGAGAGAACAAAAAGTCCAATCCGATACCCAAGCCCTTCATTGACAAGAAGCCAACCAAGGTCACACCCAGAGGGAGCAAAGCTCCAACACCTAAAGGCCTAAAAGCCCAAATAAAAAACAATTAATACAAATGTTTAAAATTCGGTCTAGGCGTCGTCTAGGCACTATGCCACCTTGATTAGGGGCCTAGGCGATGAATTAGGCGGCGGAACAATAACAATCGAAACTCACAATTTTTTTAATAAAGATTAAAAAAAAAAAAGTCAAAAAGACAACTTATTTTACTTATTTTTGTTTTTTTTTTAAAACATTATGAGTTTCGATCAAAATTTTATTAATTCCTCTCGCCGAGACGAATCAATAAGTCACAAAAGTTTGATGCAAAACTAACAAATGCAAAAAAAAATTGAATAAAGACAAAAATATGAGTTACTATTTCACTTATGAAGCCAAATTCACCCCAAGTGTACAGGGTAATTTGGTCATTTAGTAGTAGAGGGATAGTATGTTAATTTTAGCGTACATGGATATTTTAGTCATTTAAATTTACAGGGGTAATATGGTCATTTTAGTGTACATTGATATTTTAGTCATTTTAAATTTTAGCATATAGTAGTACGTAATTGGGCTAATGGCGCGGGTCGGGTTTGTTTTAAATAAATGGGTCGTGCTGGGTATGGGTAACTAGACTCGTAATTAATGGGTCATTGACCCATTAGAGACCCCACCCACTCACAACTTACCCATTTTGGCCCAAACCCACCCATTTGCCACCCCTACTCAAAAGTTCACATCTCAACTCACAAGTCACAACCTCATGAAATGGAGGTTTCTCCATTCATATGAGGAAAATTCATATGGTTTCAAATCCTTCTTACAAACATCTTACACATGCATGACATGAAAGGTAAAGCCCATCGGCTGTCGCACCGTAAACCTAACTTTCAAGATTTCCACCCACTCCTTAAGGATATTCCTTTTACACCAATCCTCCTTTAAAACTAGATATTTGGCCAGAAATATACGCACAGAAATGTTCAGAGGGTGAATGGGTTTCTTAATCTAAATACCATTCAGTTGTTATCTGAACCAAGGAAAAGGGAAACAAAATTTAAACCAGTTGTTTCTTTCTCATAATGTTATCCAAAAGAATTCCAACCCATTATGCATCATCCAAGCCACATAGTTGCATTAAGCTCATTTTGAAGGAACAACTTTTTATTTCATATTGATCTTCCTCACAAAAAGTACCTTTTTTATCTCATTCTCACAACAGCATTTACAAGTCAAACTAGATCCCCCAACCTCCTTATACATCCCCCAAAAATTAAATATAAGATAATAGAACACCCTATCAATACACACTTGAAGTAACCTAACTAAGATTGGGTAGCATGGACAGTTGTGCAATTTGAAATCTCCAACATCCACAAAACCCTCCCTCACCACCAACAGCAGCATCAAATTGTATTAGATCATACTATTTTGACCTCAAGCAGTACTAGTATTCATAATTGTTGCTTCATCACTATAAACTTGACACTGTTGTGCACGAACAGTAGAAAATTGGGTACTGAGAGTCCATAACGCAAATGAGAAAAAGAATTGAAAAGAACAAACTTCTGAAGGACTATTTTTTGAACTCCAAACAGCCACTTTAGTATTTTGCAGTTGCGTTTGAAGGCTACACGCCAATTCAAACTGTTGGGTTTCTGGCAACCACTGCGCACACACACAAACACACACACTAGAGATGCTCTTAGGCATGCGCTTTAGGGGGCTAGGTTACCCTGTGGCGCCCGAAAAGAACACATGTGCCTCCATGGATGAGGCACACAACCAATAGGAGTGTGGAATTGACCTCTTTTAACAATTAATCATATACCGTTGTTAAGGTAACTACAATAAATGATCTCTGAAGATTGGTTTTGAATGTTCTTCTTTTCTGCCCTTTTGATCAGGAACAATAAATAAACAACATTAACAGAGAACAAAGAAATTACAAGAGAGTTGCTTTGAGTGCCCTTTTACTACTCAGACCCATTTTGTGGTTCTAGTTGGCACAAAGAGCCAAATCCTGGAACCTATTTTCTTTCAAGTGCAATACGAACAAACCATGCCAAACCTACAATCCCCTAATAACTAGTTTCAAAAGGAAGATAAAACGCAATTAAAAAGGAAGACGATATCATTATCAAAGACCAAACATTTGGTACAAACATACATGTGCATTATAGACAAATAATCTCCATGTCCACATGATTATTTTATGGTGATAGAGAATCTGGTTGCTACACTGCTGCTTCTGTAACTCACCCTTTATTATTGGCAAGTGTTACTCTTCATTAAAGATAGTAAACCAGACCAGGGATGAAAAAGAGTTTCAGGACACCACCACAGCAAGACCAACATCTTTTGCTAGACTAGGCGCAAGATTTTCTAGTTTAACAATCTAAGTTTGGGTAGCTGTTAATGGACTGACATATTCACAATAGGAAAACAAGATGCAGTTAGAGGACCAGAACATGTCGATTAAATTTCAATGAGGCAATAACAAGATCTATGAAGCAATAGCGGTAATCATACTCGTAAATAAAACCTTCGTAAAGGAACTTGCGGAAATAAGATAAATTTTTCCCACAGGAAAACAGGAAATTTACTCACTCCACACTAGTTACTATGTAAAGATTTAGGAGCAACAACTTACAAATCTGGATTGCTCGCAGTTTTTTCAGAGAAGCTACCTCTGAATGGAATAAGCGAATCCTTAATCCTCTCCAGAACATCTGATGTGTCAACATCAAAGTAAGGCTGGTAATAAGCAAGTGAGAATATTTGAAACCAACCACTTGACTGCGGCTCATCAGAACCCGATACAGGTTTCGAGAATGTATCTGCACCAATTTATACACCAATGGATGGACATTATTCTTTTGCTCTTTTATAAGAAAAGACAATTTGAAAAGGGACAAATGTCATGCATCAACAAGAGAGAGGTAGATATTTTCCAAAAAAATGGGAGAATAAGAGTGGCAACAAAAGATTCGAACCCTTTCCATTGAATACAAAATGAAATAACCTACAGCCGGAGAATTAAAATGTCACTTGTATTCTCCAAGGTTGTTTCTTCAATTTCAACTAACCAAATTACACTGGAGATTGAAAGGCTTAAATGAGAGGTAATCAACTTAAGAGACGAATCAAATTATTTCAACAAACAAGAAATTCAATAAGAACCCCTAAATCTTTGAACCCATTAAATCTATGAAAACTGAAACACCATCAAGCTCTAAAACAGTGTGATAAAAATCAGCCTAGGTGGCCGATTAATCGGTGCCTAGGCATTCGTGGTACCCCGCCACTGCGCCTAGCCTAGGCAATTGTCTAGGCGCCGGGCCAATTAATTGGCTGCTAGGCGGGATTAATCGGCAATTAATTGGCTAGGTGGCTAGGTGGGATTACAAAGGCTAGGCAGGGCTAGGCGGGTAGGCAATGTGATTTAAGAAAATAAGGGTTTTAGTGTCATGGTAATTAATACGAGGGTGGCTTAGTTTTACTATGACATATATACATTTCCAGTCTACCCAGTTCCCTTACACGATCGGAAAATTGGAGAATATTGTGGAAAAATAGAAAATGGAAAATCCGCAAATGTCTAGGCACCGATTAATCAGCCTACGCACTAGGCAGTGGCTGGCCGCCCGACTATTGCCTAGCGCCTTTTAGAACCTTGCGCTGAAATATGCTCTACTAAAAGGTCCTACGCAATTGGAAGCAAGTACCTACTTACACTATAAAAGCATTCTCCACATTTAAAACCTCTCAAAACCATAGTGATAGATGTAGTTGCGTATTCCCCAAATATCTAACACAATTCTACAGTTGGTATTACTTGTTGAAGATTTTTTGATGATATAGTTGGTATTACTTGAACAAGATGAAGTCATAAGTTTAACCTTTTCGTGTGCAAGTAATTTGGATAATGCTGACACAGTGACACCTAGATCTAGCTCAAGCTACGAAAACGTTGACAAATTTCCATATCACAAACTGCAATCACATAAAATACCATATAAGAAAACAAATCCATGTACTTTTTGGCAAACCAAAAGCAACCACTTTAAGTTGGTGTAAAAAAATAATAAATACAAATATATTTCTGGGGGGTTTGAAAATGCATGGATTCCTGTAGGAAACATTTAAAGTGGAATGGAGGGAGTAGAACATTCTTTGTTTCAACCTCGTAACTTCATACATAGTGATAGAGAGCAAAAATGCCATGAACCAGCTAAGTCATTTACACAACCCCAATTTACCTTTTAGTCAAATCACACCGAGTTACGAGTATATCAAATAATAGGCTACAAGAAACAACTAACTCGTGCTAAGCTCCATGCTCGATAAACATTGGCGTTACCTAATCACAAATTTCAGAAAGGGAAAACCTCACTAAGCACAAAGAATCAATACAAAATTCATTTCTCCAAGACCAAATTGCCCAAGGCATTAAGGCTCCATTGGGATGGAGGTGGAGTTCAATTGAGAATATTTTATGCTTTATTTCATCAAAAATTCAAGAGATACAGACATATCGGCTAGTGAAGGTAGAGTGGAAGATGGATTAGAAGTAGAAGAGATGTACTTTGTTAAGATCCTAGAATAACAACAATCCTCAACACAGAGCACTTCAAATCATTCCTGTTAACTACTTGTTCCAAATCCAGGGTGGGTAGATAACCCACAACAGAAGGAATTCTACACAATAAGGCTGATACTTCAGATCCCACTTGGACAAAACGGAAGATAATGTCGATAAATTCTCGGACAATTGAACCTTCTCGAACTGTTTCTTTTTTAAGAACCAAAAAGATTTGTGCCAAAACGTAATGCTCATAACTTCCCTCTAGACCTAGCCGCTATTGAAGCTCACATGTATTGTATCCAAACACGAAGCACTTCAAATCACTCCTATTAACTACTTGTTCCAAACCCATATGAAGCTCCCCGTCGCAAGGTCGAAATAGATATGCTACGTTATCAAATCTAAGTGGACGCTAAATCCCATTCAATAACAAGTCAAAAAAATCCTTCGTTTGACACTTACATGTATTGTATCCAAACATAGCCTAAATGCATGCAAGTAAGGTATAATTACCGTCTGCGTCTCGAGGAGGTCCCGAGCCGCGAGAGATCTTGCCCTGCGCTCCTGAAGGGGGAAACGTCTGAAGACTCGAATCTGTAAACAACGACAACAACAAAAAAAAGGAACGATTGCTTCAAAAAAAAAGAAAGAAAGAAAGAAAGAAAACGAAAACGCGAAAATTAATATGCAGAGACAACAGATTCGATTGTACCTGTGAAATTGACGGCGACGTGAGCCGGAGAATCCGAGACCGCCTGCGAAATTAAGACAGAGACAGAGCGAATAAGAGAGGGTAAGAGTGCAGATCTGGAGGACTAAGGAGGTTAATTTAGGGATTTGAGGGATTACGGGGACGGATCCGGAGACTTTCTGGTTATCAATCGTCGTGTATTTGCCAACACCGGACGACATCATCTTTCGCGAACCTTTGTTGATTTCGCCGGTGAAGAAGATTTAGAAGAAGAAGACCACCGCCAGCGGAAGCTCTCTCTCTCTCTCTCTCTCTCTCTCTCTCTCTCTCTCTCTCTCTCTCCGCTTGTTCTTCGGCTTCTTCTGCTGGGACACCGATCTAGCGCTAATCAACCTTTGGCTGCCTCCACCGCGTCTATATTTATTTGTCTTTATTTTGTTTCCTTCTTGTACACATTTGTCAGCTAACCTATTAAACTATTCACTGAATCATCAATTGGAACAAAATACTTCTAAAGAGAATTCTAGGCAGCATTTTTTTTATGTTTGGACGAAAATACCTTTTTGAATAGGGGTAGTATTCTACTCTCTTTTTTTTGAATATGTCATATTCTACTCTGTTGGTTCCCCCAAAAAGGATTAAAAACTATACTTAATTGAGAAAAGGACTTGGCTTTCCCGCAGTCTCATTCAGGATTGCACTCTCAAATTGCCATTGGCCTTATTTTCGGACTCCTCTTGAGCGCGTAAAGATGATCGGGATCTTTCACTTTTTAGACGGTGTCAATTACATCTGGCGCACAACAAATTACAAATCATGTTGATTGGTTATAATAGTTATATATGATTTTGAGGTCCGTTTGTCTTGAGACAAATGGAATAAATAGGTCCAGATTCGGTATGTTAAAGTTATTTTCTCCGGGATAAATAGACCCCAAAGTCATATGAATCGATATGCTATAGACATGATTTTTAGTACGACTGACGTTTGACACGGTCTAAAAAATGCACAATTACGATCCTCTTCGGGTGCTTGAGAAGAGACTAGAAATAAAATCAATCCGGGGGTGCTTTCAGTCAAGTCATTTTGTGGTGTTCAGTCCAATTTATGCGAAACTTGATAAATATCAGGGACTCAATATCACCGTCTACTTAAGGGAAGTCTGATTAAAACTGAATCCTCCATAAGAGTTAATAGCACCTGAAAAATGAGAGAGCAAACCTCTAAATTGCTGACCGTCACCATCAGGTCAACCCTTAAAGGATGAGGAGCAATATCTTTATTGTCTCTCTATCTTTTTTTTTTGGTTAAAATATGTTTATTGTACATCTATTTTCTATCGCCTGAAAATTGGCACCTTTCGGGCTTCTTAATAGAGGATTTGGAAAATGTTGAAGTCATGCTGATGCTGTTAATGGAGAGATCTTACCTTGTTCGATGTTCAGTTTGAATTGAAAGAGGAAATTTATTAGAGACTGAGAGTTTGAGCAACTCCATTTAGATGGTCAAATCCTTTCTATTGGACCAGGAGATGCACTTGTGCCTTGTTATGATGGTCTAGTTAGTGTCAGCCAAGACGACCAAACATGGCAATCATTAGAAATTCAAAAATTAGAAATACTATAATATACTCTTTCCCACAACTTTTCATACCGGACCAACCCGCTAAAATGCAATTAGGGATCAGAAATGTGGTCAATACCACGAAGAATAAAGAGACTCTCCAAACCCGTGAAAGGCTCCTTATGTCATGCCCCAAAGTGGTATTGGGGCATCATGCCCCCAAGTGTTACCGGCCAATGGATTAAAGTAAAAACATCACAACTGTTCAAAGAAAAGTGAAAAACTTGCCCAGCCTGTAAAAACTCGAAAGTGTACTCTCTGTCTTTATATATATATATTGACTCAAAAGTGTTCTTGAAAACCCAAACTCCTTGTTATAAAATCATCTCCTCTGTATTACGCCACTATGCTCTCTCTTACCGCGAAAGGCCCAAAAATTATAGTGAAAAAATTAAGTTCCTTAAAACTGTTTTTTGGCAAAAAAAATTAACTTTCTTTAGACTGTTTATATATATAAAAAAATATGGTGAAAATTAGGTACTCTAATTTTTAATCCTTTTGAACTAGTGCAAAGATTTTATTTTTGATTATGAGAGTCTTGAAGACAAAAATTATGACCCTTTCGGATAAAATGATTAAAAAAAAAAGATCTTCACACAGGTTTAAACAGATTGAAAATGAGAGCACTTAAATTTTAATCATATTTTTTTAGTACATAAACAGTCTGAAAAATTAAGTGCTTTAATTTTCAATCCGCTTGATCTGGTATAAAGATTTTATTTTTCTGATCAATTTATCCTAAAAGGTCATAATTAATTTTTATCTTTAAAACTCTCATAATTAAGTTTCTGCTCTATAGGGTCCCAAATAAAGTGTAGATTAATTATGAGAGTCTTAGAGATAAAAATTAATTACGACCATTTAGGATAAAATGATCACAAAAATAAGATTTTCGTACAGGTTCAAAAGGATTGAAAATTTGAGTACTTAATTTTTTAATCATATTAAGTGCTTCAAAAAAAATTAAGTATGATTAAAAAATTAATGATGTGAATATATAGATAGCTATCATATCAACGAGATAGCTTGGATGATTTTTTCCAAAAAAAAAAAAACCATTGTGTTCAAAACTTAGAATCACTGCATCTGTTCCTGTCTTGGTTGACCTTGTTTTTGTGTTTAGTGTTGCTAACTTAGAGTGATATTCATTATTTTGATGTGCACGTTATAGACTGGAGATACTTACCATGTCAATGGACATACTTACCATTAATGACACCATGTGTGACAAGTAAGCAAGACTCTAGACTTGTTGCATCTAAGAAGAATTGGCAAAAAAGTCTAAACATGTAACAGTATTTATTTTCAAAAAGGTAAGTACTAGCAAAAGCCATGGCATGTTTGCATGAAGAAATAATGGTTGAATGTTATGGCACGTAGTGATAATGATCAAGTTTTGTGGTATGCGTAGCCTTATTCTATGGTAAGTATGGTATTAACAATGATCAAACTCTCTGATGTATGAAACGTGAGGCAAGGTGATTGATGACTTTCAATCTTTCATACAGGAGTTAGAATTGTTTATGGAACATGAGAACATAACCAATGCTAGCTATCATTTTCAAGTTTAGTGAACTCGTTATTCAATTCAAGATATTGAGTTATAAGACTAATTAGTTTTTTTTTTAATTGAACAAACCAACTTTATTAACTATAATGAGTTTATTGGATCTAAGATGTGGTAAAAACGTCATTTTTTAGAACAAACCGATTATCGTCATTTCCTTCATCATCGCTAATGTCATCACCAATGTCTATCTTTACATTCTTTCCTTTCAAACAAACGTTGTCATCCATCTCTCCAAATGTGGTCATCTCAGTGGCAAGTGTTTTCTTATATAGTGGTATAAAATGCAATACATTATGGTCAGCGTGATCTAAACAAACAAAAAAAAGGTAATCATTGAGATAAATTCAGATTATGGTCAAATACGACCATAGTTTGTGATAAGTAATTTCATATCATGGTAATCGATTGATATACATTATGGTAATTGTTATCTATACAAACAAAAAACATAAGCATTGATCTTTTGTGGCAAGTGTATCCTTTTCAAAAGGTAAGTACTAGCATAAATTGTGGTATGTATACATCATGAAGTAATAGTCGAGTATTATGGTTGTAACAATGATCAGATAGCGTGGTATGCATAGCCTTATTTTGTGGTAAGTATGACATTAATGACGGGTAGATACACATTTTTCTAACATAACTAATGTACTATAATAAGAGTAGTTGATAAGCTAACTACCAAAACAAAATTTGATATCACTTAGTTCTTCTTCATTTATATTACCTTGTAATTAAAGCATCATACCTAATGATTAATAAAACTAAATGATTTATTGAATGTGGCATTAGGGATCAATAGTTAGTAGTTACTCTTCCATTAACCAATTGAATCAGTCACTCATTGATCGCAATCAACACTATAGTTAACTACTATATCTAGTAATGACTTTGATCACTATTAACCTACATTAACCAATTTATTTTAGTCAATTATTAATACTCAGTCATCACTATAGCATTAGTACAATTGGCCAATGACTCGACTACTATAGTCAATCATCACTCATTGAATATGATCAATTAATTAAGCTCTTAGTCAAATGACTTTGACTACCATAGTCGATTATAGCGTTTAATTGTTACCCTACCACGAATTGAATTAGTATAATGTCATATTAGAGCTACTAATCGTTATAATATCACGTCAATCAATTGCAAAAATTATTTTTAAAACAAAAATTTAAATGTAAGGTAACATTCAAGGTAGTGGGACGTCACCCAAGTCGCGTTTCGGCCAGGAGGACCCGGGAAGGGTGATTTGGCCTTACTCCAGTAAATCGTTGACAGACGTACTATCAGGAATGTTCTATTTCAATTAAAAAAAAAAAAAAGAGGCTGGGTTATGAAAGAATGGATTATATGTGCACTAACACAATCATCTCATAATAAGAAGATTATTTCGATTTGATAATGAAAGATTTAAGAATTCCGAATTAGTGGAATATGCCAATGTGCAAGAACAATTGAATCACTGGACTATTCCTCCAGTACGCCCTTCAACTATATATGGGCATAGAATGTTTGAATTTAAAAGTAGCATGGCAATAAAAACCATGGAAAGAACAGAGAGCTTAGAGCTCAATGATAAGATAATAAATCTTATGGATCGTGGTGATTTAATTGCCCATATGAGGAATTATAAATATGTTCATATTGGTTTAGTGCAAATTGCTCTTAAACCTTTAACTTTACTTGGGATGGACACGTGCTTACAAGTAACTTTACGAGATGACAGGTGTAATAATTGGAGGTCCTCAATTATGGAGGCAATTGAGACCAGTTTAAGTCATGGTCCTGTTTATTTCAATGTTTATCCTGATTTATCTCTGTCTCTTACTGATAGAAATTTAGGGGAAGTTTTAAATTGTCGAATCCAAACTAAAGGATATGATTTCTTACCCGGATATGAAGTAATTGCTGTGATTTATAGAATTTACTATAAAGTCATGAATACTATGAATCCTAGAGTTCGTCATTTACGACCTGCAGATCAAACTGTTTTGGTTGAAACCAATATGTTGACATCTAATATTGCAACTAATAGGTTGATTAATTGGGAAGAAATTACTTTTCCTGACAATTGGACTATACCCAACGCTGTTCCTCCTAGAAGTTTAAGAAAACCGTTCCATCATTATCTTGAATTTTAGGAATTCTCAGGCAAATAGATTTTCTAGAAGTTTGAGTTCTAGAAATAGCCAAACTCCTTATAGAGTCAGTATTCCAAATACAAGTCGACATTCGACATCAGAAATCCCAGAATCGCATCATCCAATTGAGGATGATAATTTGGTCGGGATTAGAATATCCCAAAACCAAATTCCACATGGAGTTTATAATAGTCCTATTCAACCAGTAGAATCACCTACTACTAGTGAAATGAATTTTACTATTAATGATAATAATCGGAACTGATATTAGAAAGGAAATAAATCTAGAATTCTACCATCCTAAAAACAAAGAATTTAGGACATGATATTTCTCAAAATATGATGCGAATCAATTACAAAAATTCAAAAAGGAATTTTATGATTGGATTGAATATTCAAATAATATTATCCCTTTTACCCAATGGTTTTATGGGAAATATTATACAGAAATTGATAAATCCATAAATGTAATTCAAGATTATCAAAGAAATTGAAGATTTACGTCGGGAACTGTAATAAAAGCAGTTCATCCACCAACAATACCGTTGTCTATAGAAGGAAATTCAGATTCTGATCTTCCTTTAGAGACTATTGCGTTTGCAAAATCTACAATCACAGATCCCAATGGGAAAGTATATAAACAGAATAATCACACCAATGCTTGTCTTAATACAATTGGTGACCAGTTGGTTCGAATGGAAGAGCAAATAGCTCAAACTAGGGAAGATATTAGAAATATGCATCCCAAGACTGGTGAAAAAGAGAATGAAATCTCACCGTCAAATATCCGACCACCAATACCAATTACTGGATTTAATTTAACTAATCTAAATAAAAATACTGAATTAGTTAAAGAATTACAAAAGAGATTTAAGGGTTTAACTCTTAATGCTCTAACAGAAGAAGAACAAGAAATGTCTAATCAAGAAGTTGCTGGATGGATCACAGTTGGATTCACCAGCATGATCAAAGGTTGGTGGGATAATGTCCTGACTGCAAGACAACGACAAGAAATTCTGAATGCAGTTAAAATAACTGAGAATGGTGAACAAAAGCAAGATGCTGTTTACATCTTGGTCCAAGCAATAATTTTGCATTTTGTTGGTCACTGGGATAACCAACGAGAAAAAAGTAGGGAATTACTTCAAAATTTAAAATGTCCAACGTTAACTCATTTTCGTTGGTATAAAGATGTGTTTCTTGCAAAAGTAATGCAAAGAATAGATGCTAATAGTGAGCATTGGAAATCAAAATTTGTTGATGGTTTACCTTATTTCTTTGCAGAGAAAATAAGGAAAAAATTGCGAGACCAAAATAATGGTTTAACTATTGATTATGATAGATACACCAATGGTCAACTAATATCCATAATAATACAAGAAGGATTGACTTTATGTAATGACATAAAATTACATAACCAATTGAAAAAACAATACCTGACTGGTAAACAAGAGTTAGGACAATTTTGTGACCAATTTGGTTATGATATATCTCAATATTCAAAAACTCAGAACAATAAGAGTAGTAAAAAGACTACCCGAATATATTCCAAAAGGAAATCAGGCAAAAAGAAGCACAAGGAGAAAGATAAAGGTGAACAATCAAGTTCAAAATTTACTTATGCTAAGAAGCAGGATAACAAGAATAAAAAGAAAGTTACTGCAAAATGTTTTAAATGTGGCAAAGTAGGTCACTATGCTAATAAATTCAAAACTAAGAAGAAACTAGAAGAACTTCAATTAGATGAAGAGTTGAAACAAACTCTTTACAAACTTTTACTCAATTCTAGTGATTCTGACTCAGAAGATCAAATTAATGATCTCTCTGAGGATGAAGATACTTCTTCTACTTCAGAGGAGGAAGAAATTACCAATAACTGTAGTTGCAATGATATTGAATGCTCAGCTTCTGATAATTATTGGAAGGCAATAATTGAAATGAATGGTCTCAGTATTAATGTCCTTACTGAGAAACAGCAGGGTCTTTTAGAAGTTATTGATCAAATTGATGATCCCCAACTAAAAATGAAAATAATAGAAACTTGTATATCTTCTATGAAAGAAGAAGAGGAGGAAAAACCCCAACTTCCTAATGAAAATTATAGTTTAAAAACTGTTTTAGACAGATTAGAACAGGTTGATAATTTTAAACCTGTTACTATTCCTAAATTAAAAAGTGAAATAAATACCTTGAAAGCAGAAATCAAGTTGTTAAAAACTTTTCAGAATAAAGCGGCTCAGGAGATTTATGATATAAAAACAAGATTAGTTGTCTTGGAATCTAAGGAAGAATCCAGTACTAGTAATGATCTGAGCTATTTAAATTCTATTAATAAAGTGATATACCAAAAATGACATATCAGGGTTAATTTAGTAATCCATAAGGAGTACACAATTAATAATATTATTGCTCTAGTTGATAGTGGAGCAGATATGAATTGTATCCAAGAAGGAATAATTCCGACTCAATATTTTGAGAAAACTTTTCAAAGCCTCACTAATGCTAGTGGAGCAAAGATGATAATCAAATACAAACTCGATAATGTTTACATTTGTAACAAAGGAGTTTGTTTGGAAACAACTTTTCTTTGTATAAGAAATCTTCAACAGGAATTAATTCTTGGAACTCCTTTTCTAGCAATGCTGCTACCGATGAAAACCAGTACTGCTTGTATTACTGCTCAGGTGGACGGACATGAAATATTTTTTGAATTTGTCTCCCCACATGTTTACAAAGAAATAAATAATATTATGAGAAAAATTTCTCATAAAGATAAACAAATAAATTTTCTTAATAAAGAGATTCAAATTATGAATATTGAAGAAGCGTTACAAAAACCTTCTTTGAAAGAGAAAATTTCTCAAATAGAGGAAAATTTCAGACAGGAAATTTGCAGTGATATCCCAAATGCTTTCTAGGATAGGAAAAAATATATTGTTTCACTGCCATATGAGAAGGATTTTGATGAAAGAAAAATTCCTACAAAAACTAGACCTTCTCAAATGAAACAAGAATACTTAAAATTGTGTCAAAATAAGATTGACAGTTTGCTTAAAAAGCAATTAATAAGAAAAAGCTACTCTCCTTGGAGTTGTACAGCTTTTTATGTCAACAAAAATGCTGAAAACGAGCGAGGTGTTCCTCGATTGGTTATTAATTATAAACCATTAAATGAAGTTTTAATGTGGATCAGATATCCCATTCCTAATAAGAAGGACTTGTTGGATCGATTGAATAAAGCAGTCATCTTTTCTAAATTTGACTTAAAATCTGGATACTGGCAGATTCAAATACAGGAATCTGATCGTTATAAGACAGCTTTTGCTGTTCCTTTTGGCCATTACGAATGGAATGTGATACCTTTTGGACTGAAGAATGCACCTTCGGAATTTCAAAATATTATGAATGATATTTTTTATCCATATGCTGATTTTGCAACTTGTTATATTGATAATGTTCTAATATTTTCAGAGAACAAAGATCAGCATGTTAAACATCTTAGAATTTTTAAAGATGTGATCAAAAGGAATGGACTTGTTGTATCAGGTCCTAAGATGAAATTATTTCAGACTAAAGTAAGATTCTTAGGACACAATATTTATCAAGGGAAAATTATTCCTATTGATAGAAGTATAGAATTTGCTTCTAAATTTCCAGATGAAATCGAGGAGAAAACCCAATTACAAAGGTTTCTAGGAAGTCTCAATTATATAGGAGACTATTATAAAGAATTAGCACAGGATTCTGCACTTTTATAGGAAAGGCTTAAGAAAAATCACCCCCTTATGTTGTGTCTGGTTTGTGTTTTGAAAAGTTTTTGAAAAATAGTAGGGGAAATAAGTGGAGAGAGATAGAGAGAAAAATGTTAGAAGTAGGGGGAATCTAGGGAGAATCTAAGGGGAATTTTTTGAAAAATTCTTTTTGAATTCCAAAGAGAACAAGGCATTAGTCTGAACAACATACTAGGGCAGTTCAAAAAATTAAATTGAAGGTGAAGTAAATGCCCTGTTTAGCAACTGCTAATCCAGAGTGGAAGAAAATAGTGGAGACAGATGCCTCAAATATTGGTTATGGGGGTATCTTGAAACAATAAAATACAAATTCTAAGAAGGAAGAATTAGTAAGGTTTACTTCTGGTCTGTTTAAAAATACTCAAGCTAATTATAGCACAATAAAGAAAGAAATTCTTTCTATTGTTAAATGCATAAATAAATTTCAAGATGATTTGCTCAATCAACAATTTTTGCTTAGAGTTGATTGTAGTGTTGCCAAACAAGTTTTGAAACAAGATATCAAAAATTTAGCTTCAAAGCAAATTTTTGCTTGATGGCAGTCAGAATTATCTGCCTTTGATTTTGACATAGAATATATTCAAGGAGAAATAATTCTCTACCTGATTTTCTCACCCATGAATTTTTGCAGGGATAAATTCTAATGAATAATAGTTTTGAACAACAATGAAAAGAATTCCAACAATGGTTGATACTAAGAAGAAAAGTTTTCCAAACAGATTATGAGATAACTATTCTTAAAAGACCACACAATAGGTGTAGCCTAATACGATGGATACATGCTAGAGAAGCACTGCTTCGTCACTACCAACAATATGGATCAGATGATGATCAAGACTGGGAAATAGAATTGCTCCAGTTATATGTTAATAGACTTCAGAATAAACTGAATGTTTTATCTTGTGCCTGAATTTGCAGGATGAATCGACCTCCTGATCGTGGTCGAGAAAGAGGAAATTCCTCTCGAGGCCGTGGCAAATCAAATATGTAAAGAAGACTGAATATATTAAAAATTGAATATATGGCTTAAATAATTAGTTTCAAAAATTGTTACAAAAAGATTGGTTTACAAATTAAATATTATTAAATTATATTTATATTTTCACCAAATATTTAGTAGTATATTACACAAATGATTAGAAAAATGTAAAAAAGTAGAGGGAATAGGACAAAAAGTGATGTCAATTTATAAATTTTTAATAATTAAAAAAATTTCTGCAAAAAAGTTCATTTTCCCACCAAAAAAAAATTATTTCCCTGCCAAACCAGCTACTTGGAGAACCGGTTAGAGAGAGAAAGGGCAAAAAACATTGAAGTGTAGCCTTTAGTTGTGGTAAGTATACAATATTTGTGTAGTAAGTATCAGCATAAAATATGGTAAAAAGAATCTATTTTCATGGCAAGTATAATTGCGTTTTTTTAAAAAAACGCAAAACCACTTCACTTTTTGGGGGTGGTTTTGATTCAAGGGCTTAGATTCACCTAAAATTTGATCTAAAGGTTCATATTAGATGGGGTCATCATAGAAAAATTGGTTAAATGTAGGATTACTACAAATAAAGGAAAAGAAGAGACTCTATAAAAAAACTCAATTCTCATTTATAAACTCACCAAATTACGAACAACATTAAAAGCACAAGGGGTGTTTTGGCTAAATAATTGAGCTACATTATTTCTTTTTTGTATTTTTTAATTTTGCATTAATTTTTTTGAATTATTGATCCGTCTCAGCGAGAGCAATAAAAGGTAAAAAATTAATCAAATTTTTTAAAAAAGTCTACTAAACAAAAATAATCCAAAAGAGACCGACTTTTTGAATTATTTTGTCTTTATTCACCAGAAAATTAGTTTTTTCTTAATTCTTTACTTTTTAGATTTCTCTCGTCGATAGGAATCAATAATCCACCAAAAAAAAAAGACACAAAATAATAAATGCGAAAAAAATTTAAATAGGACAAAAAATAATTTGGCTCATTGACTTAGCCAAAACACCCTTTATAGTGAAAAGATCCTAACAGGTTCGAAACTTACCAATCAACATGCTAATTTTTGTTTTCGTAATATTGCCAGTCTCGGGCCAACTTGTGCGCATCGAACTAATCCCTACAGTCCCTTCCTGTGGGCTTTCACGTGTTTATACGTGAAATGAGACAGCCGTAAGAGTTGCTAGCAATGAGAATAGAACTTAGAATACTAAGTCCCTAAGCCCAAGGCAACCCCATGGGTTAACATGTTAATTATACAAGGATGACAAATAGAATACTACAAATTTCATGAATTCACCCTGCATCATGAACCCACAAAAATTCTTTTGTATAAAAAATTGGGGTCTTAACATGAGGGTGCAAGATTTTCAGTTTTGCCTAATCGGTTTCTATTTTAGTTGAGGATTTTTTAGGGGTTTTTTGGCTAAAGGTTGTTTTTGTTGGGACTTCAATATTTAAACTTCTTGTTGTAGGTCTCCCCTTTTCCATTTCTAAAGGTTGTTTTGCACTGGGAAAATGTTCCACAAGAGGCATCACAGACCTTTTCCTGGGATAATAAATAAGCAAACTGAGGATGAATTCAGCAATCCTCTGCCCCAAAAGAAAATGTTGAAGAAGGAAACCGAACCAAAGGAAAATCTAGGAAAATTTGATTTTACAACATTTGATTCAATGGGTCCAACTCTAGAGCAAACTTATTGAAGAACAGAAGGGGGGAAAACACCAGTTGAGTAATCAAATGAACTACCATTCGATTTAATTCCTTTAACACAACAATACAGAGTCGTTATTCTTGTACAAAAGATCGGATAGTTACCTCTGCCTTCCCATAGAAGAGATGAAACCTGGCTCTTTGATAATCCTCTGTCACGTTCATCTCAAACTGAGGCATTATTCTCACGCAAATCAATGCCAATTACCTTTGCTATTACTACTTCTAAGCACTCTTTAATCTACCCCGCGTCAAAACCAGATACCTTTGCATTGCACGTATTAGGATCCAAGTGGTTGCGGTTATCTTCTCCTTTATCATCAAAAGCAATGCTGAGCTTAGTACAGTCTTTAAGATCTGAGCATGAAGTCCCTTGAAAAATCCCAACACCCCTTCTTTCTTCCAAATAGCACAAAGTGCCCAGGCCACTGTCTTGCGGGACCTACGCGTAACTTTTGAGGCCTCGTTGTCATTTGAATCTGCAGCTTGGATCATAACTTTACACCTGTTTACAGTCGATGTCTTAAAGCAGTTGAACAGATGATGTTGCTATATGCAAATGAGAGCATGAGAGAGTGGCACCAGCATCCTTTCATTTGATGCCCTGGTATGATCTCCTCGTGTCATCCCAATGTGACGAGAGGAGAGACCAACAAGGGTATGATTCGAGCCATCGTTTTAAAGGTTTCAATGTGGAAATTATTTATGCAAAAATCAAGTTAAACAAGTATTGAAATCCATATAAACTAATCAAAATGGTCTCAAGAGAAACAGACCGTTAAAATTCGGAAAGCTCATTCTTCCAATTTTGACAGTTCATTCTTTCGAGACAAACATGATTCGACAAGGTATTCAGTGATACTAATTAACATGATCTTTTGCATGGATGATTTAAACATTGGGACCTAAAACAAAAACGAGTGATCATCACCATGGAACCATGGCAAGTCCCATTTCTTTTCAGATGATCACATGAGGAGATCACAATAAGAAATCATGTGAGAGGATCCTGATTCAAGAGAATGAGCATGGACCTGATTGCTGGATATGTCAAGACTGTCGCAATACTCTTCGAAATTGCACCTAACGCAAAAGCCGAGAAGGCAGAAAGGGCTTCTGTGGATGCTGCGTTCTCAGTTTTATTCTGCTTTGCTTTCAGGAGTCTTTGTTTCAGTTGATCAAAAACCGTATACTGACACATCAAAAATATACTTTTAGTGCGGTTAATTGGGGTTAGATGTGATTACCTGTTTGATGTTTGGTACCTTTCTGTTTTCCATATTTCCATTATTTGGACATCCCTGAAAACTTGTTTTCTGAACTGTTTCTGAAAACATTTCTTGGAAATTTTCTGAAAGCATACCATTTCACAAAAAACGCCAAAATTTACTGTTTTTGAAACTGTTTTCGTGGTTAGAAAACAGAAGTTTTCCAAACTTTTTGTTGCTTTTGTCTCCAAGGACACGGCAAGCAAAAAAAAAGAGAAACAAGAACAATTCCAACAGAAACGAAATTCAAGGCATGATGAAGTACCTGAATTGCAGGGTTGGAAGTTAACAGAAGAGAGATACCGAGGCCGTCAAATGCCTCACTCCAGCTGCCCTCAGTTAGGGTTAGCCAAAGCCCTTTTGATTTGCCAAAGGCACTAGTTTGCATTTTTGAGGATGCTGTATCCAAAGGCTACACAATAATTGTTTCACACATTGTTGATTAAATCAGCCATCGGCTATCCTTAAGTAGTTAAAGACTTGTACCCTTTTGGTTCAAACACAATGAAACAAAACAACTGAAGAAAGCTATGATGATGTTGCAATAGTTCAAACTCCAAATGCGTGAGAAAACCCAAATAGGCCAGTGAAAAAACCATAGAAAAGCAGTTGACCCCATTATAACAATGTACTATGCCATTATCTATTCCATCCACTTTGAATCAATATAACACAGCATTAGGTGAAAGCTAAAGTGAAATGCATTACACAGGAGCAGACGAGAGTTGAAAAATTAATTCTTGCAAGACTAGACAAATGAAACCTTGATATATGAGTTGGAATATGGAACAACACCAACTATACAGGGGAAAAGTTTACTCAAAGGGCAAGGTTTGACATTGCAATAGCAACAGGGGTTAATTTCCTTTTGATTTGCTCATAACTAGTTTCAATGCAGAATTAACATTCTCAAACTTCTCCAATTTAAAAAATTCCATGCATACTATTTACCACGACTAAAAAGAAGCTGAACTGGTACACACAAAAATTCTAGGTTCTGTGTTTTCAGATCAACAATCACACATCTGCCAATTTTATTTTGTTCATTTACCAGCCAATTTATTGTAAACAAAGTCCAAGCAGTTCGCAGTGTTGGGAAAAATAAGTGATATCGTCCTATTGTTACTGAATATGGTGAGTTGAGGGACAATCATAAACCACAATTATAGAGGCTTCCCAAAACTACTCACCTGAGTAACAATGGCTGTGCAAGCACCAGCAGCGGCCGCAAGAACTAGGTTTGCTGTAGTTCCAATTGACTTGGACCCACTTTTTACCAGATATAATCTTTTGAAATAACTATATCCATAGAAGTAGACAAACTGTGAAATGAAGGATTGCAGGTTCTTGGTTCCAAGGCCCTGATACAGTGAATTAATCTGACCGGTACGTATTGCTTCCCGGAAAACATCTGCCAGGTTCCTGAAGAAGCAAGAGCCAGCCACATCAATTGAATTATTGACCAATTTCCAAGAACTAAGTGCCGAGTATGTAAAAATATCCCATCATTGACCATATAAAACTATCCCATCACAAGACATGTTGCATGTATTTAACATATAACCCTTCAAGAGACAATCAATCACTGAATGACGCAAATTGAAAACAATTCCAGATTAAGGGGAAAAAGGAAAGGAAAAAAACCATTCAATAAGGAAAGATACTATAGGTGCTGACCCCATGGTACCAAGTGTACCAATGGGTGTGCAGGACCACTCCGGGTTTCCCTCAAATTATTCGAGCCGTTCATTAATTTTAAAATAATTTTTTGAGCTGCCAGAATTAAAATCAGCTCAATTGGATACTGTAAGTGCTTGATCCAATTGAACTTTTCTTCAAAGCTCATTCAGAATTCAAAATGGAAAATTATAAGATTGGATCAAGTACTTGCAATCATACGATTGAGCTAATTTTTGTAACTCAGCTCGAAAAGTTATTTTAAAGACTTCTTCAATGAATCTATATTAGTGGCTACAGTAAACGACAGGTCATTATTAAGTGGAAATATTTGAGTAAGGTGGTGGTTGTACTTTGTACTCAATAATGAATCAAACATGCAAAAGTAAGGTGGAGCAATAATGAAGCATACAACAAATAATGGACCAGTAGGCCCTATTAACTAGAACTATCAAAAAGATGAAAATCGAAGGAAAACCAAGCTCATAAAGTATTACCCAAGCTTTTCATGTGATTCACGCAAGGACGGAGAATAAAGCACAACCAAAAGGAACCAGTTGCTCGTTACGTCATGAAACCAGAAAAAGATTGTACCATAAACATCAAAACACAACAACATGACGTTGTTCAAGAATTCTGCCAAATTTAAAAGGAACCCCATCACGTATCAAGTGGAAGAGAAAGGAGTTATGCTTTTCAGAAATTGGCCACTACGCACATCTATATTCAACAATTTTTTATGGCGGGGTTTTGATAAAGTTGAACCATACATGTGCTTGCATCAGGTGTAGGAAAGAATTCTTACGGGGAGCAAGTGATAAAAAGCTATACAAAGGATGGTAGATGACTAGCGCACAAGAAGGCACTGATTGGATGAGTTGCTTGATTTACTACTCAAGATATTCTCCTGAGAGCTACTAGCAGTCTGCTTTCAAAATAAGGCTCATGCACTGAGTCAATTCTCCCCAATATTTACTTACCAAACAATGATTATATTTGGGAACTTATTCATGGAAACCACTAACCAGGGTCATTCTATAGATTCCATTCCACTTGAGAAAGCATTCAGAAGTAATCAATTTAGAAAACCATGCACCACCCAACCGGGGAGAGAAAACAAAAATTACGGCTAGGAGGTGTGGCTTACTAGTGAAGGTACAGAAGGCACATAGTCCAGCTCATATTGTGAGGCTACACTGTGGTGTGCCCTTGCAACATTATTCCATTGCATGAAGGACGGACAAAGAGACAAATGGGACCTTTAACTACCCTTAGTGCCATCAGGTGCTTGCGGCCATGCTGTGTTGCAGCATGCAACTGTATAAAAATGTTCAACATTGGTGAGCTGGGCCAAACCCTTTACATTGCAAACTCCTTGCTCATGAGAAAAAGGCTAGTACTAAGTGATTGCAGAAGCAACTTTATGCCAACAAGTTAATGGACCTTTTGAAACTAGAACAAATAAGACGCCTCCAATTTCTCGAAGTACAAACAAACAATTTATTTGAGTATCTAACCAGTATGTAACACAATGTGGCACACAACAAGAATCAACATTTCTCCTTGAAGAATATCAACAGATGCAAAAATATTTTGACTGGGACAGAGAAATGCTAAAAAAAATCGACAAGAAATACGAAGTGAAAGGTGGTTGAATAAGCAGCTGCAACATTTTGAATCTCAAATACAATAAATCATAGCTCTATAGAGGCTTAGCGTATGATTGAAAGACCTAGTCTGCCGCATAAACTACTATATAGTAAACAATCTATCGGCATAAGGAAGGACGACTTTTAGAAAGATCATGAAGCCATCAAATGCAATTTTAACAAACATTTGTCCCAACTCTTTCAACCTATGATACACGGACACGAGTACGTAAATCGGATACAGGGATACTATCTAAGGGTCGGGTACCTCAAGCCTGAAAATAGAGGATTCGTGGCTACGTGTCCAAGTATTGACACGGATACAGGGATACACCACCTAATTTCCTAAATATTTTTATTATATTTATATAATTATATACTTAAAAGAAACCCTTAAATTTTATATGCCAAAAAAATTTCAGTACGGTCACAAGTTTGCTAAGACAAAGTATATGGATTAAGAAATTGGGACACACGACAAACCTTGTAATTGGTAAGTACCTTCAAGCTATAAGGAGTCTTCGAGTCCACCAATGTGATGACTAATGAGCACTGAGATTGGTAGTCTGTTACAGATAACTGCTTAGAAATATTGAGTTTGTTACAAAGTTCAATTTAGTAATGAAGACATAGATTGACCGGATTTGTTAGTTTCATATCCACATGATCACACCATGGCACACTTCTTCACCTATGTTTACATTTGATACCATGTTAATGCTGGAGTTTTTCAGAATTTTATATCCTTTCTATTTCACCATACCAAAATGAGGTTTACAATAACATAGCAAAAAGCATAAAGTTTATATACATAAAGCTATAAACTAGTTTGGTTATCAAACCATCCAAAACACACGAGATACAACCTTGCATCCAGCATTTGTACGAGATTATATTACAAGCAAAATAAGTCATTCCAAACTGAATATTAACAAAAACTAGTGCTTTTAAGTTCTAATTCAATAGACTTGTAATCTACTTGCAAAAAGAAAAGTTCCGCAAGTTGCGTCATATCACGTCCTCCAATGTCAAATTGGTTGCCACCTAAAAAATGTGAAGCATAAATTTCTTAATGCAATAAACATCACTATCTTGCTATACTAACTATTGTGAATCTGTGATATGTTGTACTACAAATAAACTTATTTATGTCTCAAAACTTTGAAGGTCCTTCCATGTACTCATTTCTTTTCTTTGACAATAAGCGCATATTGGAATGAACAAACACTAGAACTTCAGCTTTGGTCGTTGCTAGTCGGTTTCTTTTGGTGCTTTAAATCACGGAATACGTACTCCAATTCCCATCGGAATAAGAGGAAGAAGCTGGATGCGAAAGTAGTTTAAATGCCAAGGCTTGTAATAGTTGTGTTGTAGCCCTATGGCCCACCATGAAATGGGTTCCTCATATCTTCTTGCAACAATTACATGAGCTTGTTCAAAATATCTAGAACCACTAGAAAAGCCTCCAAATTCCAAGTAAACTTGGCGCAAATCGTTAGCAGTAGGAAATAACTGTTTAAAGCATTAAACTCTATTTAAGGAGACCTCTTGATCTTCATGTGGTGATACCCTAGGAAATCCTTTACCACTTTGCAATGAAGCATCGCAATAGTATTTTGGGACTAATGAGTGAGCCATACAATACAAAGGAGTATTACTCTTGTTCTATCTACTCTCCAAAATTTGTTAAATTGCATCCAAAAACAGGTGATGGCCAAGTATGTCTTCTTGCTCATGCTCAAATATGATGTTTTTCACATTCTCGATCATCAAATCCCACATGTCATATTAGATGCAGAACAGGTGTGTCCATGTCATCTTTCCTTAACAAATCAGTGATGGTTCCGTGAATGTCAGAAGATATTCTAAGTTATCCCAAAATTCATCATCCTCAACAAAAATGTATATTTTCACATCAAGCTTTATTTTCAGCCACAGTGGTTCCATCAGCCCTATATACTTTCCCAAGGCGGGTAGCTGTGTAACAACACTTTAGAGAAAGCGGAGCTTTTGTGTAACATGCTATGGTCTCAACGCTCTTACGAGGTAGTGATGAGTTTCACACGCTCTAAGCCCGGCCCGCACGCGGTTAGGAAGATTGGCCGTAGTCTGAGAGGTACCACCCACCCTACCCTACCACCTATAGGCAGTCGTCCGTCCTACAGCCGCCCGAAAAGGAACTGCAGTGATCTTGAATAAGGATCCTACAGCGATAGATAGAATCCCATAATAATACCACTAGATCCAGCACCTGTGATTTTGTATCCGGTCAAAATCTTGGCTAATTGATCGAGGTGGGTAGCTCCAGTAGACCCATAGATCATGGAACAAGTAAGATGGGTAGGCCTAACCACCACACTACACGTATAGACGCAAACCCCCCTCGTTACCGTACGTGCGACTCTCACCGCATATGGCTCCCACAAAGACTACTAAATCCATCCTGAGCCTTTTTTCTACCTCTCCTCTCCGATCCTTGATCAAACTTGTGTTCCCCAGGCGCTATGAAATGGTGGTCTTTCCTTCGCCTATCATATGCATTAGCTTGGAACCACTGTGGCTTAAAATAAAGCTCAATGTGAAAATATACATTGTTGGGGAGGATGATGAATTTTAGGATAACTTAGAATATCCTTTGAAATTCACAGAACCGATCATTGATTTGTTAAGGAAAGCTAACCCGGACATACCTGTTTTGCATCTAATAAATGATAGGTGGGATTAGATGATTGAAAATGTGAAAAACATCATATTTAAACATGAGCACGAAGACATACTTGGCCATCACCTGTTTTTCGATGCAATTCAACAAATTTTGGAGAGTAGATGGAACAAGAGTAATACTCCTTTGAATTGTATTGCTTACTCATTAGTCCCAAAATACTATTCTGATGCTTGGTTGCAAAAAGGCAAAGGATTTCACAGGGTATCACCACATGAGGATCAAGAGGTCTCCTTAAATAGATCTTTATGCTTTAAACGGTTATTTCCTAATGCTAACGATTTACATCAAGTTTACTTGGAATTTGAATCCTTTCTAGTGGTTCTGGATATTTTGAACAAGCTCAAGTAATTGATTCAAGAAGATCTGAGCAACCCATTTCATGGTGGGCCAATCATGGGGCTGCAACACCACAACTACAAGCCTTGGCATTTAAACTACTTTCGCACCCAGCTTCCTCCTCTTGTTGCGAGAGGAATTGGAGTGCATATCCATGATTCAAAGTGCCAAAAGAAACTGACTAGCAATGACTAGAGTTGAAGATCTAGTGTTTGTTCATTCCAATTTGTGCTTAATGTCAAGGAAAGGCAAGGAGTATATGGAAGGACCTTCAAAGTTTTGGGACATAAGTTTATTTGTAGTATAACATATCACAGATTCACAGTAATTAATATAGCAAGATAGTGATGTTTACTGCATTAAGATTTATATGCTTCACGTTTTTCTGGTGGCGACCAATTTGACATTTAAGTACGTATGACAAAGCTTGCGGAACTTTATCTTGATGAACCAGTGCTGGAAGAAGTGAGATTCGACGAGGACGATAATGTTGAGGTCCTTGATGATGGGGGAGAACTGTTGGTCCCAATAAAGAACCGCGATCGATCCGAACCACCGTAAGGCTGGGAATCACGTAGGATGTAGTAGCAAAGAAGACAAACAAATACTTAATGTGTTGATCTAACGCATAAATGGAAAACAAGAAAGTGGGCTCTGTTTTGGCAGCAAGTAAATGTGAGTGTCTTCTACTGCAACACCACTTATTTATACGTGGCCACAAACCTTTTCATGAAGCATTATACCTTTTACCCAACAAGTATGTTCTTTCTAAGTGACACCTATTTAATCAAGCATTGCATCACTTCCCAAATGACACCGATTTAGCCAAGCATTGCATCACTTCCTATATGTTACCTTTTCAACAACCCATTGCAACTGTTCGTAATCTTTGCAACTAATCCTACGGGAAACAAGTGGACCGAAACGGAACCCCGAACCCGAGTATTATTATGTCTAAAATAATCATATCCATAAGGGTACTGTTCCTTCTTTCTACCACTCCATTTTGCCGAGGGTTGTATGGCATGGTATTCAAATGGCGTATCCCATTTTCCTTGCAAAAATCTTCAAATGGATACTCACCACCTCTATCCGTGTTAAGTCCCTTTACAGGTCTCCCTAATTGGGTCTCAACTTCTTTCTTAAACTCTTTGAATTTTTCAAGTGCTTCAGACTTATGTGTAAGCAAATATATATATATATATATATCCATATCTTGAAAAATCATCCATAAGGGTGATAAAATATCACATTCCTCGATGTGTCATAACCCTCAAAGGTCCACATGTATTGGAGTGAACAATTTCTAACAATTCTTTTGTGTTCCAACTCTTTTTAAAAGGTTCCTTAGTCATTTTACCAAGAACGCAAGGTTCACATATGCCAAAATCTACTTTTTCAAAATTGGGCAACAAACCAGTATTCCCCTTAACAACTTGTCTTTGTTAATATGTCCTAATCTTAAACGCCAAGTATAAGGACTAATAAAAGTAGACACAAGCAAGTAAGAAGAAACAGATGTGTTATTATCAAGCATAACTTGATACATGCCATCCACCTTCTTCCCCCTCACAATAACATAGCCATCCTTCCTAATAGTTACATGGCTGAAGGCAAACTTAATTTCATAACCCTTCTCATCAAGCATAGACACTGAGATGAGGTTCCTTCATTCTGATAGTAGGTGCATAGAAAACATTATGAAGAACAAAACAAGCACCATTACACCAATCACAACACCAAGGACATCACAGTAGGTGTTATTTTCTATGAACAATCTATGCTCTCCTAGGGACATTGCAGACATCTTAACAAAAGCGTCACAAGATTTGCACACGTGCCTTGTTGCCCAAGAGTCAACCCACTAATCACAATTAGTTGGTTCAATGATCATGGCTTCCGATAAAGTGAGAACCTTTTCCTTGGAGTCATCCTTTGGACCATCATCTGCGCCGTCATTGCTTTTTTGCCCACTTCGGACATGCAGCCTTATAATGGCCAATTTCGCCACAACTGAAGCATGCTCCCTTTTTGCCCTTTTTCTTTCCATGCTTGAAATGCTACTTATTCTTGAACTGATTCCCATGCTTGAATTGCTTTCCTTTGACATCGTGCGGCCCTTTTTCCTTTTTGGTGGGTCTCCCACTATCTTCTGCAACCATGAGGTTTGAGCACTTGCGATGCTTCTTTCTCTCCTCCTCAAGTGCTAAAATTGCTGGTAATGTATCCATAGTCAAAACTTGACCCGAGCAATTAATCGCAGTGACAACAGAGTCCCAACTCGGAGGGAGATTATTAAGTATGGTAGACGCTTGCATTTTGTCAGAGATGGTATTTCCAGCCACCAACAAATCTTTAGAAATGAGAGCCATATGATTCACATGGTCCACCACACTTCAATCCTCTGACATGGTTAAGCCATTGAACTTATCAAGCAAAAGTTGCACATAGGTGTCGTATTTCCCTCCATATTTTTGCTCTAAAGCACGTAAAATTTCTTTGGCTGCCTTGATGTCCTCAACAAAGGAATCAAATCATCTTGCATGTGACTCAAAAGAGCAGCTTTAGCAAGGTCATTATCCTCCTCCCATTTTGCTGCAGTTCTCTTGGAGGCATCATTAGTTCCGGAAGCCTTTTCGGCAGAAGTCACGAAGAATGTTGTCTTGTATCAACAACTAAGACATACGTCTTTTCCAAATGGGGTAGTTAAGCCCATTCAGTTTTTCCATCTTAGAAGCATCAATTGAAACAATTTTTGAAGCCATTGGAACAATTGAAAAACAAAAGTAGAAGTACTGACCGAATGAATGTGGACTGAAAAAATATCCCAACAAACTGAATACGCACACTTGTCTTCTTTCTAAAAACCTGGCTTTGATACCACTGTTGGCCCCAATTAAAAACCGAGATCAATCCGAACCGCCGTAAGGCTGGGAATCATGTCGGATGTAGTAGCAAAGAAGACAAACAAATACTCAATGTGTTGATTTAAGGCATAAATGGAAAACAAAGAAGTGGGCTCTGTTTTGGTGGCAAGTAAATGTGCGTGTCTTCTACTGCAACACCACTTATTTATACTTGGCCACAAGTCTCTTCATGAAGCATTATACCTTTTGCCCAACAGGTGTGTTGTTTCTAAGTGACCACCTATGTAATCAAGCATTGCATCACTTTCCAAATGACACCTATTTAGCCAAGCATTGCATCACTTCCTATATGTTACCTTTTCAACAACCATTGCAACTGTTCATAATCTTTGCAACTAATCCTACGGGAAACAAGTGGACCGAAGCAGAACCCCGAACCCGAGTATTATTATATCTAAAATAATCACATAATCCAACAAGAACAAGAACAAAGTGAGTAGAAGAATGTGTCAGCCATGATTTCTTTTTGCAAGTAGACTACAAGTCTATTGGATTAGAACTTAAAAGCACTAGTCTTTTGTTAATATCCAGCTTGGAATGACTTATTTTGCTTGTAATATAATCTCGAACAAATGCTGGATGCAAGGTTGTATCTTGTGTATTTTGGATGGTTTGATAACCAAACTAGTTTATAGTTTTATGTATCTAAACTCTGTGCCTTTTGTTATGTTATTGTAAACCTCATTTTGGTATGGTGAAATAGAAAGGATATAAAATTCTGAAAAACTGGAGCATCAACATGCTATCAAATGTCTTAAAAGACAGGTGAAGAAGAGTACCATGGTGTGATAATGTAGACAGGAAACTAATGAATCGTGCTAATCTATGTCTTCATTACTAAATTGAACTTTGTAACAAACTCAATATTTCTAAGCACTTTCTTGGCCGTAACAGACTACCAATCTCATGCTCATTAGTCATCACATTGGTGGACTCGAAGACTCCTTATAGCTTGAAGGTACTTACAAATTACAAGGTATGTCGTGTGTCCCAATTTTCTTAGTCCATATTCTCTATCTAAGCAAACTTGTGACCGTACTCAATTTTTTTTGGAGTATAAAAATCAAAGTTTTTAAGTATATAATTACATATACATAATAAAACTATTTAGGAAACTAGGAGGCGTATCCCCGTATCCGTGTCCAAATTTACACGTATCCACGAATCCTCTACTTTCATGAGGTACCCGACCCTTAGATATACACCCGTATCCGTGTAACATAGACCCTCACATATGTACTCTCCCACTTTCATTAATATCTACCGGTTAGGAGAGAGCGAGAGAGTATGAAAATATATAAGCCATGTTACTCCAAAGAAACGTCCGCCTCATATGAAAGGCTTAAAATATGTATACAAGGCGCACGTTGTGCGATCACCTCTCATACAAGGTGTACATCCCCGGACGGTAAAGCACAATCCAGAAAGCCTAGAGGCATTTTTTGGATGCTTAGCCTTGATACACCCACGAGGTGAGTCCTAAATTATTCTTTGAAAAGAATCATTGCCACTATATAAGACAGAATTGATCTCCTATGCCAAACCACTATTACCAAATCTACAGATGCTAAACGAAAAATTTGGAGGTGAATTTTGAAAAAACAACAGCTGAATACAGGCGTTAACTGAATCAATCAAATTTTTTTGGGTGGTAAGGATATTGTAAAACAAGTAATCAAGCACAACCACCCTTGGGCTTGCCCCAGCGGAAGTGGAAGGGCTTTGCCTAGATTTGGGCAGGGTTCGACTCCTCTCCAGGGCGGTACCATGATTTATCTTGCAGGTCAGGCGGTGGTTTGTTTCGGGTTGCCTGGAGTTTTATGCCATACCGGTTTCAATTTGTGACCCTACTGTGGTGTGGTTCCTTCGTGAACAGGGGGAAAAAAACCAAGCACATAAAAGTAGAATTCAGCATAACTGAGCAAGAAATTCACCCAATTTGATCTAAAGAAGCCAAATCCACAAATAATCAAGCGTTGAATGGGACGCGATCATGCCAAATTTCACGGTGAGATCACCGATCATACGGGAAAAGAAAACCCGTAAAACACTCCAAAAAAAAAAACTCGATGAATTGTGAAGTAAGAAGAAGAAGAAAGGAAGAAGATGATTGACCTGTACTTCTGCTGGCCGTGAGCTTGAACTTCAGCCTGGTACTTGGTCTTACACGTGTCCAGTGGGTACAAGATCGTTGTGCTCAGCAGAGCTCCAATCGCCCCTGACGTCGCCTCTGATAGGGATTCCAAATCCACACTCATCGTTCTCTCTTTCTCTCTCTCTCTCTCTCCTTTTGTTATGTACTGATCACGGAGATCAAAATTAATTTGTGATGAATACGTAGGTTACCGTTAGAGAGATTTTAGACGGGGATCGCAGAGAGAGAAAAGTGGTTTTGAGGAGGCGTGGTGGAATGTTGGATCGTAGGTAGAGACGTGGGGGTTCCTGTAAGAGGGGAGAGAGAGAGAGAGAGAGAGAGAGAGAGAGAGATGGGTAGGCAGGAAATTGAATGAGAATGCATGTTTGTTAAAGAAAGCGACGGCGAGAGAAAGAGACCAAAAGGATGACGTCTCCTCGGGATTTGAAAAAACGTGAAACTTGGCACTCACCGTCCTGGTAGTGTTTATTTTCGTGGCTTTTCTTACCGGTCCTCTAAATGTACGATTTTTGTTCAATGACACCCTTGTTGATTAACGACATGACAAATTTGTGGACTATTAATTTAGAGAGGTGCTACCCCGCCCCCACACCAACCCCCCCCCCCCAACCAAAACCCGGCCGGCCCCCCACACCCAAAACATTCCGGCCCCCTCCCCTCTTAAAACACTCTCACTTTTTAATTTTTGTTTTTATTTAATTAATTTTATCTTAATTTATTTAATTTCTATAAATACACCGGAACAAAAAATCGGATATTTTTTATCATTTTATTTTAAATGGTCATAATGAATTTTTTGTTCTAAAACCTTTCAACAAACACTGTAAAATTCATTATTTAGTTTCAAGACTCTCTTAGGGTGTCCATTAAAAGGGCTTGGAGGCAAAAATTTATTATGACAATTTAAGATGAAATGGTCAAAAAAATAACATCTTTACACCGATTCAAACGGATTGAAAATTGAAACACATATTTTTATAAGAATATTTTTATTAGACTTGAACCTAGAATTAGACTTGAACCATGGAGCAAATATGAGATGGGGGGGGGGGTCCGGCCATATGGGGTGGGGAGAGACCATTTGTCAAGCTAAAAACTCATTATTTAAGGGGGCCCGGCCATATGGGATGGGGAGAGAGGTCCTCATTTTCCTATAAATAGGACCATTTGTCAAGCCATTCAATTCACACCTTAAATCTCCCCAACTTTTATCTCTAGAAACCTTGTGTTTGTTCTTTGTTCTTCATATTCTTGAGTTTCTTCTTGAGTTATTCAAGAAACGCAACCCAAGGCCACCACCACCCGACCAGCCTCTCGATCAAAAAACTTTAGTAGTTTAGTTAAGATTTATTTTCGAGAGAAAAAGAAAGTCTTTTCTTTTTTCTTTCGAAGTTACCGTAAGCTTACCGTAAGAAATTACTTCGTTCGATAGCCACATTCACCTTCCGTAAGCTACTCTAACCTTCCGTTTTTCTTTTTGTGTTTAAAAATGCATGCTAAGTTAAAGTACTAAAAAAACTAGCAAATTTATTCTACTAAAATTATTGGTCTAAAGCATAAGTGGTTTCAACTCCAAAGGTGTCCGTCCATGTGACATTATGCTTTACGATCTTTTTTACGACTGTGGAGTAACCCGAGGCTAACACCCTTGAAAGTTTGTCAACAAGTCTGGCTTCGTACCGACTAAGGAAGGAATGGTGATTCTAACTGGACTCGTCCGACCATCCGACCTGGGACTTTCCTGGTTATTTCTATGTCAAACATAATCCACAAAATTTAGAATAATGATTTTCGGTGAAAATTTAGCATGGTTACTTAGGCTTCCTCACAAACTGTGTATCTGTCAAATTTTTAAGGAACGTTGCAGCGGAAAGTCTGGGGCGGAACAATGGATGACTACAACTTTTCAATTTCAGATAGTTGGTCATTTGAGAATAATGTTCGTAGTGAGGAGAACGTCTCCCACAATAGTCGCGATTATACACCAGAATTTACCACCGACCAGGTTAGTCTTTATTGTTATTGTATTGCATATTCGTTATTTATGTTAAGAATGGTTAATGTTGTATTTATCTATATATATATATATATTCTTTTTTTTTTTTATAGATTTTTAAAAGTAGAGAAAATATGTTAGCTTGGACGCGGAGCGTTGGACTAAAATATGGTATTGTGGTGGTTATTTTAAATTCTGCTAAGTTAAAAGGCGGCAAACTGCCGAAGTGCATTCTTGGTTGTGAAAGAGGAGAAAAGTACGAACCGCCACGGAATCTAGTTGAAGGGCAATCCTTGCAAAGAAACACTGGGACTAGAAAATGCGATTGCCCATTTCAACTACGCGGTATACCACAACATCCATACGGTATCAGGTGGGGTTTAGAGGTTATTAATGGTGTTCATAACTATGAAATAGCAAAATATATTGAGGGCCACGAGTACCCGTCAAGGCTAAAATCATTAGAGAAACAATTTGTGGTTGAAATGGCCAACAGTACCGCGCCTCGCGAGATTCTTAATATTTTGAAGCAAAAAGACCCTTCAAACACTACGGGAATCAAGAGCATTTATAACGCCATTTTTGCAAACAAAGCAGCCAAACTGGACGGTCTAACTCCTATTCAGTATGTCATAAATCAATTACTTAAGAACAATTACCTCCATCAATTTCTTACAAATCCAGATACCAACGAAATCACAGATATTATTTGGGTTCATCCTACGAGTCTAGAGCTATCTGTCAACTTTCCGTCTGTACTGATCATTGATGCTGTAACGCCCCGATTTTCGGAAATAAAATCGAAGGTATAAAATATTGATTTTTGAAATTTTACTAAATTAAATTCAAAGTCCCAAATGGATAATTCATCTTAAAGATTCATCTATTACAAACCATTGTGAAAAATACTGTAAATAGTCTTCGTGGTAATAATCTAGACAAAATAACAGAGCTGTCTTCTAAGATCGATACGGATCCCAAGCGTATATTGGCTCAGTCTCTATATCCGGATTCATCTCTAGGTAATATCGCCCTCCTTCAGGGTCCTGAGTCTCCACCTGATTTTCTGCAAAATCTGACACGGATGCCAGACAATCCGTACCTGAGTGAAAAAGTTCACCCCGTAATATAATCTAACCCAATCACCCCTCCTTACATTACAGCTAGCAGGTAACGATATATCATCAATGCAGAAAAGTAAAAGACTCATAAATCTATTCATTATCGATCGATGGCCTAACAACAAGGAAAATCTAGTCATACCCAGACCATAACTAGGGTTTGCCTATCTTAATCACCACATCAAAATCACCATGGAACTCCCACCAGTTCTATCATCACAAAACATCGCTGGACCATCTACCAGGTTTTATCAAAACATCACTGGGCTTACTTTGCCAGGTTTTATCATCAGAAAACACCACTGACCAACCGTCAGGTTTTATCATCGCAAAACGTCACTGACCAACCGTTAGGTTTTATCATCGTAAAACGTCACTGACGAACCGTCAGGTTTTACTGTCACAAAATATCGCTGGACCTCTGTCAGGTTTTATCATCGGAAGATATCTCTGGCCCTATCCGCCAGGTTTTATCATTACAAAACATCTCTGAACTACCTGCCAGGTTTTATCAAAACATCACTGGACTACCCGCCAGGTTTTATCAAAACATCACTGGGCTTACTTTGCCAGGTTTTATCATCAGAAATCATTACTGGACTACCTGCCAGGTTTTATATCATCACTGGACTTCCGCCAGTTTCAATTCATTACTGGGCTTACTTTGCCAGTTTCAAATCATCACATACAACTCATCACATCTCAACATCCTGCCTGCAGGCAGATCTAAAAATAAACTTTCCAATTTATCCATTACGTAGCACTGTCTAAGTGAACTCTATTTGCATACCACCCCATGTCTCGAGGTTCCAATCTAACGTATCAATCACAAAACGGAGCAGTGTACAAATAATCACAATGATAATTGAAATAAATAATAAGCATAGAAATCACGTAACTTTTTATGAATGGGCCGTTGCCCTTAATCTTGTATGGCCAATAAGTAAATAATGAAATAGAACTTTTATAAAAAATTTAATAAAATATTTTCTAGGCTCTTATTAATTATTTCTAAATAATTAGATTAATTAAAAGCTAATTAAATGCATTAATTAGATAAAAATATTAGAATAATTAATCATGACCTATTAAGAGTCCTAAAGGTCCTATACAAGCAGTTGAATGTCAAAAGTTGGGTTCGAAGGGTCGAAGAGTTAAATTATATGAAAACGTTAATTAAAATAACCGAAAGTGAAGTAAATAGACAATAAATAATTAATTATAAAAATAAATATTGAGACTGACATAATTTCATATTTGGACAGTGAGAAGTCTAAATAAAATTATTCGGGCATTAATAATAATGTTTATAAAGTCGTAAAGTAATTTTTATTGGAATTACTTTAAAAATAATATTAAATAGTGAATTAAATAAAAAAAATATTTAATTTGACAAGTTACTGTATTTGAGATGTAGGGAGTCTAAAAAAATTAGTTGGAATGTTAAAACGTTGGTTGAAAGGTCGTAACTAATTTTCGTTTGTAAACGTTGAACGATAACTAACAAATAATTTAATAAATATATAAATAAATAAAAATATATGAACTTAACAAGTTATGATCTTTGAGGTGTGAAAAGTCTAGAAAAATTAGTTCGGGGGTCGAAAACGGTGTTCGGGAGGTCGCAAAACACGTTTGAAACAAAACAGTCCAAACCGCAAGGTCTAACCGGTTGACCTTGTAGGGGAGCATTCCAGCCGCAACCTTGCGTCTGGTTCTTGCGGCCCGCACCTTGCGGCCGCAAGGTTCAAAGCAGATTTCGTTTTTTTATTTTTTTGGCTCGGTTTCGATGCATGGTTCCATTTAGGCTATTGGGTTATGCATAAAAACATTAAATGTACTTAGAAAAGTAGTTGGGAGATATTATACTACCTCGAATTGGATCGGATTGAATTAAAAACGAATTTTGAATTTTTGGGAAGAAAGCTTCGGTTTCTTTGATCGAGGAATCTTGGGATCAAATTGGATGATGTTTGGCGATGCTAGGGGTCGTAAGAAGGGATTAGAATGATCAATTCGGGTTTTGGTTGGTTCTTGATCACAAACCCACTTTTCTCTCTCTTTCTTTCTCTCTCTAAAACTCCATGGATTGGAGTTTCGTTTTCTCCTGTTTTTCTCTCTTTTCTGGACTGGTGGGGCGTGAGGAATTTCGTGGTGAGCCCTAGGGTCGACGTACTAGGGTATATATAGGAGAATTTTGGAGAGTTTCGATTAAAAATGGATTTAGAGAAGTTGTATTCTATAGGGCTTCGTAATGGGCGAATTTGGGACGAGATACATTAAGGAAGGAAGTAGAAATTGAGTAGGAGAGGGAATGATGGCAAGTATTGCATGCATGCATGTAATTTAAATAAAATAAAAGTAAGATAATTAATATAAGATAATTATATATTCATTAGGGAAATAATTTTATTATTATGATTAATATATATTTTTATGATATTATTAATGCTATTAATAGTATTAACTCTATTATTTTAAAAAAAAATAGGGTCGAAAATCCGGGTTGTTACAGATGCCACGTACAAGACCAATGAGTATTGATTACCACTATTGGAGGTTGTGGGTGTCACATCCACATGGCGAACTTACTCGCTTATGTTCGCTTATCTTAGTAATGAGAGAGAAGAGACATTGACATGGGCATTGGATAACTTAAAAAATTGGATGCTTCAAAAGGGGGCATCGATGCCATTGGTATTTGTTTCTGATCGGGATTTAGCGCTTATGAACGCCATTCAAGCATGTTTCCCCACGGCACGTCACATTCTGTGTATTTGGCACATAAATCGGTGCGTCATGAAGAACTGCAGCCGTGTGCTTGCTCCGGAATAGAAGCGCTTCATCACGTCATGGCACTCGCTTATCAATTCATCTACACCTTCGTCTTTCGAACATAAGTGGCAAGCCATGTGCTACGATTTTCGCCAGCTCCCATATGTCATAACTTACCCGTGGCAAACATGGTTAATGTCGTACAAAGAGCGGTTTGTTTCAGCATGGACAGATACATGTATGCACCTCGGAAGCAATTCAAGTCAAAAGTATAATCGCTTTTTGACTTTACTTTTAAAATTTTGTGCATTTCTCTACTACACTAAGGAATACTTTTTGATACTTTCCTATTTAAACATAGTGCATTATTCTATTACAGGGCAGAGTCTGCACATGCGAGGCTAAAGCTATATTTGGGGGATACCATGTCATCGCTACAAACATCTTTTGATAAAATACACAAGATGTTGAAAAATCAGTTCAGGGAAATTAAGAAGTCGTTCGAGAAATCATTGAACATTCCACGCCACAAACAATTACGTGACGACATTTTTGATCAGGTAAGATGTCGCATTTCATTAGAGGCAATGGAGTTCATACATGATCAACTAGAAACCACTTTAGAAGTATCCCCCCACATTGTTGGCTATTGCAACTGTACGATCAAAATCACACACGGATTGCCATGCATGCACGATCTTGCATATTATCGTTCCATTTCAACTCCAATTCCGCTATGGAGTATCCACGCTCATTGGACTAGATTGTCTATGCACGCAACCGAGTTTAATGAGGAGGGAACACGACCTGACAGGACATCTCAGGTCGTTGAGATATTAGATGGGATGGATCCACCGATGCGAGAGCATATCATAGATAGGATTATCGATATGGCAGATCCATCTCGTAGCACAGTTCGACCTCCATCGTACAACACAGAACATAGAGGTCGACCTACAGGTAGAGATGAGCAAAGTACACGTCGCATACCTTCTTTCTCAGAAGCATCCACTTCAGGATCTAGGACTGCAACATCGCGAATGAGAGGGAGAGGGAGACGTGGGAGGGGTTCGGGGGTTCGCAACACTCAATTTATAGTTCCACCCATCCCTGATCGCTACATTCAGCGATTACCTCAGGCTTATCGGCGTTATATTTCCCACACTGTTGACGTGCTTAGTGATGGTTATTGTGGATTCAGGGCGATAGCTACACTAATCGGGTATAGTGAAAATGATTGGAGTCGAGTACGAGAGGAACTTATTGAAGAGATTCGACAAAATTATTATCTATACAGTGTGATTTATCCAGCACATGATTGGGCAAAGCGTCTACTAATTTTACTGGATTGGTTCGAGCCTACGGCACCAAAGGAACATTGGATGGAGGCTATGACTTTGGAAATTGTCATCGCAACAAGGTACAACCTTGTACTGCATTCATTTGATGAGGATGTTAACGGTTGTTTTACTCATTTGCCATTGAGGTCCCCTCCAGTTCCGATCGAATGCCGCCGAGAAATTGCTATTGCCTGTGTTAATAACAATCACTTTGTGCAAGTGCTCTTACAACCTCATTACCCTGTACCACCTATCCCAACCTGGTGGGAGGAGAATGCATCGGACGAAGCTAAAGGTTGGGCTGCCAGTTATGGAACACGTTTGCAATTGTGGTACGAAGTAATGAGGATAAACACGCCGGGAGCAGCATTTGGAGGAGATATTGATTAGAATTTGTGTTCTTATGTATTTTCATGTTTTCACAATATGTACTCAATTATAATAAAATGAAATTTTATTTCAATTTATTATTGTTCATGATAAGTTATTTTTATTATTCATTGTTAAGACTAATTATTTAACTAATTAAAATAATATAAATTTATTAAGTATAAAGTCAATTTTAATTGAAAATAGGATTTGAGTTAACCAAAAAAAAATAAAAGAAGGGAGGTAAATGGGAAAAGAAACAAATAAAGAATATAATTGAAAATTTTAAAAAAAAAGATTCAAAGTGGAAGGAAAGAAAAGGAAATAACGAGAAAATAAACGGAAAAAAAAAATCTAACCGAAAAGAAACAAAAGAAAATAAAGAGGAAAAAATAGATTAAAAAAAAAAAAAAACTAAATGGCTGAAGGGGGGACCAAGAGAAGGGAAGGAGGGGGGGGGGGATGGTAATAGGGGAAATGGGGCATGGGGGGGGGGGGGGGGGGGGGGGGAGTAGCAATTTGCTTAATTTATCTTAACGACGTATGCCAAAATATTTTTAGAAAATATCAGAGATGAAACCCAAAAAATCTGCTTTTGGGTTTACTGGTTATTTGTAAAAAAAATTGGATTTTTCGACTCCTCTTATTAACATGAATCAATAAGCCACAAACGCTCAAAAAGCTTGCGGGACACAACCAGACTACCAGAGTATGCTAAGATGGATGAGAGTCTTCATTGCGGAGGTGACGGAAAATCATTATGTATCACTGTCTCTTTGAAGCACAATAGAGTTGTAGAAGATGGGTTACGCGCAAGACTACTTACGTGTAGTTATCCGCGACCTAGAGAGATGCGATTGGTCGATGACTAGTCAAAAGGGGAAGAGAGGAGGTCTTACGAGGAGAAGGAGTGGGAGCAAGAGGTACGGGAAGAACAGAGGCAGCGTGTCCCTTTTGTTTTCCGCGCGGTACTCAACCTTTTCCAGATTTAAGCTAGTGAGGCCACCCCGTCTATCTAAGGAAGAATGTTCTCCTTCCTCAAATTCAGTGCTCACTCACTTTTTTCCAGAAAACGGTCGTCATCAAGCATTGAGAATGTCAGGGGTATTTATAGGGCACCTGGGCCTAGGTCAAGCCCAGGACGACGCTCCTATTAATTCCTGACACGTGTCCCTCCTGTACCTCCTGGCCTTGAGAAAACTTACCCTTCCGCGGACGTCTTTCCGTGGGAAGGCTCGTTTTCCCGCGGCGACTCCTCCAACTCCAAACCACCAAGCCGCAAGCAATCCCCCAATTCCCGTTGGAGCGAGGTCGCGACCTGCAACGATCGTTCCTTCTCCACGGGGTTTCCTCTGGGCCTAGGATGGAGACCCCACGGTTTGGTTTCCAAGGGAGGGCCTCCCCGTAATCGCGAAATCAAGGAGACTCGTGGAATGTTAGCATAAATTCCGCTGTTGACATCAACGTGTGGGGTCCGCGGATGGTCTCGTCTTTCCGCGGACGCCTTTCCGCGGAGACTTTTCTGCGAAGGCGACTGTTGGCTTTGTCTGTACACGCGTCTTTGTTTTATAGAGTGGTCAACCATTCTTCTTACGCGGGTCCCACCACCACGTGTCTGTCCGCTATTGCAGGGTCAAATAGTCGTCTCGAACGGTGAGCTAGCAACTCTGACCGCACTTACAAGAGTTACGATGTGGTAGAAGCTATGTGTGACTGTGTGTGTTGAAGATGAACCACATAGAATCAGGGGGTGTTTCGGATTCTAAAATAAGGAACTTTTAGAGAATGAATGTAATTTCAAGCTCAAAACTTATATGTTTACGCAAAAAAATTTCTTACCAATATGGATCTTGTTTGATATATATTTCATTGAGATTTTTTAAATGGTGAAAAAAAAATTTCAAATATTATTTTTCGTTTTCATTATATTTGAGTTTGAAATGACATTTTTTTTTAAAAACAATGTTTAAAAAGAAAGCGGAACGGCACCTCAATTCTACAAAGTTGAACAAATTTTATTCCTCACGTGATATATTCACAAGAGTTTTAAATGTTCAGCAACTCTCTGAACAGCCAATACAACTCTCAGATCTAATCTTTGAACAACGCTCACATACATGTTTATTTTTGTTGAAGAAATAATTTTGGAACAATGATTTACCAAAGAATATATTTTTAAGGCGTAAATACCTAAATTCGTGGACACCGAGAGCCCCATTGGGTATTTTGGTTTTGGATTTGTAATTATTACATTATTTATCTTCAATCATTACTCTCATTTTTTTCTGTCTATTTCTAATCATTACTCTTATTTTCAATTATTACTCTACTTTTCTATATATTCATTATCTATAAATCTAAATTCAAAATACCCAAAAACGAACAAGGTCCAAGTGTTTATCTTCTCTATGAACTCTCTCCCTCTCTCTGACACACACATTCAACCAATAGCCAATTAAGATATTGAAATCCTAATTTGTGAATGCATTTCTCCAAGTTCATTTTTCAATCTCAAACCTCGTTTTTCTTTAATAAAAAACGAATCAAACTAGATAATGTCCAAGTCCAAAGTGTTATCGCTGTAGGCTAAAAAAACGTACAAGTTTTAGGAGCCCCTTATATTGTGATACCTATTATTAAAGTCTGAAAAGCTTGTAAATAATGAAATACACACGGTGTTTTAGATTTTTTGTTTGCTGTGAAAAAGCTTAATTCTACAAGCGTAAATGTTTGAGGATATACTGTGCAAAGCTAGAAATAAAATATTTGAAATATGAAAGGGACTTCCGATAACATTCAGTGCGCCGACGTATTAGTATTTTCTGCTGTTAAATTTCCAGGCAAAGTGGCTTTTCTGCTGTTAAAAATTTTGACTTATTTTTGTCTTTTAAAAAAATTATGAATTTCAATCATTTTTTTTTAAACTTTCCAATACCTCTCAACGAAACAAATCAATAAGTCACAAAAAAATGGACACAAAATTAACAAATATAATTTTTTTTTGAATGAAGGCAAAAAAATATATGTTATTTTGACTTAAGTTTGACGCAAAATTAATAAATACAAAAAAAAATTAAATAAAGACATAAAAATAAGTCATTTTGACTTATTGACCCAAAACTAGCCAAATGACATTCCTACTTTAGAAATGTTTTCATGTTTGAACTTTTCAAAGACGTGCGGAACCTTACTTTCGTCTAGAGATGTAAATGAACCGAGCAGATCGCGAGCTCAACTCAGCTCGGCTCGTTAACACTTGACTCGACTCATTTAGTGAATGAGTCGATTAAAGAGGTTCGCGTAGTAAATGACTAAGCTCGGCTCATTAAGACTTAAGCCGAGCTCGAGCTCAAGTTTTTGGCTCGTTTAATAAATGAGCCAAGTTTGAGTTCGACGAAGCTCAGTGCCTTTGTTTTGCTGAGAAAAAAAAAGATAAAGAAGACAAATACTAAGCCCAGTTTCCGTTACGGTTCTTATTTTTTAAGTATATATTTTTTGTTTGATGAGACAAACTGTTCTCTTACAAGACATCACCATTAATTCAAAAAATAAGGTGTTTTCCACTAAGCAAAATTTCATATTCAAATTCTTTTATTGTTAGTAAGTTTTGTATCAAACTTTTGTGAATTATTGATTATTGATTCATATCAACGAGACAAATCGGAAGAGTAATTTTTTTTGCCTTTTACCCAAATAATTTGGGAAATAACCACATTTCTTTTTTAGCTAAAAAGTGAATATTTTTCAAAATAGTTGGGTAAAGGCAAAAAAAAATCACTTTTTCTATTTGTCAATAATCTATAGAAATTTGGCACAAAATTAACAAACATGAAAACAAATCAAAGTAAGGACAAAAGGTGCTAAAAGTTAAACGGAACACAGCCTAAGTACTTAGAAAAATAAGTACTTAGGTTTTGTTCCACGTACTTAGACCCTCGTCCACTTAACTTTTTGTTCTTATTCAAATTTTTTTTTTTACGTTAGTTAGTTTTGCATCAATTTTTTGGGAATTATTGATTCGTATCGACAAGACAAATCGAAAAAGCAATTTTTTTTACTTTTACTCAAATATTTTGAGAAATAACCATTTTAACCAAAAAAAATGTTTTTCTTATAATTTTTTTATCTGCCTTAAAAATGATTATTTCTCAAACAGTTTGCTAAAATTAAAATAAGTGGAACAAAACCCTTACCATCTCATCTCATGTATTTACCTCCATCCGGATTTAATAATGCCTAGTTCTATTTTAACCGGTTAAAAAATGGGTTATATTTTTTAATCCGTAATGAATTTTATATCAAATATGGATTTTACTTGATAAATCTTGATTAGTTATTTAATATAATATTTTTGAAATCACGTTAAACGTTATAAATTGAAAAATATAATTGATTAAAAAATAATACAAACTCAACAAAGAAGACTATTAAATCCGGACGGAGGTAGCAAAGGACAACACTCCAACGGTTTCAGCTACCTTCAATGAAACCAAAACCTATTTGAATTCCAGTATCTTCTTCCCCAAGCATGTCAACCCACCGCTTTATATTTCCCCACCGCTTTACTCCATCCATTCACTTTTTACTTCCCCAGCGCCTAGGGTTTTTGCCATCAAATCAATAAAGTTATCAGGGTTTTAGACGCCGTACAGTGTGAATGGCTGGAGGTGGCGCAGACGCCGGGAGCGGCGTTCGCATCGTCGTCGCAGGCGGTAGAGGCACCGGGAAATCGAGCTTGATTGCTACTGCGGCGGCCCGTACGTTTCCGATAAATGTCCCCTCGTTGTTGCCGCCGACGAGGCTGCCCGATGATTTGTACCCTGATCGGGTCCCCGTCACGATTATCGATACGTCTTCTTGGTCTCTCTCTCTCTCTCTCTCTCTCTCTCTCTCTATGTATATATAACTGTATGTGTGCCTCTCTTTCTTCGACTGTTTTCATTCTTGCCATCACCTTTTTGCTTGAGCGAGCCTGTGGCAAACGAACTTCGTTGTGCATACCTAAGTCAACTAATGAGCGTGGGTTAGCGCGAGTGCGAGATTGAAAGTGCCAGCGGAAAGCGAGAATTGGGAGCGGGACATAGGGTACTACTGAAGGATTCTGTGACTAAGGTGCATAATAGAAATTAATGTTTGTTGTAGCTGAAATTCAGGTAAAATCAGATAAATGGAAAGCATGAATTAAAGAAATATCAAAATGGAGCTGCTGCTTCTTCTTCTTCTTTTTTTTTTTTTGAACTACTCGGTGTTTTTAAAATTTTTGAGGTGTTTTTGGCTCGTAGCCGAGGTTTGGCCCTAGGTTCGAGATAGGAAAAACAATCTACTGGTTTGTAAGTCCCAGTATGTGTTTGTTTTTGGGTCTGGTTGATTTGGTTAGTGATTTGTTGGTGACGTTATTTGTATTTTTGTTGTCTGGTTGATCTTCTTTAGAATAATTTCAGCAACCCTTGAGCTCAAATATTAATGCGTGTGTGATGTTCTTGAATTCAGTATTGAGCATGGAGGAAAACTGGCCGAAGAACTTAAACGGGCTGATGCAGTCGTGCTTACTTATGCGTGACTTGACCGGTTGAGTACTTTTTGGCTTCCCGGTTGAGTACTTTTTGGCTTCCCGAACTTCGTCGATTAGAGGTGTGTGCATTAAGGTTTAGTTAGCTCATTACAGTGAACAGGCTTCGTTTCTGTCTTATGGTTTATGCACTAAGGTTTAGTTAGCTCGTTACAATGAACAGGCCTTGTTTCTGTCTTATGTGTTTTGTCTTTCATTCTTTCCATCTTTTTGGGGTTGCTATAATTAAGTGGTGGTTATAACTGAGCAGGTAAAGGTGCCAGTTATAGTAGTGGGTTGCAAGCTGGATTTGAGGGATGACAAACATCCATTGAATTTGGAGCAGGTTATGTCGGCAATAATGCAACAGTTTCGGGAGATTGAAACTTGTATTGATTGTTCAGCCTTTAAACAAATTCAGGTACTGCTTCTTGTGATATTTGGGCTACATTTGGAATTAATATGCTTATATCTCTTATCTTATACAAATATCTGGCATGGTTTTGGTTCCGTTCACATAATGTTCTCTCTTTTGCATTGTTGAGACATGGGTCTTGCAGGTGCACAACAATTCCAGTCTGATATTCTTTATGTATTGGAGAGAGTGAAGCATTTTTGTCTGTCTTCCTGAGATATATACTATTTGCATTTGTGGATCTGCATATTCAGAATCTGCTAATTATACTCATTTCAAGCTTATGACAATGCTTTGTACAATTCATTATTATGCACCATCCAAATAGTTCTTACTCTGGCTGGTGATTAAGACTCTATTTTTGAAGGAATCTGTGGTGGTATCATCTATGTTCTGCTCATCATTTCTTAGAACTTTGGCATTTCTCCATTTTCAGGTCCCTGGAGTTTTCTACTATGCTCAAAAAGCTGTACTTCATCCAATAGCTCCACTATTTGATCAGGAAGCACAAACTCTGAAGCCTCAATTTGCGAGGGCATTAAAGCAGATATTTATTCTTTGTGACCACGATAGGGATGGTGCACTCAGTGATGCAGAGTTGAATGATTTTCAGGTCCTTATTCTTTTTCATGTGGGGGTGAAGATATGCGAATGCGTCGAACTTATGTGCATGTATGGGATGTATACATATTAATGTTGAAGTTTGTTCACTTGCGGGGACCCTTTTATGACTTTTTATAAGGATCTGATTTTTATTTTTACCGCCTTACTCGATTTTGAGAATGACATTATAATGATTATAAACAGGTCAAATGTTTCAATGCTCCACTACAACCTTCTGAAATAGTCGGTGTTATGCGGGTTGTGCAAGAAAAACTACCTGAAGGTGTCAATGACCGTGGACTTACTTTCAAGGGGTTCCTCTTTCTCAATGCACTATTCCTAGAGAAGGACCTGCTTAAAACAACATGGACTGTTCTAAGGAAATTCGGATACAACAATGATATCAGACTAAGTGATGATCATCTCCCACCTCCAGTTAAGCGAGCTCCTGATCAGGTATTTTCTCGTGGATTTAACTTTCATTTATGTATTTGTTTGTCAAATATTATTATGCTGCTATAGTTCTGTTAACTTCCGGAAGCTTTTTGTAGTTATCTAGGCAAAGTGAACGGGAAATTGATAAACATGGGATTTAGAAGTTTTTAGGGCTGAATCGACAATGTCTGTGCAGTTGTCTTTTTTATTATGTGTTCCAGTTTTTAAAAAATGTAACTTTTTGAAAAATAAGACAATTTCAAGCTTAAAAATCATGTATTTACGGAAATAATTTTCCTACCAGTATGGATCTTTTAAACGGTTCAAAAAAAATTGAAAAATCAATTTTCATTTTCGTTATATTTGAGTTTGAAATTACCTTCTTTTTGAAAAAGTTACTTTTTGAAGAAAGCGGAATGGGGCCTAAATTGCGCAGTTGTGTCTTGTTCTTTTGAATATGGATGCCTGTATTTGCGTAACAAGGGTTACTAGGTTATTAAGTGTACCTTTTTATAGATTTTTCATTTTTCACCTTAAATACTTTCAAATTGTAGCACACCAGAAAAGTGGGATCGAGGTTTCAAATTGTCTATGTTTTTTTGGTTCTTTTTCTTTCCTCTTCCACCTTCCGTCTGAATGTTACTCAGATCGGAGTATGGGCTTTAGACATGCGTATTTATCAAGAGGTCGGACTCATCTATTCTCCTCATTCTATACCCTGAGGACTCGGCTTGCAAGTTCCCAGAAATTGAATATGGCTGAAAGGATACTGCATGGAGGAACACAACCACATTTCTCTACCCGTTGAACTAAATAAGGAAAGAAAATAATGTCGCTGGCTTGAAAGCTAGTATGTGTAAATGTGCTTAACTCAACATCTGAGTCCACCCCATTGGGGCTTTAACCTAGTGTTTCCAGCTTAGTCCCTTCCAATAGCTGAGGTGGGTAGACCCAAATCTGATCTTGTGCCAGCTTAACCCATAATTCTCTGACACTCCTTCTCCCACTCTCTAGCTTGGAGTACTCCAGTTAATATCTCTCTCCCTCTAGTGTGTTCTCTATTTCCATCTCTCTCTCTCTCCCTCCTGTTACTCTCGGGATCTTGATCTCAAACCCTAACCTTAGATATGAAACTCGAACTCTCGAGGTTTCAAATTCTGTCTCAGATAAAACCCATATAGTGTTAAGTTGTACATTTTTCATTATTCGTTAAACCAAGTATATTCTTGATTTAGTCGTATCTTTCGATGCCTATGTAAAGATTATTAATGCAGCTAATAATATCAGCTCAGAAACTAACCAACCTAATTAACAACCTGCTGAAATTCAAGGTAGAACTCCATTGTGCTTGCATATATTCAAGCTTTGTCCTTAACATGTCTAGACCCTTGTCCTCCGAGCTAGATTACTAATTTAGCCAACAAAAAAACAAGACACAACAGGTATCTTGGCGCGTCTGTGGGTGTTGGCGTCTGACATCTCTTGGACTCTGCTAAAGCAACTAAATTGTAGTTTCCATGCTTCATAGAACTCGGCTATCATTCCTGGTATTGCAAGAAGCATTGAATTCAACACACATGGTATATCATATTACCTCTTCTCTCGCTTATCCAAAAAAAAAATCATATTACCTCTTCTCTCGCTTATCCAAAAAAAAAATCATATTACCTCTTCTCTCTAGTGAGAGTTCAGCTTGCATCTTCAAAAACTAGTTGGTTGCCTAGGTGTAGCATAGTGTGGAAAGAGATTAACTGAGCAAAGGACACAAATTTTAGTGCAAAATAAACTTATAAAGGCGAATGACAATTAAGTTTCCGACGGTGATATAGTATAAGGAAGGAAATGATTTGAGTTCGTACTCTGCTTCTCTTATCCTTCATTCATACTTCCATTGATAAGGCTGATGTCTTGCTGTTCAAAAAAAGATAAAGCTGGTGTCTTGACTTAGGGAAACGACGCCGCTTGAGTTTGTCCATCATCATCGCTAATCATTTCCATCATTGTCATAATCAAGATTATTGAGCTCTGTAGCTGACGTACTGCATATCCTTAGATTGATATCAATGTTGGATCTCCAGCATCATATTTTATCTTTTGTTGGTTGATTGTCCAGCATTATATTTTATCACATCCATCATTGCCAGAATTATCATTATCTTGTGTTTGCATATCATAAATAAGAGAAATTTTGCTTTCAATAGCTTTTGTTTTTTACTCCAGTCACTTTCATTATGGGCAGCACACCCATGAATCTCGTCCCTCACTTCTGGTAGTTCCCTTCAGGTTTGGAGAAAGCTATGGATTTTATTTTTATCTCTGTTGATTTCACGCACTTTCATTTAGATCTGACCGCATAGATGTATCCCATTTGCGTATCAAATATAGGGTTAGGTTCTTCTTGTACAAGCCTTGCTGTTGAGGGCATTTTCAACAGAAACAACCTTTTATTAGTACACAGTTGAACTGTGACTGAGTAAGATCATTTGTATATTGCTGTTGGATGAGTGCAAAGCAGAAGAAATAGGTGCGTGCAGAAGAAATAGAGAGGCAGTTCATTCCAACCTCAATTCCATTCCATTGAACCAAACATAACCTTAATGCAGTCTGAACTTACTTCAATTCCATTCCATTGAACCAAACATAATCTTAATGCAGTCCGAACGAACTTACTTCCTCTGATAGTCAGTTCATACGACTTTCACACAAGGTCCAATGGACATTCCATTTGCTGCACAGTAAGTGCAAGAGCGTCCACATACCTGGATGAAACATGGGATCTGGGACTAGCCCGCTACCCTATTGATGGCTTCATTGTGTCATGGCAAAGCAGCCGCCGCATACGGAAGGGTGCCGGTGCACACAGCAAATGGAAGAGCGCAGCTTGGTCGCATTGTAACAGTGTTTGTCATTGCTAAAAAGTAAATACTTACCAAGTAGGTAGGACAAAAAAGCTCTTGCTAGATAGGGGAAGAAAGGCAAGTGATGTGCCGAAATACTCGGACAAGATAAGATACTTGGACCCTTGATGTACCCCACGCTCTTTACCCATTGCAAGTCTAAAGTTCCTTACCCCTGAAGGATGATTATGTAGCTCGAGTTTTCTTGTTTGTCATATTTCAAATGTGTCGTTTGACTAGTTTTGTGTGTACTTTAAATCTCTGCTCTGTCTTCCTCATTTTCTACTCTCTGATTAATGTAGTGTTTGTCGTGGTAAACTTTCTTGTATAACGGGATTCGTATACTGTTCTTCTCAAAGTGATTATTCCTGATCGTTTCGCAGAGTGCGGAGCTGGCAAGTGAAGACATCAATGGGTGGACATGGGTTGAATTAAGCTAACATTTGACAACTGATACTGGAATAAAAAATGTTAGATGGAACTGTTGGTTTAATTAAATATTTTACATTTTTTTAAATTTATATATATTTTTATTTATTTATTTATTTTTACAATATTGGTGAGCAAGTAATTTACGTTAGGAATATTTGGGAGTGGTTGGTTGATAACCAATTTGACTAAATCTCGTATTTTTCCTCCTAGATATAAGACCACTAAAGTTACTTTCACCGACTACAAGGGCGGAACTAGAAATTCAATCCGTCTTTGGCTAACCCAAAATTTAATAAGTCAATATGTACACACCCACACCCACACACATATATGAACCAAAAAAAATTATAATTAATGTTCAGCAAACTTGTACATAAATATGTAAATGTAAAAATAAAAAATAAACAAAAAATTTTAAAAAAAAAATGTAAACTACCCCTACTGAAATTGTGTCATGCATTGTTTAAAAACAATTATTATGGCATCTGAGGTGATATCTTCAACAAGTTTATCTATAAATGAGTTGGGCTAAAATTTATTGGGCTAAACTCTTGCATATAAATTTTTTTTTTCACTTCACCCGAGATTCACCTGGGCAACAGACAGCTCAGGTCTCTTACCACCTACTTCCGCCTTTGACTATGGGTACTTTCAGTTGGCATACAACCTAGGCATACTAAACTTCCTAATTATTCTCCTGGTTATTAGCAATAACGTTGAGCTCACAACAAACAACACTGATTATTTTTCAAACCGGTTGAATAATTTTGATCCGGCGGTTTATTTGTTTTAAAGACTGGTCGAAACCGGTCCGGTTATATATATGTATATAAAAACATCAGGGAGAGGGAGGGGAATTGAATCCTAAAAGGCTGGAATGATTCCCCTCTCTTTACGGCTAGGCTACCCACCTTTTGGTGTATATTGGTCCAATAAATATATTTATTATATATAAAATTAATCATATATATATATATAAACTGTATTTATGGGCTTAATTTTGCTTTTATGGGTTTTTTTTTTAATGTATTGGGCTCAAAATTGATCTTTTTTTGTTGGGCCCAAAAAATGGGTTATGAGTTTTTGGTTGATATTTTGAGGGTTGAATTGTGGATTTTTTGATGTGTTGGGCCCAAAATATGGCCAATGAATGAAAACTGGATAAACTAGACCGAAACCGGTTGAGCCAGTCGAAATCAGACCGTATTATCTCAACTGGTTCTGGTTTCTAAAAATCTCAAACCGGATAATCGGTTTTGACCGAAAAATATGCCAAAACCGGTCGAAACTAGACCAGTATCACCCCTAACTAATAGATAACTAATCTCTATAAATAAGTTACTACTTATTTCGTTACTAAGAGGAACAACACTCCAGTATACTACTTCTCTACTCAGTCTTGGTTTACATGATGAGATTAAATTGTACACTGAGAGTCCGTGTACAATCCAAATTCCTCCCAACCAATAAGAACAAGACACCTCAATCAAAAGTGGGGCAACGCGCCTTTATCCTAACCATCCAACTAAACTATGATTGGACATTGATTACTATGCAAATCAGTATATAAAATAGCAGGAAAAGTGGACAAATACCCATAACGGAGCCCAAGGCAACTCAGCAAGAGCCACCAATAAAATCTTCGGGTGAGTTCTTCTTGCCAAATACCTTCTCCATGTCTCAAATACGAAATGGAAACCCACGTTTTCTCTACTTTACTATATTATTTTAATTTTTTTATTCAATTTTTCCCCTCATTTGTTGGTTTGGGCGGGGTCAAATTTTGTGGACTATTTATTGGTTCGTCAAGACGAGAAAAAATAAAAATGTAAAAAATTATGATTGAAACTCAAATTTTATTTCAATAAAGCCAAAAATATGGCTTTTTTGCTTCTTTTTTTTTTTTTGTTATTAAAAAATGTTTGAGTTTCAATCGTAATTTTTTACTTTTCAAACTTTCCTCGTCGAGACGAATTAATACCTTACAAAAATTTGACGCGAAACTAACTAACTAAAGCAAAAACAGTCATGCTACTTGCACATACACTTTTACACATATCTTGCACAGACACTTTTATGGGGCCCACCTCGGGTCTCACTAATATGATCCGAACCGTTCATTATTTTTAAAATAATTTTTTAAGAGTTCCTGTAAAAAATCAACTCGATAGGATATCGGTAAGGGCTTTTTTTAGAGATCATAGGGTGAAACAGTCTGATTCGCACTGCGATTTCTGAAAAAGCCCTTACCGATATCTTATCGAGTTGATTTTTACAGAAACTCTTAAAACATTATTTTAAAAATAATGAGCGGTTCGGATTATATTGGTGGGACTCAATGTGGGCCCCATAAAAATGGATTTGCAAGATATGTGTACAAATGTATGTGTCCTTAGCATTTTTGGCAAAAAAAATACTCCGTAGCATAACTTTCATAGCCAACACACGAAAATGAGTAGTGGGCAAATTAATAAACAGTCCACACAAGCATTACAAAAGAGTATTAGTGAATGTAGCCAACACAAAAGAGCACCAACTGTGATCAGACAAAATAAACTAGGTGCATATTCAAAAGAAGCATTACTGCCATTCTTAGCACTGAAACCAAAATGCCGTAAATAGTGACAACTTTCATATGACTTGGCAAAAATAACAAGCACGAACATTGTCAACAATAGCTTCAAACTGCATTCCAAAACTTTCACTCATACTCATTCGATGAGGCCATCAATAGGTCCTGTATCAATTCTAGAATTAAAAAATAGCCAAGTTAATATCACGTTTAGGTAAAAAAAAAAAAAAACTAGTAGGAAATCAAAGGATGAAAGTACTAGACCAAGAAATGGGGCATGTATTTGGAATTATTATATAAGTCTATGACCTCCAAAACAGTAAAATCCATGTAAAACTCACCAAACTAAATCAAAATAACCCACATGAACCAAAGTTGCCCACGCACACCTAAGGCATCAAGTTCAAAATTTCTTAAGTGTTATCAACTCATTTGGAGCCAGTTCATACGAAGCATTTGCTCAAATTTCAAGGGATGCCCTTACTAGTGGATGGTGAGTTTATAGTTCCCTAGTTGAAGTGCGCGTAAGCAGATCCGAACACCTGATTATAAAAATAGAACAAAGAAAGAGAGAATCAAAGTCCATCACAGACCTACGGAAACACGCACTCCCAAGCCCAATTCCAGAACTATATTACATGTACTATATTGTATGAAAGTAACCTAATATAAAAGTAAAACAAATAAGAAATCGAGAAGGTATTTGGCAAGAAGAATTCACCTGCAGATTGTATTGGTGGCTCTTGCTGAGTTGCCTTGGGCTCTGTTTTGGGTGTTGGTTCCTTTTTCCCGCTATTTTGTATACTGGTTTGCATAGTAATCAATGTCCAACCATAGTTTAGTTGGATGGTTAGGATAAAGGTGGATTGCCCCACTTTTGACTGAGGTGTACTGTTCTTATTGGTTGGGTGGAATTTGGATTGTACATGAACCATCGTGTACAATTTAATCTCCTACATGATATACAATAAATTTCCTCCACTTTTCTTTTTCCAATCAGTGTACTCTTTCAGGAAAAAAAAAAAAAACCAATTGACTCGAAGGGACGACAACGACCGTGGATGGTAAAATACTTGCATATGGAATATTATTTTATTTTTTTATCTGTGCATAGGGCATACCATGCCTCAAGAAAAAGAGTTGGTGAAGCTTGACTATGACTTAATCAATACCTTTGCAATAATTTGCTAGAAGACTAATTTATTTTCAAATGATGAATTTTGGGATATTGTAATGATTGCATTTTTTTGAGATAACTATATACTTATATTTCGTAATGGTGAATCTTTTGTGATGATTTTTTTTCATAAAACTCTTTGTAGACCAACTTTTACATGGAAAATATAGGGAGATATCATTCAAGGGGCTCGCTTCTGGCCCCCAAAAATTATGAGCCGGCACTGGAGATTGGGTCATGAATTTTAGTTAGAGGATGAAGCATACTTAACTTATGGACATATTTTGGCGGTTTCAATCATATTTTTTTTGGCTGGGTTTGATTTGTGTTTTATTAACAATTGTAACATGTAAAGTAAGGTCATATTGTGCCAAATAGTGGCTCTATATTAGTTCTTCATGGAAAACAGTCATCAAAATCAGGCATATTCTGTCACTCCATTTACTGGGAGGGTGATGTTGAAAAAAAGTTTATAATACAAGGACGAAATCTCCTTGAAAAATATGTCAAAGATGGTTTTGAAACAAACTACATTATATAGAGACTAAAGAAAATGCTTTTTAATATTTTTGTAAGAATAATCTACAATATTGGGTCACTAAAACTCACTATTTAATAAAATTCTATTTGAATATTGTTGACACCCAAATTTGGCCACACCCCGCGCAAGTCCAATTCTAAGTACCATGGAACGTTGCCGACTTCACCATATGTATCTTTGTGTCACAATGAGAATTTTGATTATGTTCGGGCCTGACCAGACACTGTTATAAAATTGGTCAAGAGTCAGTTTTCTTGTCAATCGATAAAAGAGATTATTTTACATCAGATATGAAGTATAGAGTACAAACTTGAAGCACTACATCAATTGTGAGAGTTCACGAGATAATCAAACCCAACAACTCAATTAAAACAAGAAATAAACTCATTATAGGGTAGAAACAAAGAAAAAAAAAACCCTCTAAAGGAAGAACACCCACACACAGGTAGAGAAACTCGAACTCCTGACCTCTGAGTGAGATACAAGAGTTTTGACTAACTGAGCTAGCCTCAGTTGAATCAGAGAGTCAATTTGGAAGCTTTTCACATGTTAGTAAAGGACAAATGAGGATGTTTGCAGAATTGATAATGTAGATGCTTCAAGGGCTGAACTTTGGGGTATTTGGAGACGTCTCAAACTTGTGTGGGATGTGGGGCTATGTCATGTTGTGTTAGAAACGGATTCGCTAGTGGCACTGGGGGTAATTTTGGACCAGATCCTAATTACAACTTGATTATGTTGATTAATGAGCTACGTAAAATGGGTTGGACGTGTGAGTTAAGCTTTGGTTGGAGAGAAATGGTTGCGCTCATAATCAAACAAGGTTGGATCTTCAGTTAGATTGAGGAGAGCAAGTGTTTGATCAAGCTCCATTAACAATTGCGGAGGCTTTGGGCAACGACTGCAATGATCTTGGAGCTCATTGAGCTACTGCGTCAAATATTTTTGTTTCTTAGGAACTAGGCCCCTTATTTAAAAACAAAAAAAAACAAAAAAAGGACAATTGAGGTTGAATAGTCAAAGGTGTGAGAATGAGAGTGGAAAAGTCAAAATGGGGTGATTTGTAAGTCAGGCAAGTAAAAATTGAAGTGGTTGGCATGGGTCTTTCAAAAACTCATTCAAAAGTAAATGTGACAAATTGAACTCAGATCCATTAACAAATCCATATTCATCCATTAAAAAATAGATCCAATTCCACACATTTATTAGTTGGGTTAAAATGGGTCCAAGCCCAGTTAAACCATTATTAGTTGTGTTTTAATTGGGTCTCAATTAGATCAACTTAAATGACTCAATAAGTCATGTAAATAACCTACCCAAAAATTAGAGCTGAACGATACTTGCCTTCTCCAAGGGCATAAGCATTAATTCATAAGCCACTCCCAAATATGCCACTCCTTCTGACACACACACTCTCCCCTGACCCCAGCCGGTGTTCTAAAACTACCCCCGTCCCACAAATTCTCTAATAAACCCCATTTTTTCTATTTCTCATGTATTTAATTTTTATATCTTTTTTTCTCTTTAAGTTAATATTAAATATTATTTTGGTGTTTCGATTTTTAATCCGGTTCAATCGGTGCAGAGATCTTGTTTTTTCTTTCATGTTATCTTTGATGGCCGTAATGAATATTTGGCTCTAAAGCTTTTCAACGAGCACCCTAAAACTTTTTATTTAGTTTCAGGTTACTCTTAGGGTGCTCATTGAAAAGTCTTAGAGTGAAAAATCAATATGACAATTTCAGATAAATTGATCAGGAAAATAAAATATTTGCACAAGTTAATGCAAATTGAAAAATAAAACACTTAATTTCTTAATGATATTTTTGAATATATAAACTATGTCAAAAAAATAAGTGTTTCAATTTTTAATCCATTTGCACAGGTGCGAAGATATTATTTTTGTGATCATTTCTTCATAAATGGTTGTAATGAAATTTCACTGTAAGGCCTTTCAAGTATATTCCCTAACAGAAACCTGAAACTAAATAAGGAGCTTTAGAGTGCTCGTTCGAAGGCCTCAGAGTTAAAATTTTATTATGACCATCAAATATGAAATGACCACAAAAATAAGATCTCTGCATTGATTCAACCGGATTCAAAATCGGAACACTTAAATAATTTTTATGAAATAAAAGATAAAAAGCTGGTAAAAAGATTATAATGTCAATAAACGAGACATTAACAAAATGGGAAATGATGTTGAAGGCGTTTGACAGTTTTTTTTCCTTCTCATACCAACACAAAGGCTATAATGCCCTTACGCAATAACTGGAATACAATTGAATCAGCATTTCCATTTTACAAATAACGGGAAACTGACCAACCCTGTGCAAAAAGAAAACAAACGAAACCCTTTGCCACCACACTCCCCAATTGGCGCATACGCCATACCAATTTTCATACACACATTAACGTTTCAGCAAATCAACCCCAGGCCAATTACAAGTTCATTGCCACTCACATTTCTTGCCTTGTCTGTATGCAATTTTGGTTATGCAACTCTATTACCACGTCTTCGTAGTCTACGCAGTGCGCTCCTAATATTATTCCTCACGTTATTCATTTCTGGAACATTATCTTCGTCAACAATGTCATCCCTGTCGTCCAATCTGTTCTCCAACTCCAGGTCCTCATCTGGCAAGTCCTCAAACGCGTACTCATAAGCCGAGCTTACAGGAGCGAAGAAGTTATCAGCTTCTCTATCCCTACGGATGTAATTATGAATTTCCATCGACGCCAAGACAAGGTCCACCTAAGTTGGCATTTCATACCACGGCATGAGGGCCAAGAAACCAAACTTATTTTTCCAAACACCAAAGGTCCTTTCAATGATACTTCTCAGCGATGAGTGTGCCCTATTGAAGTGCTCTCTATCATTGCGAGGTTGTCGTTGCCCCCCTCTAAATTCAGCCTGGTGGTACCTATACCTTTTGTACGGAGCAAGAAATCCCGGCCTGCTGGGATAACCAGCATCCACTAAGTAGTATTTTTCTGTGCAATTCGTACACGAACATTTTCAGAAAATGGAGGACCAATGTAAAATATTTTAAAAACATCATACAAAAATCCTATACGGCATAAATGGAGCAAAATTGTTACCTGGTTCTGGTTGAGGGAACGACATCTTAGATTCAAGACACACCGCTTGAATATGCTATAATCATGATAGGTCCCCTCTCATCTAGCTGATGCAAACACGAAAGTAATGTCGAAATCATAGACGGCCATTATATTTTGGGTGGCATAACCCTTCCGTGAAAAGAACCTCTTCTCATCTTCCTTCTTCTTGCATCATATCATAACATGAGTCCCATCTATAGCACCAATACAATTGCCTTTCACAATCTATAAAAAAAATTATTACCGATTCACTGACCCTCATTTTCTGCAAAGACACAGTATCCTAAAATTACCCAAACACAACCCAACACGAAATATAACTCACCTTGAATGGTTTATAGATGTCGCGTCTATCCAAGTACTCGTGCGTCTCATCTTGCCATCTCGTTGGCTTAAACTTATCAACAGTGAAACCTCTCCTCATGCATGTCAATATCTTGTGCACATGTCTGCTCACAGTATCGCCCGAGTGTTGAAACCTCTCATGTGTTCTCCGGTTTGAGTGGCCCCCTAAGTAGATGCATGAATATTGCAAAACTCTCAAAGCAATCAACTCCATCATTTTTCATTCGGGAAGAACTCTAGCCATAGATTCCTTGAAGTTCTTGGACTATTTTTGCAAAAGTGTCTTTGGGCATGCAAAACTCAAGTTGAAACCTCTCATCACGACTAGTCATTAGTTCATGCAGATAACCTTTACACGACACGGAGGAAGTGTGAAATGGTAGCCTCTGCGGCATAAGTAGGATTTGTATGGCATGCAGCAATGCTATGGTCAAAAGGTCCACCAACAATTCGTCCTCTGGAAATTCGGCATAGAACTCATCAGCCGGGATTGAGTACTCAGAGTCAGCGTCATCGCCAAATTCATTCGTACTTCAACCAACATTTTCATTGTTGTTGTTCATCCACTCCCAATTGTCATTTCCAGCCTAGGCCTCAGTTCCATTACCTGTGTACTGTTGTGACTTTGCCGAAAGTCAGAATTTGCATACAAGTGAGGCAAAGAATTGTACTCATCCACAAATTGTTCACCACGTGGACCATTGTCACTCGATCCTGCATCACCTTGCCCGGTAGTGGCAAACCTATTCACCCCTGGCATGTTTCCAAAGCCCTCGCCATTTTGGTATAACTCGTTCGATTGTTGATGTACTATTGGATAATTAAAGTTGGGAAGATCATTCCCACCGTTCTCGGAGTTAAAGATGGGATCATTTTCCGGGTAAACTCCAGTTTCCAATAAGCTCGTAAAATTACCAAAGTCGAACGTCCCCCTTCCAATGTCTTCTAGAGTCCCACAGTTCCCCCATCTTAGATTTGCCATGACCCCTACGTGTAACAAAAACAATCCTTTGTTTGAAGAATAAAATTTGACTTTAAATTTTGTCATGAAATGATGGTACAATTTTAAGCTACAACAAAAGATTATTTGCAGGGAGAAAAAATTGTAATGTGATCAGTCCCAGAGAAAAAAATGGACTCAACGGCTGTAAACCAAAAAAAATGCATCAATTGCTTTACAATGGCCAACGTGATCATTGTTTCTTCCTATTTTGACCAAGGATCGGCCACAACACAAAATTGCCAATTTGATCATTGTTTCTTCCTAGTTTTTCTCTACTCTTTATATTGCTTGTCATACAAAAAATGGACTCAACGTCAAAAAAATAACTTTGCAGTATCAATTGTTGTACCATGGCCGATTGCCAACAAAGTAAAAAAATTTGTCATTCTTAAACGGGAACAAAAAAAGGAGAAAAAAGTTGAACCTAGTATGTTTTTTTTTGTCAGCCAACTTCTCATCAGACTATCTAATACTATAGCCACCAATACAATGCCAAATTGAAAGGAAAACTGGGATCTCAGTCAACTTGTCATCAGACTGTCCAACACAATAACCACCAATAGAATGCCAAATTAAAAGAAAAACTGGGATTTCAACGTGGCTGCACAATACAATAACCACCAACAGAATGCCAAATTGAAAGCAAAACTAGGAATTAAAGAATGAGTTCATAGTGGCCCAATTCCAATCTCGATAAAAAAATGCTAGTGACAATCTCAAATTGCATGTGATACTGTAACCATAACATAAAAAATGTATACCGGATCTCACGCAATTGAAAGGCCCAATTCCGATTTTGACCTGTACTGTTGACGATATCCGTGGATGTGTGAACTAATCTCCTCTTAAAAAATATTACAAAAAATAATTTATGATTTGAAAACATATTACGAAAAACAAATTATAACGACCCATCGAATATAGCAAACCATATAACACATGCCGCCAACACAATTCATATCCATCCATGTAACAATCCGAATAATGAAGTCCAACAACACACCAAACATGGATTAAAAATATCAAACATAATGCAGTGTACCAATCAATTAAAAAAAACACAATTATGGATAATGTTGCGAGTCATAAAATATTCAAATGTGAGAGGGCGGATGCCAAGGAGGGAGAGCCTCGGTTGGGTTGCCTTGTCCACGTGATTGTGCTAACATTGCCTTTGTATGCTCCCGTTGAGCAAAAGAAATCCTCTGTTCATCATTTGGCAAGCCATAGAATACATCCATCTTCATGGGATCACCAGACAAGTAGTCAATAAGCCACCAATAGACCGGGGGAACTGGTTCTTGTTGGAAATATTCCATTTGACCAAGGATCTTCATTATGTCCACCATGTTATATCCGTGCTTAATCACAGATTTGTACTGATTCTGTCTCAAAATCATGGTGTCCAAAATATTAGTCATGGACTGCGAGAGAGCATCTGTCCCACTTGATTTACTTTTTGTTCGTTTCGTTCCACTTGAGTTGCAACCGAGATATATGGGCATAGCTCTCGGGAAAAGGGGGTGTTGGTACCATGCTCAGATGAAGGGGGGAGCACCTGATTTTGGGCTGCGGGCAAGGTGGGGTACTTGTTGTACCACGGTTAAAAAAATGGGTGGTGGGTGTACCATATTCCTGTTGAGGGAAAGGTGGGGAACTTGTTCTAACATGTTGACTAGCTGGGGGTGTGTTTGTGGTAGCATGGTGAAGGAAAGGAGGGGTGTTTGGAAGGGTCACCAATGGCAGCATGGTGACGGACAAATGGGCTGCTACGGTTGCCTTGTTGAAGGGAAACGGGATTTGTTGTACCTATACCATATTGAGGGAAAAGGAGGTTGCTCGTACCTTGTTGACTACAAAAGGGGGTCCCCCTACCATGTTCACCGCTTGTGTATTCACTACCAATTTCCTCTCCGTTTTCTATTCCAATGGTGTTGCCCTCACCATCCGTATCAGTAAGGTCGTCATTGTCAATAGCCAAAGCTCGACGACCATCTGCACCCATATCAAGCTCCCCCTCCGCTCCCGGAGTGCATTGCAGTGAGCCGGTGGCTGTAACTTCTTCAAATGCCCTTTGCATCAACTCCTCATGCTCCAACGGACGGTTGCGGAACTTTGCCACATTTTCACTTTGCTAGAGATACACACAAAAACAGAAATACATATAGCATGACATAGCCAAGTTACAGATAGAAAACATCACTGTTGTCAGTATAATGTAGAGGCCAACAAAAGGCAAAGGCAAACATGTAAACCGTAACTATAGTGCAGTCACAATATTATTTAAGCATTGGCAGAGAAAGCAAAAAAAAGTTTAGCGTAATGGCAATGTAACTTCATTATAGAGTTCACATAAGACATTCACATAACTAAAGTAAAAAATTGCAATTCATATTACACATTCACATATTATGAAATAGTACAAAAAATTATGTTTACATAAGACTTTAAAGAATATAATCTGAAAAGTATAATTCTATGCTAAAACATATAAGTTTAGGTTAGAGTATGACCTGGTGAATGATTTCAACTTGTGGGTGAATAATATTGCATGCATTGTATCATGCTTTTACTACCCCGGGTGAGATGAGAAAAACAAATGACATTATTGGGAGCTTCAAAAGGCTGCAAAAGGTGATATTGGGGGCAGGGTTCACTGTTTGACATGTGATTTCTAGTCCTTGAAAGGCATTATTGGTCAAGAACAGGTAAGGCATTTGGGGGTTTACTGTTTGCCATGTGATTTCTAATCATTGAATGGCATCATTGGTCAAAAACATGTAAGGCATTGTAGGTTTCAGCAAATGGCAGGTCATTTGGGATCATTCAATATAACATTATTGATCAAAAATTACAAAGGCATGGCTGAGTTCACTGTTTGGGTCAAATACATGGCAGACTTCACTGTTACCATGTGAGGACTGGCCAAAAGCAGCAACTACAAATTGGCCAAAGCAGTTTTCAAACACAACTGGATATGTTTTCAGACTTCCTCATATCTTCCTACTCATCATGACATTATATACCACCACGTACGTGCCAATCAATTGCAGGAAAATATGATAATTAACAAGGTTAATTATTATAGTACAAATTGCTGCCCTAATTACAAGTCACAACACACAGCTATGAGCTATGGATAAAATCAAATAAAGTAAAGACCGTGTTGTAAAATAAATTAGGCTGTGCAAAATATACTCCAATCTGCCAACTTAGTTTGAAATGTATCGTGAGCCACCAAAAAGAGTTTTACGTTAATAACAAATATGAGTGCTTATCAATAAATGCCCTGAATATGAACTGATCGATGCAATGACCTAGAAAAACTAGAACAGTAGCTTATTGGTCTTTCGTCATGCACATATGTGATGCAAGAAAAGGTACATGAATAAATGGAGAAAGTGTTTACCGCAATTAGGTTAGCCCAAAAATGGTCAGGAGCTGTAAAAGTACCCGTGATTGGATTCATACCCAGTCCTGTTGCACCTCTTCTCGAATCAGCTAGTAAAATCCATGCCTGCCAATCCCGCTTCATGACGCCATACCGATTCTTAAATTGCTTCAGATTGATCACTTCTCCAGTCCTAGCGCTGATTTCTGTGAAAATGTTGCATAGCGAATTGTTCAAAAGTTGTGTCGTTCCCCTACCCTCAGCTTCAATCTCCTTTATGGCTAGCTGTAATAACAACCTTGTCATTTTTGAATCCCAATTAGCTCTTCCAGGTCTGTATGGTCCGGGAGGCGCAAGCCCAAGGCGATGACTGACAGTTAGTGCTACCTTCTTCCCAAGGTGCATTCTCTTACGAGGGGACACCGTGTCTTCACATATAATAAACGATGGAAAAAATATAACAATTTTAGAGTTTACCATGTGGTGTACATCCAATGTGGCCACAAAATTAAAAGGTACGAAAGATAGAAGGAGACATAAAACATCAAACAAGTATTAACGTGTTCATATTATACACCTTAAGTCACAAGTCGATTACATTAATTTACGTAAAGCACAATAACAGAAGTCACATGAGTAGTCAACAAGTCGATTACGGCTGTGAACACAAAAGGATAATGAGTCCATCTATCGAACTACGTCAACAGGTCAAGTTCATCTAGGCGAACTTTAGACAGAGCAACAACACTTGGACAACACCTATGGCAATCATGATTGTCTTAAGTGTCCTCACTGAGTTGAGAATCTCCCGATTTTCAGCTCTAAGGTTTGCGATGTCCGCAATCAACGTGGGGATGACAGTTGAAAGTTCAAAAGGAACACCATGTGTCTCATTTGGACCTGGGACAGAAGCGTTGCTTGGAAGAGACTCGTCACACCACCCATTCCATTTTTCACAAGGCTGGTTGTTGTAATACAATGTTAGGCTCAGTAAAAATTATTTGTAGTGAACTACAAATATGCTAAATTTGACAAGGTAAGGATGAATATATTATATGTACACTTACTGGGTTCATCGGACACTTAAAGTAACAACGTCCAGGATTCTCCAATGATCGCGAGGTTTTGACAACGAAAGGTCCGGATCCACACCGACCACACACTCGATGCGTCAAACCAGAATTGGAGGAGGACATGTTCGACGCCATTGATTCTGATTTCTGTTGGCTCTAACATTTATACAAAAATAAAATTTATATAATTTTTAGCTACTTCATTTTTTTCTCTCTCCACACCCCTTTCACATTTGATGAAACTACAAACACATTCCATGACATAGTAAGTGTAATTTTAGCATTGCTTTGACAAGGGAAAAAATTAGGCAACTCAAACTAGAAATTTTTTTCATTGGAGTAATTTTATGGAGTGACACCCTCATTCTTTGCCAAAAGTAGCAAAATTTACAAATGAATTACATAAATACCTAAGTTTCACATAATGGTTGTAGCCTATGTCTGAAATTATCTAATTTTCGTATGGCAAATTATCACCACTATAAGCCTTGAGACAAAATTTGACCTTCTCATTTGTTAAGCCAAGATTGAAGATGCACCCTCAACCAAAGTTTTAGGTTTTGTTTGCATGATTACTTTTGAAATTGATTTATAACCCAAGGCAAAATAGGAGAGGAAAAGATTAAAACAAAAAAGTAACGATTTGTCTAGCATTTTCTTTTCACATGGTAAAAAGGGGCATAACCCTGAAACAAAACAACACCATACAAATAAAGTAGAACATCAATAGAGCATAACCAACCCTTCCACTACTCTAGAATCAAAATAGCAAAGTACTAGTCAAACCGTATGGATCCATTGGGGAAATTAATTGAAGGCAGCCTAAGAAAAAATTTTGAGATTGTGTACCTAGAAACATGATGGGAATAAAATTGTTCCTCTTCTTTTCAAAGACTTATGAGGTTCCTAACAACGGAAATTTAAAACACAAAAAAAAATACTATGCTCCTGTAATGAAATATTTGTAGAAATTATGCGTAACCAACAAGTGTTTCGCATACCAAGTGATATCAACAACAGAACCAATGTACATAGATCCAACAAACTATTTAAGAGAAAGTATATGAAATTGCTGGTTTTCATACAAAACGTGTTCAATACCAATAAATAATGTGAAATTACAAAACGTGTTCAATGCCAACAAATAACGGTCTTTACTTTATTTGATTTTATCCATAACTCATAGCTGTGTATTGTGGCTTGTAATTAGGGCAGCAATTTATACTATAATAATTAACCTTGTTAATTATCATATTTTCCTGCAATTGATTGGCACGTACGTAGTGGTATATAATGTCATGATGAGTAGGAAGATATGAGGAAGTCTGAAAACATATCCAGTTGTGTCTGAAAATTGCTTGGCCAGTTTGTAGTTGCTGCTTTTGGCTAGTCTTCACAAGGCAACAGTGACGCCTGCCATGTATTTGACCCAAACAGCGAACTCAACCATGCCTTTGTAATTTTTGACCAATAATGTCATATTGAATGATCCCAAATGACCTGCCATTTGCTGAAACCTACAATGCCTTACATGTTTTTGACCAATGATGCCATTCAATGATCAGAAATCACATGGCAAACAGTAAACCCCCAAATGCCTTACCTGTTCTTGACCAATAATGCCATTCAAGGACTAGAAATCACATGCCAAACAGTGAACCCTGCCCCCAATATCACCTTTTGTAGCCTTTTGAAGCTCCCAATAGTGTCATTTGTTTTTCTCATCTCACCCGGGGTAGTAAAAGCATGATACAATGCATGCAATATTATTCACCCACAAGTTGAAATCATTCACCAGGTCATACTCTAACCTAAACTTATATATTTTAGCATAGAACTATACTTTTCAGATTATATTCTTTAAAGTCTTATGTGAACATAATTTTTTGTACTATTTCATAATATGTGAATGTGTTATGTGAATTGCAATTTTTTATTTTAGTTATGTGAATGTCTTATGTGAACTCTAGAATGAAGTTACATTGCCATTATGCTAAACTTTTTTTTTGTTTTCTCTACCAATACTTAAATAATATTGTGACTGCACTATAGTTACGGTTTACATGTTTGCCATTGCCTTTTGTTGGCCTCTACATTATACTGACAACAGTGATGTTTTCTATCTGTAACTTGGCTATGTCATGCTATATGTATTTCTGTTTTTGTGTGTGTCTCTAGCAAAGTGAAAATGTGGCAAAGTTCCGCGACCGTCCGTTGGAGCACGAGGAGTTGATGCTGCTTGACCGATTCCTAGACCTAAAATAATGGGTTGCCCCAAGCGTAGGGCTGAGACCGATGTAGCACAATACCCGGTAAGACCGGAGTCGAATCCACTAAGGACGGTGAAGTGTGTGCTGTAGAACCTCGGGTTTTGGTATTAAAATTAGCTCTTAGGTAGCCACCCCTTATCGTTTTGATTGAGAGATTAACTAAAACTCAGAAATTGATTATTCTTTTCAAATAATTAAAAAGGAGGTACGGTCATAGGGTTCATAGCACTTGTAACTAGTCCAGATTAACCTGCTCTGTTTGGAGTTCTAAAAAAAATGTTTAATTTTAGATTGAAAAGATACCCCGCAAGATGCGAGACCCTATGGTCGCCGTATACCCATGCGCAGCGAAGAATGAGTTTTGGACCCCTATTCCCCCGTTCACATGGGCTCCGACGATGCCCGGATTCGTCCGTGGGAAGTATTTTCCAATCTAACATCATTTTTTTACATTGTTCGATAAAAAGAGCAGTGCCAGAACTAGCCACGATGTGTTAATCACCCCGCGACCCTACCTATACGACTACTCACTAATCATTGCATAAAAAATAGAAGAAACCCTAAATTTAATCATGCTTTCTAATACGCGAGATGAAAAATAAATAAAAGATGTAAATCAAACAAAAACAAAAAAACAACTTTTTTTAAGAACAGAAATTAAAACGAATTACCAGAGTGCGAAGATCTGAACAAAACTTTAAATAACTTAAAAGAACAAAAAAAACTCGGAAGAAAACTACTGTAAACAAAACTCAGAACTAAAACCTTGGCAGCCCCAGTTCTTCGTTTTCAATCGTGCGTGGGAATCCAAGAGAATATCACCGCCGCTTCTCCTTTGTTTCGTCCGTGCGTGAAATAAACAAATCGTTCTCCGGAAAAATCTATCCCTTTCAAAGCTGCTGCTGTCTTTTTATATAAACTAATAAAACCCTCTTCCTATTCCTATTCCTCTGCTTATTTCCAGAGCCGTGGGCCATCCGAAAAAGCCTTATATTGTTGCCACGTTAAAGACTAAAAAGTCAAAATATGAAGTAATGAACAATAACCCTTTGGGCCCACACAATGGAATCAGTAATGCCCATGGGCTATAACACAAGAATCCTTTCACATGCGCAGTGAACCCTTTGACTCCATATGACCTTCAATCGGATCAGCCTCAATCACCGTATAATATTTTAATTTCACGCTTTTTGTATCAAATCCTCCAAATATCTACAATACACAAATTAAGCATTAAGTTTCAAATAATAACATAAATGGAACTTAATAAAGATAAATTAAAGGGCGCTAATGTGAACATTTACGCCCATATCAGATGCAAAGGGCATTTGAAGAAGTAACAGCCACCGGCTCACTGCAATGCACTTTGGGAGCGGAGGGGGAGCTTGGTATGGGTGCAGATGGTCGTCGAGCTTTGGCTATTGACAATGACGATCTTACTGATACGGATGGTGAGGGCAACATCGTTGGAATAGAAAACGGAGAGGAAATTGGTAGTGAATACACAAGCAGTGAACATGGAAGGGGGACCCCCTTTTGCAGTCAACAAGGCACGAGCAACCCCCTTTTCCCTCAATATGGTATGGGTACAACCAATCCCGTTTCCCTTTAACAAGGCAACTGTAGCAGCCCATTTGTCTGTCACCATGCTACCATTGGTGACCCTTCCAAACACCCCTCCTTTCTTTCACCATGCTACCACAAACACACCCCCAGCTAGTCAACATGTTAGAACAAGTCCCCCACCTTTCCCTCAACATGAATATGGTACACCCACCACCCATTTTTTTTAACCGCGGTACAACAAGTACCCCACCTTGCCCGCAACCCAAAATCAGGTGCTCCCCCCTTCATCTGAGCATGGTACCAACACCCCCCTTTCCCGAGAGCTATGCTCATATATCTCGGTTGCAACTCAAGTGGAATGAAACGAACAAAAAGCAAATCAAGTGAGACAGACGCTCTCTCGCAGTCCATGACTAATATTTTGGACACCATGATTTCGAGGCAGAATCAGTACAGATCTGTGATTAAGCACGGATGTAACATGGTGGACATAATAAAGATCCTTGGTCAAATGGAATATTTCCAACAAGAACCAGGTCCCTCGATCTATTGGTGGCTTATTGACTACTTGTCCGGTGATCCCATGAAGATGGATGTATTCTATGCCTTGCCAAATGATGAACAGAGGATTTCTTTCGCTCAACGGGAGCATACAAAGGCAATATTAGCACAATCACGTGGACAAGGCAACCCAACTGAGGCTCTCCCTCCTTGGCATCCACCCTCTCACATTTGAATATTTCCTGACTGAAAACATTATCCATAACTGTGTTTTTTTTAATTGATTGGTACACTGCAGTATGTTTGATATTTTTAATCCATGTTTGGTGTGTTGTTGGACTTCATTATTAGGATTGTTGCATGGATGGGTATGAATTGTGTTGGCGGTATGTGTTGTATGGTTTTCTATATTCGATGGGTCATTATAACTTGTTTTTCGTAATATGTTTTCAGATCATAAATTATTTTTTGTAATATGTTTTCAGAGGAGATTAGTTTACACATCCATGGATATCGTCAACAGTACAGGTCAAGATCAAAATTGGGCCTTTCAATTGCGTGAGATCCGGTATACATTTTTTATGTTATGGTTACAGTATCACATGCAATTCGAGATTGTCACTAGCATTTTTTTATCGAGATTGGAATTAGGCCACTATGAACTCATTCTTTAATTCCTAGTTTTGCTTTCAATTTGGCATTCTGTTGGTGGTTATTGTATTGTGCAGCCACGTTGAAATCCCAGTTTTTCTTTTAATTTGGCATTCTATTGGTGGTTATTGTGTTGGACAGTCTGATGACACGTTGGCTGAGATCCCAGTTTTCCTTTCAATTTGGCATTGTATTGGTAGTTATAGTATTGGATAGTCTGATAAGAAGTTGGCTGACAAAAAAAAACATACCAGGTTCAACTTTTTTCTCGTTTTCTTGTTCACGTTTAAGAATGACAAATTTTTTACTTTGTTGGCAATCGGCCATGGTACAACAATTGATGCTGCAAAGTTTTTTTTTGACGTTGAGTCCATTTTTTGTATGACAAGCAATACAAAGAGTAGAGAAAAACTAGGAAAAAACAATGATCAAATTGGCAATTTTGTGTTGTGGCCGATCCTTGGTCAAAATAGGAAGAAACAATGATCACATTGGCCATTGTAAAGCAATTGATGCATTTTTTTTTGGTTTACAGCCGTTGAGTCCATTTTTTTCTCTAGGACTGATCACATTACAATTTTTTCCCCCTGCAAATCATCTTTTGTTGTAGCTTAAAATTGTACCATCATTTCATGACAAAATTTAAAGTCAAATTTTATTCTTCAAACAACGGATTGTTTTTGTTACACGTAGGGGTCATGGCAAATCTAAGATGGGGGAACTATGGGACTCCAAAAGACATTGGAAGGGGGACGTTCGACTTTGGTAATTTTACGAACTTATTGGAAACTGGAGTTTACCCAGAGAATGATCCCATCTTTAACTGCGGGAACGGAGGGAATGATCTTCCCAACTTTAATTATCCAATAGTACATCAACAATCGAACGAGTTATACCAAAATGGCGAGGGCTTTGGAAACATGCCATGGGTGAATAGGTTTGCTATTACCGGGCAAGGTGATGCAGGGTCGAGTGATAATGGTCCATGTGGTGAACAATTTGTGGAGGAGTACAATTCTTTGCCTCACTTGTATGCAAATTCTGACTTTCGGCAAAGTCACAACAGTACACAGGTAATGGAACTGAGGCCCAGGCCGGATATGACAATTGGGAGTGGATGAACAACAACAATGGAAATGTTGGTTCAAGTACTAATGTATTTGGCGATGACGCTGACTCTGAGTACTCGATCCCGACTGATGAGTTCTATGCCAAATTTGCAGAGGACGAATTGTTGGTGGACCTTTTGACCATAGCATTGTTGCATGCCATACAAATCCTACGTATGCCGCAGAGGCTACCATTTCACACTTCCTCCCTGTCGTGTAAAACTTATCTGCATGAACTAATGACTAGTAGTGATGAGAGGTTTCAACTTGAACTTTGCATGCCCAGAGACACTTTTGCAAAAATAGTCTAAGAACTTCAAGGAATCTATGGCTAGAGTTCTTCTCGAATGAAAAATGATGAAGTTGATTGCTTTGAGAGTTTTGCAATGTTCATGCATCTACTTAGGGGGCCACTCAAACCGAAGAACACATGAGATGTTTCAGCACTCGGGCGATACTGTGAGCAGACATGTGCACAAGATATTGACATGCATGAGGAGAGGTTTCACTGCTGATAAGTTTAAGCCAACGAGACGGCAAGATGAGACGCACGAGTACTTGGATAGACGCGACATCTATAAACCATTCAAGGTGAGTTATATTTCGTGTTGGATTGTGTTTAGGTAATTTTAGGATACTGTGTCTTTGCAGAAAATGAGGGTCGGTGAATCGGTAATAATTTTTTTTATAAATTGTGAAGGGCAATTGTATTGGTGCTATAGATGGGACCCATGTTATGACACGATGCAAGAAAAAGGAAGATGAGAAGAGGTTCTTTTCACGGAAGGGTTATGCCACCCAAAATATAATGGCCGTCTGTGATTTCGACCTTACGTTCGTGTTTGCATCAGTTGGATGGGAGGGGACCTATCATGATTATAGCATATTCAAGCGGTGTGTCTTGAATCAAAGATATCGTTTCCCTCAACCAGAACCAGGTAACAATTTTGCTCAATTTACGCCGTACAGGATTTTTGTATGATGTTTTTTTAAATATTTTACATTGGTCCTCCATTTTCTGAAAATGTTCGTGTATGAATTGCACAGGAAAATACTACCTAGTGGATGCTGGTTATCCCAATAGGCCGGGCTTTCTTGCTCTGTACAAAAGGTATAGGTACCACCAGGCTGAATTTAAAAGGGGACAGTGACAACCTCGCAATGATAGAGAGCACTTCAATAGGGCACACTCATCGCTGAGGAGTATCATTGAAAGGACCTTTGGCGTTTGGAAAAATAGGTTAGGTTTCTTGGCCCTCGTGCCTTGGTATGAAATGCCAACTCAGGTGGACCTTGTCTTGGAGTCGATGGCAATTCATAATTACGTCCGTAGGGATAGAGAACCTGATAACTTCTTCGCTTCTATAAGCTCGGCCTATGAATACGCGTTTGAGGACTTGCCAGATGAGGACCCAGAGTTGGAGGACAGATTGGACGACAGGGATGACATTGTTGACGAAGATAATGTTCCAGAAATGAATGACGTGAGGAATAATATTAGGAGGGCACTGCGTAGACTACGAAGTCGTGGTAATAGAGTTGCATAACCAAAATTGCGTACAGACAAGGCAAGAAATGTGAGTGGCAATGAACTTGTAGTTGGCCTGGGGTTGATTTGCTGAAACGTTAATGTGTGTATGAAAATTGGTATGGCGTATGCGCCAATTGGGGAGTGTGGTGGCAAAGGGTTTCTTTAGTTTTCTTTTCTCACGGGGTTGGTCAGTTTCCCGTTGTTTGTAAAATGGAAATGTTGGTTCAATTGTATTCCAGTTATTGTGTAGGGGCATTATAGCCTTTGTGTTAATATGAGAAGGAAAAAAAACTGTCAAACGCCTTCAACATCATTTCCCATTTTGTGAATGTCTCGTTTATTGACATTATAATCTTTTTACCAACTTTTTATCTTTTATTTCATAAAAATTATTTAAGTGTTCCAATTTTAAATCCAGTTAAATTAGTGCAGAGATCTTGTTTTTGTGGTCATTTCATCTTTAATGGTCATAATAAAATTTTAACTCTAAGGCCTTTGAGCAAGCACCCTAAAGCTCTTTATTTAGTTTCAAGTTTCTTTTAGGGAATATAATTGAAAGGCCTTAGAGTGAAATTTCATTACAACCATTTACGAAGAAATGATCACAAAAATAACATCTTCGCACTGGTGCAAATGGATTAAAAATTGGAACACTTATTTTTTTGACATAGTTTATATATTCAAAAATATCATTAAGAAATTAAGTGTTTCATTTTTTAATTTGTTTTAACTTGTGCAAATATCTTATTTTTCTGATCAATTTGTATGAAATTGTCATATTGATTTTTCACTCTAAGACTTTTCAATGAGCACCCTAAGAGTAACCTGAAACTAAATAAAAAGTTTTAGGGTGCTCGTTGAAAAGCTTTAGAGTCAAATATTCATTACGACCATCAAAGATAACATGAAAAAAAAACAAGATCTCTGCACTAATTGAAACGGATTGAAAATCGAAACACGGAAATAATATTCAATATTAACTTAAAGAGAAAAAAAGATATAAAAATTAAATACAGGAGAAATAGGGAAAATGGGGTTTATTAGAGAATTTGTGGGGTTGGGGTATTTTTGGAACACCAGCTGGGGTCAGGGGAGAGTGTGGAAGGAGTGGCTTATTTGGGAATAAACCAATAAGCCCAAAATAAGCCAGCTTATTTCTTTATTCGAACAGGACCGTACTCCGTTGTACATCAACCGACTGAAGTGATTCTTCAATAGGAAGGAGCTCTGTCTCTCTATCTCTCTCTCTCGTGTGGCATTTCTTCAAGGGTTTTGCTGCATGCTACCCAATGGGCATTCTAGAAATGGGTCCCAAGCGGTTGCAGTTTTGACACTTGTTCCTGCAAATGTACAGTAGATATGGCAGTGCAAATGACATAAAGGTTTGCATTAAAAAGACAATGGTAGCCCTATTTTGATTTTAAATTACAATACTACCAAGCAATTGGCAGCAACAATAATTTTCCCTCGTTTTTCCTGCATTCCTTTTTCCTTTTCCCTCCTTTTTCATTTTCCTTACTTTACACTTTTCACTTTCCCCTTTTCCACTAGTTTCCAAATCAAGTCTTTTGAGGAGTAACCACATCAAAACAAAAAATCATGCATTAACTTAAACGATCAAAGTCAACAAGCCACATAAACGGCATTCATAAAGGTTCAAAAAGACTAGAAGAGTCATAGTCTAGATTCTAAGATGATAAAATGTCTTTGCGCACATATTCTAATAGATGAGTCATGCATAAATTTTTTGAAAAATGATTTGAAGTGTTCATTTTTCTTAAGATGATTTGAAATGTTTATTTTTCTTAATTTTTTTTTTGGGATTCAATAAAAAAAAATTAACTCAATCGAATATCAGAAACAATTTTTTCAAAATTTTTAGGGCAAACAATCCAATTTCAAAAAGTTCTTATTGATATTTGATTGAGTTCATTTTTTACAGGAATTCATAAACATATTTTACAAAAATAAGCAGCTGAGATTTGATCTTTTTTATGAGACTTGAAGTGGGCTCAAAAAAATGAATCGTGAAGTAAAATCAGGTCCAAGTAAAAAAATAAAAAAGAAGTAAAATCGGGGTGCATTTTCATCCGAAAAGTAAAAAGTACGGTGTAGTAGAAAACATGAGAGAGAAAAAAGCAACCAAAAGTAGCTGATTTCTTTTCAAAGTTCAAATAAAATAATATTTATGTTCTAAGGTTAGAATTGGCATTTTGAGAAGTATGACAGCTAGGGTTCCATAGGTTTACAGAGAAAAAGAATAAAAAAAAAAGTTAAAGGCTGATTGATTGGTACTTTTCAGAACAGGTTGGAGAATTATCGCCTATCAAGGAGATGCCCACTGGGCAATATGTAGCAAAACCCTTTATTCAATTCATCTGTGGACGGTTTGTTTCCAAAAAAGCATAATATGACTTTCACACTTTGAAATGGCGTTCATTTTCAATTGAATCCTGTTTATTCAATTCTTCTATGTACTCCATTGTTCATTTTCAAAGCGTCCCGTAAAGAAGATTTAAGGTGCTAAATTGTGCGTGTCCAAAAGTATTTTAAACAGTTTGGATTAAAAATCAATTGTGACTGGTAACAATTATTTTTGACTGGTCAAAATTAAAAACACATCTCAACCATTGATTACGCAAATGGACAGGTGAAATTGTGCGTATTCATGACTCTGCCACCAAAGATCCAAGATCCAAACAAAACCAATTTTACTTGAGATCATTTCGTTTGGGAATTAGTTTTCGAACAATTTGATCTGGAAATACCTTACTAGAAACTAATTTACTCCATGAGATCTGACCCACAATTCAAGGTGTCTGAATTTAGTGGAACACTAGCTTTTAAGATTTTGCTGGCTGGGTTCTTGTCCCTTTTTTTTTTTTTAAGATAGCTTTATGAGGTCATGGATTTGGTCATTTTAATGCATAGGGATAGTATGGCCATTTTAATGAACATGTTAGTATGGTAATCAAGTGTATAGGGGTAATTTGGTCATTTTATTTAGGAATAATATGGTAATTTTAGTGTACAAGGCTATTTTAGTCATTTAGATATACAAGGGTAATATGGTCATTTTAATGTACATAGGTATTTTAGACATTTTAATATACATAATTGGGCTAATGAACGGATCGGATTTGATTTTAAATAGATGGTCGGGTCGGGTCGGGTTTGGGTAATAGGGCTCATAACTAATGAGTTTTAAATGGGTTAATAACCCATTAAAGACCCAACTCACTTACAACTTACCCAATTTGGCCCAAACCCGCCCATTTGACACCTCTATTCAAAAGGTCGAGAAAAGTTCTCCCCTCTCTCAATTGGAAAACAAAAGATGAAAGTTAAGAGAAGTCTCGACAGAGAGCTCTAGAGAGAGAAAAAGAGTTGGGTTTCTCCTCCCAACCCCACCCCACTGCCTCCCCTTCCCATTCTTCCCCCTCCCTTTTTCCCCCCTTAGTTCTCTTCCTTCGTCCATATCTCTCCGTCCCTGTTTGGGCTGAATTAGCTCAATCAAATGGCAAATAATTGTGTGTGGGCGTGCCAGAAAAGAAATAACTTCAGAAAAGAAATTACTCTTTTCAAATTGATTTGAAACAACTAATTTGCAATCAGGCAACTGTGTTATCCGTTCGATTACCTCAACTAAGAGGATTTTTCCTTAAGGTATCAACTAAATAAAAGATTGACGCGCTTCGAATCAGAAAAGATGATTGAGCACAAACAAATCTGAATTTAATTAAAGGTACGTTTGTATACAAACACTCTTAAGATTCTATCAAGAATAATGCAGAAATATAAGCACACTGAATTTAATCGAAAGTGAACTTACAAACGACTATTCTTTGGTACGAAAAAACTTAAAGGAAAATAAGAGAACTTGAATTTAATCGAAAGTAATCTTACATGCAAATAAGCCTTCAACTTACAAAAGATCCTATTCTAAACTAATCTAAACACTAATCTACGATAAATCTCTGAGCAATCATGTTGTATGAATTGTCAGATGATATGAATTTTTGTCGGGGGCCTCTCTCTTCACTTGCCTCTTCTATTTATAGACGATGGATCTGCCTTCGATTTCCACTTCTCACGTTAATCTCCACGTCCTGCTCGAACTGCCCATTTCCCCCTTAAAACGGTTAAAGGGGCCTTCGAACGGTTACTTCGATACTGGTGTTCGTGGTCTCTCTTTCTTCATGCTTGAAAATGGGGTTCGTGGCCTCTTCATGGATCGTGATACTCCTGCTTTTATGCAACGTGGGTTAGTGTTGCATGATTGACTCAAATGATTCCCTGCAATCACATCTATCTTGTGTTATAAATCAAAGCAGCAGTGGCACCGTTCGATGATTCCAAGTTTTAATCAACGGTTAAATTCCATCATGCTTTAAGATCATTTGTGTTTGATAATAAAACGTCGTCGGTTCCAATCAAAACGATACCGTTTAGTACTAAAATAACGTCATCATTAAACTCCGTAATCCTCTGCATCTCGGGTCTAATTAAGACATGTTCTGATTGGTCACCACGCTTTCCGTTGACACGTGTATTTTTCTCATTGGGTAATATATTTTAGGATGTAAACAGTCCCCCTTCTGCTCTAACCTCTTTCTCTCTTCTCGTCTCTTCTCCGACCCCCATGGTTGTGTGTCTGTTGAGATTTCTCTCTCTCTTTCCATCATTTTTGGACTCGGGAGGCCTAGATCTGGAGAACTGGGTTTGGGTTTTGGCTCTTGGATCTGATCGATCTTGACGACAGGGTTTGGACCTCTCCAACGGCATCAATGGCAGCGTCTACAGAGGATCTAGTGGTGTTCCTTCAATCTGCGGTGGGAACCAACTTCTTCTCTGGGCAGGCTCTCCTTCACGAGTGTGTCTGGTGGGTTCGACTTCGGCGCTAATTTGTTGCGGCTTTTCTTTGTTTTTGTTTGTAGTACTTCTTTATTTTTTTTCGGACTAATGGAGTTCCGGTCCTTCGTATTTTGATTGTTATATGTAAATCGAGTTTAATTTTGATTAAAAAAAAAAAATGGAAAGCAAAGCAGAAAGTTCCTAAGCCAAAAGTGCAAGAGCACTCCCTCTCCTATCCTCCCCCAAACCAAACCAGGGAAATCCCTTTTTCATTTAAAAAAAAAAAAAAAAAACCCCTCTTCCCCTCTACAAAAATCTCCAAAAGTATTCACTCCAAATTCCTGAGGCCAAAGCCCTCTTAGTTTAGGTTCGAGAAAAAAATTCCAATTCTCATAACTTCACTGTAAGCCATAATTACACGACAACGATTACCTAGCTAAAAATAAGTACGATCGAATTCTATGCTCTTTGTAGTTATATTTTTTTGTCTAGTTTAATTTATGAGCACACCTTTGTAAAAATCCACCACACAAAGTGAGGAAGATGTAATCCTACGCAAGGGAAAATAATTCCAATCTTCAGTTCAACTCAAATGTTTTTTTTTTTTTAAAACGTAGAATAACATCACAACAATGTTCTTTTCACTTAAAACCAATATAAGATTGCATTATTCGGATTATCACTATGCACTCTTATTTCTGTGTAAATGGAAAGAAGACCATTGTGCATGTTTAAATAACTGAGGTGCTCTTCTCGTGTCGATAAGAATGGTGTTGAAATCTTAAAGTACCCAGTCCATTGTCGTTAAAATCATGTAATCGACATTCGGGTCCTGGTGAAACAGGATTCCACATACCTTAAAAACGAAAAGAGGACCGACAATCATTTAATCAATCAACAGCTCCATTGCACGCATTTTATATTTTATTTTATTGCCACAGATAATTAATTGAAAAGGGCTAAAATTGGAAAATAAGTACTGAAAGAATGATGTGGGGTGCCTTACACTTCCCCACACATAATAGTAAATTCCCAAACTCATCTATATTTTTGCAAACCCTCGAATGTGAGTCAATTATAAGCCACTTTTGAAAAAAGAATTTGCTCAAATGGAATTGTTTTTAAAAGCAGAGTTAAAGCCATTTTCTTAAAAAATAGCTTTAACGGGTGACCTAACATATCAGAACTCAATGTTAAGTGACGACTCTATTTTTCAGATAAAAGCCCAAGTCACCGCTACAAACTCAAAATTAACAATTTGTCGCATTTAAAAGTCATGATTTTGAAGGCATTTCCTCTTTGCCCTAAAAAGTAGGTTAGGCGACCATTTGGTAAAAATCGATAATTAAAGCCTTGAGTTAAAGTCCGAAGTGCTATCGCTTTAGGCGCAATGGCCTTGTTCGTTTTACATTTTATTTTGTTTTAGTTTTGTTTTCTAATCATTATCCTATTTTTCTTTCCAATCATTACCCTATTTCTCCAATTATTATTTTGTCATCTCTCTCTATATTTTCCTATTCATTATTCATCTCTCCAATTATTACCTCATTTCTCTTTTCATTCACTACCAAAACTAAAATACTCAAAAATGCAAAACAAACACAACCATACAAGTTGTAGGAGCCCCTTTTACTGTGATACCCATTATTAAGTCTGAAAAATTTATACATAATGAAATAGACACGATGTTTAGGATTTTTTGTTTGCTGTGAACAAGCTAAATTCTACAAGCTTAAATGTTTAAGGATATACTATACAAAGCTAGAAATAAAATGTTTGAAACATAAAAGGAACTTCCGATAACATTCATTGTGCTAGCATATTAGTATTTTTTTTGCTGTTAATGTAACACCCCGATTTTTCGGACACGTTAATTAATCATTTCTAATTGATTTAATAATTCTTAATTTTATTAAACAGAGTTTAGCAACGGAAATCTCAAATACCAAATTCAAAACTACTTAACTGTCTTACAACCCAACGAAATAAAACAGAGTTTGACAAATGTGATAACACTTTTGAAAATTTAAATAACAATACTTTAAATTAACAAAGCTTCTAAAGGTAAGCATCCAAGGCTCGACAAACTCCCTTCCTCAACTGGGAGGTCCTCACTCTGATACTGATCATCTTGAAGAGGATTCTATTCTTCGGTCTCTTGATTACCTGACATGAAACGCCAGCCCACCGGCACTATAATGAGTTTTGAAACTCAGTCGATAATCCCAACCCTACTAACCCCTTATTTCTACAGTTAGCAGTTTAACAATATAACAATTGATAATACATAGAAGGTACAGAATAATAGCACATCATCTTTTTTTTTACTGTCCATCAACTTATATGAAATCTAAGGATACTCTCCATGAGATCCTTTCCTCCCACATCTACTAACTACAACCGTCTCATGGGTCCACTCTTCCTCTTACTTATCCTGTACCAGGGTCCAAGGTGTTCGCACCTAAATTATGTACTTAGCATGTTCTCACTTAAAACCATAACAGGAGGATCGAGTCCTCCCATGACGCATCGTGCATTAGGGTTGGACATCCACTACCACTAATTATAACCGTCTCATGGGACCTATTTCCTCTTTAACAAAAGAAGCGAATTTTTCCATGACGCATCATACATTAATGTCACAATATTTCTCAACACTGGGTCCCGCAGGTAACCCATTTCAACACACGGCCCCATTGGTTACCATTGCCATAGCTATGGCTCAAATCACAATCCACAACCTCACACCTCAACATTTTATCAGTTTTCCATTTACTTAACATCGCCTATGTGAATCACTACTCGTAACCACCCAGTGAACCTAAGTTTGATCTAGCATGTACAATCACATATCTCCAATAACAAGTAAGTCCAACATGATACATTTCAATGCAAAAGTTCCAAGCATGACAATTGATATTGTGTGAGTAAGTAAATACATAAAAGTTTGAGATTGGGCCAATGCTTTTTGGGTGACTTATTACTTTAATGAACATCCATGTTCTTTAAATAAATTTTATTTTTAAATTTGAGATTTAATTAGCCATTTCGTAACCTTCTGTTATTTCCCAAGTTCTGTTGTAAACTTATATATAAAAGTATGTATATCTGCTATTTATTTAAGTATGTTGGAATTAGTGTAGTTTTATTAATCTAAGTAACCTAGGAGTCATCATTACTAACTTAGTAGCTTAAAGATGCTAAGTAATTTTTATTAATCCTATTCCTAACCTACAGTAAGTATATTCTCTACTAATAAATTTATATTTTACATTCTAAGTTGAACTAAATTACGTAATAAGTAATCTGACTTTTTAAGAAATTTAGAATTAAGTCTCCTGTATACAAGTGATCCTTTTATTAACTTCATTCCCAAAACTTAGTAATTCACAAAGTTAACCATGTGCATTTATGCATTTTTCTTTTTATAGCTACTAACTGTCACATATAAAGTTTAGTACTTAGTTTACTCTAGCATTTCTTTTTCCTCTAACTTCTAAGTTTAGGTTTGAAAAATAAAAATATATGTTATCAAAATAAGTTTTCAACTTGTTTCCTTTCCAGAGTAGTCACTCAAAATAAATTCTAGGTTATCTATTGTTAGTATAAGCTTATTATTGCTAATAGTCTTATTATGTATATATACTAGCAGATGTCTGTGCCTAAAGGCACGTTCAAATGAAATACAGTCCCAATTTAAATAGGTTGTTTACTCTACTTGTCCAATATAACCTCATCACTCTTTGCCTCACTTTAAAAAGCTCATGCCAAGGTAGAGAGAAGAATAAAAAAGAAAATAATTTACAGGTTAATTATCAACCCTCTTAAAATAATATTAACAGCAGGTCAAATTATAACTTAAGGAAACATTCTCTTACAAGTGCAAGGCTTTTATGCACAATAGTTTTGGTATTAACAAAAGCAGATTTGACATTATTATTTCCTTAAATTGGAAAGGAAAGTATATATATTACCACAACAACAGGACAAATTATAACTTAAGGAAACATTCTCTTAATCGGATGGCTACAATCTTAGTTTGAAGGCGATCAATGGCTGTAAAGGTGCTTATATTTGTATGTATAGACAAAATCTGATCTATAATTTTATAATATAGATATTTTTTTAACGATAGGGCTTGACTGTTACTGACTTGTTCACAAACATTAGCTATCATCCATTTCAATCAAGGGTACAGTAATGATAGCTTGCATTTATCGTACTAAACATTAAAATGTGACAACTAATGGTAAAAATAAGTCAAACACATAGTCTAGGGTCGAATTTTAGAACTAATGTAAACAGGGGGCAATTGTAATTTCAGAACATTACTTTTAAAACTAAAACGTGCATACAGTAGCAATGGGTTTCCATTTCCAGAAAAACGAGTATTTTCGATTGAATAGTTTTGATGTATGGGTATGATAAATTCTATTATAACTTTTCAAATTCAACATTGAGGAACTACATATATACTTAGGAGAAAGTAGTTTAGGATTTATCTACCTCGAATCCAGCCGAAAAAAGCGATTAATGGGTTCGGTCGATTTTTAGCGATTGGAGAAGATGACGGAATTGGGAAACTCCGGGGCTGCCTCGGAACGAATGGAAGGTGGGCTGTGGATGCTTGGTGATGTAGTGGTTAATTGGAAACCCGAATTTGATGTATGGAGCGGTGCTATGTAGGAACCCGTTTTGCTCTCTCTCTCTCTCTCTCTCTCTCTCTTAAAACTCCATGGATGAGGACTCAAGTTGTAACGACCCAGATTTTTACACTATTTTTTCGAATAAAGAAATTATTTTTAATCAAATAGTCTATAGTAATCGCTTAATTATTTAAAAGTGTAATTAGATTAAATTAGAACCTAGATTAATTTTTGGCAACTGAAATTAGTTTACCATAATTTTACCTTAACTTGTAATTATAAATGTGTGTACATATTTATCTATATTGTTCAGACTAATAATCATCCCACAATTTATGGGATTTGGTTATCCATCTCTCACCAATCTCTCCCTCTATCTATATCTTTTCACTTATTCTTTTCCCTTCAAACTCTTCCTAAACTATATCTCTCTCTAATCTCAACAACATTCCACTTTCCCACTTTTCTCTACTACTCCTCCTATATTACTCTACGTCTACTACAAAACCAAACCCATCTCCCCATCCTTTTCGGCTGACAGAGAGAAGAGAGTAACATAACTGTTGGAAAAAATTTCGGCAGTAACGAATAATCCAGAGAACAATTTCATTGATAATGCAATAATTACATAATTGAAACAAATACAATTACAAATCAGAATTACAAGAACGAGATATGAACTAAATACTTAGAATCGAACCGAGTCCTGTGTGGTACCACAGTCTCCTTAAGAAATATTCGCCGCCTACCGTGGGTGTTGTAAGTTGTGTCGGCGCCTTTCTCCCAGGGTTGGCTCGGCTAAACCGCAAGCCGCCGGAACACCGCCGTCGACCGCCTTGGCGAATTGACTACCGCCTGCCTCTCTCTCTCAAGAACTAACTTTCAGAACTTCATCCCATGCACTCACATCCTCAAATCTTTAATCGCATGATCTCCATTCTCGTCCACATCATGTACCTCTGTTCATGGCTTGTTTTCTCCAAGTTGATGTCGTTTTTAGGCGTGAGTTTCTTCAAGAATGTTGTAGAGGATATCGAGAGCTTCAATTTCAACCCAAGAATCACCCAAAACGGTTAAGGATTGATAGAATAATCGCCGTCCAAAGTTCAATGAAATTTTCAGATTTTAGTTTCCAGACAGCACACAGGACTTATGAAAACCCCCACTTTTCTCCTAGTTCGAATGGTTTTCGGGCTTAGACTTCTTCAGGAAAGTTGTAGAGCGTTTTGAGATCTTCGCGTTAGACACAAGGACCGCCAAAAACAGACAAGGTTTGATTAGGTTATTTCACTCCGAAGTTGCCGCTGGAATACCAAACTTTCGCCGACAAACTAAAACTCACCAGACTCCACCAAATTGCTTTATCCGGATTAAGGTAGAATAATCGCTTCTCTACCCTCTCCTAAGTATATTATGTGATTACCTATTGATTTTATGATCCGGATTGAAAGAAATCGATCTCGATGTCGCATACGGCCTTTCTCCTCTGTTTTATTCCTCCTCGGCTGTAAACAGTGAATCCCACGAGACGAGTATTGAAATTTTTTTGATAAAATAACACTTTGATCCTCGTAAATTATTTAGCATACTAATTTTGGTCCAAATGTATGATAACATATTATAATTAGCCCCTTAGTTTATTAAAGTTCATGTTTCGGTGCCATAACCAGTTCTTCTTTATTACGACTTAAGTTTTATAATCCTATCTATCTCTTCTCAAAGTATATAAAGTGTTTACAAGTTGGATTCTATGTTCCGAAATGAAAAGGAATCGAATTGGTTGTCACACGGTCAAAAATGTGGCCATACAAAACTAAGAGCAACGGCTCGTTCATAAAAAGTTGTGTGATCGCATTGCTTGTTATTTGTTTTAATTATTATTTGATTAATTGTATACTGCACCGATACTTGATTTAAATGCTAGATTGGACCCTAGAGATATGGGGTAGTATGTGAATAGAATTCACCTAAACGATGCTAGAAAATGGATGAATTGGAAAGTTTTATTTTTTTTTAGATTGCCTGCAGGCGGGATTTTGAGATGTGATGAGATTTGTGATGGGAATGGAACTGGCGGGAGTCCAGTGATGAATTGATAGATTGGCGGGAGTCCAGTGATGATTGTGAAGTGGATTGTAAAGTGATATATAAGATAGGCGAACCCTAGTCATGATTCAGACATGATAAGCGTACCCTTTGTTGTAGTTATTGGGATGCACACTCGGTATATAACTTAGGTGTATCTACGACAGCAAAAGAAAGTGATCTCATGGGACCGAGCATGGCTAGCGGTTAGGGAGGAAAGATCTCATGCATGAGATCTTAGATTACACGATAGGTTAATGGATAGTAATGAACTGGCTTATGTGAAAAATCTTTGTTTTACTTCTTCGTATCATTTTATCCTGCTGCTTGCTAACTGTAAAGTAAGAGGGGTAGTTGGGTTGGATTATTCTATTGGGTGATTTATCACTCACGGATACGTCTGTATCCTGGCAAATCGTTTGCTTCGGCGACCAATTTGCCAGAGGGTGCAGGATTCAATGGAGGGGATTCAATGATGGTGCAGTTCGACACGGAAAAGAATATCAGGAACAGAAATCGAGTATGCTCGGGATTCGTGCCAAGCCTAGAGTCAGCTCTGAAGTTAATGTATTTTGAATCAGTAAATTTTTCTTGAGATTGTAATAGCTAAACATTTATTTTGAAAAATTATATTTATTTAGCAAAATTTTCTTAAGATATTATTTTCTTTTGCTCCTGAAAAATCGGGGCGTTACACAAGTTCTCTCTCTTTCTCTCTTTTTCTTTCTCTGGACTGAGTATAGTGATTGTGGTTTTGATTTTTGGAGGGTTAGAGTGTGTATATATGAGGAACAAGTGGGGAAGTTAAGAGGTGGATTGTGAACGTGGGTTAGGGTGATAGAAGACATGGTGGGAGGTTACAAAATTTGCAGAGTGAGGAAAAAATCCTGATTTTTTGGCAGGCATGGCAGAGGTGGGTTGTTAAGTGTGGGAGGGAAGTAGAAGATTTGTTTGGGTAGAATTTTAGTTAGAGTTTTTTTGTGGTTTAGCTAGAAAAGTTAAAGATAAGTGTGAATGTATGTATATGTAAAGTATATTATAAAACGTACCCAATTATGACTAATATAAATTATAACACAATCATGCATTTTAACAAATTAATTTAATTGATTATTGAATTAGAATTTAACATTTCGAATTTTTTATTTTCTAAAAATTAGGAATGTTACAGTTAAAATTCCAAGCAAAGTGATATATATATATATATATATATATATATATATATATATATATATATATATATAGGAGGGGATCATGGGACAACACTTTTGACAAAAAAATAGACACTGAATCCTGGCCATTAAAATGGATGGCTAGGATTACAAATTAAAAGGCACAATCTCTCTCTTCCTTTTTACAACTCACGTGCAGACCTCCTCCCCCCCTCTCTCTCTCTCTCTAACCTCCGTTCTCTCTCTCTCTCTCTCTCTCTCTCTCTCTCTCTCTCTCTCTCTCTCTCTCTACGCTCCAGCCTCCGATCCTCCACGCTCCTTGACAAACGAACTCCCACCGCCGACGATCAGCAACTGACCCTCCGGTCGCCCGCGACAAATCGCCAAAGTGCACTCTATTTTCAACAACTGTATCTCTATCTCACCCCTCTCTCAAAACCCCAATCCAAGCCCTAATTTTGGTGAGACAGCTCCGGCAACGATAGCTCCTTCTGTGAATACCTCTAAATATTATTGACGCTAAGAATCATTCATTAACAGAAGGATTAAGGTAATTTCTTGTTTTCGAATTCTTGGTGAGGTAATTTTGGGATTTCTTGTTTCAAATTAACAGAATACAATGGCCGAAACAAAAAAAAAAAATTCGAATGATTCTTGGCCGACATCTTTTTGTGGTGGGTTCGTTGATTGTACACCTCCGGTGGTGTATTTATGGACCTAGTGAAGCCTTTATTCACCTGATTTTGTCATTGATGCATGCTCGAATGATTCTTGGCCGACATCTTTTTGCTGTTCTTTTTTTTTTTTTTTGGATTTTCCAGCAATATTTAGGATTTGAGGACATGGGTCGGTGTCGAGTTGCATGCTAGGTTTTTGTCGAAGGAGGACGTTATGAAGGAGACAAGGAAGAGATTTGTGAGGATTTGTGCTTTGTTTGCAAAGATGGTGGGAGTGCTATTTACTTGTGACTACAAGTGAGTTTTTGGCTATGTTCGTTTAGAAGTTTTGGAAGTTTTTATTTTGTTTTTCCAATCATTACTTTACTTTTTTTTCCAATTGTTACCCTTTTTTTCAATTATTTCTTTTGTCATCTCTCTCTATCTCTCTCCAATCATTACCCCTATTTTCAATCATTACCCTATTTGTCTTTTCAAATGAAAGGATTTTGCGGATCTTGTAAGAGAAATAGACGAACACTTTTTTAGGATCTCGCCCTTTACACGTGGGTCTTTGCAGATTAAAGAAAAAAACTTGTTGATTAGTATATATGTTGGATGTGGTTGATGTTGGAAAATTAGTAAGGAAATGGTACTTTTGTGCATACATTAGAAACCAGATTAGAACTAGTATAATACACTTGTGTGTAATCGAAACAGAAAAGTCAAATGCTAATCGAAATTGTAAGTAACAAACTAATTATTCCAATGGAGATTTCGCCCTTGCCACGGTATTCACGATTATGAATGTCCAATTCCCTTGATGCAACGATCTTTACGCACGCAAACGCAGCACTTCGAGTTCGTGCCCTGCAAACAAAACTATGCAGAACTCTCTCGGACTCTTTATGCGAAATGTATGTGTGCTTTGTGAATTTTTGGATGCATTAAATGGCTGGAATGAATCTATATTTATAGGCAACCAAGAATCTGTCCCAATGGGTACGAAACTTGTTCAAAGGGACACAAAAGAAATGGGTTGTGTGCTTTGTGTATGCACAATCTTAACGTGTTCTATTAATTTTTTTGCGATCTTTTAATCCCTCAGGATTTGAAGTAATTTTCACTTCTTGAGGATATTTTTTTCTTGGTTTGTTTCTGTGAAAATAGAAAATTATATAGTTCTCTCTTTTATTGTTACTTTTTCATTTATTCTTATGGAAAAAAATTAGGAATATTGAGAAGATATTAAAAATAATTTTTTCAACAAATTCCTCTACATGGAAAAATTAAAAAGTTGATTTTATATAATTTTACATTCATTATGGATCTCATTTTGTAGACTTTTTCAAGTAAATTTCAGAAATATAAAGTTTATAAAAATTGAATTTGTAAAACAAAAGTTATGTAGATTTTAAGATATTAAAAATAATTTTTTCAACAAATTCCTCTACATGGAAAAATTAAAAAATTGATTTTACATAATTTTACATTCATTATGGATCTCATTTTGTAGACTTTTTCAAGTAAATTTCAGAAATATAAAATTTATAAAAATTGAATTTGTAAAACAAAAGTTATGTAGATTTTAAGATTTAAAATTGAGAGAGAGAGAGATAAGGTTAGAGAGAGAAGAGAGGAGAGAGAACGGAGAAAGTTAAGAGAGAGAGGAGGTCAGCACGTGAGTTGGAAAAAGGAAGAAAGAGATTGTGCCTTTTACTTTGTAATCCTAGCCATCCATTTTAATGGCCAGGATTCAGTGTCTATTTTTTTGTCAAAAGTGTTGTCCCTTGATCCCCTCCCTATATATATATACTAGCGAATGTCCGTGCCTGAAGGCACGGCGCAACATGGCTACTTGCACGTTGTTAGTGCATGCCCATGCCTGAAGGCACAATTCGAACGATTAGCTCATGCAAATAAAAACTTGACTCGCGTGCAATACGTCAACCCATGCCCAACAATTCCAACCATGCGAAAAACAATAACCCGTGCACATGCTTTCTATTTTCTATTTTGTTCTTATACGTCAAATGTCACTCGATCATGGCTATTTTATTGCAAAAATAAAACAGAAAACATGTGCATGCCAATGCTTTGCATTTAAATTTAAGAACACCAGCTAGTGTACTGCATCAACTAAATTAGTAAAAATTTAAACACACCAACCAGTGCTCTGCAATTTAACAACATAAGACCAACCAATGCTATGCATTTAACAACATAAAAGCAAACCTAAGAAAATGCTTTGCATGTACCAACAAAAGTACAAACCTAAGCACACCCACCAGTGCTCTACATTTAACAATATAAGTACAAATCTAAGCACACCAGCCAGTACTTTGTATAATAAGTGAATACTTATGGATCTGAAACCTCGCAATTTGACGTATTTGAGTGGTATTTCTGCACAAACATAAAAATGAATAAACTAATTTAGTCATTGAATATAAAAATTAAACCTCCAAAATCACAAACGACAAACAAAAACATAATTTGTGATGTTCACAATCTTACTTTCAGTCTAATATTCAACTTTTGACATCATCTCTCCAATCAAAGCATACAAACTTGGATCATTTCATGTACTCATGAGGATTCTATGATTTACAATGTGACAAAAATGCACTCACTAACAGGTCCAATAAGGCAGCTCTTAATCGTAAAAAATCCAATACTTGTCTAGCTATCAGTTACCAAAGTGGAAAAATCAGTTCATCTATCTTCTAACTATACCTATGACAAACTCCAATATCTTCAATCAATTGCTTTGCTACGTAAGCAAAAGACCTCAATGCTGAAGTATACTAATAATCTACCCATGAGTCCATGACTACGATAAAATTGAACGATTTCGATCGGAAGTTATGCCAATAGATAAGAATTCGATTGAATTTCACCATAGGCAAAATAAAGACTAAAATCTTTTCTGTACATTCATCGATGAAATCAAAGGAGAGAAAACGAACGGAGATCAGACCTCGTTGTTGAAGTAAGCCTTGCGAGCTCGGAAGGACTTGGCTGGAATGAAATTGGTGGCGGCCCGTAGATTTATAGCTCTTCTTTTCCCTAGGGAAATAATTCAGACCCTTGTTTTCTTCAATCATCATCTCACTCCTAATTCAAGTCTTTAAAACTTATTTGGTCTCTCAGCCCCTCGACTCTGCGTCATCCGCATCAGAATCACTTCCCGAAGAGCTCCCAGATTCAGAATCTACACACAATCCCTCATGATCACATAACCACTCCACAAAAAATTTCCCAAACTATTTCCACAAAGGAAGAAAAAAAGGAATTTTAGAAGTTACCACTTGATGAGGATAAATCGCTGCTTGAACTGCTGATTGCATGACCCTTATTATCATGACCACCGCCACCAGCGGCTGCACCATCGTCCTTCTCAACTTCCACTGGTGATAAGCATGTCATTGGCATCTCATCGCCAATGTCAATATCTTCCTCCCAGCATCAGTTTTTTTCACTCACATAAACCTCCATTAACAACATAACAATTATTAGCAAAACTTTCAGTGCCAACCACTAATCACAAATAAAAGCAAAACCTATGTTTTTAACCACATTGTGATTCTTCAAAACCCATACATAAAATGCCCATTATAATGTAGTCAACAATTCTAGTGTTTTTTAGCATATTGCATGTGCTTGAAAACACTTAAAAAATGTACTTCATGAGCAATACACACAACCCTGTGGTTTGAGAGTTCAATGCACAATGTCATAGAAAATAGAACACGCTACAGTTCTGTATGAGAAAGCAGTGGCATTTTACTTCATCACCTCTGAGTTAACAGTTAAATGCATAGAAGAAGATAACCAAAATAAGATTACCATGGCTTCTAGTTTCCGGAACATGGAGTAAAAGTCTTGGCAATAAAGCACACAATACAAAAAAGGCTTCAAGTAACCAAAAAATCAATACAGAAGGACCGAAAAACTGCTACGTAATTGATGATACTTAAATCTATGATCAGGAGCTACTTGCAGTCACTAATCGCTGCATTTGAATACAAAACATCTGAACAAATTAAAAACATCAAAATAAGCATCAATACCTTGAAGCCAAATGAGAACTGCTAGTGTTCTTAATCTTAACATCACTTCTCATCTGTTTCCCGGGCTCATCTACAAATTACAACAAAACCAAATCAATCAGTTAATTCTAAAAACAGTAGAATTAACACAGTAGAACTGAACACTAAGGTTCTGAAAATCAGCCTCACTGAACCGAACACTAAGCTAGCAGTAGAACTCAACTTGGGCAGCTGTTAAAGCATTTGGTAGTAATAGTCAGGGATGAGCCCAGGAACTGTGAACTATAAACCTACAAATTAAAAAAAGCAAGTACTATTCAAGACATGTGAAAGTAAAAGGAGGAGACAAAGACAGATAATAGAGGGATGCAAAGCAGGGAATAAAGGGTAATATGTAGAAAATTGCCGTGATTCCAATTGCTTCGTTTCTCTTCCGATACCACTCTCTCTGTCTCTCTTAAACAGGGCTGTGAAAAAGAAAGCCTTGCTTTAAGCAAATTCTTACAAACCTGGGCGATTCATAGATGATCGTGAACAACCACAGCTACACACCTGATACATACTTCAATACACAAATTTCTCAGCAACAGAACCGAACCGATTTATTCACATAGAAATACATAAAAGTACACAAATTTCGTCCACAAAAAGAAACATCAACCACAGTTGGCGGTGCTCAAAAATGAAAGAAATCCCTTGGAGAGAGAAAAACCCTAACATGAGAAGTACTCGTACCCTAATCAAGTATGTAATCGGTGTTCTATCGGTCTGTGCCACGGGAATGAACAAACCCTAGACGCGCAGTTTTTTAGTGAGGAGAAACTACAAACCTTTTGGGGTGAAGCACTACATGCCGTCGAACGGTGGTGGTTCCAGTGGTGACTCGTCGTGCCGGTTGGTGGTAGTAGTGGTGTCCAATCGGGATCGCCAGAGAGGAGCGACTGGGATTTGATTTCCGAGGGCTTGCGGTGGTGCAGTGGGTCGGAGGGAGAGGGAGAGGGAGAGGAGAGAGGGATGCGGTGTTGCGGTGGGTCGATCGAGAGAGAGAAAGAGGGAGAGAGATGCGTATCGAGAGACACAGAGAGAGAGCGTCTGAGGGAGACACAGGGATGGGAATAATGGTGCGGCTAGGTTTCCCATAAAATGCCATTCAGGATAACCCTCGGATGATTCAGTTATTTACGGGCCAACCATCATAGAATGGAGGGTGTAGATTTATAGAAGAGACAAATCTGAGCGTTGGTTGTCTTTTGGATTCAAACTCAGACCTCCCTTATTATATAGATATATATATATATATATATACAGTCATTTTCAAATAAGGAGGTCCTTATTTTAGTTAAAATAAGGAGGTCCTTATTTTAGTTAAAATAAGGACCTTCCCATTTCTCTCATTTTCCGTTCGAATTTCGATAATCTGAACCGCTCAATGTGTTCAGAACATGATTTTAAGGTACCCGCGTGAAATTGGCAAAAAAAATGACCGGGAAGGGCTTCGTCCGAGTAATTTTTATTTGAACCGTTTGATAAAAATAAACAAAAACAACTCGGATGAAGCCCTTTTCGGTCTTTTTTTTTGCTGATTTCTCGCAAGTACCCTTAAAATCATGTTCTGAACACATTGAGCGGCTCGGATCATTGAAATTCTATCAGGAAAGGGAGGTCCTTATTTTATTAAGTTAAGGTGGTCCTTAGGAGAAGGGGACTCTATATATATATATATATGATACTTTAGAAATGTTTTCATGTTCGAATTTTTTATGAATTAATGAAATTTCATTGATTCTTTTGAAATCTTGCACTAATTTTTAATTTTAGATTTGATCTCGTTGATGAATACTTGCTAAAGCTAAACACTTTGTTTGGTTCAACATTCCAAAAGTTAATTTCAACTCTCGACACAGTTTTCAATAAATCTTTCTCTCTATCTCTCTCTACTCATTACCACTCCAACTCTCAAAAATAACTTTCTAGATGTTAAACCAATCAGAGTGAAAATATTTTATATTTTGTACATAAAAATACACAAAGAGCCTCGTCTTTGATTTTGGCTTTTAGCCGTCATAACTTCAGGACCGGAGCCCTTGTTTTGACTCCAATGTGTAATCGCCTCATTCAGCCTCTATACGTTGAGTGATTATTCAATGCTCAAGGAATAATGTCATGCGGCATCCCAATTCTTTATCCACCTTACAATCATTTCGATCTCATTCAAAGAGTTACAAAAACTATACCATCAATTGAGTGGTGAGGAATGAGGCACCATGAGAAATTATGTATGGGTACACCCACCTTAAAGCACCCGCAATGGATTTGGAATATTTTTGTGTTAAAATATTTGTTAAAAGGTATATTAGGATAAAAATGGGTCCCACAAGTATGTGCTAGATATTGATAACATAGAAGTGTGTTAGAGCGTCCGCAATGTAATAATCAAAATCAAAAGATTACTAAAGTTAGCAATGTGTACTTAAAAAAGAGCTCACATTGTAATAATCAAAGTTAGCAACCTCTTAACCAATAATCAAATTTGAGTATTTGAATAATCAAAAGTAACAATGTGGGATTTCACATTACTAACTTTAGCAACCCTCTAAATGAATAAGCAAAAGCTAATGTAGCAAGTTTTGATTATTACATTGCGGATGCTCTTAGAACTTTCACAATGAATTTGGTAAATTTGTGTGTTAAAATATTTGTTGGAATCAAAAATGGGTCCCACAAGTGTGTATTAGGAGCAGTAGATATTTATATTTTATGGTTGAAGTTTGAATCATAAGGTGGGACCCACTTATTGTTTGCTAGCATAGTTGCCAAATTTGACACACATGCTAGCACAATACAAGATTTAACGCACTTTAGCACACAAACTAACACAAGCATTGTGGCACAAAAAATACATTTTTGTTTGTTAAGTCTTAACACACACAATTAAAATATTAGTTGGTAAACCCATTGTGGATGCTCTTACACAGCCTTTTGTCATCTCTTTGATTAAAAGTTAAAACCATAGATAAAATTCCACCACCAAACTTAACTCCAATTTACCCGATTACACTTCAAAAGGTCTTGAAATTATTCATCTCTTCACGTCTACACACCTTCATAATATCATTCTCATCTTTATGATCACATTATTCTTCGCATCTACACATCTCCATAACATTCTAGACTTTCGGAGCAAATATGGGAGACCACACCGTGATGGACAACTAACAATGTATTAGTATCCAATTAAATATGAATAATAAACTCATAGATTGTCCGAAAGTGACTATATATATGTTCAATTTCATACATTCGTCAAAAGAGATTGTCAAACGAAATCAACTAGTTTAGAATTATAAAAAAAAAAATTAGAACAAACTATGTTTGTTTAGATACATGTTACAAAACTATAGCCAATGGCTTAACAATGTACCAAAGAAAAGGTATAAGTTTTTGACAATTTATATTTTACAATTCTCTTCCTGAAAAGCAGCTCAATTAAACAGTTCAGTAGCCAGTTAAATAAGAATGAAAAACTTAGTCGATTTACTTTAGATGAAAATAAAACACATGCTCTTATCTATAAAATATACCAATGATTTTTGAAATCATATCAAACAATATGTGATCAACTTGATTTTTGACATTGTTTTTACTTTCTTTCTCAATGAGAGTTGAGAAAAATGAACAATCGAAATACTTTTTTTTTTTTTTTTTTATCCTTACTATTGATGAATGAGTATATCTAATAGTTGCATTAGATCATTCACTTTCACATATTTTCGATGTGAGATGAGAACAACTCAAGTTTATTTTCCGATTCATCTCAACGGTTAATTCAAAAAGTTATGACAAAAAGTTCAAAAAAAAATTACAAAAAACAAAACAAATCAAAAAGTGTTTTCTAGACAAATAAATTAACAAGAACGGAGCCGTTTCGCCAAGAAACAAAAAAGAAAAATAAAAGAAATAAAGACACACCGTAACGTACATTCGACACACGACAGAAATCGATCACACCGCATATATAACACAACAACCCTAACCAGCTCAAACGACAACACTCCAACCACACTCAAATCTCCACCAACTACCTTCAAAAGAAAAAGGGAAAAATCAAAACCTTGAATTTCAATTCAATATCTTCTCCCCCAAGCATATCAACCCACCGCCTCAACCTAGGGTTTCGCCGCCCCTTTATATTCCCCCAACACACAACGGTAAAAACCCACGCATAAATCCCCCTCTATTTACTCCATCCATATCACTTTCCCAACGCCTAGGGCTTTTGCCATCGAATCAATAAAAGTTTTTAGGGTTTTAGACATCGCACAGTGTGAAAAATGGCTGGAGGTGGCGCAGCAGCTGGGAGGGCGGCCCCCGGCGCCCGTGGCGGCGTTCGCATCGTTGTCGCAGGCGATAGGGGCACCGGAAAATCGAGCCTGATTGTTACTGCGGCGGCCGATACGTTCCCGATAAATGTCCCCCCGTTGTTGCCGCCGACGAGGCTGCCCGATGATTTGTACCCTGATCGTGTCCCCGTCACGATTATCGATACGTCTTCCAGGTGTCTCTCTCCCTCCCTCCCTATCTATCTATCTATCTATATACAAACATATCTCTGTATGTCTGTCTGGCTCTCTTTGTTCGACTGTTTTCACTCTTGCAATCACCTTTTTGCTTGAGCAAGCCTGGGGCAAGCGAACTTCGTTGTGCATACCTAGGTCACATAATGAGCGTGCGTTAGCGCGAGTCCAGAGCGAGGATTGAGAGTGGGATGGAGGGTACTACTAAAGGATTATGTTTCTAAGGTGCACAACAGAAATGGATGTTTTTTGTAGCTGAAATTCAGGTAAAATCAGATAATTAGAAAGCATGAAGTAAAGAAATATCAAAAGTTTTTATTTTTTTTGAGGTGTTTTTGGCTCATAACCGAAGTTTGGCCCTCGATCCGAGATAGGTAAAAAAATCTACTGGTTGAAAGTCGCAGTATGTGTTTGTTTTGGGTCTGGTTGATTATTTGTATTTTTGTTGTCTGGTTGATCCTATGTTACCTGGAATGCTACTACCCTAGCGAATTGCGTACCAATATGAACGTCCCAAAACATGTTACAAGTCCGTTCCAAAACGGTAAACATTGCGATCCAAAGGGATCCCCCAAAAATTTAACTTATTAATGTAAAAATCTAGAGAAAATGGCATAATTCGGTCATTATGTTCCTAGAAATGTATTTTGCAGGAATAATTGGGAAAATGATAATTGACTTTACTAAATGTTTTTATCCCTTGGAAAGGTAACTTTTGATTTTGATATCTATAGAAGCCTACCCCTAGCGTTCCACAATTTAGACATGTGGTGTACCTCATCCCCGTTCCCGTCGTTTCTCATTCCGGTACGATATACGTTCCAGGTGCCTAGGGTTGATCTTCTTTAGAATAATTTCAGCAACCCATGAGCTCAAATATTAATGCGTGTGTGATGTTTGTGAATTCAGTATGGAGAATAGAGGTAGACTGGCTGAAGAACTTAAACGGGCTGATGCAGTCGTGCTTACTTATGCGTGTGATCAGCCTGCCACACTTGACCGGTTGAGTACTTTTTGGCTTCCTGAACTTCGTCGATTAGAGGTTTGTGCGTTAAGTTTTAGTTAGCTGATTACAATGAACAGGCCTCATTTTTGTCTTATGTGATTCGTCTTTCACTCTTTCCCTCTTTTTCGGGTTGGCTTTAAGTGGTGAAAATAACTGAGCAGGTAAAGGTGCCGGTTATAGTAGTGGGTTGCAAGCTGGATTTGAGGGATGACGAACATCCATTGAGTTTGGAGCAGGTTATGTCGCCAATAATGCAACAGTTTCGGGAGATTGAAACTTGTATTGAGTGTTCAGCGTTTAAACAAATTCAGGTACTGCTGCTTGTGATATGTGTGGTACATTTGGAATTAATATGCTTGTCTCTTATACAAATATCTGGCATGGTTTTGGTTCCGTTCACGTAATCTTCTCTCTTTTGCATTGTTGGAGACATGGGTCTTGCAGGTGCACGACCATGCCCGTCTGAGATTCTCTATGTATTGGAAAGAGTGAAGCATTTATGTGGGTCTTCTTGAGATATATAGTATTTGCATTTGTGGATCTGCATATTCAGAATCTGCTAATTATACTCATTTCAAGCTTTTATGACAATGCTTTGTACAATTCATTGTTATGCACCATCCAAATAGTTTTTGCGATGGTTGGTGATTAATATTTTTGAAGGAATCTGTGGTGGTATCATCTATGTTCTGCTCATCATATCTTAGAATGTCGGCAATTCTCTATTTTCAGGTCCCTGAAGTTTTCTACTATGCTCAAAAAGCTGTACTTCATCCAACAGCTCCACTATTTGATCAGGAAGCGCAAACTCTAAAACCTCGGTGTGTGAGGGCATTAAAACGGATATTTATTCTTTGTGACCACGATAGGGATGGTGCACTCAGTGATGCAGAGTTGAATGATTTTCAGGTCCTTATTCTTTTTCATGTGGGGGTGAAGATATGTGAATGCATTGAACTTATGTGCACGTATGGATGTATACATATTACCGTCAAAGTTTGTTCACTTGTGGGACCCTTTTATGACTTTTTTTAAGGATCTGATCTTTATTTTTAGCGCGTTACTAGATTTTGAGAATGACATTATAATGATTGTAAACAGGTCAAATGTTTCAATGCTCCGTTACAACCTTCTGAAATAGTGGGTGTTAAGCGGGTTGTGCAAGAAAAACTACCTGAAGGTGTCAATGACCGTGGACTTACTTTGACGGGGTTCCTCTTTCTCCATGCACTATTCATAGAGAAGGGCCGTCTTGAAACAACATGGACTGTCCTAAGGAAATTCGGATACAACAATGATATCAGACTAAGTGATGATCAGCTTCCACCTCCAATTAAGCGAGCACCTGATCAGGTTACTTCTCCTGGATTTAACTTTCATTTATGTATTTGTTTGTCAAATATTATTATGCTGCTATAGTTCTGTTAACTTCCAGAAGCTTTTTGTAGTTATTTATGCAAAGTGAATGGGGAATTGATAAACATGGGATATATAAGTTTTAAGCGTTGAATCGACAATGTCTATGCAGTTGTGTCTTGTTCTTATTGAATATGGATGCCTATATTTGCGTAACAAGGGTTACTAGGTTATTAAGTGTTTGCTATTTTTATGAATTTTCCCCTTAAATACTTATACTTTGTAACACACCCGAAAGGTGGGATCATGGTTTCAAATTGTCTATGTTTTGGTTCTTTTTCTTTCCTCTTCCACCTGTCTAAATGTTACTTAGATCGGAGTATGGCTTTAGACATGCGCATTTGTCAAGAAATTGGACTCGTCGATACTCATTATATAGCATGAGGACTCGGCTTGCAAGTTCCCAGAAATTGAATATGGCTAAAAGGATACTGCATGGAGGAAGACAACCCTATTTCTCTACAGGTTGGACTAAATAAGGAAAGAAAATAATGTCGTTGACTCGTTGGCTTAAAAGCTAGTATTTGTTAATGTGCTTAATCCAACATCAGAGTCCACCCCATTGGGGCTTTAACCTAGTGTTTCCAGCTTAGTCCCTTCCAATGGCTGAGGTGGGTAGACTCAAATCTGATCTGGTGCCAGCGAAACCCATAATTCTCTGTCACTCTCTTCTCCCACTGTATCTTGGAGTACTCCAATTAATATCTCTCTCCCTCTAATGTGTTCTCTATTTCCATCTCCCCTCTCTCTCTCTCTCTCTCTCTCTCTCTCTCTCTCTCTTGCTTATTGTCTCTCGACCTCCCGTTATTCTCTCGGGATCTTGATCTCAATCCCTAACCTGAGTTATGAAACCCAAACTCTCTAGGTTTCAGATTCTGTCTCAAAAAAACCCATATAGTGTTAAGTTTTACATCTGTCGCTAAACCAAGTATATTCTAGATTTAGTCGTATCTTTCGATGCCTATTTAAACATTATTAATGCAGAAAAGAATATCAGCTCAGAAACTAGCCAACCTAATTAACAACCTGCTGAAATTTAAGGTAGAACTCCGCTGTGCTTGCATATTTGCAAGCGTTGTCCTTAACATGTCTAGACCCTTGTCTAGTAATAAGATCCATACCTCTGAGCTGTATTACTAATCTAGCCAACAAAAGACTAACATAGAAAATAACACACGACAGGTATCTTGGCATTTCTGAGGGGTGTTGGTGTCTGACATCTCTTGGACTCTTCTACAACAACTAAATTGTAGTTTCTATGCTTCATAGAACTCGGCTGTCATTCTAGGCATTGCAAGAAGCATTGAATTCAACACACATGGTATATCATATTACCTCTTGTCTCTAGCTAAAGTTCAGCTTGCATCTTCAAAAACTAGTTGGTTGCCCACGTTTAGCATAGTGGAACGAGATTTACTGAGCAAAGGACAAAAATTTTAGCACAAAATAAACTTATAATGACCAATGACAATTACTAAGGAAGAAAATGATTTATTTCATACTCTTTTGGATCCATTTATTTGTTCATTGAGCATTGTAGCTTCTCCGACGGTGATAGAATGCAAGGAAGAAAACGATTTGAGTTCGTACTCTGCTTCTCTTTTCCTTCATTCGAACTTCCATTGATAAAGCTGGTGTCTTGCCGTTCAAAAAAAGATAAAGCTGGTGTCTTGACTTAGAGACATGACGTCCCTTGACTTTGTCCATCATTATCTCTAGTCGTTTCCATCATTGTCATAATCAAGATTAATGAGCTCTGTAGTTGACTTACTGCATACCCTAACGTTGGATCTCCAGCATCATATTTTATCTTTTTTTGATCGTCCAGCATCATATTTTATCACGTCCACCACTGTAAGAATCATCATTATCTCATGTTTCCACATCATAAATAAGAGAAATTTGGCTTTCAATAGCTTTTATTTTTTCCTCCAGTCACTTTCGTTATGGGCAGCACACCCATGAATCTCCTCCCTCACTTCTGGTAGTTCCTTCAGGTTTGGAGAAAGCGATGGATTTTGTTTTGATCTCTGTCAATTTCATGCACTTTCACTTAGATCTGACCAGACATTGGCATAGATGTATAGATTTAGGTTCTTCTTCTTCTTCATATGAACATGGGGAAATGGATCTTGTACAAGCCTTGCTGTTGAGAGGCTTATTTTTGAAGCTTTTGAACTGAAGGTCATTTTCAACAGGAACAACTTTTTATTAGGACACCGTTGAACTTTGACTGTGTAATATCATTTGTATTTTGCTGTTGGATGACTGCAAAGCAGAAGAAATAGAGAGGAACTAAGAATAGAGGATAAGGATAGGAAATGAAACAGAAAGTATTTAATGCTGTCCGAACTTCCTTCCTCTGATATATCATACGACGTGCACACAAGGTCTAATGGATATTCCATTTGCTGCACAGTATGTGCAAGAGCATCTACATACCTGGATGAAACATGGGATCTGGGACTATCCCGCTACCCTATTGATGGCTTCATTTTGTCGTGGCAAAGGTTCCACCGCATACAGAAGGGTTCCAGTGCACACAGTAAATGGAAGAGTATGGCTTGGTCGCATTGTCACAGTGTTTGTCATTGCTAAAATATTAGGTAGGAGAAAAAAGCACTTGCTAGATCGGGTAAGAAAGGCAAGTGACATGCCGAAAAATACTCGGACAAGATAAGATACTTGGACCCTTGATGTACCCGACTCTTTGTCCATTGCAAGTCGAGGGTTGGAAGTGGCAAGGGTTGATTGCTATCCTTACCCCTGAAGGATGATTATGTAGCTTGAATTTTCTTGTTTGTCATATTTCAAATGTATCTCTTGACTAGTTTCGGATGTACTATAGGTCTCTGCTCTCTCTTCCACATCTTCTATTCTTTTTATACTGTTCTTCTCAAAATTGTATTCCTGGTCATTATTTGCAGAGTGTGGAGCTGACAAGCGAAGCTTTGGATTTTCTCAGGGGAATCTTTCTCTTGTTCGACATTGATGGCGTATGTTCCTAATTTCTTTAAAGATATTGGAATGTATTTGTCATGATATGACGGCATTATATAATTTGACATGTTATGATAATCGTTTTAAGTTGTTTATAGTATGTGGTGAATAGAAGTTTTTAGTTTTATTTTTCTTGTGGCTGTAATTTTGAGTTGGTGATGTTACATTGCACTAAAGAAATCTTTGTTTTGAAATTCCTTAACATTGACAGAGAATCATTCTGCCGTTTCTTATAGCACGACTTTATTATATCCATAACAACACAAATATCGATGAGGAATCATGTGCATGGTAAAGAGAAGGGTGGCTAATATAGAACTCTTCATGTAGCCAGCATGGTACTGTGTTTTACAGCGTCTAGGTTCAAATTGCATGTTGTTTTAACTTTCTTTGGGTTTGTTCTTAAACAACATGGATACGGATCCGGGGACCCGAGAAGCATTGTGACACATTGCGGGCACTCTAAGAAGATAATTTTATAGTTCAGTAAATGACACAACAAGAAGTATATGTGAGGGTTTTTTTTATTCTACTTTGTTAGGTTGCAAATACTCTACTGGATTGCTTTAAAATTACGAGAAATAAGAAGAGCAAGGACAAAGCCAAACTTTGGTGGCATTCACATGCTAACAAGTAAACTGCAAGCCAAACATTGGGCTCAGTTTTTTAATTATATATATAAAGTTCTATGTGAAAGAAGTACAAAATTTTAAATTTTTAAAAACCCACAAACTGTATGGAATGGACACCTATCTTTTGTTTATTGGATCCCTACAAAATAAGAACTCCAATGAAGCAAGAATCCTCTACCGGTTAAACTAACTCTCTTAGTTACTTAGGTTTTACCCAATTACACACACACACATGTATATTTACACGGCACTTCTAGTGAGGGATTCCGCATGCAAAGCGTGTGGACTTCTAATCTCGGTTGTTGGATGATATCCAAGGGCTGAGATTAGAAGTCCGCACGTTAACAACGTGTGGGATCCCTCATAGGAAGGGGACTTTGTAATATATATATTTATATATATATACATATATATATATATATACATACATACAGTCCGGATCAAGTCCACACCCCTTCCTAACCGCACTTACCCTTTCCCGATCGAATTTCGATGATCTGAGCTGTTCAATGTGTTTAGAACGTGATTTTAAGGGTACCCGTGAGAAATTGCCAAAAAAAAAAAAACATTGAGAAGGGCTTGATTTGAGCAGTTTTTTATTGAACCGTTCAATAAAATATAAACAAAAACTGTTCGGATGAGGCCCTTCCCGATCATTTTTTTTTTTGCCAATTTCTCGCGGGTACCTTTAAAATCACGTTCTGATCACATTGAGCGGTTCGGATCATCAAAATTCAACCGGAAAAGGGGAGGTGCGGACGGGAAGGGGTGTGGACGTGATCCGGACTGTGTGTGTCTATATATATATATGTACTGCATTGTATATGGATGGAAACTAGAGCTTACTCAAACTTTTGGTTTTTAATGTGGAATATACTCGACAACCTAACTGATTGAATCTCATCATAAGAGATTTTTAACCTAGCCTGAGTTGCCTTTTCTTGGCCAAGTTATAGCGGCAGTAATATATTACTGCTTTCAGTGCAAATTGTAATTTTGTAACGTTAAGATAAATAGCATTTTAGACTTTTTAGTTAATTTATATCCGGAACATTGTTGACTTGTAAACATCATGAGGCAATAATTTAAAATTTGTCGAGTTTTGCATGGGTGAGTTTCTAGATCTATAATGAAAGATTTACTATTCTAACTTCTAAAAAATTTGATGATCGGGCTTTGCAGGATGGAGCCCTTAATCCAACTGAGCTTGAAGATCTTTTTTCTACCGCACCAGAAAGGTCTAGTGTCCTTTGTTTCCTTCATACCTACATACCTGTGTATGACATTGTATATACTGATATTTGTGCATTCTAGTGTTCCTTCATTACTGTGGCGTGGAGTAAAGTTACTGGTGTAGAACATTTAGGTGAGCGGTTGAGCGGTAAACCCAGCAAAACCACTGTTGTATCAAATTACTGTTTCACCTATAATCAACTCGTGTTCTTTCTAGTTTTGTTTTACATTAAGTCCTTCAACTCACATGTTTCCGTGAAATACACGTTTAAAAACCAGATGAAAAATCTAGAGAGTAAGCATTTAGGTATTTCTAGTGACTACAATGAGGCAGTGTAATTGAAACAGAGATTTATTGAATAACATCAACCTGTATGACAGTGTTGAGCTTGACCACAATAACTCCCTGATTCTGCAATTGTTTAACCATTTGGACGGTTTAGTAGTTAGATCTCAAATCTCTTCTTTCCACTTTCTTATGGCTTATCTAGCAAGTAACTTTTTGGAAGGGTCCGTGGTCTCTGTGTAATATTTGTAATATTTAAGTTGCTACCTATTTTTAGGTCGTTTTTGTTCTGCTGATTTTATGGCTTTCATTTCTATAGTATGTTTTCTGCAAATCCTTGAATGCTTTGTTTCATTGACTAACTGTTGGATTCCCCAGTTAATGTGTTGCATTTACTTCCCGTATCATTAAATTGATGTCCACATTGAAAAGTCATTTGTATTTTCTAGATGGTAATGAAAAGGTATGACTGTTGTTTTTAATATGGGTGCCATTCTCATGATTTCGGGACGTGTGCTTGTCAATTTGGCTTTCAGTTCAGTCAAATATCCTCCTTGGTCAGAGATAATAAGAAAACAGGGGGGAGGAGGGAATGACTGTTGTTCTGTAAAAAACAAAAACAGGGGGGAGGAGGAAATGACTCTTGTTGTTCTGTAAAAAGACAATTATGACCAGTTAGTATTCGGTTGAGGTTATTTTTATCACTTTCAATGTCATTGTGAACGAGATTTGGACCACAATTGAGCACTATATGTCGTTTTCTTTGGTTACAATGAAATTCTCCAATGTCATTGTTTAAGATTGCTTCTTCTTTTTTTTTTTTTGGGTAAATGTTTAAGATTACTTTTGTTTACTATTTACTATTTTTTTTAAGCAAGTGCCATGCTTTGTTAGTGATATAGTTTCCATTACTATCATCTCCTCAAATTTCAGCCCTTGGGATGGAGCTCCATATAAGGATGCAGCAGAGAAAACTGCCTTGGGAGGGCTAGCACTTGATGGGTTTTTGTCGGAGGTCTGTGTGTGTTTCAAACTCATTCTTTCCTGGGTGTAAGCATATGATATGGTTAAATTGAAGATGTGTTGTTGCATAAAGAGTTTCTCATATTCACTTATAATTTAAGAAATCAGATAGACTATTTGGCTATTTGCCAAGGACATACTTTTCTACTCCCTAGATATATCAATGGTTTACGTATCAGTTGTATTGTTCTTTTCTTAGCTCTTCAAACATTGTCGCTGACTTGAGCCTGAGTGACCAAAGGGCTATGATGCACAGAATAGCCGGTCTGATTACAAAGCTCTACTCCGGTTGTTTACATCCCTGGACTTGCTCAATTTATGTTATCTCTTATATGGGATTGAAGACCTGTACTTTCTCTATTTATTGTTAAACCATGCATTTTGATTTTGTTAAACCATGCATTTGAATTCTTGCTGTGATATGTTACTTTCAGTTCTTTGATATCAAGTGGATATCAGAACTGAAAATGACCTCTTTTTGCATTGTTGGTGTGCATGCATTTTATTTGACATGCACCCACAGGCTACGCTAGTGTAAACGTTTTGATCTTTCCTGACAAGTTTATGGTGTTGCAGTGGGCCCTTATGACACTTCTAGACCCAGTTCGCAGTATTGAGAATCTGATATACTGTGGGTATGCTGGTGATCCATCTTCTGCTATTCGTATCACAAGGAGAAGACGTTTGGATCGCAAAAAGCAACGTTCAGAAAGAAATGTTTTCCAGTGTTTTGTGTTTGGGCCAAAAAAGGCAGGAAAGTCAGCATTGCTGAATTCTTTTATTGGAAGGTGTTTCTTCTGAATCCATCTCTCATACTTTTTGTACTTGGATTTTTTAGATTAGATGACACTTCATCATTTAAGTTTTATGTTCATGTCCCAAGTGTAGGCCTTTCGCTGATATGGCTTCAACCTCTGAAGAGCACTATGCAGTCAATGCTGTTGATCTACCTGGTGTAAGTGCTGTTACATTGTTCCTACTTAATGTGTTGGATCAGCTCATTCCATTGAACAAGGAAAAAAACACTGGCCTTAGATAATTCATCTGTACTCTCGGTTGAGGAGTTTAAGCAAGGGACATTTTCACTTTTTCAACTAAGTACAGATTGCATTATTTCTAGCACTTCTGAGTTAATTATAGGGTGTATATGTATGTGTCAAGGTCCCAAACAGTGACGACCATTGGATAGGAGCCATGCAAGAAGAACTACAACAATTTGTGGCAAATGAAGTTTGGTACCTTGTACCTAGACCTACACACACAAATGTCATAGGCACTAGTGGATTTTGAAACATAAAAGAGATGATAGTGGGATTTTGGATAGAAACAAAATGAGTCTAGTAGCTCAAGGTTACACGCAAATAGAAGGGGTAGATTTTGATGAGATTTTTGCTCCCGTAGCTAGGCTTGAGTCTATTAGGTTACTTTTGTACACGCTGCCTGTACTAGCTTCTGTCATGTTTTTTTGTTGACATATAGAGTGTCTATTAGGTTACTTTTGACATATACAGTGTTTTTTTCTGAACTTCTATGTGTTTTAAAAGGTTACCTGACAACCTTGCATGACTTTTTTCCTTAAGGATAGCGGTCCAAGATACGCCAGAATTGGATCGAAGTGGAGACCTAGAATTGGATGACAACCAGGATATGTTAAACGGGACAGGGTCTTAAGAAACTTAATACGAACCAATAAATGTTAATAAAGTTTCGTGAACATCAGTCCACTACTAGACATAAAGTGAGTCTACTAAGGATGTAAAAATCTATGTCTCACAAACTGGATATTAGTAGTATTTTCGAACCAGGAATAACAGGGTTTAAATGCTTGAGGATTCAACTCTCTATCTAGACCACAGCTGTCCCACAACCACAATTAAAAAATAGCACCATAATCCACTTCCAACTCCCACAAAAATTCCATTAGTTATCAATGCGCCTCAACATGACGTAAATTCTTATCAACTTCAACTACCAAAATACGAGGAGTTCTTTAAGTTTGCCCAAAAGACATTGCAAAATATTTCTTGAGTAAATTCTCACGTTATCATATCATTATCCTTACGGAACACTTGATCAAGTCAAAAATATACAAGTATTCAAAATGGTGACTCCAAGGACTATACTAAAAAATAAGTCCTACAACTACAACAAGAATAAAATAAAAGTGAGCCCAACTACCGTCTTCATCAAAGCTTGCTATGTCCTTCAAATCTGTAAGGTAGGGGTGAGCATAACTGCGGACGGATAATCTACTAGAAACTAAAGATGCAAGTTACATGTTTAAAATATGAATGTTTGTACCCTTATACCCCTTTCTACAACTCGAAATTCTACCTTCTCGACACAATACATAATGAATATAAACCATTTCCGGAAAAAACGAAAAATAAGAGTACATAAGACTGAGGTCCAAGTTATCAAAGTTGTGTACCAATCTTAGGCGACTCCCTAAATCATCCAAATTTATGGGCTACTAACCCAAAGGCTTACGGAATCCTAATCCAAATTTATCCGCGCGACGGATAAATTCATTATCTATATGTTATCGGCTACACAACAAGTATAAAATAGCCAAATCGTACTCCAATACATGGCTCACTAGCCCAAATAACAAGTATCAATTCCAAATCATCCAAACCCAACATGTAATTAGTATCAACTCTAAATTTCTGAACTTAAACGAAATCAAGAAAATCCAAACATCGAAGTTCAAGTTTCTTAGGCTTCCGTATAACTCATCATTTTCCCTTATTCAATGCAACCCCTCATCATTTTCCCTTATTCAATGCAACCCTTCCACTACTTACCGTATATACTACAATTAATACTTAAAAAAAGAAAAAAAGAAAAAAGATGTGCTCTTCACAAGATACCAACAACTCATCAATGTACCCAAAATATTGCTTTCAAGTGAACTAGTATCCATTATCAACTAAATAACCATAACCCAACATTAGGAACCACAATTACCCTTGAACATAATATTCCTACTACAACCAAACAAACATTGATTCCATCAATTTCTGCCTACAAGTAAACTATCCAGTGTACACAATATCACACAAATTAGGGCTTTTTCAGAGATCATATGCTTGAACACTAAACAACACCTCTCTCTCTCTCTCTCTCTCTCTCTCTCTCTCTCTCTCTCTCTCTCTTTTATACATTGTAATTTGCATTTAAAGAGACTTGTAGAAAACCTTGTCCCAACTCTCAAGAGAAGAAAACCGCCAAATTGCAAGTAACCCCGAATTTGTGCAATTGGGATTTTGCTCGGATCAAAACATAGCCCTCCTCGCCGAGATCGATCTTCCTTCTTGCACTTCTCCAAGATTCTCATGTCTTGGCCTTTGATTTTGGAGAAGAAGAATGAGGGTTTGTGTAATTGGGTGAGAGAGAGGGAGAGAGAGAAGACGCACGTACTAGCTATTGCTCCAATCTTCTAATATGTTACAAGTTATTACACCAGGGTCCTAAAGCTACCAAATAAAAATGTAAATCTTTAAAGGTTTGTAACGATCCCATACGGCGACACCCGATCCATGGCACACAAATTCGAGCTTGAAGTTAGCTCACCCCAATTATTTTTTAAGTAAGAGGGTTGTTGATCCAGTTTAGGGTAGTTAACTACTTTGCTCCTATCTGTGTAGTGACATCAGTTAAGTCTCCAAGTTTAAACCTGAAGTACCATTCTCTCTTTCAAAGTTAGCAATACTAAGCCTATAACTGAAATGGCACGAAATGTACTCTTATCAATTCTAAATGCATGGTATATGCAATGCTGCTTTTATCAACTAAGTGCAATGTCACTTTTCCTTCTCCTTCTGCCTATTTTGTGATGTTATGTTTGATTGGTCCACTCTGAGATGTGTTTCTTGTAATTACTATCTATTAGGTTCTAGGCAGTTCTAGCCCATCAAGAATATGTTTTCTTGTGTTGACAGGGAACTAAGAAAACTCTTATATTGCGAGAGATACCAGAAGATGGAGCTCCAAAGTTGCTGTACACAAAGGATTCTTTGGCAGCGTGTGATATAGCTGTTTTTGTTCATGACAGGTAGCTAAAATACCATTGTTTTTCTCAGGGTCAGTGTGTCATTACACAGCGATCTAACTAAGGAATAATAATCTTGAGGGATTCCAAATTTCTTTATATTAATCGTCCATATCATTTCATTAGCACTTATCAAAATAAAAATAATTTCATTAGCAGAAAAGTTCCTAAGTTTTATTCAGGATTCTAAGACATGTGCATGCATACCCTATTTAATGAAACTAACTTTTCCCATGGATAACGTGTGTTGTATCCTCTTCTGGTTGTACAAAAAGCTCCGAATTCCTCTTTTTCTATATCTATCAATGTTACAAATAGCAATCATTTGATAAGTTTCTGATGTTCAGAACATCCGAGGTAGTTCTGTTAAACACTATGACCTTGTTCATTTGGGGGACTCAAATCCCTTGAGCACGGTCTCCAATAAGCGCTCGCTCTCTCTCTCTCTCTCTCTCTCTCTCCATTCATTACTGTCAAAGACCTCCCTCAAAACCCCCAAACGAACAAGGCCTTTGAGTCTACGACTATGCTGGTTTCTCAAATATGATCAGTGACTAGAAATTAAATATTTTATGTTAATTACATGAGGGTCAAGTGATTTCTTTCCCCTTGTTATTTGGTAGTTGGGACGTAGATCCAAAGAGAACTTTGAGCATGGCAAATAACAATTGAATCTTTTTTTTTGTTTAAGTTTGGCAGTTTAGATTTACAGCTCACTTTTGTATCTTGTTTTGTCTTTTCCATGACATTTGAGAATTGGAAGTACGTGATTTTGATACATCCGAAGTTTCCGGATTGAAACTGGTCATGCTAATTTTATAGGAGATGTATGCATGTTAAGTTAACCATTTTTTGAACATCACGTTCTCATCAATCCTGGCTAGTGAAAACAAGTGTTACCTCGTATGCGATGCCAGCACTATTTTCTCCATTTCTTTCTTTTTCACTTTGGTTTGATCAAAAGCCCCTTCCATGTGCAAAACACATTCTAGCATGTCGTTCACATCTGGTATGTGCAAAAAAGAAAGGAATCTTGTCCTAAAAGAAATGAACCTTGTCCATGAACCGTCTTTCTGAATTTTTTCGGCCATGTCCGATGCTTCCACGTTTGTCACTACCAGGACTCCCTCAAGGATGCCTCAATGTGTTACTGCCTACTCTCACTCTAACATATGCACAAATATGCTAAGTCATGGGTGGCTGCTAGCAGTAGATAATCGAGGTCTGTTAATTTATTTATTTGCATCACGTGGGACTCTTCATCTATACTAATTTCAAAATATGTCTCCAATTCTTTGTGCTTTATCAACCCTTGTAGTAGTGAACTATTTAATACCCGTTTGGGTTTTGTTGAGGGGAAGAATTACCTCTGTGGGACTTTCATTAATTTGGTGTTCGTTGTAGTGGGGTTTTTGGTTAAATCTTGTTATTGAATCACTTTGTAAATTTTTGATGTTTCCAAAAAGTTGAGACAACTGCCAACTCTTGTATATAAGTTCTGTTACCCTTATTGTTTTATTATTGACATGTAAAATCCGTAATTTGATTTCTGAATACTTGAATAGACGTATGATATTGATCTTCACTTGTCTTCTGATATAGTTTCTGAGTTGATGCTTTACATACAGGTCTGATGAGTCTTCATGGAAGAGAGCAGCTGATTTACTTGTGAAAGTTGCCAGTCATGGAGAAGCGAATGGCTGTGAGGTACCTTGCCTCATTGTTGCAGCTAAAGATGATCTGGATCCATTTCCGACTGAGATACAGGATTCAACAAGGGTATATATTGATAACTTACTATTTGTTTTGTTGATACTGTCATTACTGAACGTATGGAGATTTTCTCGTACGGTGGGCTACACATGTTATTCAGGACTCCATCAGGACTCCGAATTAGTTCTGGTATGAATCGTATTGGAGATTTGGGATCTCGTACGTTTTGACCTTATGGCCAAGTATCATTAGTGATACTACCATATGTTATTGGTTTTGCCTCGGTTGGTTTTAAATCAGGACTCCGAATTAGTGAGGCTGACTGAAAAGATGTATGCGGATCACCAAAAAAGAAGATGTATGCGAGTTAATCTTAGTAGGAGGTTGCCAGTGCTTCTGTACATGTTCGGTACAGGCTTATAGCATATTTATTTTTTTGTCTATATTTGAGGACAAGGATGTTCACTGAGCATGTTACTTGTAATTTGGATTCAATCTCTGCGTTTTTTATTTATGTGAAACTGCTTTTTTCCTTGCTTTGTTTTCTGCATGTTAGTTCCGTAATAGTAGAAATAAGATTCTAGGAAGACCCCAACATCACTTACATGGTGACATTGTTCCTTGATGGTTGTTGACACTATTAACATGTTTTTCTGCAATTTTTGCTTTCATAGGTAAGTCAGGATATGGGAATAGAGGCTCCTATACCTGTCAGCAACAGGTTGAGAGATTTTAATAACGTGTTCCTTAGGATTGTCAGTGCTGCAGAGCACCCTCATTTGAGCATTCCTGAAACTGAAGCTGGGAAAAGTCGCAAGCAGTACCACCGGCTTGTTAACCGCTCTCTGATGTTTGTATCAGGTAAACCTGTACAATTTGTAGCAATTGGGCTCCTAAGTTCTGATTCCTTTTTTAAGATCTTTCTTGAGGGCAGTTGTGACGTCGTTTTTATACTTTTCTGCTAAGCGCTGCTTTAGTCCTATTGAGTGTGGTGGTTATTACTTATTACTATTGTGCATTTGTTTTTGGAAATTTTAAATTTGGGTTACTCTTTTTGAAATCATGTTAAATGTATGGACCTAATATCACTAATTTGCCATATCAAAAAGTCTTGAGGCTTGAACTTTGTATCAAAGGTCGTCAATGTGTCCTTTTTTAAAAACCCAAGGGGTTAGCATGGTGGTCAAGGCTTGGGCCTTGGGGGTTTGCTCCCTCATAAGGTCTTGGGTTCAAAACTTCCTAGGTGCTATCAACTCCTTTGGGTCTGTCCATACGTAACAACTTGAGTTATAAAAAGAAAACATCTTTTATATCCTATATCTTGAGTGGCCCCATTGTATTGGACGCTGAACTTTCTTGATTTGGATGCCTGTAGATGCTACTCTCATATTGGAACTGATTATATTTATAGTTTTGGACAAAGCAATAATCCTTTTGAGTGAATGTTTCCGTCTTTACTTTGAGCTATGGCCTATCCTGATGTTGTCTCTCTCTCTCTCTCTCTCTCTCTCTCTCTCCATTCGTTTTTTCTTCATTGTGAATGTGATGCTTCAATGTTTTCTTCCGCTTCAATTAGTTTAACCTTTTCTCTCTACCACAACAGTTGGAGCTGCTGTTGCCATTGTTGGATTGGCAGCTTACCGTGTGTATGCTGCAAGAAAGAATGCCTCAAGTTAAAGGACTCTGAATGGTTTCTGCGAAGAATGCCTCCAGTAAAAAGACTGAAGATTCGAGCAGCCCGAGTTCCACAGCATGCCGGCAAGTTCAACTCGGGTTTTTGTTGGGCTTCATTTGCTGGTCCCAACATAGTTGTGTTTCTCAAGATGCCTCTTTTGTAGAAAAAATAGCAACTTCAGGATAAAAAAGTAGCTCACCTTGACAAGTTACCATATGGGCTCATGTGGCTTGATGAGGGTTTAATCTTATTACTGGAAAATGATGAGTGGGCTGTTTTTCTATTGATGGGTTTTGACACATGAAGCGGTTGGTGGTTCTTGAGCAGGACTTTTTGGATTCTTTTTTTTTTTTTGTAATTATTAAATCTCAGCTTGGTGAATTCCTTTTAGTGTTACTTGAAGGATGAATTTGCATGCTTTATTTTCTGCATTATTTGCAATGTTTTACAGATAGGAAGTTCTTGCCATATAAGGTATTGAGTGAAAAGTTGTGGCATGTTTATGTTGCGGTTGTTTGCTCCTGCGCCCGGAGAGTGTTCGTTAAAAATAAGTCAAACTAAACTGATCGAGTGTTCTGTACCAATTTCTTGAGCGAAGCCTCAATTATTTTTGTTTTAGTACGAAAGTGACGGGAAAACAGCAAAATCAAGTTTTTAGCATAGTAGACTTTTCTTTACAGCCTTTTCTTCTTGACTATTTTCTTTTCTCTTTCACAAGATTCAGATAGGGAGCGTAAGATTCAAAAAGTATATGAATCCAATCTAAATATCAAATTGCTTTGAAATTTAAAGGAACCTTGAGCCCTCCTTTTTAAAAAAAATAAAATTTAAAAGGAAATATGTGACCATACAACAAGTACGCACTTTCTTGTTAATGAGCATAACGATTTCAGATTCCATTTTCTGAAACTGTGGATTTGCTACAAAAATATACACCAATGTTTAGGAGACAGTTTTCTATTTATAGGATACCTCACAATAGCATTGAGAAAAGAATTCCATCACAGTGACAATACAAACATGTAACACGAATAAAAAGGAGGGTGAACATAATTGTCTCTGTGAATGGTGAAAATTTTGTGAGTAGCCACAAACTAACTTATTATTATCAGAAAATATATATTGATAGAAAATATATATTGATTCCATGGATCTACATAATTTTCACCAATCACAAGAAAGATGTTGTTCACATTCTTCAAAGGAAGGCAAACAAAATTATATTCAGGGAAGAAATTCAAATCATATACCACACAGAAGAAGGAATATACTTTATGAATAATAAAATAACTATGGACATCAAGAAAATATCACCCCAAAATGAAAAAACAGAGGTAAAAAACCACAAAACAGAATCATCACTCCAATCTTCAAACAAACAGAATCAACAAAATCAAACAGATATATAAATGCCCTTCAGATTCTTCGAACAGAAAATCGCACTGGAGTTGAAATCGGGCGCTGTTTAAGTCCACTCATCGTCATCGTCATCCCACCACCTGCATCACTACTCCTCTGCACCAACTTTCTACTCTTCAACGGCGAAACCAATCTGCTCGCCAACCTCGACGGCGAGAACGACCTTCTCAACTTCCCTGCCACCGACTCTTTCTGCGAATTCCTGCTCGTGGGCCTCACCGGAGAGACAGAGAGAATCGGGCTCTTCTTGATTCGCGGGGGCGACTTCGTCTTGATCAGGAATTTGTGCGGGGTCGCCAGCCGATTCCTTGTGATGATCGGGGACTTTGTCTTGCAAAACTTGTGGGTTTTCGAGTTGGGTGACGAATGGAACAATGGGTTGGGAAACAGAACTGTTTTTCTAGCCCATGGACGGTTCCTCGGCGATACTCTGTTTACTCTGTTTTCCATAAAATTTTCCTTGTCGATTTCTCTCTTGTGGAGAGGCGAAGCTACGAAATCGATGCGGGATTTGGCCCGTTGGAGGGACGGGGAAATGGATGATCGGGTTGATCGGGACGTTACTTGTTTCTCTCTCTTTCTCCGGGCGCGGATTTCGGAGTTTTCGGGGTTTGTTGGTCTCTGGTTTTTCCGACAGAAGTCGATCGGTGTTTTCGGGTCAGAGGAGGGGGGTAGGGATTTTTTTGTTTTGGAAGATACTGCTGCTACTATTTCTCTGGCGAATTGGCTTGCTTGTAGGATTTCTCCGACCGTTTCTCCGACGAGCATTGCCGGCAACGACATTCTTCTCCATTCCCCTGTTATGAAGCAATACTTTAGAACTAGAATTTCATGAATATAGCCCAGATGCCAGTTTTAACTATTTGTCCAGTGGTGGATCCAAAAGAATCGTTGTAGGGATAATTTTCAATTATAATTTTTAAAAGATATATATTCACAAGTAGCGTAACCAAATAGAGCAATGCTACGTGCAAAACTTTATAACACAGTTTCGGGCACAACTATGTCTGAAACTACATGGGTCCACACACATTCAACGGTTCCAGACACATTTATGTTCCAGAGGCCAGTGGATCTGCCCTGGTAAGAAGCCCTATAATTTTGTCATTATCTGAGAAATTGTTGATGTAATTTGAGGAATTGGCAATTCAATGAGTTCAATTCCCCTGTACCGAAATTCCTCGATCTCTCTGTATTTCATGCTTTTGAATCACAACAAAAATTTACAACACAAATTCTCACACAATCTAACTATCCAAAATATACAGAGATACACCAATTTATCAGTGTAGAGGATTTGAGGGGGCAATTCAGAGAGAACCCAGATGCCATTTTGATTAATCATGAATCTGTATGTGAATACGAGAGAGAGAGAGAGAGAGAGAGAGAGAGAGACCTGAATTCGTAGGCAACTTCCCTGGTGAAGCTTTCCGAGGATTGGAATTCTTGATCCTTCAAATCGAAGAGCAAAATCAGGGGAAACCCATTTGAACTTGTGTGCAAGTGATAAAAAACCAAGAAGGAATTTTTCTGAAAAATCTGCTGGGAAAACTGAAATAGCGAAAATTGGTACCTCAAAGACTCCTGTTTGCACCTGAGGCTTGTTCTCAGATAACCCCTGGTACTGCGAGGACTTAGGCTCACACCTGAGATCACTTTCGTCCCACCTGAAACCGTGTACTGTAGCTCTTGCAATCTAGCCATACACTTATCCACCTTCACAAACAATATTCCCCCATAATAACCAACAATATATATATATATATACACACACTTTTAGAGAGAGAGAGAGAGAGAGAGAGAGAGAGAGAGAGAGAGATTTGTACCTTGTCCAATGTTTCCCTGAGAAGAGTGGGGTTGAGAGGAGCCACCATTCTCCTCAGCTTTGGTGGGGTTCTTGCTACCATTTTTGCAAATTAAAAGGAAAGCAGAATAAGTGGGGGGATGATTTTGGGGGATTTGATTGAGTAAAAGTGGGATTTGGAGATTCTCTCTCTACAGAGTGGAACTCAGTTTGTCTCCGAAGTGAATGTCAAAACAAGGGGGTTTCATGTTTCAACACCTATGACTAGGAAGGAGGATGATACTTTGGTAACGGATAGTTTTAAGATGTAACGGTCGAATCCTTTTGTTTTGGTCCCTAATAAAACGTATCGGAACGGCTACAATTTTCAATTTATATAAATATAGTATTATTTGGGTAATGTAACTGGCCCCCAACAAAATCCACCTCAGCAGATTATATGTTTGATTGCATCGATTTAACAACATTATTAGGTGAAATCATACATATTTCTTGTTGTTTTCGATTTTTGATTTTTGCAAAAAATACCTTTAGCTAAAGGGTAATTTTTTGCATTCGACTTCTTTATAAGTGCAGCCCACATTTTTTTTCTTCTAATATTTTTCTTGGCCTAATTTACAGCAGTGAAAAACAACGTTTGAAGTGTACTTATGAACCAGTTTAGGCAAAATTTGAGCTAAAAGTGCTAGTGAACAGTGCACATTTTTGTTTTGCCTACTTATATCTTTTTCAACACCACAAACAATAGTACTATCTATTTTACCTATCCTTTATTAAAATTTTTGAATTTTTTCCTTTATTTTAAAATGTCAAAATATTACCCAAATATTTTGTTTATAGATAACGCCATACCCTAAACAAAATCTTCTATCGAGATGGTTGTCGTCTGAGGAACTCATCAATGACTCGCCATCAATCAGAACTCGTAGTTGATTGGAACTTGAAAGCCCCAATTTTCATTTGAATTAAAAGATATAACACACACGGAGAGGGAAGAAAGAGAAGAAAGGGGGAAGCCGTTGCTTTAAACAAGAATAGTTGACTTGAAAACGAAATTGGTCTTGAGGGAGACAGAACTGTGAGGGAAATGGAGGAAGAGGAAACAGAGTTTTTTCGGAAAGAAAAATTAACCAAAAAAAAAATTGCTGGAGAACAGTGGTTTGATAGATACCCCGAGTCACTGGAGCAAAAGTTGAACTTTTGTATTGGGAAAAATTCAAAATACCCCCCAACCTTTACACCCAAATTCAATTAGACTCCCAACCTTTTAAAAACTTCAATTTTACTCCCAACATTATATTCCGTTAATCAAAATGCCCACTTCCGTCCGAATTACTAACGGATTCCGTTAAAGGCTCCGTTAAATAATATCCCGATGGAATTTTGATGATCCAAGCCGTTTAATGTGCTCAAAACGTGATTTTAAGGGTAATTGTGAGAAATCAACAAAAAAAATGATCGAAAAGGGTTTCATCTGAATAGTTTTCTATTGAATAGTTCAACAAAAAAACTGTTCAGATGAAGCCCTTCCCGATCATTTTTTTTGTTGATTTTTCGTGGGTACCCTTAAAATCACGTCTGAATCACATTGAGCGGCTCATATCATTGAAATTCCATTGGGAAAGGGGAGATGCAAATTGATTCGAATTTTGTTCAAGTCCGGACGTCCGGATTTTGCTTTGGTCTGCACCTCCCATTTTCCGATCGAATTTCGATGATCGGAGCCGCTCAATGTGATTAGAATGTGATTTGAAGGGTACCCGCTAAAAATTAGTAAAAAAAATGACTGAAAAGGGCATCATCTGAACAGTTTTCTATTGAACTATTCAATAGAAAACTGTTCAGATGAAGCCCTTTTCGGTCATTTTTTTGTTGATTTCTCACTAGTACCCTTAAAATCACTTTTTGAACACATTGAACGGCTTGGATTATCGAAATTCCATCGGGAAATTATTTAAAGGAGCCTTTAACTGAATCTGTTAGTAATTCGGACGGAAGGGGGCATTTTGATTAACGGAATATAACGTTGGGAGTAAAATTGAAGTTTTTAAAAGTTTGGGAGTCTAATTGAATTTGGGTGTAAAGATTGGGGGGTATTTTGAATTTTTCCCTAAACTACCTATGGATATTGCTAGGCTGCTGCATGACCTTTTTTTATGTTTTCATCCTCCAAATTTAAATAGCTAAAAATGACTTTTACCTATGCTGTTGTTCATATTCTAAATTGAATAACAATTTTTTGTAACTTCACAATGAAGAAAAAATGCGTATATAACAAAATATAGTAATTATTAAGTGTGATTCTTATGATTTCTTCTTCTTCTTTTTATCCGATTCTAATGATTTGTCACAAAAAGGAACCTCATTATTCAAGTTTACTATCAACTTGGACATAGATTTAGGGTAAGTTCTATTAACTAAAATAAGTGAACTTTTTTGAATTAAAGGTGATGTATTGTAACAAAATGACATGTCTCGTAAATCGGAAATAAATACTTAAAAAAATAAGAACTTTAGTGGAAAGAGTCTGTCATCACAAATTAGTTGGTACAAGCTGATCGGAAACATGTTAAAATAACCGGTATAAATCAACAGATTGCTTCACTATTGTATGTACCTTTAGAAGTGTTACGCCTCTTTGTGACGAAATGATACGTCTCTCTGTAGGGAAATGTTATATCTTTTTCCGGTTCAAAATGCTTAAGTCTCTTTCTGGTAAAATTTACACTTTTTTTGTGTGAATATTATGTCTCTTTTTGATAAATGTTACAAGTGTGTGTGTATATAAAAGAATGTGTATTGTAACATGATCCAAAACGGTTCTAATTATAAAAGCGGACTCTTACACCTAAGAATATCTTAACAAATGATTCACAAATGAATGGTCCCATTCGGTCTTAAGCTTTGGACCGGAAAGAATCCGAATCTTTTTTTTTTTTTTTTTGGACATGGAATCCGAATCCTTATTTTGAGGGGAAAAATTCAAAATACCCCCAACCTTTATACCTAAATTCAATTAGACTCCCAACCTTTTAAAAACTTCAATTTTACTCCCAACGTTATATTCCGTTAATCAAAATGCCTCTTTCCGTCCGAATTACTAACGGATTCCATTAAAGGCTCCGTTAAATAATGTCCCGATGGAATTTCGATGATCTGAGCCGTTTAATGTGTTCAAAACGTGTTTCTAAGAGTACCCTTAAGAAATCAACAAAAAAATAACCAAAAATGGCTTCATCTGAACAGTTTTCTATTGAATAATTCAATAAAAAAATTGTTCAGGTGAAGCCCTTTCCGGTCATTTTTGTTTGTTGATTTTTAATGGGTACCCTTAAAATCACATTTTAATCACATTGAGCGGCTCGGATCATCGAAATTCGATCGGAAAAGGGGAGGTGTAGACCGAAGCAAAATCCGGACATCCGGACTTGAACAAAATTCGGATCGATCCGCACCTCCCCTTTTCCAATCGAATTTCGATGATCCGAGCCGCTCAATATGATTTAAACGTGATTTTAAGGGTACTCGCTAGAAATCAACAAAAAAAATGATCAGGAAGGGCTTCATCTGAACAGTTTTTTATTGAACTATTCAATAAAAAACTATTCAGATGAAGCCCTTTTCAATCATTTTTTTTTTTGTTGATTTCACACGGGTACCCTTAAAATCACGTTTTGAACACATTGAGCGGCTCAGATCATCGAAATTCGATCGGAACACTATTTAACGGAGCCTTTAACGGAATCCGTTAATAATTCAGACGGAATGGGGTATTTTGATTAACGGAATATAACATTGGGAGTAAAATTGAAGTTTTTGAAAGGTTGGGAGTCTAATTGAATTTGGGTGTAAAGGTTGGGGGGTATTTTGAATTTTTCCCCATTTTGAGAGGCCCGATTTAGCAGCGGATAATTACCCGTTCACAGCAAAAGGTTATCCACGGATTCTATCCCCTTCCATTCTCTCTCAACGGAAAAGAATGAATAATGGCCCTCCAACATTCTCTTCAGTGTCTTCACGCATGTAAATACAAATCCCATAACCGGATACGCATGTCCCAATCGTCCGGCGACCGGAAAGAGACTCCGGGGCCATCTCCAGCGCAGCAATTCGCGCCGCTCGAGTCGGGTTTCCGGCGCCGGCTCCTCACTGGTATTGGGTCGGCCTCTCTGGTTGCTATTGGAGCCAATTTCACAGGAATTACGAGTTTTCTTTTAGGGTTCTCGCCGGAGGCCGGCCGGAATCTGAAACTGGATGTGCTTTATCCCATCGGAGGGTTCAGTCGGTACGTCCAGACAAATGAAGGATTTGGTTAGTAAGTTCTCTTGGACGACTGGCATTGATTAATTACTTTTGTTATCTTTGCAACTGAATTTGATCTGTACAAGTCGAAATTGGAAATAATTAAATTTGAATTCCTAACCCTATCATATTGTGTAAATTCTGTCGACGGCTCCACCATGCATCAATCCAGTAATCTGAACAGTTCATATTGTAGGGCTCGCCAAGTAGATCATCCATTCAAAAAATCAGCTTAATTGAACATCGATAGGTATATGAAAAATTTTATTTTATTTTATAAAATGGACAGTTATGGACAATTTAACTTCTAAAATCACTTTCGATCACCATCCATTTTGTTTTACAAAAAGGCAGACGATTAATTAGGTGAATAGATTCACAATCTATTAAACAAGCTAATTCTGGCACCCCCACAACACAGCGTACCCTGGAGGTCGCAGGGGGCGCGCGCCAGTACACAAATTGGCCTTTGTGAGGGTCCGGGGGCAGCACCCCAGGGCGGGAGTCTGAGGGCTGGTTCTCAATGGGGATCGAATAATTTGTGTACTGGCTATACCACAAAGGCCGTGCACTATGGCTGAGTGAATCAATCCTACCACTGGCTGATCACTTCAGGCATAGCACATAAGGCCGTATCAAGCCTAGCCTACCACTGGGTGATCACAAGGCTCGTAGCCATCCAGTTTACCAACTAATCATGATCGAGTCGCATACGACTGATCTAGGCCGTAACCGGATATGCTTATGTTTTCCAGACCAAACGCCGAGCAATCCAAACAGATTACTCACAGGTCGCACACCAGAGAGAGACTCCATCATACCCTGTCCTAATCGTCAATCTGCATCTAATTGCATATGCAACTCAACTGTTAGAAATAAGATGAAACTGTTTTCTGGAATACAGTGTTGATCATCGATCACAAAATCTGTTTTAAGCTTGGTGGGAAAAATACGTACAGTGTGAATCCAGAACACAATTTCATTGCATAATAGCACAAGTACAAATTACATATTATAGATTGTAAACGAATTGGAAACAAGAACATAAACAGATACAGAATTGCAGCAGAAACCTGTGTTAAACACAATATCCTTAATGGACTTCGCGTTGTAGGACTCTTGCATCATCACTGATGTAATATTCCGTTGACAGAGTTCACATGATAGGTAGGTTAGCTCATACCGAATGGGAAAAAGAAATAAAAACGAGTCGGGAGGGACATCAGTATAGGCCGCTGGCTCATCGCCAAAATACTATCGAAATATTCTCTAATTTTTTCAGTTTATTTTCGATTGCACTAGTTGTCTAAATGCCCTATAAGAAGATATAGCATCATTTTTGTATTTGGCTTGAGTTGTCAAAAGTAAAGGGATGCAAACTGAAAGGAAATCACATGCAAGTGAAGTCAAGCACACCACGACTAAAACAATCCGAATGCTAATTATGTTTGTCATTTATTTATTTCTTTTTTTGGTGAAATGCTAGAAAAATTAACACTGCTTTCCTGGATTTTTGCAACTTTCGTGAAACAAAACAACAGAGTTCATATACCCAGCAGGTTGGGTAGGAGATCAGACACTACTGTACAGAGCAGTGGGGAAACTTGAGAGATCACTTGATCCGCCCCTACAAAACAATAATGTTGCATCAAATCGCCGCAGGGATGTGAATGAGCCGGTGGTTGCGTTTGGCCCGCCAGGTTCAAGCGGTGAGCTCAACGTCAGTGTCATTGTCTCTCCTGTTCCTCTTGATTTCTCGTGAGTAATTTTCTTTTTGATCGGTAATTTCTCGTGAGTATTCTCTGTGGTTTTCTTTTCCATCGGATTTGAGTGGAGATTTTGTTACAAGTTTGATCCGACTCTTTCGTTTAACTAGTTATGTTTTCAAAATATTCACGACTTAGAAGCATTTTGTGAAGGCCATCAAAAAGCTTTACTGAGGCAAAACTTTTGGTTCTTCCTTGATTTAATATAAAAATTTGATAAGATGACATTTCATATCAACACAAATTTGACAAGGAATTAAGGATGTGCATTCGTGAAAATCTATTTTGGCAATTTATTAAACTTTAAGAAATCCCAACTCTTCAACAATGTTGATGATAATGAGCGTTGGAGTTAATCTTTCGTATTTTTATCACAGAATTGAAGCATTCGGAGGACCCAAGGAAGTAGGAGAAACTGTGATTCGGGCAATCACGGGGTCAGGCCGACAATCCGACGTGAAAGGAACGCTCGTACAGTCAAGCTTAAGAGAGGATTCAATGCACAACGTGAAATACTATGAATTGGAATACAGAGTTGAAAGCCCCTCCTTCCGACGGCATAACATGGCTGTCTGCTGTGCCCGGGGAGGAAGGTTGTTCACTCTAAATGCCCAGGTACCGGAATCAACCTGGCCAAAAGTGAAATCGGACTTTTACAGAATTGCTGATTCTTTCAAACTGGCATCTTGAACGTTTGCCACAACTTTTGTTGTTCCAATTTTCCGATACACCCAAAAAAAAATTGTTGTTCCATTTACAAGATAGAGAAGTGTCATACTGTCATTCCTTTAGTCATTTCGGAATCGATAATACTGCCAACACTGACAACTTTGCATAGATTTTTTGTGGGACCCAAAAGAAAATTCTGCACCAATGTGTGCAAAGTTATCTGTGTCAGTAGCACATTTGTGTACCAGAAGACTTCAGCCCCATTCTCTCACAATAAATAACCTTCAATTCAAATAAGTACTTATTTGAAAAATAAATACTTAGTTTAGATAGTTGAACACACCCGATGATCTTCTCCAAATCAGTGCTCTTGTTGCATAATCGTGCAATAATTGTCCTCATTCATCATTCCATCCCCTAAAACCTCTGCCATCGAAGTACTATCCAGGCTAACCCATTTCGGATCCATCTAAAAACCCATCTATAAATGGGCTAGTGTAGTGTTGTCATTTACAACCCATCATAGAAGATGGGTGAATTTGGGCAGGTTATAATTGGGCGGATATGGATGGCCAATGCATTCTAGATCGGGTTGACAATTGCTATTTTTGTCCAACCTTTGCATTTTCAGCTGCTCTTTCTCTCTTCTATCCTTGTGGACGAGCAATAGACGAGAGTTGACCGAAGACTGTAGACAGCAACTGATTTCAAGATTTTTTTGGGGGCAAGTAAATTCGTTTCACTAAAAAGAGTGCGAGAAGCTACAAAAACCAATAGGGGCATCCCCTGGCAAAACTATACAACCAAACGCCGAAGCAAACAACTAAAAGCATCTTCAAAACAGAGAAGGAAGAAGAACCTATCTACAATTGTTAACCGCAAAAATTCGAGTCAAGCAACCAATCGTCACAGATTCTTCTGTTTTGGGCTGTGAATTTCACTGAATGCCAGGAGCTCAGCTTCGTTCTAACAGCATCAACGATAGCTAAAGCAACCCCTGCCTCCGCTCTACATTTACCTTGAAAGATCCGTAGATTGCGTTCTCCCCATATAAAGTAAATGGGAGCTGCCAATGAGAGTTCATAAGTGGCATTTCTTCTTTTTTTGACCAGCAAGAAACCACACATATATATAATAAGTAGAATATTACAACTACTGTTTGGTTGAAAAGACTGCCCAAGCTTTATCATGAGCAACTTTAATCACCAATCTTGGTACTTTAATAACTTTTACAACATTAAGAAAAGAACACAAATTAACCGAAATCTGAAAGAGCAAATTGGACACAAAAGGGGACACTTCCAAGATCATTCAGGCCTGAACAAATACGGAGCAAGCAATCCGTCTTGATGTAGACACCATCCAATTTCTCCTTAATAGCCCACTCTAACACTAGCAAGCCTGCCCTGATCTCAACAACAGTTGCCGACAAAGCCTTGCACTGCTCCACTTGGCACATAGATAGAGTCACCAGTATCTGATTCCAGAACCCATGCTGCTGCCCCTAATCTTGAACCCGCAAACCAGGCCCCATCAACCAGAAAAGAAACCAAGTCTCAACGACCAACTTCCAAACCTGGTCTATTAACGGAAAAACAACCATTCCTGGTATGTTCCCACACTAACTTATCTTGTTGATCTCGAACCGGAACATAAATAGCTTGGATTTCCTTCACTACCTCTTTTGGGAAGAGAACCCTCTAATAAAGGGGCCCTCCACTGCCGGCACCCAGCATCGAAAAGATCCGCCACTCTAAAATCAGGTAACCCATAGATAAGAGGAGACCCCTTAAGAGGATTAGCCAACTTTGGTATCCATTCATCCTGAAGAACTCTAACAGTTACCATTCCCAATCCTCCACTTTAAACCTTTACACAACAACTCCTTTACCCCACAAAATGCTCCTCCAGCCCCAAGATGCCGCCGAAGTCAATTTGACTTCCAACAGACTTTGCTTTTGACAATACTTACCAACCAAGACCTTAGAAAGTAGAGATTCCGGATTTGTCAATAACCCCGCCAAGCTACTTTAGCCAATAACGCTTGGTTAAGACAACCCAAATCTCTCAGACCCAACCCCCCTTTACTCTTAGGCAAACAGCAAACCTCCCATTTTCTCCAAACCAACCCTCTCTCTCACCATGCCAAAGAAACCGCGACACCACACTTTTAACTTTATTAAGAAAATAGGCCCGAGCCCGAAACACAGACAACAAATAGTTAGGAATTGTGAGCAAAACATGCTTGACAAAGATAAGACGGGACGGGAATGAAAGCAAAGGCGCTTTCCACGAACTCAACTTAGACCCAATCCTGTCAAGAGTTCGGGTAAAAAGACTACCCTCAAAGAGAAATCCATATTGGCTCCCAAATAAATCTTGGCACGGCGCAACGTATTTTGAATACAACTAAAATGAATTATGAAATTATTGACCACCCCTGCCAACAAAATTGATTTATATGAAAATATTTTGTTTTAAATTCGGTTCAAACAGAATTCCTTTAGTGCATGCTTGTGCCCAAAAATGCACATCAAACAATCAGCACACATGCAAATCAACACTATAACCGTGAATAAAGTATCAACTTGTTCATGTAACAACGAGGGGTCGTTCAAAATTTTAAAATGGCACACACATACAGAGAGAATATGGAACGTTTGGTTGTTGTTATTATTATTTATTTAAAAAAATAAATTTTTGGGGGGGAGGAGGAAGGGAATTAGGTGGTGTTCCAACTAAAACAAAAGGAAGGTTTTGGAAAAAGAAGGTAATTTCAAGGTCAAAAATCATGTGTTGAAGCAAATAATTTTCCTACCAATATAAATATTGTTTGATAGATCTCATTGAAATCTTTTAAACTGTGCAAAAAAAATTGAAAAATTATTTTCCATTTTCGTTATATTTGAGTTTGAAATTACCTTCTTTTTCCAAAAACCTTCCTTTTTTTAAGTTGGAACACCCCCTCATTTCAAAATCAAATCTCGACCCAAAGGTAGACAATCCTATTACAGATTGGACAATGGTGGGAGTTTTGCAATTGAAATAGCCATTTAAACTGAGAAAAAAATGAAGTCAATTTGGTTTCGAATCGGCCGTCATTGAGAGTGTGTGTATGAGAGAGAGAGAGAGAGAGAGAGAGAGAGAGAGAGTTGCTTCGTGATTGAAATGACAGAGAAAGAGAGAGGAGGAGGAGGCATTGATTGGATTCGTGACCAAAACTAATCTAGAGGGGTGTTCGTTCTCAAAGGGTGTGTGTGAGAGAGAGAGAGAGAGAGAGAGAGAGAGAGAGAGAGAGAGGCAAGGAGGGAGGAGGAGGAGGAGAGAGTGAGATATAAATTTTGAACATGGGATCTAATTAGTGGCAATTCTGCAATTACTATTGTTTGAGAGAGAGAGAGAGAGAGGGAACCGTAGGATTTATGGAGCAAATCAATGGTTAGGATTTATAAAGAGATAAGATTCAAAAACCGTTCTCCCTTATTATGTATCAGTTCAATAAAAAAAATTGCTCAAATCAAGCCCTTCCAGGTCATTCTTTTGTTGATTTCTTGCGTGTACTCTTAAAATCACGTTCTGCACACTTTGAGCGGCTCGGATCATCAAAATTTTCTCGGGAAATGGGAGGTCCGCATAGTAGAATTGTAATGAATCCCTCACTGGATAATTTGTGTGTGTATATATATTCTAAGGAATGAAATACTGTCGGGAAGGATTTTTGCCATCAAAATGTGGCATCATCCATTTAGTTCGGATTTCCATAGGAAAAATTTATGAGACGAGTTTCAGTGATGTCTTCGTTTATTAAATCAATTAAAATGTCACTTATGAGACGAGTTCCAGTGATCTGTCTTTGTTTATTTATTAATCAATTGCTGATGGGCACATGCCGATCAAAAAAAATAGATTAAATTACAGTAAACCCCCCTCAACTAACCAGAATTTTCACTTAACCCCCTCCGACTACAAAACCCAGCAGTGTGCACCCTCTAACTATCCAGAATTGACACTTAACACCCTTTTGTTAGGTCTCCGTAGGAAAAATGCACCGACGGCCGTCTCCGGCCACCAGACGGCCGATCCGAGCCGTCCAAAAATTTTTAAAAAAAAAACCGAGTGGGTTAACGTGGGAATCAACGGCATCCGACATGCGTAGGTGCTCGATCCAAACATCCCAAGAATTTAAATGGGGTGTTTAGATCGAGCACCTACGCACGTCGGATGCCGTTGATTCTCACGTTAGCCCACTCGGTTTTTTTTTTAAAAATTTTTGGACGGCTCGGATCGGCCGCCCGGTGGCCGGAGATGGCCGTCGGTGCATTTTTCCTACGGAGACCTAACAAAAGGGGGTTAAGTGTCAATTCTGGATAGTTAGAGGGTGCACACTATTGGGTTTTGTAGTCGGAGGGGGTTAAGTAAAAATTTGGATTAGTTGAGGGGGGTTTACTGTAATTTACTCAAAAAAATATTGATGAGTACATCTCTTTCTCCTATATACAAATTATAATTGTAATAATCGAACATCTATTTTTACAATCATCATAAAACATCGTCCAAAAATTCATAATATCGGTACTCAAACGAGTTCTCGCTCATGGATAACTTACAACTAAGTTGTGTTGTAGCCTCTCCCTTCCGAGTAAAATTTGACTGAAAATTGTGTTGAATAACTTATATTTCTCTTCTTTTTGGGTATGGGAGAGACATTATTCAAGAAAACTATTATAACAACTTGAAGGGAAAAAATATTTTATTTTGTTTGAACAAAATTTTTGACTGAAAACAATTCTTTTTAGTCCAAATTCTTTCCCCACAAAAAAAAAATTAATGAAAATAACTCAGCTATACCTAAATCAAATTACTTAGCTTGAAAAGTCATAAACTTAAATAATAATAAAAAGAAGTAACATTTTTAAAACAGTAGCGATTCTCACGTACCACTTTTTTATATCAGCACTTCTTGCCATAATTAATTATAAGTTTCAAAAAAAAATTACGATAAAAGGTACAAGTAAAAAGGAAGCACGAAAATAAAATCCATTTTAAAAGGGGAAGTGATTTTTACAGTCCATGCTATCTTTATTCATGTTAATTTACTATATTGTCTTTTTTCTAATATAACTTGTCACATGTCAAAAGGTAATATTGTAAATTTATAGGAGTAATGGCAAAACAAAAAACAAATTGTGATATGCCTATTTTGGCCTAATAAGCCAAATGACGAACCTTATTCATTTTTTTTGTGGATTCTTGCTTTTTCATAACTAGATGAATCTAAAAAGTTAAAAAATTACGTTTGAAATTCAATTTTTTTATAAAGACAAAAATAAGCCAATCTTTCGTCTTTATTTTAAATTTTTTATTACAATCGTAATTATTGACTTTTTAGATTCCTCTCTCCATTACGAAGCAATAATTCACAAAAAATCGACGCAAAACTAACAAATTTCAAAAAAATAAGCTTGACTTAAATTTGGCTAAACAATATACTGGTATTAGAGTATGAAAAGAAAATCATTTTTTATCCTTACATATTAGGGGTGATACCGGTCCGGTTTCGACCGGTTAGGGTGTATTTTTCGGTCGAAACCGGTTATCCGGTTTGAGATTTTTAGAAACCGGAACCGGTTGAGATAAACCGGTTCCGGTTTCGACCGGCTCAACCGGTTCCGGTCCGGTTTATCCGGTTTTCATTTATAAGCCATATTTTGGGCCCAACACATCAAAAAATTCACAATTCAACCTATAAAACATCAACAAAAAATCTATAATTCAACCATTTTTTTTGGGCCCAACAAAAAAGGATCAATTTTGAGCCTAATACATTAAAAAAACTCATAAAAACATAATTAAACCCATAAAAACAGTTTTTGTATAATAAATATATTTATTAGACCAATATATACTACAAAATATCAACCAAAAACCCATAATTCAACCCCTCCCCTATGTTTTTATATATATTTGTATATATTATACATATATATAATCGGTCTGGTTTCAACCGGTTTTTAAAACATATAAACCGGATCAAAATTATTTTTCCGGTTTATAAAATTTTATAAACTGGAATCGAATCGAACTTATTCAACCCGTTTAAAAAATGCGGTCCGGTCCGGTTTTTCCGGTTTCGATCGACTTTCCGGTTTCGAGTAACACCCCTATTACATATCTCAACTTAAAATGACGCACGTACCCCTCGTTCAGCAACGTGTCGCATCAAAATCCATATCCTGACCCCCCCGCAGTTTTAAGCTTCATCACAGTGACCCCCAAACCCACAAAATCCCCATCTCCAAACGCCCCCAACCTCCTCCTCCACTCCAACCTTCTCCTCCTCCTCCTTCTCCTTCTCCTTCATCCTCCAAAATCCCTCACGTATTCCCTCATTCTCTGTCTAGCTTACCTGCAAAACTCCGTCATTTCCGTGGTTTTTCAACTTCCATCGTCGTAAAGTAGGTATGTTCCCTTGTATCAAAATCCCTCGTTCGCTCGATATCTAGGGTTTCGTACCAGCTTTAATTAAAACCGTACGATGATTTCAGCGATGAGCGACAAGGGTTTGGAGCTGGATCGAAACTCCGATTTGATCCCAGACGTGCCTCTAGGAAAAGCTAGGGTTTCGGCTGACGTCGGCTCCGATAGTGACGCTAGTGGTGCGGAGGTCGGGGTTTTAGAGGAGCTTGGGAGTAATCGAGCTTATGATAGTGATTTTGGTTCTAGGGTTTCGGTTGCGGAGGGCAGAGTTTCGGTGGGTGGTGAATCTGAAAGACATAGGGTTTTGGAGGGTGATGAGAGAAGGGATTCTGATTTTCGAAACGATGATTTGGGACGGGTGGTGGATGACCGTAGACGGGGGGAGAAGGGAAGAGGGCCGGAGTCACGGGGGTCTAGGGTGGGGAGTGATGAGTTCGATACCAAGGAAAAGGGTGTTGGTTCGAGAGCAAGTGTCCACAAGTCGAATGTTTCAACGTTTGATGATTTTGTGGCGAATGGGAAGGGCGAGGTGACGGGAGTTGGGCTGTCGACCTCTGTGGGTTATGGTTATGAAATAGGGGATATGATTTGGGGGAAGGTGAAATCACACCCATGGTGGCCGGGTGTTATTTATAACGAGTCATTTGCATCGACTTCAGTTCGTCGAACAAAGAGTGAAGGTCATGTGTTGGTTGCTTTCTTTGGTGACAGTAGCTATGGATGGTTTGAGCCAGAAGAGCTCATTCCATTCGAGAGTAATTACTCTGAGAAGTCGAGGCAAACGAATTCGAGAACATTTGTTAAGGCTGTGGAAGATGCAGTCGATGAGGTTAGCCGGAGAAGTGGTCTGGGTTTGGCTTGCCGCTGCAGGAACGCATATAATTTTAGGCCGGGTAATGCTCAAGGATACTATGTTGTTGATTTGAATGATTATGAGACTGGAGCGGTTTACTCCGTCAGTCAGATTAGGAAAGCCAGAGAGAGTTTTCAGCCGAGAGATACTGTTGCTTTTATCAAGCAGTTGGCATTGATTGCTAGAGATGAGGTGTATACCAGTATTTATTTTGTCAAGAATAAGGCTACTGCTTTGGCTTATCGAAAAGCAGTGTTCGAGGAGTTTGATGAGACATATGCTCAAGCATTTGGTCAGCAGCCGGTGCGTCCTTCCCGTGAATCATTGGCAGCAGTTGCTCAGCCTGTTAGGGGTAATTGATACTTTCTCTTTGCATGACTTGTTGGGTTAATGCTTTGATACTTCTTTTCCCCTAAATTGTTGCTTATGACCTGTTGATTGATCAGACATGAGAACATTACGCTTATCTGGCACTTGTAGCATTTTTAGTAATGATTATGGGGATGACTTTACGCATGCATAGAAATATATTTGTATGCAGAGTTGACATATTCTTATGGACTCCCACACCATCACACTTTTTCAACCTTATTGACATACTTTTGGGTTGTATTATGAACTCCATGGCTTATTTTCCTATTTGTTTGTATCGAGATTTTTTTTAACATTTTTGTTCTCTCTTTTTCTCCACTGAAACTGTTAAAAATGATTATTTGTTATTTTGATATAAATAGGAGGATTTGTAACGTAAAACTTGGAAGTATTTATGTAAGGTTGTACTTTTATGTATGTTCATAGTGATATATTGTTCCGAAGTGCACGTCAAGTTCTCTCTCTATTTTTCGAGGATTGCAACGATGGTTAAAAGCCTGTAATGTGTCGTATCTGTGTTTCGTTTGGCGCGTAGCTTCTTCTAACGTTTTCTTGTGAGCTGCAAAATCCTTTCTACAGTATTATTTGGAACCCAATGTCTGAAAAACAAGCCTGTCTTTTGACTCTTTTGTACATGGGTTGCATCCCCCTTGACGCTTCTCTCTTACGCTTGATTTACTTATGAAGAAACAGAAAGTAGCAGGAAGAAGAAACAGACTGTTTTCATTGTAGTACTATTTTCTTATATGTGGAAAGTTCTTAACCAGATTCCTTGCACTGTTGCACACGTTGTCCTATGTTTTTTCACCATTTGCAAATATTTTTATTGGAACGCATGATGAAGCAGTAGTTATTGCTTTTGTCAGTTATAAACATGGCAATAAGAAGAATCGGTGATGATTCTTGAATTTCTAGCCATCCAATGCTGCTATGCAGTTAATGTTATTTGAATAGGTGATAGATTTCTGTGTATTGTCAGTGAACTGAATAGTGTATGGCTATTTACGCAGCTTCGTACTTATATTTGTCAATGACGTAGTTCTTAAATGGAGTTCTTTCGTTCGACTTGAACTTTGTCAAGGAGTACTGAAATGTGGTGGGGGTATAAAGAACCCATGATGCACTTCCAATTTATTCTGATGGCAAGTCCGACTTCCTTTGACTGCAATACTGTTAATTGCAACCATCTGCATCTAAGTTTTATCATTTATGGCATGTTAACATGTTCAAATTTCAACGTTGTGGTGGATAGTACACATTATGAGTAGGACTTCGGTTTGATGTAATTATACATAATGAGTACAATTATACATTATGACTTCCGTTTTATGTTGGAGATTGGTATCTTTTGCAATGTAGGGCTGCTGTTTGATGTAATTATACATTATGAGTAGTCCAGTGCATTGACCGGATATTACTTCCCCAGCTCATAATAGTCAAATCTTTGTCAGTGTTGGCTTAGCGCTCTTAGGGCACATAAATTGGAAGGCACAACAAGATATTACTTCCCCTGTACTTTGGCATGATCTTTGTCAGCTCGTAATTATACATTATGAGTAGTCAAGCGTATTGACCAGATATTACTTCCCCTGTACTTTCTTCTTTGTCTTGGCAATTGATTATCATAGTCTGAATATTTTGTTTTACAGCAGAGAAATTGTTGATTTCCACCTTTAACGCAGGAACTTTTAATTTTGTAGATCCCCAAGTTTAATGAGCACCACTTTTTGCTGTTGGCACTCTTGGCAGTACTTTATGCATCATTAAGACTGGTGTTTGCTTGTTAAATCCTATTTGCACCATCTATTGGCTTACAAATTAAACTACTCGATTTATCAACATTGTCGATTTTTTTTTTTGCCACGGAAAAAGGATCAACATTGTGGATTTGCTCTTCTTATTTTGTGTTGTAATTTTGACAGCTCCATTGAGTGGGCCAATGGTAATGGCAGAGGCCTTGGGTAAGCGGAGGAAGAACTCTATAAAACCCAGTAAATTGAAAGAGCATGAAAATAAAGAGAAATACCTCTTTAAAAGGAGAGACGAACCAAGTGAGGTGAAAATCCACCAAAAGGGGCAAGGAACATCCTCTAGGCCAGTAGAGGGGTCTGCAGCTAGTATGGTTGAGCCCCCTTTTACCTGTGCTGAGACTTCTTCATGGGGGCAAGCTTCAAATTCTTCTTTTGATAATGGGAAGGGTGCTCTACTGGAATCAAAAGGTGGTGATGGGACAATGAACTTGAAACATGATCGTCAGAGGGCAACTACTTCAGGGTTAGATGAAGACTTCCATCAACCTCCAAGTCTACCAGATACAAATGACGAAGGAAAACGTGTTTCACCGGAGATTGATCCGAAGCTTCATGGTCAGGATCCAAGATCGTATATCGTCACCGGGAAAAAGAAGGCCAAGCTTCTTAAACGTCCTGTTGGGGAACTGGGTGTTGAGAAATCTGCCTCAGGAGAAAAGAAGAAGAGAAAGATAGAATTTGGTATCAAAACATCCTCTGATCTGGGTGTTGAGAAATCTGCCCCGGGGGAAAAGAAGAAGAAACAGAAGAAAAAGATAGAATTTGGTAGCGAAACATCCTCTGATCTGGGTGTTGAGAAATCTGCCCCAGGGGAAAAGAAGAAGAAAAAGAAGCAAGAGATGGAGTTTCATGTCGAGAGGTCCTCTGATCTCATGCAGAATCAATCTGCTACTGGGAAAAGTGGGACAAGTAGTTCGTTGTTGCCTGATTCTATTGGGAAGCGGTCAACATTTGGCATGGGTGATACTGATCTCAAGCTTCCACAGTTACTGGGTGATTTGCAAGCTCTGGCCCTCAATCCCTTCCATGGGGTGGAGATGAGTATTTCTCCAACTGTACAGAAGGCCTTTTTGAAATTCCGGTCGATTGTTTACGAGAAAAGCTTTTCCCCAGCTGAGACCGAGTCAAACGAAGTTCATGCCTCGAAATCGGCAGCCGGCAGTTCCGGGGCTTTTGAAGTTCCATCCCGAGGGATTAAAGAGCTGCCATCTGCAAAACACCCAAAGCCTCTAATCAGGCCTGATGACCCGACAAAAGGCGGCCGGAAACGTGGCCCCTCTGATCGTCAAGAGGAAATGGCCTCAAAAAGGATGAAGAAAGTAGAGGAGTTGAAGTCTCTGGCAGTTGAAAAGAAGGCTGCTCAAATACCCCTAGAAATCCATAGAGATGGAAAAGAAGCAGTGGCTATTAGACCGCCGAAACTATTGAAACCAGATTCTATCAAGAAAACAACCGAGTCCCCATCAAAGGCACGTGTACCTACAATGTTGGTTATGAAGTTTCCTCCCAATACAAACCTCCCATCCGGATCTGAGCTTAAGGCTAGGCTAGCTCGTTTTGGTCCGTTGGATCATTCGGCCACCCGGGTTTTCTGGCAGTCTTTCACATGCCGTGTTGTTTTTCTTTATAGAGCTGATGCTGAGGCTGCACACAGGCATCTTTCCGGAAGTAATTCCTTGTTTGGCAATGTGAATGTGAAATCCAGCATCCGGACGACAGGAGCAATGGGACCCGATTCGGAAGGCAAAGCTCAAAGAGAAGATGCAGTCGAACAAAAGCCTCCGAAGCCGCAGCCGGTGGTTCAGCTCAAGTCGTGTCTGAAGAAAGCGGTGGGCGAGGAGGCGACGGGGGCAGTCACCACCGGCGGCGGCAGCAATGGTAATGGTAGCAGTAGAGGGACCCCTCGTGTAAAATTTGTGTTGGAGGGTGGAGAGAGTAGTGGTGGTGGGGGTGGTGAGCAATTGATAGTTGGTACTAATAAGAACAACTTCTTCAACAATACAACTAGTTTTGCTGATGTTGGTGGTAAATCTTCTTCTTCATCATCATCATCTCATGGAATGGAATTTAATAGTAGGAATTTTCAAAAGGGTATTCTTCCTCTTCCTCCTGCTACAGCAAAACTTCCAAACACTTCAAATAATATGGGCTATGGTGAAGTAGAACCTAGAAATACTCACAATTTTAGTGCCAATATGGCTCGGGCTGGGCCAAGCCCAACAAGCATAGACATTGCCCAACAGATGCTTGTGCCCCCAACAAAAATAGACATTGCTCAACAGATGCTCGGCCTTCTCACCAAGTGTAATGATCTAGTAACCAACGTGAGTAGCTTTCTGGGTTATGTACCCTACCATCCCCTCTGATGAGAAAATTTGCAAGAATTCGATGGGGGGAGAAATCAGTTGGGCCGGGCTGGGCCAATTATCGGGCAAAGTTGTATTGGTTTCCTATCTTGGGGGAAGAATTCACCGCAAAACAAAGGCCGCCATGGTCCTGCTGTGGTCAAAGGGGTTTATTGTGAGAACCAAAGAAACTGAAACAAATGAATGATTTGTACTCAATATCGTGTATACCGAAGTGATGATAGTGATAAAAGTTCATTTCATTTTTCTTTTCTAGCGTTTTATTTAGAAGTTTATGTCGTAAGCTTGTTAGAGTCCTTTACATGACATTTATGTTGTTTAGCGTTTGTTATGTTTGGAATAATGTCATTGAACTATGCCTCCCATTGGGCACTTGGTGGCCACTGGCAAATGGAGCGGGTGTTGGCTCTCTAAGGCCTATCTTGTGGCTAGGCCTCACGCTCTCACTCTCTGGCTCGTTTGGTTTCATTCTTATTTGCTTGGTCCATTTTCACGTGTTTTTTTACGGGAAGATGTGCAAATTAGTAAAAAGACGTAACTTTCTAATACCTTATGTACGGCCATTTTAAAAACTTTTTTGCATCGATGTAAAGAACTAATTAAGATCTTGAATTTGGTGCGGGATTGTCTATTTAGATTGTGCTTATTTTTTGCTCACATAAATAAATAAATACGATATGCAACAATTGGACCCAATGCCATAGTGATTTATATTCATGTGGATATTTGGATCTATTGAATATTTTTATGGAGGAGTTGTTGTGGAGCGGGTCCTGTCTCTTCTAAAATAAGTGATAAGAAATCTCAGTGATGCTACCTCAATCACTCTGTTTCACCGCTCAACATTTCACCGTTTGAAGAGGTTTTTAGAATCCAGGCTAGACGGTGAGATTAAGAACGGTGGGTGAAACAGTAAAAGTTGAGCGGTTGGTGTAGACTTTTTGAGAAACCCTCATATAGCACTTATTATTTGGACAGATGATTAGATGGTGACTAATATATATCAGTATTTTGTTAGTAAAATACGTAGTAATTTAACAACACGCCCAATGTACGGTGATTTTAAAATGGATAATGATTTTTACACTTTCTTTTTATATGCATGCATTTCATCTTTTGTCTTTTAGTGAAAAATTTACTTTTTTTTGAACCCAAAAAAAAATTAATTTTTGAAAAAATTACATATAAAAATTGCACTTAAAGGCAAAGAATGGAGTCCTTCATTTAAAAAAAAAAAGGAAGTGTGAACATCATCTCTTTTAAAATTTAAACATGTTGATACCACTTTGTTGTGCCAGTGTTTTAGGGCCCATTTCAGAACCGGAATAAGAACTTATTTTTTGTCTAATAATAAGGTGTGTTCCACAAAAGGGTGAATAAGTACTTATTTTTTGAAAATGTAATTTCAAACTCAAAAATCATGTGTTTATGCAAATAATTTTCCTATCACTATGGATCTTGTTTGATAGATTTCGTCAAGATCTTTAATATAGTGCAAAAAAAATTGAAAATTTATTTTTCATTTACATTATTTTTGAGTTTGAAAATGTGAAAATAAGCTGTTTATTTGGATTTTGTAGAACAAAGCTCCAAAATAAATACTTTTAAAATAATGAGGTTTCTGGAACGGGCCCTAATTAGTTACTTGGTACTATTTGTTTGCAATTAATTATGAGTAGTGATAATGCCAAAACTGTTTTTGTTAGTGGCAAAAGTACAATGCATAAAAATCATGTACATTGCACATGGTACAAACCTTTTGTGCATTAGAGTTTTGGCACTAACAAAAACAGTTCTGGCATTATCATTTCCCATAATTATCTCTATTATAAAACAGAAAGATGTAGGGACAAATTGTTAGAACGACTTAGATTCATTTGATTCAAAAGTTGTAGTGCATCCTCCCACTTCCCGGTTAAGTGTCCATGATTTTCACCTAAATCACACAACTGTCATCTTCTTTCAATAGGATGCGTAGTGCCGTAGGCACGAGTTAGCACTAGTAAAGAATAAGTTAATAAGCATGTTTGGTTGTAATTGATAAAACTAGACGGAGGGACCGTGCTGCGCATCCCCCTGCTACACAGCGTGCTGTGCGGGGTGAAACGCCGTCGCTTCGGTCTCGGTTTGATGATCGAAAACGTTCATTTTGTAGAGCTCGTCGAGTAGAACAAGTGTACCAAAAATCAGCTCATTCGGATATCATTAAGTGCCTCATCTGAACATTATTATCGTGAAAATTTTAAGTATACCAAAAAACAGTGGATTTTAATCTAGTGTTTCGGATCCATTCGTTTCAAGATAATAATGTTCGGATGAGGCACTTAATGATATCCGAATGAACTGATTTTTAATGCACTTGTTCTACTCGACGAGCTCTATGAAGTGAACGTTTCCGATCATCAAACCGAGACCGGAGCGGCGGCAATTCACCCTGCACAACACGCTGCGCAGCACGGTCCCTCCGTCCTAAAACTAGGTAGAGGTTAACTGCTCATAAGAAAAAATCAACGCACAGAAAAGCAACTTCACTATTATTAGCGTAGCGTTCGGTAGTCAAAACAAATTTGCTACGTTTTCGTTTGATCAAGTTCTGTTTCGGCCGGGCCTGAATTACTACTACCACTACTTCTTAGCATTTCTTCTAGGCCGTAATTAAGCATTCCCCTCCCATCCCAATGGATAGGAGGACGTAGTCACTCCGTCATTTATTAAGATTTTCTTATGTGACGATTTCTTACGTATTTATAAATGAACTTACTAAAAATTTGATTTGAAAATTTAGACCGTTAATTTTGTAGGTCCATGGATGGAATGAATCAATGAGTAAATATGAAGGACGAGTAGTCCCGTCATGTGATTGTTAAGATACGAAGGCCAAACATCCCAAATCTTGGGACCACTGGACGGTTTATCTAGTGGTTAACTTTAGGGTCTCAAAATTAGTTGAGGTGCGTGCAAACTTGCTTGGATATCCGGTTAACAAATTACAGAACATAAATATGAAATGAATAAAACCTTTAGAAATGTTCACTACTTCACATAATTCGATATTATCTATCAATTTTTTAAAATGGAAACTTTTTAATGCCCCATCATATAATTTGTAAAATAAATAATTTAAATACCAAACAAATCAGTGATGCTTTTTGTTTTTGAACAGATCATTATATGGGGTCCACTACGGATCCCACACAAATGATCCAAACCGTTCATTAAATGAAAAATATTTTTTCAACGACTTTCGCAAAAAATAAGTTTAATCCGATATATATAGTTTCTCGATTCAATCATCCAACTTTTCATTAACTTGAAATTTAGATGAAAGTTAGATAATTGAATCGAGCATCTTTAGGTATCGGATTGAGCTTATTTTTTGCGGGAACTTTTAAAAAAATATTTTACATTTAATGAACGGTTTAGATCATTTGTGTAAGACCCTTAATGGGCCCCATGCAGTGATCTGTACATGATCTGTTTGCATGTTATCTGTGTGGGTAGCATCTCAAACAACGGATCGTTCAACGCGTCAGCAAACACGCAAAATTTTCACTTTTGGGTCGAGTCGAGCAAACACGCTATTCACACGCCTACATAATGTACGCATTAATTCCAAATGAGGAAACCACGGACCCTTTGGGAAAGAGAAAATTTTCCGGTGGGTATATCCCACGTTATACCCTGCTCAGCACATTCGGATTATCCAATACATTTTTGAAAGGCTCAAATTGAAATTCTTTTTCTCCTCTCACTTAAACACTTTCTATCTCATTTTTTTTTCTTCTAAATTCGAGCCGTCCAAAAACGCAATAGACATCTCGGCGTAGCCGAGCGGACACCACATGGTATCCACCATTTTTTTCCCTTTGGAAAAAATAAGGGGTGTCAAGCGGGTACCATATAAGTAGTACTCTGTCGACAATTCCAACTGTTCAAAAGTATTTTGAATGGTCTGAAATCGCAGAAAAAGAAAGAGGAAAGATGGGGTTGAGAGAGAGAGAGAGAGAGAGCAAATTCTAGGTAGAACTAGTACGTGACATCCGTGCACCCAAAAATTTATCGTCTCCTTGAACATACACGTTCATACCGTAACCGAAAAAGACGCGGATACTATTCTCTTTCCTTTTCAGCAAGATAAGATTTAAACGCGTAATACTAATAAAAAGCAAATTCTCGGTTAGAATAAAAAGCCACCCCAACGGTCCAAAAGAACGGTCCAAATTACCATACAATTCCTTCCATCGAATCCCTCTCCCCCCAATATTTTCACTCTGCTTTTTCTCTCTCTGGAGTCGGTTGTTGGTACATTCTCCAACCTTCTACATCTCTCCAAAATTCACTTCTCTCTCTTCTCCCTCCCTCCTTCATCCTCCATCTTGTTTTCTCGTTCACGTGTGCCCAGCTTCTGGTATATATAATCACCTGGAGGCGCCAATTCTAACCTCCATTGTATTTTCAATCGTGTGTGTCCGATTTCTAGCAAATATATAAACAGAAGACAAGATACCTAAAAGAAGCCTTTTGTTTCAAGAAGATCATGGAGTATCGTCCGCTGGACATAACGGTGATCTCGGCCGAGAACCTAAAAGACGTGAACCTGATCTCCAAGATGGACGTGTACGTCGTCGTCTCGATCGCCGATGACCCCTCCACGAAACGCAAGACCCGCGTGGACAAGGACGGCGGGAAGAGCCCCAAGTGGAACGACCGCCTCAACTTCGCCGTCGACGCCGCCGCCCTCGCGCGGAACCCCGGCCTCCCCCTCGTCTTCCGCCTCCGGTCCGAGCGCCCCCTGGGCGACAAGGACATCGGCGAGGTCGCCGTGCCCATGAAAGAACTCCTTGACCGCGCCGAGCACGTCGTGGAGTACCAGGTCCGCACCCCGTCGGGAAAGCTCAAGGGCACCCTGAAATTTTCCTACAAGTTCGGAGACAAGGTGGCCGCGCCGGCGTATGCGCCGCCGGCGAAGTCGAAGCATTCCGACGAGCCGGTGACGGCGTACCCCGCCCATGCCGGAGCCAGCACAGCCTACCCGCCACCGCCGCAGGGGTACGCACAGCCGCACCCGGCATACGCAGGGTATCCCGCGCCGCAGCAGGGGTATGGCACCGGATACCCGCCGCCACCGTCTCAATACGCGGGGTATTCTGCGACGGGGCCGGCATACGGGTACCCGCCGCCCCAGCAGCAGGGGTACGGGTACCCGCCGCAGATGGTGGTGCAGCCGCAGCAGCAGAAGAAGAAGAAGAACAATCTCGGGCTGGGGTTGGGAGCAGGGTTGTTAGGAGGGTTGTTGGTGGGCGATATGATATCTGATGTGGGAGATTCTGGGTATGACGGTGGCTTTGATGATGCTGGCTTTGACTTCTAGTTATTATATGTTCTTCAGAAGAAGTGTTCTTCTGTCTAACTTGGTTTTGGTGTACATGGATGGAGTCTGGTCTGGGTGAGGTTTTTGATTTTTGGTTTATACTGTATTAGAAATTGATTTTTGGTTTATACTGTATTAGAAATAAATTGACACATGTTTTGTCTGTTGGGGGAATTGGAATGTTTACAATTGTTTGTTATAACATTTCATTGTTTCTAAGGCTATGTTTTCCATACTTTTTGATGGATGAAAATTGCAAGCTCGAATTCTCTCCTCTTATTTTTCTCGTCATTAGATCTTTGTGACAATCTGTCATAATTTTTGTTCAATGATTTTCGTATTTCAAGATTTTTGCGTAAAATATATTCCGATACATACGTTACTGACAAAAATGAATACCACGTTGTACATATGATATGATATGAGGGGAAACTACTAGTATATCCCAAAAAACTTGTACTTTAGCATGTTGGTACGTACAATAGGATAGCAATCTTTGATCGGTGGATGTTCTGCTTTTCCAATTGTATGTTTTGGGTCCTTTCTTGAAATGTAATTAGCCTTGATCCTACAAAAGGGGTGGCATCCCCAACCCCAAGAATATTGACAGTTTTCTTCAGCTTTGCTTGAATTTTATTTTTTATTTATCATTTCACCTTTGCTTGATTATTCCATATCATTTCACAGAATATCGAAGCGTGTTTTGTGATTTTGTTGTTAGACAATATATTCTTGGTTGTATGAACTGGATTGCTGATGATGGCTTCTGGCTTCATCAAACTAGCTGCTGTTGCTGCTGCTCACAATCTTAATTATGCTTGTTTTCTTTTTCTTTTACAGCCCCTTGGATGATGAGACAGGGTGAGATAAGAAAGGGAACCCCTTTTTTATAAAATCTCACCATTTTTTGTGAGATTGGGTGAGAAATAGGAGAAGCCAATCAAAACATTTTATTTTGCACTTTTCTCTCAATTTCTCACCAAAATAGTCAACCCAAATGAGTGATTTGGCTAGAAATCAAAATCCTTTCTTTCATCCAAAAAGACTGCTAGTGTTGGGTCAGAATATGTTCTTGAGAGGTTAAACTCTGTTTTGTGGCCAATCTTGGAAAGAAAAAACAGACAGACAGAATTGCAGCTACTTGTTAAACTTCGTACCTCATGTATATATGCTTGCAAATGAATTGAGTTGTTTGTGATTTATTACTCCTATTTTGACTAAATAAGAAAAGTGCCCTTTTTTTTTTTTCATTTTTTAGTTTTGTGTTAAATTTTTGTGAATTATTGGTTCATTTTGACAAGAGAAATCGAAAAAGTATAAAATTATTATAGAACTCAAACTTTTGTCAATAAAGACAAAATACTTGGCATATTGACTTATTTTTGTTTTTAATCAATTTTTTTTGGCTTCGATCATAATGTTTTTCTTTTTAGATTCATTTCGTCTCTGTCTCCTTAACTCTAAAAAACTTATTAAGTTTTCTCTTAAATAAGAATTAGGCATATTGGTGTGAGTGACATTGTAGAAATATTAAATTGTAAAGAGTCAGATTGCCACATTAACCTTATAATATGAAATTTCAAATAGTATGAACTACTGAATGCCAAAATAGACGACTTGAATTACCCACTACACCCTTGTATTGCATCCCCATTTTCCAGAACTTACAAAAATTTCTGTAGTGAAACATCAATAGGACGGAAGTAACCATAAAACTGCCAGTAAAAACCAATTCAAATTGATGGTTTGCTTCGATTTTTTTGTAATGTGGCTTGGTTTCAATTTTAAAAAATTAAAAATTGTGTTAAAATAGTTTGATCTGTGAATTTATGTTTAATAATTTCAGTTCCAAACTGATCCGAACCATGTGTGTGTATATATACTAAACTTGATTTAGATACACTGAATAAGCTTTATCACCATGGTCAATTAATTTTCTAATAAATGCTTCATTTTTTTTATTTTTATTTCCATAATTTTAATATACTAAACATACACGACTTGAGCTTACCCCATTGATTTCTAATCTTTTTGCTCCGTAACTCTAATACTCTACTTTATGGACCTATTCATTAACTAATTACTGATATTTTACTCTTTTTTAGTCGGTTCATATTAGCGAGTTTTGGTGATTTTTAACGTCATGGGTTTTAATATAAGTTTTGGTTCAATTAATCTATAAAATTTTAAGTACTTAAAATAGTTTATAATGATGATATCTTAATTTCAAGCGAACCATGATTCAAAATCGAAACCAAACTGTATATTAATGGTTCGAATTGTTTTGATTGTATGAATTAGTATAAGGTAGTTGTTTGGTTTTTGATTTACTATTAAATCGGATTAATTCGGTCCATGCACATGCCTAGACAGAGGGAGCATTTTATTTTGCTTTTGTTTATTTTCTTTTCATCTTACGAAGGAACTTTTTTTTTTTTTTTGGTCAATATTGTATTCATCAAGTTAGTCCATAGATGGTTTCAGAGATCGAATCCTGTCCTCCGGAGGACAAGAGTTATTTCAAAGGTCATTTATAACCCTAAATATCAAACGACAAACGCCCCCCACTTATTTCAAAGGTCATTTGTAACCCTAAATATCAAACGCCTACGTCTTATTTCAAAGGCCGTCGATCCATAGCTCAAAATATCAAACGCTCACGACGGGAGTCGAATCCTAACTTCCGGAGGACAGGAGTTATCAACTGGGACACGAGCGCATTGGTCATGTATTAATACACAGGTTTATACATAAATCCTTCCCTAATCCCCATCGGCTCTCGAACCGTTCCTCTCTCTCTCCTCCCCCTCCCCCTCCCCCTCCCTCTGCCTCTCTCTCTCTCCAAATCAACCAATTCCCCGCCCCTCACCACCACCAAACCCCACCGTCCCCTCTCTCATGACAACCACCCTCTCCTCTTCCACCTCCTCCTGGCCCCCTCTCCCCTCCCCAAACCCTAACAATTTCTCCACCTCCCTAATCCCCTCCCACATGTCCAATCCGCATCCCCCCCCCTCCTCCTCCTCCTCCTCCCACCCGTCCTTCTCCGATTTCACCGAGACCGACCACCCGTCCGTCTCCGATTTCACCGAAACCGAATCCGAGCCACCGCACCAATCGCCCTCCGTCATCTCTGACGACGCCTCCGCCATCTCCTTCTTCTCCGACGCTCCCGCCTCCACCACCAATCCCAACCCTAACGACGACCTCGCCCGATCCCTCTCCCCGCCCCCCGCCCTCCTTCACCTCTCCTTCAACCAGGACTCCGGCTGCTTTGCTGCCGGCACCGACCGCGGCTTCCGCATCTACAACTGCGACCCCTTCCGAGAGATTTTCCGGCGGGAGTTTGACAACAACGGCGGCGGCATCAGCGTTGTTCAGATGCTCTTCCGGTGTAACATTCTGGCGTTGGTTGGCGGCGGGCCCGAGCCGCAGTACCCCTTGAATAAGGTGATGATTTGGGACGATCATCAGGGAAGGTGCATCGGAGAGCTTTCCTTTCGGTCCGAGGTGTGTGTAACCACTAAACCCTTAGCTTTGTTAGAGCATCTCCAGCCCGTATTTAAATCATTCAAATTTTTATGCAATACTGAAATTCAAGCAGCCTGCGAACCGAGCTGGAAACGAGCTGCCGAGCTCAAGCTCGAGTTTTGGGCTCATTTACTAAACGAGCCGGGCTCGACACTTCAAGCTCGGCTGAGCTTGTTTATAACTCGTTTAAATAGGCTCATTAAGTAAATTAGCCAGGTTTGGCTTGTTTGCAAACGAGCTGAACTTGAGCTTGAGTTTTTAGGCTCGTTTAGTAACAAGCTGAGCTCAAACACTACGAAGCACGGCTCGTTTGCACCCCTAGTTCCAATGGGCGAATCCTTATGCAAGCACAATTTGAGCAAAACCTCCATTAATGGTATAATTGCAAATTATGAAGAGAATGTTCTCCCTTGATTTGGTGAAAAATTTGAGAAAATTCAACTGGTATGTGTTTGAGTCGAGGACTGGGGTGAGTTTATTGTGGTTTTACTCAGATTCTGAGTCCATTAAAAGAGTAAGGGTTGAAGATGCTCTTAGACGGCAAATTTGTGGTAATTGTGTGCTGAATGTCCTTAATTAAGTCCTCGAGGTATAATGTTTAAGTTTGTTCGGATCACATTGTATAATGCTTTGATGATTATTGACTACTAAATGGCCTTATGTGTGCGAATTTCTTGGACTTATGTAGGTTAAGTCTGTTCGGCTTAGGCGGGACAGGATTGTGGTGGTTTTGGCACAGAAGATTTTTGTTTACAATTTTTCAGACTTGAAGTTGCTTCATCAGATTGAGACAATTGCGAATCCCAAGGGGCTTTGCGAGCTTTCGCACCAGTCATCTTCGATGGTGCTGGTTTGCCCGGGGTTGCAGAAGGGGCAGGTTAGGGTTGAGCATTACGCTTCCAAGCGAACCAAGTTTATTATGGCTCATGATTCGAGGATTGTTTGCTGTGCTCTAACTCATGATGGCCGGTTTCTTGCTACAACGAGTAGTAAGGGGACGTTAGTTCGTGTTTTCAATACTTTGGATGGGTCATTGCTTCAGGAGGTATGATAAATTTGCACAAAGTCAGGTATCCAATATGCAGGCATATATACTTATCTACATATACACTCTTCTTGTGCCTATCCTATGTAGCACCAACACAGACACGACACCGGCACTTCGACATGCACAGATTCCACATTTACCAGTGCAGAATTGTATTAGAACTGGGGAAACTGAGTTGTAAAGCTGCATAAAAAGTTGATGACTAAATGCTTGTAGTTAGTACTGCATGCAGAGGCATGAAGGTAGATTTTTAAAGTCTGTTCCTTTGCGCTGCTCAATTTGTTGGCAAGAGTTTGGGCTCGCCCTATTAGATAACTAAGCACTCATAAGAAAACTAAAAGTCTAAAAGTAAAAAACATTTGTATATTTGTCAATGTTAATATTATGAAGTTGGCTGATAAAATTGAATGGATGTTAATAATGCTGTTATTATCCATTGAAATAGTATCATTCAATATCCTATCATAAAAGATTAATAGACGCAAATCTAAAACAATAGGCCTGTATGTTTACATTCAGAAAAAGCTAATTTTAGCTAAGAAAATCTTGATGCTTGATTTTTGAAAGTACATTAGCTTTTCTTTCAGCTGAAAACCCTTAAAAAGTGGAAGCTGCGGAACCACACACCCCACTTTTTTTTTGAACTAACTCGCAACTGTGTAAACTTAAACATGTCAACTCAAAGTATGCTATAAAAGTGCAAAATTTGGGGTTAATATGCCGACAGCTTCTTGTAGTCCTGTTGTAGCTTTTGATTACAGAATTACACTTTCCTATGCATAGTAACTCTGTCTCTGAGTAGAACTTTCTTACTTGGAGATGACATACATTAGATAATGGAAGATAGTGATGTTGGATATGTGAGAGATGTTGGCTACGAAAGATACTTGAATAATGCTGTTGCCTGATCTGAGTTAGCTGCTACGGTATTGGCACACCCTACATGTATAACTTTGATATACAGGATGTTGTGAGATAAGTGATGCTGGCTGTTACCACGCGATTCACATCAGTGTTGTGGACTCATTGATATTTAGACTTGATTGCAAATTTTATTTTGTAGCTTTTGGGGATGAACGGGGTAATTAGTAGTTGTTACTATATTATGTAAGGTTAGTTTCCACGATAACTACTCTCTAGGCCTATAAATTGATCTATGGGCGATGTGAATTAGTTCTTGGTTTATAACAAAATAAAAATGTTTGTAAGGAGTAATAGTTTTGCTTTTATTCTTCTTCATCTTGACTCTCTTCAAATAATCCTCATGCGGGGAAGATAGAGATTTATTTTCTCAGAGAAAGTCTTATGACGTGAAGCTATTTTTGTAAGAGCCTCGAAGGCGTGATTGGCAAGATAATCCACTGGAAAACACATGTCTTCTGCTCTCACCACCAGTATTAAACATTGCCTCTACTAAAACCGTTCAGCTTATCTCTGCAAAAAAAAAATTTCCCTTCTGATACTCTTGAGGAGTTTGTATTTTGGTTCCATAATATCAGCAGGGGAAAAGAGAATCGAAGGCCAAAGTTCTAAACTAGAGTTTTAGTTTTGTATCTGTGGGGCTTGTTCTAGCTGCTTGGAAATCTGATCTGATACTCTCTCATGGCAATCAGGATTTCAAGTATGATCTGGGGCAATTCAAATTCCAATTAGGTGAAGATGTTGTTAATGAGAGTATGGATTAAATAACACTCTATCATAGTTGTGTGGGACAACTTGCAGGGCTCCGATAAGGTGTCATTGGGCTTGAACTTATTCCAAAATAGTAATGGTTTTCTTGGTGTTGCTGTTGGAAAAAAGGTTAAAATTTTGTCATTTTTGAGGCCGCATAAGTATGGAAGTACCTGTCTAACACCATTCTCGAGAAACAGCACAAAGCCTTTACATTTCACCTTGTTCGTTATTATGTGCCAACATCTCTTGTTAATACCAGCTGATTTGTTGAACCGTTGAGGATTATTAGATGGCTCTAAATTCTAGGTGGAAGCTTTCAGCGGCATTTTCGTGCCAATTTCTGCTCATATCATTCTGATAATTTGAGTTAGTTCTTTTGTTCATTGTAGGTAAGAAGAGGTGCAGACAGAGCTGAGATCTACAGTCTTGCTTTCTCTTCAACTGCACAATGGCTGGCTCTTTCAAGTGACAAGGGAACTGTCCATGTCTTCAGCCTCAAGGTTGATTCAGGATCTTTAGGGATTGAAAGATCACGGAGCGCGCCTGAATCAAGTCTGTCAAATCCACCTGCTCTTTCATCTCTTTCCTTTATTAAAGGTAGCATCTCTTGTTCTCTTTTAAGTTGTTGCATTGTGGGTATTGGATGCGACGTACGGGATAAAATTGAAAATTTCGTGACAAGTTATTACAGTCTACCAATAGTTATAATTGGCTCTCTTGGAAACCATAAATTTCAGGCAGCGTATGGTCTGCACCTTCTTTTTCTTTTTTTTGGCATTCTCAAAGGAATGGGCCCTGCATCCTTTTTCTTGTTTCTTTATGTTTTTTGTCATGTCATGTGGGGAAACCTCGCGAGAAATTGATCCACTTTTTCATCCATTGCCTTCCATCAAGCCCAGGTGCTTGCGAGCGCTGCCATGCATACCTTTTAACTAGAGAGTGGTATTCCTATGCCGATAAATGGCGAGGCTTTTTAAGACCTAAACACAGTGCATTGGTTTGGTTAGGCAATATTCGTTCATTCAGGTGCTCAGTAATCTCTTGGATGCTCCAGACTTGGGCAAAATTTAACAGCTTGGTATTTTCATTGGTACTCAACCATGATACGTCAATTTTAACAGGTGTATTATTGTTGACTTTTGGTTTTCCACAGCTTGGTCAATTTCTGATTTATTTTTGGCATACTGTTTTGGTAATTGTCATAGTTGATGTGCAGAAATAGCGAATAAGAAAACTATTGCCTCTTTCTTTCTTTCTAAATTTTTTACCCCACGCGTGTGACAAGAAAGTTGGCTAGCTTTTTGTAGCAAACTTTGAATTTTCTGCATGTGCATTAAGAAACGCTAGGGCAAGTAGAGAGGACGTCTTTATAGAGATTTGGCGTATTCTCTTAGTTGGCATGGAGAGAAATTCATTTTATTTGTGGCTTTCCTTTGATTTCTCCTGTTGTAAGGAGGGTGTATAGGGCCTTTTTGTCTTGTGGCCTTTCTTGTATACGGGCGGCATTCCCTTTATGCTTTTTTGTTAATAAATGACTTATCAAAAAAAGATCTGACTACTTTTTGGTCATGCATATGCTCTTTCTTTATGGAGACCCGTTCCTTTGTTATGTGATTGATGTAAGCTGTAGGTATTCCAGTGCCTTCATGCACCTTTAGCTGCAAAATACTGGCATAGTAACAAAATATCTGTTTGAGTTAAGATGTTTTTGTTCTTTAAAGTATATTCTCTCTCGTAGAGTTTTATAGGTAAACAGAGAAGGGAAATTTATTGGGAGAGTAAACCGGAAAAGCAAAGACAATAGACATACCTAGCGACCTTCTAAGGGTGGGTTTGTACTTCGAATTCCTTTCACAGAAAGCGGGATAAATAAGATTACGAATCCACTCTCTTGCAAGTAGCAACAGAAGCATCTTACCTATGAGACTACATGATTGTCAATTCATCACTTAAAACAAACTGCTTCTTTTTTTCCTTTATTTATTTATTTATTGTTTTAAGCCTAAAATTTCAATTATACAGGGTATTTTTAACCAAATGCATAAATATATCTTTCCCTGTACTTCAGAAATCATGACAGATTGATAGTTTGATATGATTTGATTCACGGCACGGAAGATGGCCCTTTCAATTCTCAATTTATTCACAAGTTAACTATGATTCATACACATTGAGTGCTCAATGTTTGTTATTGGCATAGCCTACCTGAAGAAGTATTTTAAGGGTGTTTCGTTTTCGTGTTACTTGATTAAAAGTTTTATTGATGATGCTTATGTTGACTTCTTTTGAGCGATGGTATTTCTTTATCGTGTCCTTGGTTGTATATTCCTTACCAGTTCCTAGCTGCAATATATCTGTCTAGCATTTTTGGACTTCTTCCCTATCTGGAGATATTGATGTATATACAGTACAGTATGATCGGCAGAAACGTGGCATAGAATGTATGTATATGCTATAAAAAGAAGAGAATGTTCTATAGTAATTGAGATCATTGATATGTTCAAATTCATCAGTTAATTAATGCGCTAAACGCTGCAGATTATGCTCTGGTGATATTTATAACAAGTTTTGGATTATTCTTTACATTCTCTAATTTTGCAGGTGTGCTGCCAAAATATTTCAGCTCAGAGTGGTCAGTGGCTCAATTCCGCTTGCAGGAAGGTTCTCAATACATTGTCGCCTTTGGCCACGAAAAGGACACCGTAGTGATTCTTGGCATGGATGGGAGGTAAAGGACCAAAATAAATGAAGAAAGCAATTAGTGAAACAGAATTAATCAACTCAAAATCCACTCTACAATTTTTTTTATTTCAACTGAGGCATATCTTAAGCTTATTCTGCACACGGGGAATAAAGTTTCCCATGTGCAGAATTTTAATTTTTTACACAAAATTCCTTATGATTGAACTGGATTAGGGTGATCCGTGTATGCTTTGATACAAACATCAATTTGGACACAATCTGATGGATTGAAATACCCAAAATCAATTTGTTAAATAACTTAATATCGGACACAAGAAGCTTTGGCCAATATTTGTGAAAATTAATGAGAATGAGAATATGTTGAAGTAATAACTATGAGCCAGGAGTCTTGACAATGTTCTAGGCTTTTACGAAGGAGTTGTTTTTTTAGCTCTCAAGTTGTCTTTTATTATGCAAGTGCTAACATAAGAAAGACATCCTGTGTCAGATTAGAAGGTCATTTGATCGAAATGCATTCTAGTTCTGCACTTCCTTTGATGTTAGGTTTTGTAGCCCAATTTCTGGATTTATTTCAGCAATTTTGTTCAAGGTAGTGTAGCTGGTCATTGATTTGATCGTGATGTGATTTCATGTTGGTGATTGTGGTTGAACGTGATCTAGGCTCCCATGATTAGGAAGTTTCTGAATCTGACAGACCTGAATTTCAATATTTCTATCATTTCTCACTCTCTCACACACTACACACACGTGCAAACACAAACGCACAGATTATATGATTGTTAAACAAATTCAACCAACTTATTAACTGTAATGAGGTTATTGATGCAGCTTCTATCGTTGTCAATTCAACCCAGTTTCTGGAGGGGAGATGACTCAGCTAGAACATCATAATTTCTTGAAGCCTGAAGAAACATTCTAAAAAAAGCAAAGTTGAAGTCTTTTCTCTTCAATTCTCTGTTTTTATGCTTTTTTTTAAATTGTGGTAATGCTGTATTGTTTCGATATTTATGACGGGACGGAATAAGTTGTAAATATGTACAAGTAGATGGAAATGAGAGAAGAGTTCACATTTAATTTGGTTGTATATATAGATGACGAGTACCTTTGTATAATGAATATACTATCTTAGACAATAGCAGTTGTGCAGTTCCTTGCCTCCACTCTTATATTTCATGCACGACGTTTTCTCTCATGCATCTTGCCCTTGCGAAATCATCCTGACTAGGGCTGTAAACGAACCGAGCAACTCGTGAGTTCACATTAAATTGTGGTTGGTTGTATAGAGATGACAAGTACCTTTATATAATGAATATAGCTCTAGACGATAGCAGTTGTGCAGATCCTTGCCTTCACTTTTATATGTCATGCATGACTTTTTCTCTCATGCGTGGTGCCCTTGCAAAATCATCTTGACCTAACAACCTTTGAATAGGAGTAGTTTTGAGCTAGTTGATGCAACAACCCTACTTTCTTGGTGTTCTGTCATGTGACCATTTCCTTCTAGTACTATGTTTTTCCTATCGGTACTTGATGGAAGCCTGGAAGCCGGAAGGTTATCATTACAGCTTAAATGAAACTTGAGGATCAAATTAGGACAATTGAATTATGTAAAATGCTGCTTTTAAGCAGCGGCGTGTGGATCACAGAACCTGATTTTACGTTTTCTAAAGGCTTCAAACATGAAAATTTACTTCAGGACGCTCTGTACTTGAGTTGTTGCTGTGTGGGAAATGGTGGTATTCTATTTAAACAGAGGCAATTCAAGAAGACATTAGCGGAGTTTACTGAATTTGCATACTGCAAGGCTAAATACGATGCGACCAGCCCTGTGGGTTGGTCGATCAAGGTCGACTTATTCTTCCTGTTCTGGAATTCACTTTAAGCAACGTTCAGGTTATGCAAGATGTAGAATGTCAGTCAAAAGTACCGATGATGATGTTGAAAGACATATAATGCTCCGAACATATCCCTCCGAATATAGATGTGTCTTGATTCGTTCGATGCATGCGAATCATATATGCACAACACATGCATCGGACACTAAGCATTTAACCTGCTGATATTGTATGGTCCAAAAAAGTCTCACATTCATTCTTTATCAAAATGATCAACCTGCAAATTGCTGTTTAATCGCTCCTCGCAGCATGATCCCCACATACAGAGATGTTAACGTGTACTGAACCTTGTAGCTTCACGCCACAATGGGACGAGTTTGTCACCATGCCCAAACCCATTTGTAACGACGTTTTTTTATTTATTTATCCTAACGACGTTTCCACTTTTCAATTTAAATAGCGCGCTTCCAATATTTTTTACCCACTCAAATTTGACAAAACCGTTTGTGTGCAGTTAACGCATACTGTTACCATTTCCGAGCAATGCAGTTTTCAAAACTTAGTGAACAAGTTTCTGGTGTTTCCGGAAATTGAAAGCGATCAAGTTCTCAAAACTTCTGGGCCTTGTTCGTTTTGGGGTCTCAAAACTCCCGGGAAACCTCCCTCAAAACTCAAACCGATCAGGGCCCTGGTGTTTTCGGAAAACTGACAAGTCATAATATAGCACAAGTGTTCCCAAAACTAGATTTCATCAATAGATTGTATGTTATCTAAAAACGAATAAATAGAGTCACAAATCCAAAATCGGTACCAAAGGTATATAGTTGTTCTCTAGCCTGCCTGTGTTTTCTGCGCAAACAACTGATTACATGCTCATCAAACATCAACTCCCACATGGATAAGAGCTAATGAGCTTCATTTGCAAACTTCTGAGCCCAGCAGCGAACTCCAAAGCTTCATTCAACGCGGCTCGGGCTGCGGCCAGCGCCTCCTCGAGGTCCCGGTTCAAGAGGTAGTGGGAGCATACTTGGCCAAGTATCCGATCATGCCTTTCTTCGTGCCTCTTCACTCTCTCTTCGGCTTTTTCCAATGCCTCTGTTATCATCCCCAGCTTCTCCCTCCTGATTTTATTGGATTGCCATTTCTTCAAATTTGGCAAGCAGAGAAAGAACGACGCGGAGAAGCCGATGAGCGCGAAAGCAATGCTGTTGCGGTCCATGCAAGTTTGTGCACTTGAATTTATTAGGGTTATGAGAACTGAAGAACATAATGGGAATGGGAAAGGAAAAGGAAAAGGAAAAGGGTATTCTTTGCTTTTATATGGGGGATACTTGAATTTGTTCTGCTAGCCTTCTTGTTTGTCCTAGTTCATTGGAGTTGTCGCCTTGGTTGGTTTCATGGTAGACCATGGGCCTGCTGCATGTGTTCCCAATAAATGGTCTCAAGCTTGAAAATGTGAACGGTTCTCGTTTATTTTGTAGAGCTCGGCGCATACAATATAGTAATATACACTAAAAGCTCTAGTCGATCGAACAACGGTAGCTCAGTTACTTTGCTCTGTTTTTGGAAGCGTGTTGTCAAAATCCTACTTCCTGTTCATTTATATTCAAGATAAATGCAATTCTCTCCCTTGTTATCTATTTCCAATCAACTTGTTTTTTACCAAGGCTTCTCTCCTCGTAGATTTTTTTTTTTGGCCACACATACATTATCGGGGTTGGGGGAGTTAGCAAGAAGCCGTTTAACTTTTTAAGAAAACGAAGTTTAAGAAAAATAAGGTAATTTCAAGGTAAAAAATTATGTGTTTATGCAAATAATTTTCTTACCAATATGGATCTTATTTGATAGATCTCATTGAGACCTTAAACGGTGCAAAAAAAATTAAAAAATTATTTTTTATTTTCGTTATATTTGAGTTTAAAATTACCTTCTTTTAAAAAAAAAAGATTTTGAGGAAAAGCGATACAAGGCATAAGTTACTCCTCCTTGTCGATATCTATAAGGTGAAAAGTTTGGATTACGTTTTCAGATTCGAGATGACGCCCATTTAATGAGCACATCCACCTGTTGTACCCATTTGATCTGTTCTTTGTACTCCTTCTGTCCCTTTTTAATTGTCTTACTTCGTAACTCCAACTTATTAAAAAGATATTATCATTATATCTTTCACATCATCTGTTTCCTCCACTTTCCCTACTTACCCATAATCATTACACTTTTACTCACTTACTTTTCAAAATGTAATCTACTTTTAGGGACAAAATAGACAATTCACCAATTTTTACTTACTAACTTTACAAAATGGACACATATTAAGGGACAGCCCAAAATGAAATACTGGACTCAAAATAAGGGACGGAGAGAGTACAAATTATGATTCTTTTTTTTTTTTTTTGGTGCAAAACTTTGATTCTTTTGAGCCACTTGTTTTGGTCGAATATTTGTGATAGATGAATTTAATCAATTCGAACTCTTTATGAAAGAATTTCCGATTACCAGCTCCTCGTCTTTTTAATTGTTACTTTGAATTTTTGTTGGTTATTAGTATTTGGGTTTTCTTTACCGAGAGGCAAAATTAAAAGTGAATGACAAGAATCAAAAGGCAAATAAAGACTTCAGTATTAAAAAACTCGAAAGGGTGTGGTGTAAATTTGGGACTTGGAGGTTAGCTTACTTCTAAGATTTAGGTTTGAAACCTTTAAGATGCTATCAATTTCTTTCGGATTAGTCCATACGGAGTTTTGCATTAGCTTTAATTAGGCTCCCCGCAACTGAGCAGTAAGATTGAGCTCTCAGAATTAATCGAGATACATGAAAGCTGATCTAGACACTTAAGTTATAAAAAAAGAGTAAATTACAGTAAACCCCCCTCAACTAACCCAAATTTTCACTTAACCCCCTCCGACTACAAAATCCAACAGTATGCACCCTCTAACTATCCAGAATTGACACTTAACACCCTTTTGTTAGGTCTCCGTAGAAAAAATGCACTGACGGCTGTCTCCGGCCACCGGACGGCCGATCCGAGCCGTCCAAAAATTTAAAAAAAAAAACCAAGTGGGCTTACGTGGGAATCAACGGCATCCGACGTGCGTAGGTGTTCGATCTAAACACCCCATTTAAATTCTTGGGGTGTTTGGATCGAGCACCTACGCACGTCGGATGCCATTGATTCCCGCGCTAGCCCACTCGGTTTTTTTTTTAAATTTTTGGACGGCTCGGATTGGCCGCCCGGTGGCCGGAGACGGCCGTCGGTGCATTTTTCCTACGGAGACCTAACAAAAGGGTGTTAAGTGTCAATTCTGGATAGTTAGAGCGTGCACACTGTTGGATTTTGTAGTCAGAGGGGGTTAAGTGAAAATTAGGGTTAGTTGAGAGGGGTTTACTGTAATTTACTCTAAAAAAAAAGACTTCCGTATTTGTAACGATCCTAATTTTTGCCCTAATTTTTTTTCGAATAAAAATTTATATTTTAAATTTTATTAAATAATTAAACTAACTAGTATCTGATAATAATTTTTTTTAACCCATATTTTATAATGATCCAAAAAATTTAATAAGATAAATTATAATTTTATACAAAAATTATTTCTTTATAAAGTTAGTTAATTAATTATAAATTGTATTCTATATTAGTTTAAGTCGAATTATCAAAATTCCTTATATGGGTGTTTGGTGTGCCACATGTATCATAACATTTTTCTCCACCATTCATTCAATTTTGGCTCTCATCTCTCCCTCCCTGCCCTCTCTCTCTCTCTCTCTCTCTCTCTTGCTTGCTCCCCACACCAAGCCAAACATCCGCTCTATTTCTATTTTTTGGCTAACCTTTTTATCTTTTCCAACCATTCAATTGCCTCCATTATCCGCTCACATTTCTTGCACCCCACTCCACTCCATCTCAATAAATACCTCTCCCTCCCTTCGGAAATAACAACACACAAAATCACCACCACTGGAAAAAAAAATATTGGGAGTTCGAGCTCCGCCCATGGAGGTCAAAAACAAAAAGTGAGGTGGGTTTCCGGTTCGCATTCACCTGAACCCGAATTCAGTTCATACCATGCCCACCAAGTTCCGAAGCATCCCAACAACGTCACCCACTTTCCGAAGTCAGTCTCAAATTAAAGTCTATCGTTCCGGTCGTTTTCTCCATTCAGCCAAAATTCACCGAAATTGTTCGCCGTATGTTTCGATCGAATTCGAGGTATTATAATCCTTCTCCTACCTTTCCCTAAGTATATTAATGCTTTAATATGTTAGTGTTAATTTAAAAGAAACGAAATCCGAGTAGGACGGACGGGAACCCAGCTGTTCCTATGCCACTGTTGTTAAACGCTAAAAAAGAGGAAAAATTTCACGTAGGCACCCGACCTTTCACACAAATCGCACATAAACACCTGGCCTTTCTTAAATTTCATATAAACACCTGAGCTTTCTAAAAACTCATCAATTTAACACCTGACCTTTATTAAATTTCATATAAACACCTGACCTTTCTAAAAACTCATCAATTCGACACCTACCGTTACCCTTCCGTCTAAAACCAAACGAAAAAAAAGTTAAGTGCTCCGATTTTTTACTTGTTTGAAATAGTGCTAAGATCTTATTTTCCTGATCATTTTATCCTAAAGAATCGTAATTAATTTTTGACTCTAAAGCTCTCGTTAATCAGCCCTTAGAAAGTCGTATAATCAAATATCTCTTAGGGCTAACTAAAGAGAGCTTTAGAATAAAAAATTAATTATAATTCTTTAAGATAAAATACAATGATCAGAAAAAAAGATATTAGCATTGGTTTAAACGGACTGAAAATTGGAGCAATTAATTTTTCAACAATGTATAAATCGTTTATATATTAAAAAATATAGTTTAAAAATTAAGTGCTCCAATTTTCAATCCATTTAAACCGGTGCGATGATATTATTTCTCTGATTATGTTATTCTAAAGTATCATAATTAATTTTTGACCCTAAAACTCTTGTTAGTCAGCTCTAAGAAAGTCGTATAATAAAATATCTCTTAGGGTTAACTAACGAGAGCCTTAGAATCAAAAATTAGTTATGATTCTTTAGGATAAAATGATAAAAAAAATAAGATCTTCGTATTGGTTTAAATGGATTGAAAATTGGAGCAATTAATTTTTCAACCATGTATAAATCGTTTATATAGTAAAAAATATGGTTAAAAAAATTAAGTGCTCCAATTTTCAATCCCTTTAAACCAGTGCGAAGACCTTATTTCTCTGATCATTTTATCCTAAAGAATCATAATTAATTTTTGACTTTAAGGCTCTCATTAGTTAGCCCTAAGAGATATTTAATTCTACGATTTTCTTAGGACTAATTAACGAGAGTTTTAGAGTCAAAAATTAATTATGATTCTTTAGGATAAAATGATCAGAAAAATAAGATCTTCGCACTGGTTCAAACAAATAAAAAATTGGAGGACTTAACTTTTTTTTCCGTTTGGTTTTAGACAAAGTGGTGACGGCAGGTGTTGAATTGATGAGTTTTTAGAAATGTCAGGTGTTTATATGAAATTTAATAAAGGTCAGGTGTTGAATTGATGAGTTTTTAGAAAGCTTAGGTGTTTATATGAAATTTAAGAAAGGTCAGGTGTTTATGTGCGATTTGTGTGAAAGGTCGGGTGCCTACGTGAAATTTTCCCCTAAAAAAAAGAAGAGAAGATGACCCTTTATTGCAGTTACACCCCTGAGATTGTTTAGTATAGAAACTTGGCTCAATTGAGTTATTGACGTAGTAAAACGATTGGGCCTTTAGGTTACTTATGTGTACAGTTTCAACCCCATTGTTATATTATCACTAATATGTTAATCTAATTTTATAGAGTAAACTAATACAAGCTTAGACTTACTAGTAATTGAACAAAATTAATTTTCTTTATTAATAAAGATTTTTGTTAATAATAGTTTAACTTCTTGGCCATACAAGATTAAGGGCAATGGCCCATCTATAAAAAGTTACGTGATTTCTACGTTTATTGTTTATTTCAATTATCACTTTGATTACTTGTATATTATTCTAATTCTTGATTTATATGCTAGATTGGACCCTAGAGACATGAGATGGTATACCAATAGAATTCACCTAGACAGTGCTAGGTAATGGATAAATTGGAAAGTTTTATAATGTTATAGATTGCATGCAGGCGGATTTTTGAGATGTGAATTGAGATGGGTGCTAACGGAGGCCAATCTCTAAACTGGTGGGAAGTCCAGTGGTGATTGTGAAGTGGTGATAGGCAAACCTTAGTTATGATTCGGGCATGATAAGCTTTCCCTTTGTTTGTATTGAGAGGGATACACACCAAGTATATAACTTGGGTGCAATCTGCGACAGCAAAAGGAAGTGAACTCATTAGCAGGGCATGATTAGCAGTTGATCCTGTGGAAAGATCTTAGAATATGCAAACCCTAATTATGGTTCGGGCATGATAAACTTTCCTTGTTTTAAATGAGAGGGATACACTCTGAGGATATAACTTGGGTGCAATCCACGACAGCAAAAGAAAGTGAGCTCATAGGACAGGACATGGCTAGCGGTTGGGAAGGAAGGATCTTGCAGATGGGATCTTAGATTACACGTCAGTAATGAATCGATTTATGTGCTATTTATGTTTTACTATCCTTCTTTGATATTATATTACTATCTGCTAGCTGTAAAGTAAGAGTAGTAGTTGGATTGGATTATTCTACTGGGTGATTTATCAGGTAAATCAGTTGCTTTGGTGACCAATTTGTCAGAGGGTGCATGATTTAATGGAGGAGCAATTGGACACAAGAGCAATACCAGTGGCAGAGATTGAGTATGTTTGGGATATGCATCAAGACTAGAGTCGCTCTGAAGTTATTTCAATAAAATTTTATTATTAAATGCCTCTGAAATTTATTTGAAAAATCGGGGCGTTACAATATTAACCAAACAACCTATTAAACAAGAATGGACAGAGGACAAGAGAATGGCCCTTTTACCATATCTACTGTACTATCTGATAAGATATTAGAGTATCAACAAATACTAGGCTCGCATTTATCAGTTTTGTGCCAAACTTTTTTCGGCTATTGATTCGTCTCGAGGGAGACGAATCAGAAAAGTAAAATTTCCTTACTTTTATCCAAATATTTTGAGAAATAACCACTTTTTAGCATATAAAGTTACTTTTTGCGCTAAAAAATGGTTATTTCTCAAAATATTTAGGTAAAAGTGAAATTTTTTTACTTTTTCGATTCATCTCATCGAGACGAATTAATAACTCCCAAAAGTTTGGTGCAAAATTAACAAATGCAAAAAACAAATAAAATCAAATAACGACAAAATTCTCAAATTTAAATTAACTTTAAGTTTAAGTTTAAGTTCAATAGAGTGCAACATGAGCCTTTATGATTTCCACCTAAGTTGGATAGAATTTACTCTTATATATATATATCCAAAGTTCTGTATTAGGGATGGCAATCTCGACCGAACCGATGGGTACCTGAACTGTAACCGTTTTTTTTCCTCGAACCATAACCGAAAAATTCCCCGTTGGTACGGATATGGTGGAGGTTGGAAGATAATAGAACCGTTCCCCGAACCGAACCGAAACAAGATATTTACAAAAATACCCTTGTATATATATATACACACACTTCCCACTTTAGGGTTTTCATTTCACTTGGCCACTCCAGAGCTCCAGAGTCCAGAGCAGCGACTGGCGACTGCTCTGTTAGAATCGGTTCGATCTCTCTCTCTCTCTCTCTCTCTCAATCTCTCTTAGTCTCTCTCTCAATCTTGACTCTCTAATCTCTATTCACTCGACCGACGGCCACTCCCCAGTCCTCTCGGACCTCTCCAGATCGGACTCCACTCCACAGCTCCAAAGCAGCGACTACTCCGTGAGATATATCTATATATATATATATATATAATCTGGACTCTCTAATCTCTATTGCACACTCTCATGTCTCTGTAACTCTATTTTTGCAGGTTACGACGATCAATTGACTCTTTCGACTGTAAGTCGATCGTGAGATCTCTCTCTCTCTCTCTCTCTCTCTCTCGCGATCTTGTCTCTCATTTCTCAATTTTTTCAGGAAATCGATTGCAGCAGTCTGGCAGTTCGCACTCCGCAGTCGCCACTCTTCGGAGCCCAGTTGACTCAGTCGACTGTTATTGTTGGTTTATTTCTCTCTCTCTCTCTCTCTCTCTCTCTCTCTCTTATGTGCTCGAAAATATAATCTGCTTCAGATCCATGTGCTTGAATTTGTTGCATGTGGGCCAAGTGTTTGATTTTGTTCATAGACTAGTGTACCAGTGGATGAGTTGACTAGACTAAAATTTGTTGCATGTGGGTCAGTTGATATATATCAGAATCTTTATCGATTCAAGTCGAGTGAGTGGGGGTTTGATTAGGCTGAGTTGTTTGTTTGATTAGGGCTTCCTTTGTTTGATTAGGGCTCCCTTTGGGTACATTGAGCTCAATTTAGTGGATACCTCTAACTGAGCCACCAATTCGACTTGAGGTGTAACGAAGCTAGATTGACCATCAATTGCCTTTTATTGCTTTAGTTATATAACGTGGCGGTGGCATAACCCCACAGAATTGTGTTGAGAATGAGACGGCGGTATAGCCCCTCCAGTCTGCTTAACTAGTTTAATTGTAGTCTTTTAGTATTGTAGCTTGTGATCTGATTGGGAGCACGCTTGTGATCTAATTGTAGCTAGAACTATTATTGTAGCTTAAATCTGTAATTGTAGCTTGAATCATGTCTGAATCTGCTGGTGTTTTCTTATGACTAGATTAATTATGTTTGAATCACCCATCAATTCGAGCGCTCAGTCAACAAATTCGGTTGATGGTTCTGGACCATCACAACCAAGTGGTAGCCCCGTACTATCATCATCCCCTCTTGATAACCATGCAAGTGACAATCCCACTCATCCAAGTGACAATCCTACTAATGAAGTTGAAGTTGTATCAGAAAAATCCGATGATCATGGAAAAAGGTTAAGGAGTCCTTATTGGGCTCACTATAATATGGTGAAAATTTGCGGAGTTTACAAGGCCATTTGAAATTATTGTGGAACAAAAATATCTGGAGAAACAAGGAATGGAACTTCGCATTTGAAAAAAAACTATATAAGGAAACACTAAAAGAAGGATAACATGAGGCAACAAGTTCTAACAAACAATTTCATGAACAAAGACCGTCCTCTGCTACTAACTTCATATAGTTTTGATCATGAGATGGCACGGAAAGAACTTACAAGTGCCATAATCATGCATGAGTATCCCTTTTCAATTGTGGACCATGTTGGATTTAGGAGGTATTCAAATGCTCTTCAACCTTTATTTAAGATGCCATGTAGGAACGCAATGAAAACTGAAATATTTAAGATTTATGAGTACCAGAGGGGGACGACAATGAGTTTGGTGGTGAGTAATGCAAGTAGATTAGTTATCACAATGGACATGTGGACTTCGAGTAATCAAAAGAAAGCCTTCATGGTTGTCACAGTGCACTTTATTGATGAATCTTGGGCTTTGCAAAGTTGCGTTTTGAGGCATTTCCAACTTATATCGCTATATTTATTCCTTTATGCAATGTAAATCTTCATTTTTCCATTTTTAACTAAATATCAATGTTGCATGTTAGGTTCATATATGTGCCATGTCCACATACAAAAGAAGTTCTTTGTGACCAATTGTTGAATTGTTTGATGGATTGGAACATTGATAGGAGGATTTCAAGTATAACGGTTGATAATTGTTCTACCAATGATGCCATGATTGATCTTTTGTGGGACAAACTTGATAGTACGTCGCTCATGTTGGGAGGGGATTTGTTTCATATGCGTTGTTGTGCGCACATTCTTAATCTTGTTGTTAAAGATGGGTTGGATGTTATCAAGGTGGGTATTGAGAAAATTTGGGACAACGTAGCTTATTGGACAGCATCATAAAAAAGAGAGGAAAAATTTGAAGAAACAGTCTGCCAATTGAATGTGACTAGTACTAAGAAATTAGGACTTGATTTTGCGACTAGGTGGAATTCAACATTCTTAATGCTTCAAACAGCCCTACTTTATAAGGATGTGTTCATTCGCTTAAGCAAATGGGATGCTCAATATAATTTCTTACTGAGTGAACGTGAGTGGGGGTTTATTAGAGATGTTTGTCAGAAGCTGAATTTTTTTAAGGTGACAGAGTTGTTTTCTGGAACTAAATACCCCACTACTAATCAATACTTTCCAAATATATGTGAGATTAGACTTGGATTGAGAGATTGGCTCCATTCTGAGAATTAGGTGATTAGGGAAATAACCAAAAGAATGGTGGAAAAATTTGACGAGTATTGGTCGGTGGTACATGGTGTTGTGGAGGCTTCTGCTGTGTTGGATCCTAGGTATAAGATCAACGTGTTGGAGTTCTACTTTAAATTATTGTTTCCAGCAAGTTAAAAGGAAGAAGTTGAGAAAGTTCTTGCACTATTTTATAAATTACTTAAGGAGTATCAATGTCCTAGTTCAATGATGGAGGGTATTGGTGACTCTTCTTCCCAATCAAGTTCCGTTCATGAAGAGTCACTATCAAAGAATGATGTCTACATGCTTAGTTAGTCAAAGAGAAGTAGGACAATCGATACTGCAAAATTAGAGTTGGATCATTATTTGTCAGAAACTGTCTTGCCAAAATCCGCGGGATTTGATGTCTTGAATTGCTTGAAATCACATCAACCCAAGTATCCAATTTTGCAAGCCATGGCTAGGGATCTGTTAGCTATTCTGATATCAACAATTGCTTCTGAGTCCGCATTTAGCACGAGTGGTAGGTTGGTAAGTCCACATCGTAGTAGACTTCATCCCGATACGATGGAAGCCTTAATGTGTGCTCACAGTTGGTTGTGGGCTGCCGAAATGAAAGGTAATGAACTTAGTATCTTGCATTTTTCTACTTTAGTAAACTGAAACTAATACTTATGAATTTTTTATTTTATATTTGTTAGGTGAATCAATATCAGAGTACGCCACTATATTATATGATGTGGAAACGGGGGATTCGTGCGTGGCTTGTGTGAGGTAATTGGCATTTGTCTTATGTCTCTCGTGGTTTTAACATTACATATTGCTCATACTAATTGAACTTTTTTTGTTGATATTAATTCACTTTTTCTGCCCTGCAATTTAACAGGTATGAACTCAGCAAATGGAAGTTGGCATTTCAAGATGGAAATCAGAATTGATTCTATTATTTTGTTTTTCCATCTCTTAATTCTGCAAATGGAACTTTGTATTATTTCAAGATTTGTGATGTGGTGAGATGTGGTGACTGAACGTTGTATTATTTCAACTTTGGCTGGACTGATTGGTGTGCATGTGCTGACTGGAGTCACTGGACTGAAATTTGTATTATTTTTACTTTGCTTTGTAGTTGTTTTGTGGACTGATTGGCAGCATGTGGTAGGCGTTTTGTTGTGAATGTTGGTAGCTATTATCTATTGAGAATGTTGGGGGTATAAAATGGTTCACTGATGGCTATCAAGGGTCAATTAGTTTTTGGTTTTTTGTCAAGAAAAGGTCAATTGTTCGTTTACAAGGTTATTTTTGCTTATTTAAAAGGTGTTATTCACTATAAACTTGGCAGGATCAGTTTTTTGCTTGATTAAAAGGATCAGTTTTTTTGCTTGATTTCGGTTATCCGTTCGTTTCGGTTATTGCCCGATATCCATTTGGTTCGGTTATGGTTGCCCAATTCCCTCCCCGTTCGGTTATCGGGGCGGATATGGGTGGTACTTTGGTTTCGGGTATCTAGTACGGAATACCCAATATCCGCCCCGTTTGCCCTGAATGCCATCCCTATTCTGTATGTATGTTTTTTTTGAAGATCAATGAATTTATTAATAGTAAGAAAAGTACAACTATGTAATCGCTATAAGATAAAGAGTGTCGACGACGAGTGAAAACCAATAAAGGTCTAAGGAAATGAATACAGAGTACTGATCCGCAAAACACAAAATACACAAAAACTATGCTATCGCCTGAAGATATAGGTCAGGCCAACAAAAGGCCTAGGGATGTAGACAATGAGCGAAGGCCAACAAAAGATCTAAGGAACGGAACACAGTGTGGAAAGTGTGTGTGCGGCAAACTAAGAACATAACAGAAACAAATACAAGAACTACAACAAGTGCATCCAACTACAAATCACAGCTGTGAAAAAAATTACCACCAGCAAAGCCCAAAATAACGCAACCAAGAACAACTGGAACTAAATCCTACGCCAAACAACCTGCCTGAAAAACATAAAACATTATTAATTGTAATCATTTTTTTGAAGTTGACAACTATTGCTTGGTCCAGTTGGTAAGTCTCTGTCTTCCCTTTGTGGAAGGTCTTGTGTTCGAACCCCACAGAGGGCAGGTCGGCAGGTCCTTTGAGCGCCAGGGCAATGGATAGCCTCTGAACCTTTGTGCTAACACTAACACCCCCCCACTAACCCCTGACCAAAAAAAAAATCATTGTTTTTGAAGTTTATCTAGTTGACTACTAGTAATCACTACTTTTGAAATTTGAAGGGCTGCTAGGGTTTGGATTGGGTGTGGTTTTGGCATGGCCTATGTTTTCTATGGGCCTGCTCATTTGGGTTTGACTTAATTGTACTCCCTCCGTTATAAATTGAGAGTCCTTTTCAGGAATTTCAGCTATTTTAGAGGACATACAATGATTACACTTACAATATCTGTCATTTCCACCATTACCCCTATATTTCATCTACTTTATAACACTTATATTCACTTGTGAGGGACACTTTTGAAAAATCACCAAATTCTTCCTTCCATTTTTGGAAAAGAATTATCGTTTTGGAACAAACCAAAATAGAATAATTGACTCTCAATTTAGAATGGATGGAGTAATATCTAGGCTTTTAGGCCTTTTAAGATGTTTGACCTTCATTTGTTTTATTCTAGGCATTCTGAGGCCCAAAGGGTGTATTTGGGCTTTGCCCTTAGTTGTTTCAGGCTAGGCCCGATTTTTAGCATCGGTTCAATGTCCAACTTTTGGTTGGATCCTTTTTCCCTCTTCCCCTACCTGATGTACCCTGTTAAGTTTCTTAATACTCCGTCCGTTCTAATTTACTTATTCTAGTTCTATCCTAACTGAATAAAAAAATTAGTTATATTTTTAAAAGGCAAATTTTTGTGCGGTCCCTCTAGTTTTACGGTTATCTCAATTTCATCCCTCTAGTTTCAATTGTCTCAATTTCATCCCTGTAGTTTGTTTTGCGTTCTAAATTGGTAAAATCGTTAAAACCGTTAATGAAACTAACAGAAAAATATGATTAAAAAATTAAGTACTCCAATTTTCAATCCGGTTGAACGGGTGTGAAGATCTTATTTTTTGATCATTTTATTCGAGATGGTCGTAATAAATTTTTCGATCTAAGGCCTTGCAATGAGCATCCAAAGACTCCTTATTTAGTTTCAGGGCTCTCTTAGAGTGCTTATTGAAATGCTTTAGAGCCAAAAATCCATTATGAGCATTTAAGATAAAATGATCAGAAAAATAAGATATTTGCACCGGTTGAAATTGATTGAAAATTGGAAAACTATTTTTTTTCACCGTTTATATATTAAAAAATATAGTTAAAAAATTAAGTGTTCCAATTTTTAATCTGTTTGAACCGGTGCGAACATCTTATTTTTCTGATCATTTTATCTTAAATGGTCATAATGGATTTTTGGCTTTAAGGACTTTTAATGAGCACCCTAAGAGAACCCTGAAACTAAATAAAGAGTCTTCGGGTGCTCGTTGAAAGGCCTTAGAGTCAAAAATTCATTACGACCATGAAGGATAAAATGATAAAAATAAAATAAAATCTTCGCATTGGTTCAACATCAGATTGAAAATTGGAGCACTTAATTTTTTAATCATATTTTTCCGTTAGTTTTATTAACGGTGTTAACGATTTTACCAATTTGGAACGTAAAACAAACTAGAGTGATGAAATTGAGACAATTGAAACTAGGGGGACGAAATTGGGACAACCGTAAAACTAGAGGGACCACTACGAAAATTTGCCCATTTTAAAATTGGTAATGAATTTTATATCCAAAATGAATCTTATTTGATAGATCTCGATTTGTTTTATAATATAAATTTTAAAATCACATAAAATATTATAAATTATAAGATACAATTAATTAAAAAGTGACACAAACTCCCAAAAAAGACAATTAAATTAGGATGAAGGGAGTAATTTTTTTTGCCGTTTCAAAAAAATCATTGTTTTTACATACACAGTGGAATCTTTTTCTCATTGTGCTCGCGAAATACATAGAGGGCCCATAACTTCGCCTTAGACCCCCAAAATGTCATGATCGGCACTGATCCTTAACCAAAGATGTAATTTGAATAGAACTTTCGTTGAAGGAGTTTTTTGTGTCTAACTAAACATTAGCATTTTGGGCAATATTGCATAGCGAAGGGAGATAGCTGCCCACTACCATCAATGCACGATAAACGTGAAGGGTGGCCCCCTAAAATCTGGGCTGATAATATATGCATTAAAATACATCTGTGTAATTTGAAGCCATTGCTATAATTAATTTAGTGCAAATACTTGTCAAAAGTTGTTGCCATTGGATTTCTATATTCCAAATTAGTTGTACCTACCAGTAGGTGTTACACCCTAATTAAATTAGTAGTACAAATTAAATGCTTTTTGCGTAAACAAGCCCTGCCCCACTAGTTGAGAAGTGCTTAATACAAGAAACAAACCCTCGTATGTAAGTTTCCTATCTCGATCAGTTGCAAATATTTTTTTCCAAAAAAAAAAAAAAAACACATGCCTAATGAATCACAAATATAATTATACATGTCGTGTCTCTAAAAAACTCAACGGCCAGTAAGCATTATGTTTCTAGTTTTTGTTAGGCCCCGTTCTACTAAGGTTGTTATTTTTTAAGTATACTTATTTCCTGCTAATTTACGAGACATGTCATTCTCTCAAAATACATCACCTTTAATTCAAAAAATAAGTATGGTTGTAACTTTATTTTGTTCTTTGTGGTAATTCTTTTCAATATTGCATGTTTTCTTACTCACATTTAACAAGTTTTTCTACCGCTAAAATACCCTTATTCTCAATTAAACACCACCATAAGCCGCCACCCTAGCCCTCCTCCGTTTTGGCATATAACCAAATCTCTTGATCGGAGAATATTATGAAATGTGGTCCAGTCTCCCGGCCTGAACCAGATCTAATGGTTTGCATGTTTGTTGTTATTCATTTTTCGGCTCCTAAACTTGCTTGCTGTTTACTGTGGTTGACAATATTTAGCCCTTTTTCTATTTGCATAAGGAGTGAATTAAAATATTCTGGGATATTTTCCAACGTAACAATTGCATGAGTTAACTCCTTAATTGAAATCATCTCTTCAAGATCTTTGAACATGAAGAAAACAGATCGATGAGGCTCATATGCATTTATAGTACTACTGGAAGATCGATCTTTCACAAAATGTTCTATGCATGGTTCTTGATCTTTCTCTATTGCTTTAGTTAAGCCCTCATTCGGCTAATGTTCTTATGTTTTAAGTACTTATTTCCCGGTTTACGTATGAGACATTTCATTTTTTCATAATATACATCATTTTTAATTCAAAAAATAAGTTCTTATTTGAAATTTCAGTTAGTGGAACGGGGCCTAACTGTAATTCTTTCTTGCACTTGTTTCCTATTGAGGCTTGCTAGATAGTAGTGGGTATTGTTTCTTCAATTTCTTTGGTTGGTTCTGGTTAGTGGTTAGGCTTGTAGTGTTGGTTCCTATGCAGATTGCATGTTGCTGCTCTTGTTTTTGTTGAATGCTCGTTTGCTCCTGCGGACAGTTGCTTTAATTAAATTTATGTTACGAAAAAAATCGAACAATTGATGTGAAAAAGTCGCAAAATATAGTATAGTAGTAATGTTGTTGCAATGATTTTGTTTCTCTTTTCCTTGGCTGATAAGAGAAATGATTTTGTTTCTTTTTGGCCACAATCTCTTGCCCACATGTACCATTGGATTAACGCACATTAGTTAGGCTTGCGTGACATATTTCCTAAATTTAGCAGAGCCAAAAATGCTACCAAATTTAACAATTTTTTAAATTTTTGTGCAGCAATTTTGTTTCAAGACTAGTACTATCAATTTACCAACAAAACATATCAAAGTATAAATTTACCAAAATGCTGCTGGTACAGCAGCTTTCTATACAGATAGCGCGTACAGCGCCTATTTCGGCCCGTCTCGGGTCCAACAAAGATAATCGGAGCCGCTCATTTTATTCAATATATTTTGCTTAAGATCCCTCCAAAAAATTAGCTTCATCCAACATCGATAAAAGCGTTTGCGAATCGTCCAAAATTTTGTTTCAAAGCAAACGGTCTTATCGATGTCGGTGGACTACCTTCAATTAAACAAAATACCGATTATGTTGAACCCGAGACAAACGGACTGTATGTACCTATAGCAGCATTCATAAATTTAATAGTCAAGGCTCAATAGTCAATATAGCAAAAAGGTTGACTAAGGTGATCGAAGAGGAGGTAGTATTAGGTACTGTCACATCATTTCAAGTCCTTTTTGGGTAAATTTCACTGACCTCCCTTGAGGTTTATAACACAAACAGAAACCTCCCCTGAGGTTTCTAAAATCTCAGTGACGTCCCTTAATTTTGCTGACATTACCAAAAGTCCCCCTTCTATTACTAGCCGTTACATATGCTAACAGAAGTTGTTGATGATGTCATATTATGGGCTTTGAACTGCCAAAAATGCCCTTTGACCTCTCTAAATCTTCTAAATCCATGTGTTCTTCCACCCATATTACAATCCAGATTCTAATTTTGCCGCAATGAAGCCCACTTATTTTGGATGCTAGATAGAGAGCAAATGAATCTATCAATTATTCTATTTCAAATGCAAATATTTATAATAATGACAATATTAATAAGCTCAAAAAAGAAAAACAACAAATTCTTTAGTTACTTTGTAAAATAAACTAAGGTGTAGTTTGGCATAATAATTCTTTTGGATTTTTTTTTCTGGTCTTTGTTCAAATATTTTTTTGCCTAAAAGTTTTGCGTCAATTTTTGATGGATTTTTTTATTCATTTCAACAAGAGAAACATAAAATGTAAAAAATTATGATCACAACCTTTTAAAAGTTGACTAAGGACATAAACAATGCAAAATATTTTTTTTGTAGTATTATGTTTTGTTATTCTAATTCTTTCAATTTTAGTTCCAATTTTTAAATTTTTTTTATTTCTTTGCTCGATATAAATTAATAATATAAAAAAATTGAACACAAAACTAAAATGTTTTAAACCCTAAGGAGTTAGCCTGGTGGTCAAGACTTGAGATTTAGGAGTTTATTTTTTTCTAGAGTCTCAAGTTTGAAATTTATCAAGTGCAATCAACTATTTTCGGACCACCCATTTCTATCTTTAGTTGTGCTCCCCACAAATGTGCGGTAGGATTCGGCCCCCAAAATTACTCGAGGTGCGCTTAAGTTAGCCCGAACACCTTAGTTGTTTAAAAAAAAGTCTAAAAAGTCTTAAATAAGAAATTTTAGAATATGAACAAGTTGAATTGAGCAAATCTATCCGTTTTTCTTGTTCAATACAGACAATGAGCTCTCAAAACCTCTAACCAAGCCTAAATTGTAAACATCCAGAAACCTCTTCCATCACCTTATCACCACCCAATGCCCCATTGTCCCAATTTTGCCACAGCGCAACCAATTTTTATTCATATTGTGCCAATTTCGCATGCTGCTCATTCCATTCGCCGAAAAAGAAGAATTCGCCCGATTTATATAAAATGTGTGTATGTTTATTTTATTTGAGTAGTAATTGCGTATGCAGAATAAGAGCACAATTGGATTAAAAAGTCGGGAGTAACTTCTTTTTTTCTCTATTCAAATAATTTTTTACATTCATTAGTTTTGCGTCAATTTTTTATGACTTATTGATTTATTTTAGCGAAAGGAATAAAAAAGGTATAAACTTTTAATTGCAACTCATAGTTTTCTTTAAAAAGACAAAAAAAAAAGTCAAAAAAACTACTATCTTTTTGACTTACTTTTTTTCTTTCTTAGAAAAATTAAGACTTCCGATCAATTTTTATTTTTACTTTTTTGATTCCTCTCGCCGAGACAAAGCAATAAGTCCAAAATTTGAAGCAAAACTAAAAAAAGCAATTTTTTTAATAAAGACAAAAAAAAGTCACTCTTGACTGTTTAATCCAAACCCACCCAAGTGAGGTTTAATTATTTCTCTCCCATTATGTTCTTTGCTTATGCTGACATCCAGATGGGCAATTTCCGTTGGATTTCTCTGCAAAAGGGGAAGAATTATTCAGTAGAGGGAAAATGGAGATACAAGTAGAAGGCATATATGTCATTTTGTCACAATAGTCAACGCCGTTTAAGGTTAAATTAACGGAAGGGGTAATCTTGACAATATTAGCAAACGTAAGGGAGGTCAGTGACATTTTAAAAACCTCAGGGGAGGTCAGTGAAATTTACCCTTTTTGTTATCAGCGTCATTTCAAGTAAATCAAGAGATTATTCCGTGCAAGCAGTGCCCTAAGTCTCTCCACCACACATTATTGGGAGGTTCTCATACTTAATCTGGAGTTCTATAGAAATGTGTAGTTGAGGAGAGGCCTGTGGCACCACGTGTGCCCCTGTGGATGCTCTAAGGGCATTGAATAATTTTTCAAGTTAAGCCCTATTCCGAGAAAGGAAGTAAGTACTTATTTTTTTAAAATTAAACGTGTTGTATTATAAGAAAATGAGCTATCTCATAAAATGAAAAATAAGTAATTAAAAATCAAAATTTTAGTAGAACAGAGCCTTAACTCTACTCCATAATCATGTACAAAGTATATGGATCATGATCGAAAAAATTATTACATGAGCTTTGAACATTATCACGTGGTATCCTAAAATCTTTATTCATCACATACTTCATTTTGTTGTGTCTGAGTGTTAAGTAAATGGACCCCAAAGAAACGTGTTGTGAAAAACTGAAAAGAGATCATATCGGGGCACTACGCGACGATGTGCAAGACCTCTCAATATTTGGTGGAAAAAAGATGGGTGCATCACGTAGCGTTGCACCGAAGGCACTGAATGATCGTTCGTTCAAAAGAAATAAGGCTGTGTTCCAGAAATGGAATAAGTTCTTATTTTTGTTGAATAAGAACCCCTGTTCTAGAAAAATAAGAAGATTTCCACTTATTTGGAAGAATTTATATAGGTACCAATGGGTGCCGGGAGTGAAATCGCACCGGTGGCCATGCCGGGCAGTCTTAGGCCACTGGACGGCCGATCCGAGCCGTCCAAAAATTTTAAAAAAAAAAACCGAGGGGGCACACGCGAGAATCAACGGCATCCGAGGTGTGTAGGGCGCTCGATCTGAGCACCCCTTTTCCGTGTATATATGATGATTCAAATATACACGGAAAAGGGGTGCTCGGATCAAGCACCCTACACACCTCGGATGCCGTTGATTCCCGCATCGGCCCCCTCGGTTTTTTTTTTTAGAATTTTTGGACGGCTCGGATCGGCCGTCCGGTGGCCGGAGACTGCCCGGCGCGGCCGCCGATGCGATTTCCCTTCGCCGGCGCCTATTATCATAGCAACAGTCTTATTTTTTGTATAAGGTAACTTCAAGCTCAAAAATCATGTGTTTATGCAAATAATTTTCCTATCACTAGGGATCTTGTTTGATAGATCTCATTGAGATCTTTAATACAGTGCAAAAAAAATTGATTTTTTTTTTCATTTATATTATTTTTGAGTTTAAAAATGTGAAATGAACTTTTGATTTGAATTTTGTGGAATGACCCTTATTATTTTTGAATGAGAAATTGTAAAATAAGTACTTACTGTAATTTTTTAAGAAGCGTTGTGGAACGGGGCCTAAGTAACAAAGGGAAAAAAAAAAAAAAAGAAAAAAAGAAAACAAGTAGGATTGCAGTGTAAAGTAGCATCGAGTTTTTAAAAATTCTGAAAAGAGAATGTGTACTCCCCCCCCGGGTTAAGGTGGAGGCGGGGGGGCTGCTGCCCCCTTTGCCGCTGCCCTTTGCTGCTGCCCGGGTTTCCGGGCCCACTCCGGTCTCGCTCCAATGATCGGAAACGTTCACTTTGTAGAGCTCGTCGAGTAGAAATACCATGTCAAAAATCAGCTTGATTGGATATCATTAAGTACCTGATCGGAGCCCATATAACTCTCAGTCCATGGGTTACAGTGGATTTAATCCAGTGTTTCGGATCCATTATTTTTAAGATAAAAAGGTTCCGATCAAGTACTTAATGATATCCAATCAAGCTGATTTTTCTCATGGTTATTCTACTCGACGAGCTCTACAAAGTGAACGTTTTCGATCATTGGAGCGAGACCGGAGTGGGCCCGGAAACCCGGGGCAGCAGCAAAGGGCAGCGGCAAAGGGGGCAGCAGCCCCCCCGCCTCCGGTTAAGGTCAAGTACCTCCAGTCCGGTCCAGTTTTGGGCCTTTGTGGGCCCCTTCAGAGTACAAAACAATGATCGGAATTGTTCATTATGTAGAGCTTATCGAGAATGGTATCCATGCGGAAACAGTACTAGTAACGGTTAGTCGGTTGAATTTAACAAAGCTCCGATAGAATACATGAAAAGCCGAAACAAAATATAAAGTAAGGTGTACAAGAAATGAATGGAAGAAAGAGTGGACTGATGGGACTGGTGCGGCGGAAATTGGAAAAGAATGAGATTTGAGAACCCTAAAAAACATTTAATGTTTTAATATGTCATCGCATTTTTATTATAGAAATCTGTATTTCGGGGATTCGGGGACGGAGTAGGGCGGGTAACGAACGGGGAACGGGGACGGGTAGGGTTCGGGGCGGGGATAGACCTATCCCCGCCTCCTACCCGATCCCCGATTTTTTATGTGGATACCATTCTTGATGAGCTCTACATAATGAACGATTCCGATCATTATTTTGGACCCAGGAGGGGCCCACAAAGGCCCAAAACGACCGGACTGGAGGTTAAAAAAACTGGAACCACCCCCCCGCCCAATTATTTTAATTTCTTTTCATTCACGCCATCCCAGAAAGTACCTTCCCCTACACTACACTACTATACCCTCTCCTACTCTCCCTATTCACTTCTACGACTCCTCTCACTGCCCTACAAGATTCTTTTCAAAGACATCACTCTCTCTCTCTCTCTCTCTCTCTCTCTTAAAGGCATCGATCTCATCATTCCTTCTTTAAACACTACTTCTCCACTCACCATTCTCTCTCACTCTAACCGAGTCCGTCTACCTCCTCCTTATGGCGACCGAACCACCAGCGACAGCAGAAGAACCCGCAGAACAAGCCCCCCTCACTTACAAGGTAAACCCTTCTATCCCATCACCACTCACCATTTACTAAGCCTTTTTAGTAAATTAAAACGAAGACCTTGCATGCATGTACTCACTATATATCCCTTTTGTTGCTTCAATTTTTTTCCCCTGATCAGACCCATGTCTTGAAAGTCTCCATCCACTGCGAAGGCTGCAAACGGAAAGTCAAGAAAGTCCTCCTTTCCATTGAAGGTACCCACCCATTCAAACCCTAATCCTCTCTCAGTACGTACACACACACACACACATATATATATATACATACATCTGCAGATGGATAGGGATTTCATCTTTTTCCATCTATGTTTCAGTACTTCAAATATTTCATAGTTAATTTCTCGAGGGACAATAGCAGTTCATTGAACTACGGAAGCAGTCGCATTTCAACCCTTCATATCTGGCCAAGGAGCCATATTTACTACCACTATCTATACTTTTGAATGGTCGAGATTGTGCGGACTGCTCTCTGCAAGATGAAACTAAATCTTTGATCGATTTCTCTGTAGTAATTTACTTCTCTCATGCATCTCATTTTTCCTTGTTCATCATCTCCAGGTGTTTACAAAGCGGACATCGACGCAAAGCAGCAAAAAGTCACGGTCACGGGCAACGTCGAAGCGGACGCTCTCCTCAAGAAACTGATCAAATCCAATAGACACGCGGAGCTATGGCCCGAACCCCCCGGGAAGAAAGAGAAGAAACAGAAAAAATCCAAGAAGAAAGAGAAACAGACCGACCCAGGTAGCAGTAACGACGAAGATGCCCCCGGAGGCGGCCCTGAACCGGACAAACCACCGGTGAAAGCAGATGTCGTCCATGAACCTGCTAAAATTAGCGGCGGCGCGGTCAGATTTAGTGAAGTTGGGGCTAAAAACAGTGTCGTAGGCGGCGGTGGTGCGGTCAAATTCAGCGACGGTGTGGCTAAAACCGGCGGTGGCGGAAATGTGGTGGAGGTGAAAGTAGAAGGGAAGAAGCCGGAGACGGGTCCAGCCGGTAGCCAGTCACCGGCTGCGGAGAAAAAGGGGGGTGGTGGTGAGAGTGATGATTGCACTGAGAAAAGCGGTGGCAATGGCAGTAAGGGTAAAAAGAAGAAAAAGAAGGGGCAAAAGGTGGCGTTCGAGGGTGAACCATTAAGTGGTGGTGCAGCGGCAAGCACAATGCCACCACCGAATCATTACGGTGGTGGGCCACCCCAAGTCAATCTCAGCCCTCCACGGCACCACGGTGGGCCACCCCAAGTTCATCTCAGCCCTCCAAGTCACCAAGGGCATCAATACCCTCCACCACCGCATCATTACTTTGCCCCACCACAGCCCCATCAACCTGTGTACGCAGTGAGTTACAACACGGCGCATCCGACCAGCAGCTACACGACGTCGTATTATACGTCGCCGCAACCGCACTCATACGCGTACGCGTACTCGCGTCCGGAAACGGAACCTCAGCCGCAGGATTTCGAGTCGTATCCGAGGCAGCTGCCGTTAGATTCCGATTCGTATCCGCGGCAGCCGTTAGATTCGTTTGAGTTGTTTAGTGATGAGAATCCAAATGGGTGCTCAATCATGTGATCACGGGGATAATTGTGATGATAATGAGTTGATATTGAGAGCTTATACTCCTTGTATGAGAATCATGGGGATACTTTCGTAACGTGTATGTAACTGGGTATGTACTCTTAGTTATAATGAGCGAAGCTATCAATATAACTGAGAATCTAATTGTGTTCGGAGTCATTTGATGCATGAATCCAGTATCGATCGGCTGGCTTTGAATACATGTTATATCCGCAACCTTGTTTCGAAGTAAATCATGTGAGGGGGATAATTGTGATGATAATGAGAGCTCATACTTCTTGTATGAAAATTATGGGGATACTAATTTTGTAACGTGTATGTAAATGTGAATGTACTCCTTGTTATTTTAACGAGCAAATCTGTCAATGCAACATTCAAAAACAATTGGGATCTAATTGTGTTCGAAATTGTTCGATGCATCGATCCGGTATTGATCACCTCTGAATACCATGATAATATCTGCAGTCTTGTTTTGAAGTTGTGTTCGTTTTTATTTTTATTTTTTGAGAATAGCGAAGGGGGAAATGAGAAAGGTTTTTTTTTTGGGGGGGGGGGGGGGGGGGGGGGGGGGGGGGGGGGGGGGGGGGGGGGTTGTTGGTTTGTTTAGTGGGGTTGCATTTGCTGATTTTATTTTAGGTAATTCCCATGCGCGGTTGGTCTAAAATAGAGTTGCCTCGTTTTTTTCATAAAACAAAAGAGCTGCCTCACCTCCCAACTCCCAAGGCCGCCTCCAACCGAAAAAAACTTGAAAAATTAGAGGTCTTTTGCGTTAATACGAACAAAATAATTACTAAAAAGTCAATTTTAAAAAGTGAAATTAGTGGTATTTTTTTTTTATCATAAATTAGTGGTATTTAACATGCAAAACTTTTAAAATTATACAGTAATATTTAGTATGTGTAAAGGACTAATGGGTAGTTTTAGTTTGAAAGTCTAATAACCGTCTTATCCTGTTGTTTCATAAGCACAAGATACTCCTACTACAAGGTAAAAATAATAAAATACCCCTAAACTTCTATCCTGTTGTTTCATAAGCACTCGAAACTTTAAAGAAATCCAATTGTGACATCCAAATTTGTTAAACATTTCCAATTAGGCCCACAACGTCAAAGTCTGTCAAATTACAAACACCTATGCTAAAATGGTCCATTTTGTTGACACATGGCGCCACATGCATTATGACCACATTTTGATGACATTGATGGTCTCTCATAATTTACGACACTTGCAGATTTATGTCTCTCTTTCTCTCTCTTTGTACATGCATATATCAATGGGAAATAGTACTTATTTACGGAGCAAACAAGTTGTTTGTAATAGCAATCAATTGCGATTATCTAAAAAATGTTTTGGTTGGTTGCGATTGATTCCTGTAAACACTTGTTTATAATTGCTCCATCTGTAAATAAGATTTTTTCATACATCTATATCAAACCACCAAGCTTTGCCATCCACCTTCCCCCTCTTCCGTCATAGCCATCACCCCTCGCTCTCCTTTAAGCATTGTCACCAATCGTTAACTCATCACATACGATGACTCGAATGGTGCACAACACCGTACTGTGCACCACTCGCACAAAACCATCTCCCAATCAGTCCATATGATTTTAATTGGCTGCACTAGTAAATAATGTAATCGTTAAAGTGCATGTAAGTTAGTTCAAAAAACAAGAAAAATGCTCAACATAGAAGAGGGGGCACAATGACTGACCAAAAAGCATTAAAGAAAAATTTGACCCCTGACTCATGATTCAAAGTGGCAAATCAAACTCCTACCATTTTTACAGGTGTCGAAATCCTAATCATCCATTTGGATTAGTGAAAAAGTTGTACTTCTCCACAGTTTTAGCTAGGTAGCTAGCAGATCTGGCAACGCTTTGGTTGGTTTTTCCCCTTGGGTGTAATGAATCCTCTGTTGGTTTTGCTTGTAGGACCCTGAAAAAACCAGAAAGAAAGTCCTTCATCACACCCCCCATTAATTTCTGATGTGTAAAGTGGGTTTTCAGTGGTGTAGCAAGCAGATCTTGTTCCTGGTGTGTCTCCTTTGTGAAAGCTATTGGAGTATTAATCAAATTTCCCCCTTTTTATCAAAAGTTCCAAACTTTATTTTATTAATGTGTTGTGGGTTTGATGTGTTTTTTGTCGTTTGCATTTGTACCCATTCCAACCTACTAATAAAAACTTCCTAATCCCTTTGGTTGGTTTTGGGACCAAACCTGGCTTTGAAGAGTGTGATGGGCTGTCTCTTTGGCAGCCTTGTTTCCTTTACAGTGACTTACTTTAATTATTTTTTTACTTTTCCATTTTTTGTTCCTCTTTTTTTACAGTGAGATGTTTGGGGTCCCACTATTTTAGCTAAAGCAAAGTTTTGACAGGAGAGACCCGTGAACAGGTTCTTTACGGTAATAATCAATTGCAACTGTTCTAAAAGGTTTTTGACGGTTCGGATTTTGATGAAATTTTTTTGAGGAAAAGATAAGTTTTTAAAAAATTCGGATCGTCCAAAACACTTTGGACGGGTGAGATTTACATCCATAAACTCATTTTCATGAAAACTTCCGTGAATAAGATATTCTCGTTTTGACAGTAGTATAAGATGTTATTGAAGGGCGTTTTTGCTCACGCGCTTGCATTTGCGTTATGTGGTTCAAAGTGACGGTATGGTTGTTAAAAACACTACATTGTATCAATGATCGTGATAGTATGTAGAATTACGTAAGAAAACGACGACAACCAGTGGCGGCTCCAGAAATATTTTCTAGGGTGTTCAAAAAAATCTTAATCTCCGCTAACGTTATTCAACACTAATATAGATAAACAAAATTTTACTAGAAACTATTAAAACAAGCAAAACTGTCGTCGATAAGTTAGACTATTTTGAAATCGATGCATAATAGTTTCATAATCAATAAAATTTGGTTCATCTTTTCAAATATAATTGATCATGCCAACATTCATCTATCTCTCCTTGGCTTAAGTAGTTTAACTAATTAGAACTTTTTTTAAAAAAAAATGGTGGAATATATATTCAACAACACATATTCAACTTGAAATGGATCAATAGTTTACGCAGTGAACAACTAAAAATCAATAGAATAACAATTTTATCATTCTTTCCTTCTCTTGATTTCTTAATTTTTACAAGCATTTATGGTTGTGGGGTATGGTGGGTTTTTTTTTCTTAGGATAACTTGGTGTTCGGTTATGTGCATCTTAACTAATTTTTCGAGATCATAAACACGTCGTTCACTAGTTATAGCCCACTTAAAACCAAAGCAAATGTCGTATTGACTAGCCTCAAAGGAGTTGATAGGATCTGAGAGATTTTGAACCTGAATATGAGTTGATTGACTCTTTTATAGGCTGATGAGTGTGTTCAAACTTTATTGGATTGGATGTTCAAATCAGGGATACAACAAAAGTACATAAGACACACCCAAGCTTCAATGTGCTGCTGCCTCTGACGACAACCGTCAACGAATGGACATATGTAACATAAGCATGAACAACAACATTGTGAGCCACCCGAAGTAGGTACAACTCCAGAAAACCTCATAATGCAAAGAGTTGATCAATTTTTGTTTTGACAAATATTGATTCAATGGCAAGTGGAGTGGAGTGGAGTGCACTTAGTGCATCCCTTATACTCCCATACATGTGGGTAGAATTTGATTTTCATAAGCACTTGTCCCCTTCCAAATCCCCTAATATTAGTAGATTAGGTTTAATGAATGATAGGAAAAAAAATTGATTCAATGACATAATGGCCAAATGTATGTATTGATGGCGGATGGGTACTGGGGAGATCCTGTTTGATTCCAACTAGACCGTTCACGCTATTGATTAACTTATGAACTATAATTTTTTTATTTTGTCCTTATTTAATTTTGTTTTTTTTTTTTTGCGTTTGTTAGTTTTATGCCAAACTTTTATGTGATATGGGTGAGTAAGGACCAAAGGAATCGAAAAGTAAAAAAAAAAAGACTTTTATACAAATATTTTGGATAATATCCAAATAAAAGTTCAAAAAGTCAGTTTTTGACTTTTATAAATTAAATTTGACTTCATAAATCAAAAGCTCAAATAAAAAAAAGGACTTTTATACAAGTATTTTTTTCCGATGTTCGAATTAATTAAGTAATATTCTCTAGAAATAATTTATTTGGAAATATCTTAAAATCAAACGTTTTTTTTTATATTGATTGACCCAGAAATTCAAGATTTCCATCGAGGGTGGGAGGGATCAAATTCCCCCTGGATTCAAGTATGTGATTTCTTCTAGATTGAGAGATCAGTACTCTCATGCCCATTCCTACTTTTCACAAACATAGGAATATTAAAGTTTCGAAATCACATTCTCATTCTCCCTAAGATACCAGCCATTCAAACACAGCCTAAAGCAATATTGCTTTCTCTTTCTTTGGGGGTTAGCTTGGAGAAGATTTTCAGAACTACACTATTGGGATCATCCCACCAGTGACTATTGCAAAAAAAGTGACATTTTTGTTAAAAATTGGTTATTTCTCAACATACTTGGGTAAAAGTAAAAAAATTTTACTTTTCGATTCTTCTCGTCGAGAAGAATTAATAACCCACAAAAATTTGACGTAAAATTAACAAATACGAAAAAAATTCAAATAGAAACAAAACTCCTAAATTTAAGTTAAGTTCACGAGAATGCAACCTAGAGAATTTTGGCATCTCTTGGTCATTACATAGGAACTTCTTTGGTCCCCACATAGAGAGGTCCACTTCCCTTCTTTTTCAAGTGATCATTCCCTGTTCTTAAATACTGCTATAGAAAACAATGTTGAGTAGTGGATTCTTTCCTTTTTATCTGCTGCCATCAGAATTAGAAGAGTAATACACACTCCATCTACCCTTTGTCAAAACCTAGAAAGCTAACCCACGGGATGGTCTGGTGGTCTTGGCGCGTGACTTATTGGTTTATTCCCTCTTAAGGTTCCGGTTCAATTAAGCTTACAACAATCTTTAGGTCATCTCATTTTCAGGCTTATGAGTGTGAAACAGTGGTGGGAAGACATGTAATTAAGGGGATTAGTCTGAGGTGCGTGCAAACTAGTCCGAAACACCAGTATTACAAGGAAAATACTAATCTAGAAAGCTCTCTTTTTTTTTTTTTTTGTGGGTTTTTATTCTCTTGGCCTTTCTGAAAATCATTTTGACATTCCAAGCTTCGTGTCTCCAGTGGGAACCTTCCTATATTATTCTGATTCCCAGCCAGCTGAGGTGCCACCCTGCCAACCATATTCTGAAATAATTTTTTTTTGGAACAAATATTCTGAAATAATTTGCTTGCAGAAAAATAGTACTCCATTGGTAACTAATCCATATGTATTAAAAGACCCTTTAAAAAGTTTCTTATTGGCAACTAGTTTGTGAGCATGGACTTGTTGATGTAGATGTTTATTTCATTTTAGTGTGTGTGTGGATTCTTCCATGCGTTTGACACCAATAGGGTCCAAGCCAGGAATTTTAATTAGTGGGTCCAAAATTAGATTTATACACAAAACATTTTTTTTCTATTTATTACTTTGGAAAAATTAAATTAAGAGGTTAATTAAGAATTAGATTTATACTGATAAATCTAAATTTGCTTTTATAATTGGCCTCAAAGACCTATTATATTTTGAAGACGATGTATGACGGCTTTATTCGAAATACTATTAACTATCGAAATTAACAGAATGCATAGAGTTTCTATGCATTTGAAGCAAATTGGGATAATTTATGAGTTCTGTGAGGTCAAAAATGTATAATTCGGCTAAAAAATGTAAAATATTCTTTTGAGAAATCAAACTGAGTGGGATAAAGTGACCCCATTTGTATCTATATCCCTCCGCCACTGCACACAATTTACACAAATGCTTATATTACACATCATTGCTGATAATTTTTTTTTTTTATTACACACATCTGCTTCAATCATGGGTCTAGCAGGCTCTGCAATAGTATAATCCAATTTGGACCAGTTTGTTGTTGTGGGCTTTATTAACTGGCCTTTTAGCTTTGACCTTTTATCCAATACTAGTTTTCTGTCGTTGTATTCACTAGTCAAGAATTTAGTACAAAAAAATTGTTCTCAAAAAAATTGAGTGAAATAAAATAAATGAAAAATGGAATTTTTATTATGCGTTCATTTGGTAAAAGAAACTTGTGAGAAAGTTAAAATGGTAGTAGTAGTTTAATTGTATATGAAACTGATTTAAGAATAAGATTCCTGAAAAATCTAGTACTTTTTGGCGGAAAAGTATGGAGAAAAAACTATTCATTGTGGAAACTTAATTTAGAGTTGTGGATCCCATGATTTTTTCGCTAATTGATATAAATGAAAAGCACAGAAAATTAGATATATATATTTTTCTTTTCCCAACAATTGAAAGTACGCCTTTGGAAATCTACCAAAAGTTTAAACTAAAAATCTAGTAGAAGAAAAAAAAAAAAAAACTCTAAAACCATGCACAAACACTTCCACACTCTTTTGTGAGTGCACGTATAAGTAAGGACGGAACCAGGATTTTACTCTAGTAGTGGCGAAATGTATTCGGAAAAAAACTAGTAGTGGCGAGACTATATAAGTTAGGCATAATTTTTTTTTTACATATAATAATTGCATTTTTTAAAATTCTTGTTGTGGCAGTCGTCGCCACTAGATCCCCCCTGATCCCATCCTTGCGTATAAGTGTTTGTGTGTGGTGTTACCAACTCTGAAAAAAAAGAAGGAATTGTGTTATCAGAAAAGCTACGTGCACAGCAGCTTATACACAGCAGCTGTGCACAGATCCCATTTTCTCCCCACTCGGGTCGCACAAAGATGATCGGAGCCACTCATTTTGTTCTAAATATGTCGTTTAAGGTCTCCGTAAAAAATGAGCTTCGTTCGATATCGTTAGAGGCGTTAACAAAACACCCAAAATCACTTCAAAATTTAGGCCTAATATTTTGAAGTGATTTTGAGTGTTTTGTTAACGCCTCTAACGATCTCGAAAAAAGTTCATTTTTTACGGAGACCTTAAACGACATATTTAGAACAAAATGAGTGGCTCCGATCATCTTTGTGCGACCTGAGTCGGGAGAAAATGGGATCTGTGCACAGCTGCTGTGTACAAGCTGCTGTGCACGTAGCATAGCTCTTGTGTTATACACACTTCTTATCGACCCGTTTATCGACGGGATGTAAGGGGCGGAATGTTATCAACACAGATAGTATATCTGAAGTACTTATATCCGGTGTTGGATATAGACCACATATATAATATCCCCCAAAATATGCCTTTATATCCACCTTATTCTTTTAAGGAGGGTGAACAAAACTCAACTCAACTCATATTCATCAAGGGACAGAACCAGGATTTCCCAAACAGGAGAGCCGAACTATGAAGAATAGGTACAAGTACCACCACTCTGTAAACAAATAAGGAGGTTGCTGATTTGTTACTCTCCGGCTAACCATGGACCTTCTTTTGGCCTAACTAACCATGGCCCAACGCTTGGCTTGAAAAGGTATACCCGAGAAGATACCATTTAGCTCCTAGGTGAGTGTTAATATACCACATGAGGATTTAGCTCCCAACCATTGTGGGACTAAACGCTCTCAAACCCTCAAATCCGGGGTATTACACAAAATGATTAAGCTCTATTCTTGGAAATGTTATTTGAACTTCCTAATTCTTGAAAAAACTTCCTAATTGATTGTGTGAACTTGAAGTATCCATATTAATATTTTAAAAAAAAAAAAAACTCCGAAACTAAGCGGGAGCCGTGGCCCCCCATTATCCACAAGCGCCTCCGTCTCTGTGCCCATCCCAAATCAAACCAAGCATACACACATCTTCTCTTCTATAAATTATCCAAACAAACAAACCATACTTAATTACTGATTGTGTTGGTTAAGAATTAGTGCTTGGACGGTGATAAAATCAGGGTTAGGTGAGGCTTTTAGTCAAATCAGAATCAAGGCAGGGCTTTTGTTATTAATAAGTCTTTCGAAACTTAAACATGTTTTATCAAATAGTAAGTATCAAATTATCAACCAAACCAGGCATGCATGTATTTATAGTATCTTGTTGGGAGGAGAGGAATTCGAAATATCCTGTTCTATATCTAATTCGCATAATTAAAGAAAAAAGGGTCCTTACTCCGTAACAAAATTTTGAGGACGTTGATATTTTCACAGTAACTTCTGGTTCTGGCTAAGGGCATCTCCAACAATACATACTCTATATCTTCAAATTTCTCTCCATTCCTCCATTTTGGAGGAATTAACACTACAAGAAAATACACATTCGCCGACTAAAAGTTTAGTCGCCAAATGTCAAATTTTAGTCGCCCAAATATTTCAACGACTAAATTTTTGGTCGCCAGGTTTGTCGTTGACACTTGGTCTGGGAAAGTTTTTGGCGACTAAATATTTTGTCGGCGAAAATAACAACTTATGCCGACTAAATATTTTGTCGGCGAAATAAACAACTTATGCCGACTAAATATTTTGTCGGCGAAAATTAAGAACTTGTGCCGACTAAATATTTTGTCGGCAAAATTAAGAACTTGTGCCGACTAAATATTTTGTCGGCAAAATAAACAATTTATGCCAACTAAATATTTAGTCGGCGAAACTGAAGAACATAAGACTAAATATTTAGTCACGGACCATATTTTTAGAAATTTCAAAATATTTAATAATTTCTTACCCAAAAATCTTTATGCAATATTTCAAATCACTCTATTTAATCCAACAAAAAACAATAACAAATGAAACATAATATTCAAACTTAATCCATCCAAAAGCACAATTTAATATATATAACCACTAAGCATAGATCAATTTCAACTTCAAATTTTCATAGATTACATATTCATATTCATCCTAAACAAAAACCATCTATCTAAGTCCTCCATCCCAAGAAAAAATCATCTGCCAATGCTCCATATACAAAATATGTCTATCGAAGTTTTTCCATCACGACAAAAAATCATCTGCCATATTGCTCCATATACAAAATCTAGTTGTCCATCAAAGTCTCCATATACAAAATCTAGCTGTCCATCAAAGTCTTGCCATATTGCTCCATATACAAAATCTAGCTGTCCATCAAAGTCACATCGCGACAAAAAATCATCTGCCAAATGGCTCCATATACAAAAATCTATCCATCAAAGTCTTTCCCATCACGAGCAAAATTCATCTTTCAAATTGCTTCATTTACAAAAAAACATCCTTTCAAATCAATCTCGTATCTGTAGACGAAGAAGTGGTAAACAACAAATTCTTTGTCAATTACCATGCACCAATATACAAACAATTATAACCTACCTATTCATTTGTCTACCAGTAACTCAAAAAAGAAGGCAAAGATGTCAGCAAAACATCCGTAGAAAGGACCAAGGCTGTCTACCAAAAAACTAAGGAGATGGCCTTGGCATATACAACTGAAACTAAAACAAAATCAGTGACACTACACTTCATAAGCAAAAACCATCATACCCTATACAGGAGCCACCAAATCTACGAAGCTACTTAGCAAGTTAATCGAATCATCCAATCTTTCTCTAGGTCAGCAAGTCTTTTAGCCATTGTTTGCTAGATCGTGCATGTATATTTTCCTTCTCATGGTGCAGAAGTAAACTTTTTCCTAATTGAACACATGGACACTCAAAACTCAAACGCCAAAGGCATCAACGGGGCATCTTATCACACTAGTAACATACTGAAAAAGTAAACCAAAAAATTCTGATGACCGTCACATTATTGTGACCCATTCTAATTAATTAACACCCACTAGTATGAGACAGGGGAGCAAGTTACTGAAAGAGACAAAGTTTGAAATACAAATTGTTGATAACTAATTCCACGAGTTCATAGCAAAGAGGAAATTACGCACCGAATATTTCCCACCGTCACCTCGATCACACATTGTCTCATCCATGCATTTGCCTCATCATCATGGCTTTGAGTTCATCAAATTCACGTTGCCTTCGCTCATCTCTTAGCCTTAGCTCCTCATCTCTTTGCCAATGATGCTCTTTCCGTTGTCTTTGCTCCTCGTCACGCTATTTTTGGAAGTCCTAACAACTTCAATTTATGCACTTACACTCTTAGTTTCTGCATTCAAGAATGTAATTTCAACATCTATATCTCAATCTCAGCACATACCAGCTCTTAGCACCTAATTTGAGCACTTACACTGGGTTTTTTTAATCTTATACTGTGGCCTCTTTCAGCTAGTACTGTGGCCTCTTTCAGCTAGTAAGCCCTCGCACACGCTGCCGCCCTACTGAACGTGCAACTGTACCGACAAAAAGAACACTTTGAGAATCTATTTCTTAATGTGCAGCAACCTAAGAGACTGAAAACATAAAAGGAAGGCCCACGTTCATTAAATTTTCTCAAGCGCACAACAAATGAGCTATCAGATCGACTCACCTATTTAAAGCCCTCTCTACCCCCTCAACTGTAACTGGTTTTTAAGGATTTTCCAATATTTCATATCAAAGAATCTGTTATGAGAAAAATGGAGTACTAGCTACAATTCATTTTTTTGCATTGCTACTTTCATTTTATTCATTTGGAATTCTAAACTCTATTGCAAGGATTGCAAGTCTTTCCCGATTCCCAGGTGAGCAGTCAGGAGAATAACTTTCTCCTTGACATTTCATCAAACAGCTTGTGAGCATTACATACAACTTCTACCAATCTTGCTCTCCAACAACCCGAGCAGCCCATAAAGTTTTCCAGTGACAATACTATCCCAAACTCAAAATCTGCAATCAAAGAGGACCTCAATAAAGGTTAATTGAAAGATAGAAAAAAACCATTCTGTTTTGACTAGAGAATACCCTGGACCAATAACATACGACAAGAGTTCCAGCCCTAGATGAACGAAAATTAAAAAATTAAAAAAAAACTCATAATTATACGGTGAAAGAGGTGTGCAAACAAACAAAAAATCTAATCCGGAAAACTTCAGAAATTTCCTTCCATTTAATATGGGTTTTTCGCATCCTATTTGTTCTCGAACCAATTAAGCCGAGTGCTTCGATTACAAATTAAGACACTTGACCCAAAGAAGGGCTGGAATCAGAACACTGACCTTACGAAAAGTGAGAGATCGGAGTCAGGGAGAAAAGGACTGGCTTCAGTTGTGGCGTCCGTGGTGTTCTGTCCGACGACAGTAGCTTCGGTGGTGGGAGGAAGAGGAAGAGAGGGAGGGGATGCGATGGAAGAGAAAAGGGCAGGGAAAGCGTATAACTTTTTTAGAGGAGAGGGGAAGCGTATTTACTCCATTAGGTGTGTTGCAGACGCCGTCGTTGTGCTAAAGGAAACCAATTGCCGACAAAAATAGTAGTCGAAGATTAGCCAAGTCCCCGCCAACATTTTCGTGAAATTTTGAACTGGACGCCAAAACTTTCTCTTCGCCGACTAAATGTTTAGTCGGCCAAATGAGGATTTACAGGGAAAATAGTTCAGGGGACTCTAATTGCGCCACTATTACATACAAATTCTAAACTTTATTACCGTGGATTTTTTTTAATGCTCAATCTGAACCGTAAAGATTTCACATTTTACCGATTATAGCATTGTTCCCAAAATTGGAGGTTATTCGATGTCAGCGACCATATGATCAGAAGACTTTTACTATGTCCAGAAGCATTAAAGTAATATAGCACACCACTCGGGCCTACTTGAGGTCTTTTTACGCGATCAGAACCATCCATCTTTTAATTTATGATGGGTTAGATCATTCTTACGAATATTATACTTGATTGCTTTTCATTAGACAATTGATCGAATGAAAAATACTAATTTTCTAATGAGTTCATGTCTTGATAAAGGGGTTTTTAAAATCTGATCGAGCTGTAAATTTACGAGGATGAATAATTCAACAAGTGAAACAAAATCAATGGTCTCGATCGTCAATATTTGTCTCGTGATCGTATGGCTACTGTAATAACAAGTACAACATAAGACTTAGTTGACTACTAAGTAGATGAAAAGTATATAATGTAAAAGTAATTGTCGAGTTATTTTTATAATCTTCGATCTGAATCGTTAGAATTTCACGTCTTATCAATTATAGTATTGTCGCCTAAATCGGAGATCATTTGATATCGGCGACCACATGATCGAAAGACATTTAATGCATTTCGAGACATTTAAGTGTTATACTGAACCAATTGAGCACTGCTTGAGGTTTTTTATGGTAATCGAAATCATCTATCTCTGACGTAATATGAATTTGATCATTCGTACCAATAATGAAGTTAACTGCATATGGGTAGATATTTGATCGAAAAGAAAAATTCTTTCTATTTAAGAATTTTCATGCCAATAAGAGAGTTTCTTTAACCCGATCGAGCCAAAATTTTACAATAATCGTACAATTAAGAAGAAAAAGAAAATGAACGGTTCCGATACATTAGGCTGCATCGTGATCAATGTACTCGGAACAAATATTTCCTTTCTTGAAATTTTATAAAAGGGGGAAAAATTGTTATTCAATAAATATATTTCGTTTATTGTTTTTTAAATTGGGAAAAAAAGAATATTCACCGACCAAATATGTTTTTAATCGGCAAAAATTAATATTCCCGACTAATTAATTTAGTCGGTAAATTTTCATTTTATTAAGTTTTCAAATTGAAAAATAATAATATTTGCCAACCAAATATGTTTTTAGTAGTCAAAAATTAATATTCCCGACTAAATACTTTAGTCGGTAAATGTAATTTCATTTATTAAGTTTTTAAACAGGAAAATATTGATATTCGCCGATTAAATTTATGTTTGGTCGGCAACAATCTAACCATTACCGACTAAATGTTAGTCGGCCATAAAAATCCCGCCATCCGCATATAATTTCTCGCTTGGCACCTTACGTTTAACGACTAAAATTAATTTTGGTCGGTAAAAATAGTTTTTGGCGACAAAATAATTCTTAGTCGGTGATAGTTTTGTATTCTGCCGACTAAATTTTTTTTAGTCGGGAATGGGTTTACATATGCCGACTAAATATATTTTAGTCGGGAATTTTAGTCGGGAATGGTGTAATTTCTTGTAGTGTAATCAGTCCAATCCATCCTCTATATTTGCCTCCATTTTGGAGGATTGGTTTTGATACTCCATATTTGGAGGATCAAAAATTTATAGCGGAATAGAGGCAAAAATAGAGTATATTGGATTGGAGAGGCTGAGTTTGGTCTTCAACTCCAAATCTCTACTATTTTCTTTTGTTTCTAGTTGAAGGAATGGAGGAATGGAGATATCTGAATTGGAGTTAATAAGAATATAGTAAAATCATTCAAAATCACTTTTCAATATAAAATTATATTTTGATCCTCAAAAATGGAGGAATGAAAGATTGTTGGATTGGGGATGCCCTAAGAAAGATAAATAATAAACTGCACAAGTGGTCCCTGTATTTTTGCTCATACTTCCAGGAGAGGAAAGAAAGAGATTACATTGGAGAGATTTGTTTTACCCACTAGGGAGGTTCTGTACTCTCTCCTTCTTCTCTTTTTACCCAAACTTTGATCTCAGTATAATCTCTCTTACGTGGAAATTTTTTTAAGTAAAATTTGAGTATCCAAAGATTCCAACCACCGAAAATTGAGAACTTGTTCTTGCAGAAAATATGAGGACCGATAGGGTAATTTACCCAGCAATTCAATTGGCAACATGGGAAAAAAAAATCAGTTACGAAAAGGAAGAATCCTAATCCAGAAACAAATATGCCCCGTTATTATCCTCCTCTGCCAATCCCATTTGCATGTTAGTGTTGATCCTGTTTTAATCCATTCTTTTTATCTTTGAGAATCAGATTCCTTTAATTCATTCAATCTTGTTTGCCAATTAAGCTTTCTTTAGTTCTTTCAATCCATATAGGATATTTATCCACTAACGCTCTGTCATGCCCTAAATATGGACTCGTTCCTGGGCCTAAAAAGGTGATTCGATCCGTTCATTTTGTTTTGGCTCTACATGCTGTCATGTATAGCATGTATATAAATCATATTGATTGGACATCTAAAGCAACATGAACAAATCACTACTTTTGCCTTGAAAAAATATGAGTAGTGTGAATTGGTCATGGTGATCAAATTTCAAGACAAGTGTGTCTAAATCATGTCGTAATTGTGTTTGCATTTTGTTGGAAAAATGGGATTAGTTCACACAAATTTTTGGGCGAATTTGAGCCAAAAATTAAGTGGGACCTGGACACCTTGAGAGGTGGGTCCAAGTGGATTTATAATCTCCTATGATAGGGGATTAATCCACAAAAGAACTAAACAAAAAACCATTAAGAATTGAATGAAAAATTGTCAATCATAATTGAACCTGAGTATTTTTAATTTGGGCTTGCACTGTTGTGGTGTTAGAACTGTGGTTCATAGAGTTTTAGAAAGAAGGCCAAATGTCAGAGCGTAGCGGAGTGATGGTATCTGGCCCATTGTCGATGATCCAGTGAAAATAGATTGGGCAGAAGGCCCAGGTGTTTCGTAATTGGGGGGTGCGGGGGGTAACGCCCCTGTGGTACGGTACGGTTCATACATGAGTATTTTGGGATATAGACCAAATACTAGATTAGGGTTAGAATAGAGTTAGTATAAATACTCTATGTTGTAAACCCTATTTCGTACTGTGATAATAAAGAACAGTAGTCGCTCTCACTCCCGTGGACGTACCCGGTTTTGGGGAACCACGTATGTAACGACCCGCTCCATCTTTGTACAATATTGTCCGCTTTGGACGCCCAAAGCCCATGGACTTTCCAGTAAGTCACCCATCCCTAGACTACCCTAGGATGAGTATGCTTAACTGTGAAGTTCCTATGCGCTTTGGCCCGCCTTTACGGCTTTAAAAGACCTTTTACAAGTAGGAGGGATCTTTTCTTATAAACCATGACTTGCCCCGTCTCGTTCGGACGGAGCCTGCCATCTTACAGTACCGCCGGCTACCAGAAAGCGGGGTGTCACAACGTATATCTCTGTGTTGATTCTTTACTGTTTATACTCGTAAATCGTGTGCATATGTGTGAAGATACTAACATGTGGCCGGCTTGCCCGAACTAAATGCTAGCAGTAGCAAAAACCATAATAATAAGTTTTGCGGCAAGAGCTGGAAGCTCTTCCATGACAATTGTGAATTGTCAATGGAACTCAATATAAGTTTTGCGGCAAGAGCTGGAAGCTCTTCCATGACAATTGTGAATTGTCAATGGAACTCAATAAACGATAGTTTTGCATTTAATAGTTCTGCCTATGGAAATTTAAGGAATTGATACAGGAATCAAGAAATCAAGAAGACAACTCAATTCTCAGAACACTTTCTCTCACCATTTTATTTCACCGAATCAGTTATATCAAAGCCCTAATCTGACACTACAAGAAATTACACCATTCCCGACTAACGGTTTAGTCGGCAAAAGTAAAGAATTTAGTCGGCAATGGTAATTGCCGACTAAACAATTTGGTCGGCAATTTAGTCGGGGAATTGCGGTCGGGAAAGGTAATCACCGACTAAAAAATATTTAGTCGGCAAATGGTGGACTTTCCCGACTAATTATTTAGTCGGCTAATTTAAGTTATTATCGACAAAGTATTTAGTCGGCAAAATTATTTAGTCGGCAAATGTTTAATAAATTACCGACTAATTATTTAGTCGGCAAATGTTTAATAAATTACCGACTAATTGTTTAGTCGGCAAATGTTTGATAAATTACCGACCAATTATTTAGTCGGCAAATGTTTGATAAATTACCGACCAATTGTTTAGTCGGCAAATATTTGATAAATTACCGACTAATTATTTAGTCGGCAAACATTTAATAAATTACCAAAAATATTTAATAAATTACCGACTAATTATTTAGTCGGTAAATGTGAAAAAAAATTAGCATAATTGGCATCTTTTACCAACTAAGTATTTAGTCGGCAAATATAATATATTTTTAAACAAATTCTAAAATCTGTTAAGATATATATATATATATATATATATATATATATTAGTGATTCACAATAAATTAAATTAAGCAACATCTATTCACCAATCTACTATAATCAAGTATTGAAATTCAAGAACAATTCAGTCATAACTTTCATAAATAAAGGGTGTTCATCAAATACTTAACAAACGGTATCCAAATTCTCATCGTACAAAATAACGAAAAATCGCACCACGAAAAGTCCTACTGTCGAATATATCATATCTAAGCCTTAGAGCGTAAAATAATACAAAAGTTCAACGGAACTAGATTACAGTAGAATTCACGGCAAAAATTCAACTTCTTCATGTATAGTCCTTAACGAGATGCCAAATACTCCAATATCTGTGAAAAGAACAAAACATAATAATAAGACCCATGATATTGATACAAACTTGACAAGGGTACATCAAGGGAAGAAAAGAAATCTAACACCATGATATTACTACATACACATACAACAACATTTCTCGAGTATAAGAATGAAGAGAGCCATCTAAGCAAATCTAAGCATTTAAGAGTATGAGTATAGAATTCGGAATCTCAACAGAAAAATAAAGAGTAAACAAGTGACTAAGTTCAGTTGTTCAACTTCCTCATACAAACTTACTGACTTTACATGCACTATGGTTTATCTTTAACATTCTTTATGTGAATTCTATTTACTATATTCTAAATTGTATGAAGGTGCCTTTATATGGCACATACACTAGCCGTTCAAAAAAATTTATGGTGCATACACTAATCCCTCTTTTATGGTATTTTCAACAAATCTTACTTTTTACAAATAAAAACTCTAATGGCTTACACGTCACCTCATAAGAAGTCAACCGCCTCGCCTTGCGGTTTCGCCTTTGAAAACTTTGCACAGATGTAATAATATAAAAAACACAAAAATTGCTTCATACCATGACACAACTATTAGCTACTTCAGTTTCAAACTTTCAAAGACACTAAAGTGTTGATCACATCACATTTCATGTGATGGACACAGGGGAATTGAAAGCTAAGCATTAGTAATTCAAACAATTCCACAAGGAAAAACAAAGATGTCATCCTGCATTACAATTCTTATGGATGTATTGACATAATTTAATAGTGATTCAATCTTACAACATGTCATAAAAGAACACACCATATCAGAACAACCAGTTGCTAAATGATAACTGTAGGCCTTCCTCACTAATCCTAACATAAGAGACTGAGAGTTCAAACCACCCATAGCACCTTAAAAGGGTTGGAATAGAACACCCACCATGCACTGGACTGGTATTCATTCCTATGGAGCGCAAAAGTCAGTAGGAAAAACATCTAGTTTCAGTCATAGACAATAAAATGGTATTTGCCCATGCATTGGATCTAGTAACCCAACAAAACACTCAAAAGGCTAAAAGTTCTAACTCATTCAGATTTTTGTTGGCGTTCTTCCAATACGTGACACGGAGGCCAAAATACAGTAGCCAGCAGGGTCACACCAACTTGTAAAATCCGCCAAACTTAGAATATGTATCTAATAAACCTCAAATTTGATACACACCATTATCACACATCAAAGTTTATCCCTGATTTTTCCCAAATTTTACAAAGTAAAGGAACATAATTTCCAGCAGAACGGTCTGTGTTCGAAAATTCATTAAAAATTGAATACTTAATACTTTTCAGTGATTCCAACGCCGAAACATCACCAACTTATCAATCTTTAACACCCATAAGGACCCATAGTCAAGAGGATTGTTAAACTATAAAAAGAGTGATGAAAACCGCAGCTCAGCAAGCTGTCTGCTAAAAAACAAGAACCTGACCACAGCTAGGTTTATAATTTTTATCTTTTTCCACACTTCTCAGAAAATTCTGAAAATTTTACACAATACAATAGACACACTAATGAACCTTCAGTAAAAATACTAGAAATTTAAAAACATTCTAGGTACCTTGAATAATTTCGTAAAGAACAGACTAAGTTTCCTCCTCTTCTCTCTCTCTCTCCACGAAAATATCAGGGGAAAGAAGAACATATTTGCAACAAAACAGAGCAACTCAATAGAGGATTGTACCTAGAGTTGTGGAGGAGAAGTAGAGCGGCCTCCGCCTTGAATAAGTGAGTTATCCTTGCCTGTTGTCATGTTATTCTTTCGTAGATGAAACAACTAAACTGATAAAATTCTTCCAACATGTAATCATGTTATGGAGTACATGGTATTCAGGGGACTATTTGTGAATCTACATTCCCTCAATCACATAGAATCAATGGACTATTTATAAGTTGATGCCAATGATAACCATGACATGGTATTCAGGGGAAGGAGTTCTACTTTTGTATACATTTAAACCACTACTAGTAAGAGTGCACGTGCTTCACATGTGATATTTTATCTTTGACACTAAGATCGTAAGGATACAAAGGAGGCTGAACACGAGCAATATTATTGGGGCACAACATCTTTTGCACAAGTATGTTGGGTAGGGGAATTTGCTCAAGTGAAATAGAAGCCCAAGGAAGTACCAAAACCAAAACAAACACACACTTGTCACCGATCAATCGCTCGGTGTTGGTGAAGGCGACATAGGACGGCGTTGTTCAGTTACCATGGTCGTTGGCTATGATCTCGACGCGGTCGTGCTTTCAAACTCCGATGCAGGAGTAAGTGGTGCTGAGATCTATTCCAATCGCTGGTCCCTCTCCCTTTCCGGCCATTGATTCTCCTTCTTCTAATCCTCGGTTGGGTCGACGACTGGATGAGAAGAGAGAGAAGTAAGAGAAAGAGAGAGGCGTGAAGTTTGACAAGGGAGGAGAGAAGGAGGGGAAAACGGTGGAGAGAGAAGAGGGGAAGCGTACAAGTTATGTTTATTGGGGAATGGGGATGAGTTTAGATCAGCTGCTCTATAAGAGGATACACATTTCCGACTAACCATTAGTCGGTAATTACCAAAAGCCCGCCAGTTTTTTTCGCGAAATTTTAAATTAGATTTCGCGCAAAAATTGCTTTTACCCAACTAGTTATAGTTTAGTCGGTGAAACAGGGTCAAAATCACTTTTTTTTTGGACAGATCAAAATTACTTCAATGTGTAGATTTTATAGATAGTTGCCAACTCATTTTTTTTAAATGGTCGATCTAAACCGTTAAAATTTAGCATCTTATCAATTATATCATTCTTACCAAAATTGGTGATAATCAGATGTCAGCTACGAAATTATCAAAACACATTCGGTGCTTCCGGAAACATTAAAATCTTATAGTGCACCGCTCGAGAACTGCCTAAGCTATTTTTTTTAAATCGGAACTGTTTATCTTTTACATAAGAGGGATTAGATCATTCCTGACAAAAACGAAGTAAGTCTTTTATCCTCACATACTAGATCGGACCCAAAACATCACTCTAATAATGAATCTGCGTCCCGAACAAAGACCTTTAAAATCCGATAGAAACGAAGATGTACGAGAATGACTAAAACACAAAGCACAACAAAATGAACGGTATCGATCGTTTTAATTATCGTGCAATTGTTTGACTACTGTACATTAGACTATAGCGCAAGATTTTGATTCATAAACAAATAAGTTGAATGTATATATTTTAAATGTAGTTGCTAGCTTATTTTTTTAATGCTTGATCTGAACCGCTAAGATTTTATATTTTATCAATTATAGCATTGTCAAAAAAAATCGGAGATCATTAAATATCAGTGACCACATGATCGAAATACATTTAATGCGTTCGGAGACGTTTAAGTGGTATAGTGAACTAACCGAGCCCCACCTGAGGTATTTTTTCATGATCGAAATCATCTATCTTTGACGTTATACAAATTTGAACATTTGTACCAAGAACGAAGTTAACCGCATATGGATAGACACTTAATCGGACAACAAAAATGTTTACATTTTAGAATTTTTGTGCCAATAAAGGGGCTTTCTTGGCCTGATCGAGCCGAAATTTTACAAGAATCTTATGATTAAGAAGGAAAAAAAATGAGCAGTAGTGATCAGAAAGGTTGCATCGTGATCAGTGTGGTCGAACAAATACCGTCTTTCTTGAAATTTTTAAAAAAGGGGAAAAACATATATAGTTCCCGACTAAATTATAACCTTAGTCGGCAATAAATTATATTTTCCGACCAAATAATTTAGTCGGCATATTTTTTTCGTTTTTTATTTTTAGGAAAAATATATTTCCCGACTAAATCTATATTTAGTCGGCATTTATTAACATTTACCGATCAAATAGTTTAGTCGGGATATTTATTTGATTTATTGATTTATTAAACTCGGGGGAAAAATATATTTCCCGACTAAATATAGATTTAGTCGGCATTTAACAGTATTTACCGATTAAATAGTTTAGTCGGCATAGTTATTTCATTTATTGATTTATAAAACTCGTGAAAAAATATATATTTCCCGACTAAATTTAGATTTAGTCGGCATTTCTTTGAATTTTCCGACTAAATTAGTTTAGTCGGTGTTGGAATTTAAATTTACCGACTAAATAATAATTAGTAGGTAATGGATAGCCAATTGGCGACTAAATTTTATTTAGTCGGGAATTTTAGTCGGTAATGGTGTAATTTCTTGTAGTGTGAGTATATAAGCCCCCTCACTAACTGCCAGCTAGGCCACTACGTGTTACAACCGAATTACAATAGAAACATAACCAAGCTAACTAACTCTGAACTAAACTACGTGTTACAACCGAATTACAATAGAAACATAACCAAGCTAACTAACTCTGAACTAATTCTGACTTTAGCACTAATTACACTAATGACCAGCTGTTGATCAAGCATTGAAATCTTGTTTCAACTCCACGGTTCTCTTTTGCCTGTAAATAGGCATATCCTTTGCATGAGATGAAAAGAAGAAAAATATTCCAGTGACACACTACCTCTTTTTCTGCAAACTTTTTGTGTTTTGGTTTTTCATCTACGATGCACAGAATTTCAGTTCGAAGTAAACTCAAGTGTGGTGCACACTTAGCTTTCAACCGGTTAAATCCTGGGATCAAGACACAGACGTCTAGCAACTAAAACCTCTAGCACCCCGGTGAGGCGGTGAATCTGTTTTAAGGACATCGTGTGTAACGCGGGTGCCGATTTGAATCCAATTATATTTTAAATTCAATATTTTCCTTATGTTTTTCAGATTTGAATAAAAGTTCGCTGAACTGTTTTTTATATCGCATGCGTGCTAACACATTTCAAGTGGATTTTTGTGGAACATATCAATAAACTAGAACCATGCCGCAGGTTGTTTCATGCCATAAATAAGCATGTGAAATAAGCGAATCTAAAACCAAGAAGAATCTAATTACAGTAATTCAAGACATGAAGTTACCATTCATTCCATTGGGATCGCCTCGACCTGTGCTGAGAGACCTCTACTACTGTAGTAAACTTTGTTCATTAGTTCAATAGAAGGAAAAAGCTTCACGCAATTGAACAAGCAATACTCGACCTCACTGCCGCAACATTTGACCTCGGAGTCGGACAAAAGCAAACAGGGCATGTATGATATTGATGGCATGGCTTTCTGCTCTGCATATAAAAGTACTCCATTCGTCCCAATTTAATTATAGTCTCATTTTTTATTTTTACATGTCTCAAAATGTTTGTCCAATCCTAAGTTTTGACTTCTAAATATTCTCATAATTTCCTCTCTTTTAAAGAAATAATAATTATGCATCGGAGAAAGTGCTTTTAATGTCAAAAAAGGGAAGGACATTTTTGGAAACTCAAAGCTTTTGGGCAGTAGTAATCATTTTGTCTCACTAGTAGTATTTTGGAATCCCAAAATTGGACAAAGAAATTAGAACAGAAAATCTGTAGACATGGCAAATATAACTCAATTTTAAAAACGTGTTATACAAAATTAATTTGAGAAGCTATAACTCAACAAGGCCGATACTCATGTGGATATATACACGAATGCAGTTACCTACCTGCAATTCTGCAGACATGGCAAATATTTGGATCTGCTACTTCTTCTTCTATTCTCTTAATCTAAATATTTTATTCTCGAGCTCAAACTTTTTCCGATATAATAAAATCAAACAAATTCAAGTGCAGTTTATTGGAACATTATCAATAAGCTAGTGCAGTGGGCCGAACCCCACAGAGTATTGGGCCGAACGGCTAATGCTTGTGCCAACGCGCTAGAATGGGCGCGTGGCCGTACCGGAACGTACACTAAATGCCTGAGCCAACACGTCAATTGGAATGAACTGGAAGTCTGGAATGCTCCTCTTAAGCATTGCATATAGCCCAATGTGCTGACACGCTAGTATGGGCGTGTAGTTTCTTACATATATATGCCCACGTCTGTGGAATTGCGGAGCTAGGCCGGGCCAAGCCGGATCGGATGAGGTCTGACCCAAGTGGAGATGGGTCGTAGTCCACTTGCAAATTTGAAGTTTAGTTTGGTCACGTGGAACTCAGTGCGTCGTTACGTCACCCCAAAAAGTGGTTAGGGCATGCATGTGTCTAGCTAGCACGAGCTTACTTGGGGCCAAAGTCAAGTCAGCCCCTATATAAAGTATTGTTCTAAACATGTGTCTAGCTAGCACGAGCTTACTTGGGGCCAAAGTCAAGTCAGCCCCTATATAAAGTATTGTTCTAAACTTTAGAGAGGTAAGCTGCTACTATTCACTCTTCAACTTTGTACTTTCCTCTCCTTTAGTTGAGACTGACTTTGGCATCGGAATGCCTACCGGCCGGCTAGGCACGAACGGTGTTCTCACTTGTAGGTCTAGGTTGAGGAAGGTGTTGCTCCGTCCATAACCGAACCGGAGATTTGGAGGAGAACGGGATAAACACCTCCCCACAGCTTGACCCATGCAGGGAGTTGTTTCAATATGCCATAAATAAGCCAGTGAAATAAGCCTGAATCCAACACCAAGAGGAATAGTATAATTCAAGACATCATAACCATTCATTCCCAAGGGGATCGATCACATCGATCAATGCTGAGAGACCTCCACTGGTCAACTTTTTTCATTAGTACAATTGAAGGAAAAAGCATTACACAATAGAACAAACAGAACCGTTCATTGTGTAATAATTTATTTTCATAAAAAAATATTACCCAAACTAACAATTTATTCTTCGATGACTCCATTAATTCCATCTATCATCACGATTTTTTTTTTAATTTAATAAAATCCCACTCCATATGATCACCATGTGGTTGTGTGTCCACAAAGCAGCCCAATATATAATTTCTAAGGCTTTTTAAGGAATTCTTTTGCTATCCTTCCATTTGCACCATGAGGGTAGAATCCACCAGGAAAATGCTCACTTCCAGTGCTATATACAACCCTCAGTATCTCCCCTGGAGTTCTCCAATAAGAGAGGGAGTCAAAATCCGCTGATAGGACGTTGCTCTCCGTTCGATTTTCTGCTCCAAGCTGAGGTGGGACTATGATGCCTTCGTCTTTGATGCCGCACATTGCCAGACGATTTCTGAGCTCTGAAATGTGGGCGGTGAACTTGGCCACCGTGTGGTTGTATGGATACACAATTTCTTCTGCTCGTTCATAGAGATACATCCGTATAACTGCGTCTTGGCCGGATTCAACCCCCAATAGTCCTGCCAAGAGCTGTGCCAAAAATTAAAAACAGAGAGAAGTACTTGAATGATCAACTATGCCATTAATATACACATTTTCGTTGGTGTGCTAGCTAAAATTTTCACACACAATGATGTAAAAATTTCAATGTAGAGCCATTGTCTTTGATAGGACTAGGATGGATGATAATCAACTACTCAAAGACAAACGGATGGGTGGATGATAATTGCCAGATCCATGTTTCACAATTTCTTTATAATTGTACAAGTTTCTTTTTATCGAAAGCGTCAAAGTTATATTAGTTCATCCACCCAACGTTTTTGAAAAAATTAACCCATGTACATCCATGACCTTTCTTTATAATTTAGTAACCGTCCTCGTTTTGGTTTCTCCTTTGGAGTGGATATGGAGGCACAAATTGTTTACATCTACAACAACTGTTTTTGGTAATTTTACTAATTTCATAGGTAGACCGAAAATATATATCTACGATAGTTGTTCTTGTAATATGTAGATTAACATGACCTTTCATTTGTGATAAAAAAATAGAGAGATAGAGAGTTAATTTTAATGTTAAGTCGTCCATCAGACGCTGAGACCATACATCGGCCTGATAATAAATTAATAATCGTCGATATATATACTTGAAACGCTCACATCGTGAGCGTATCTTCCTTGTTATCGGTATCATTTTCGAATGTTTGGTTTTTGTCTACGTTGGAAAAATAATACGGTAAGAATTTTGGAAAGACCAAGATACTCATCATTTAATTTCCATATCGTCTTACGCTTCTGTATAAAAATTTGATGTGATTTTTTTTGGAAGAGTAAGAACTTCATTGATACTAAGGACTAACCAGCTTCGTCTCGTAACCGTTGATGAGGGGATTTGCTCCGACGTAACCAACAAGTCCCATGTACGGAATCACATAACAACCCAACATGTAGCTGAGGCTATCACGGTACGGGTCGAATGGAGGAGTGAGTTTGTATCCGAATGCTGAATCAAACAGTTTTGCAAAGTTGTTTGGGCTTAGATCCAATTGAGGCCTTGAAAACCCACCAACTGTTCTTATAAGGGCCCTGCAAACAATCACAATAAAATTAAAAATTTTTTTTTTTAATATATATATATATATATATATATATATATATATATATCCCGTTTCAGGTATATATATGCAAGTGAAACTACCTAGACCTTTCGTTCTTTACTGGCCCACTATATATGGTTAAACTTAGATTCGTAGAGGAAAAATAAAAGGTTAGATCTCATTGACACCATCTGAGGTTTGTCTTAGCGAATAGCGATGGATACCCGGCTCGGCCCTCACGTGCGAGAAATTACCATGAATAATATGTGGTTTCAATGTTTGTTTCGCCGACACTCTCATTAAATAATAGTTTACCTAACCACGTGATGAAATGAGCTAAAAATGTCTTGTATCTAAAAATACACCCTTTTCTGATAATAAAAAGTAATAATAAAAACTTATCCACACTCACTTATTTTGAAATAAAATAATTTTTTAATTTTTACTCATTGGATGAGTTATTTTGGTCAAAAAGTACAAATTTATTGCTTTGGGATAATTTTGTTTTTTTTGAGAATTGGGTATTTTATTATTTATTCTATCATTAAGAATGGTGAATGTCAATTTAAGACACTTTTGCATAATTCTATAATGTGTTTTGTTGAACAATTGTTGGTTGGGTGTCGGTGAAATGAATATTAAAACCACATAGGTTTTGTAGTCATTTCTCATACATGAGGGGATGTATCTATCATTAAAGCAAAAACTCAGGTGGAGTCAGTGAAATTTACCCAACATAAAATTACACAAAAACACGTAATAAAGAAAAATGAAGAATAAAAATTTTCATCTCTGTCATTTTTTTTTGGCTGGGCTAAAAATTAGAAAATAAATGGATTTTTTAAAATTTTCTAGCTTATTCTATTGGCTAATGTAACATTATAAGCCCGTTTGGATATCCAAGTGTACATTTTGTGCTTTTTTAATCTCACAAAATTGGAATTGGTGTCATTTTTTTTTGAAACGACAAAAATAAAATTTATTAATCTTTAAAAAGAAATACAAAGAAAAGGAATTGGCGTGGCGTCATTTAACAGCATCATTTTTTGTAATGTGAGAGTTACTTTTAGAAAAAATTCAAACTAATGTTCTAGAAGAATAAAAGGTTAGAAAAATTTAGTAAAAACAAAAAGAAAAATTGGTTTTCCATACTTTTCGATATCAATTTCCTCCTATTTGCGCATTATTTAGGTAGAAATATATGAGATTACGTGGCATATCCAGGAAAATAAACCTGACGTGACCAACTTCTTCATACGCAAATTCTGTGATGATATTCTTTGTAAGAAAATCAAGTTGGGCTTTTTGAGCGCCAATAGGTGGGGGCCCACCCATGACTAATTGTGGCGCAACGTGGTCGAGTCCGTAACCGAGTGCTCCCCATGAGAAGAACTCAGCTTCCAAAAACTCAAGGTTCAATGCAAATTGCAATGCATCCACATCTTCTTTGTACACTGGGATTGCATGGGGTGGATACGGTGGCTGGCAAGTAGGATATGGGGGCAGAGAATGAGATGAAGTTGGTAACTGAGATTAGTACCATGAACATGATATGGATCAAGGGAGAGGAGGTTAGGGGTATGGCCATTGTTGTGTGTGTGTGTGTGTCTATATATATATATATATGTGAGAGAGAGAGAGAGAGAGAGAGAGAGAGAGAGAGAGAGAGAGATGAGAAGAAATGTATGAAGTTTTGTGCAATTTATAGTGAGGCTTTGACAATGACTAATGTTATGGGATTGCAACTTCTGCTTACTAAATACAGGCTTGATGGGGTCGGAAGAATGAATGTGTAGAGGAAGTCCAAATTGGATTTTGGGGGCTTGTTTATTTTCATTCAATGCTTTATTTTATTGGATGTATTTTCGTTTCTTTTTCCTCTGGTATTGATGCGTAGGTCTCTCTTCTTCATGTACCGTTTGTCAACTATTTATAAAACTTTCTTTTGCTGATGAGAAAACAAAACTTCAGCTTACTAATTAAAAATTGAGAGGAAAATTTTTACTGCAAAACCGTGAACAAGTTCTTTTCAATGACAACTAATCGCGACTGACGTGATTCGTAAATAATTATTCACGGCTCTGCCATTAAAAAGATTTTCTCTACTAATTCTGTGTTTGATTTGGTATTTAAAAAGTTTTTTGAAAAATAATAAGAGTAATAAATGGAGAGAGATAGAAAGAGAAATGTTGAAAGGAAAGAATTTTTTAAAAAATTCTTTTTAGGAAAGGAAGATAACACAGTATAAATTATGCAAACTCTAACCAGCCTTTTTCCTCGTGATGGGACGTGGCAAAAGATAAGGCTCTATTGGTAGCTAAAGAAAAAGAGAATCTTTTTGACGGATGATTCTAGGATGGCTCTAAGAAAAGTTGTTTACGGAAATGATTAGCGATTGTTCAAAGAGTATTTGAATGGTCTGAATGTTAATGAAATTTTTTCTGAGAATTGAAGAGTTTTTTCCGGTGAGGAGTTTAACTCTTCTTTGAAAAAGTTTTGTTTAAATTCGGATTGTACAAAGCCAAACCAAATGGCAGAAGCCGCGCGGCTCCACGAATAAGTCTATTGCAAAGAAAAATTGTAAAATTCTGATAAGTAGATCATCGTTTTCTTCTCCTTTTTTGAACTCAAATCATTAAGGGGTGGCTGGTGCTTTTAGAATAATTGTTCATACTATACAACAGTCGTAATTAACGAGAACTCTAATTGTTCATACTTTATGTACCTCTTGCTAAGCTGTATAGTTCTTCCATGAGCTAAGATTTAATTATAATTCTTTTTTGGTATAAAACATCATATATGGCTTGCTAACTATATATGTTCACCACCTCAATCGGTGGCGGCTGGAACATCCTGAATTGTTTTTAGCAATTTTCGTTTAGGTATTATTTCAAGTTTTCAACACTCAGCCACCCATGAATCTACGTGATCCGTAGTTAAATACCTAATACATTGGATCAAACAAATTAAGCTCACACTCATAGTGAAGGAAATTGAGAGAGAAGAATCTATTGGTGTAGGTATCGTGCTCTGCCTCTTCTCTTCACTTCATGTCAATTGGCAAGTGTCTATATATATATATATATATATGTACTAATTTTGTATACCTACGCGTACATGACAATAATTATATAAATTTGGTTCGTTTCGCTCAGAATTATGGACAAGCTTAAAAGAAATTCAATCACATTGCAAAGCTCTATTAACTTGAACATTCCTCCTTCAAATCATGGACTATGATAGAAATCACGTCATACCATCCTAAAGTAGAGTATACTTCACAAAGAATGTTCCCAAAATTCTTCGCCACAAATTCTTCCAAAAGGGTATTAGATCAATATGCCACTTTAATTAAAATTGCTCAAATTAGGAAAACTCGTACGTCCAGGACAATTATACAAACATACTCTTCTATTCCCAAAAGATTGTCCACTAAGAGACACGACATATAAGTTCTCATTTTGTGTAGTACTAGAGGATGTCCGTCCTAAAGATACTTGCTCAACTGCTCTACCTGACTAATGCTATCTACATATAGAATCAGTTATTAGTTTGAGAGAGAGAGAGAGAGAGAGAGAGAGAGAGAGAGAGAGAGAGAGAGAGAGAGAGAGAGAGAGAGAGAGAGAGAGAGAGAGAGAGAGAGAGAGAGAGAGAGAGAGATTTATAATGTATTAGGAGAATATTCTATCTATTTGTTTCGAAAGAAATGATCTTGACGGCTACAACCTTAACATGCAAATATAATCGAACAACAGTGAATGTTGCTTTATTTGTATATTTAAACATTTTTCGCTCTATTTTTATAATATAGACTAGACAATATTTTTAGAATGAAGCCGATTAAAAAAAATTTAAAATGATGGTTATTTTTTGTAGCACACTATCTAGAGTAATAGAGTGCAATATCGACAAAGTAAGTAGAGTTAAGTTAATTTAGGAACACCCTTCTACAAATTTTTGAAGCCGACATTGACCCATACATAGAATCCTGTGAGACCCCATATTCAAGCTAGGAAGTCCACTTTGGGAATTCTAGGAAAGTTGAAACGGAATATAAGTGAATCCGACCAGCTACGTCTGTATAACTTAAAATTAACTTTTTGAGCCACGTAATTAGGCGAATAGTTAACAGATCAGCTGGGGCGGGTCGTTACAAATCCTTTGCTCTGTCCCTAATTGTCGAGCTATAGCGTGTTGGCGTGCTCTCTATTCCGCAACAGTATGCCAAACAACCATCACTTAAAAAAGAAATCAAATCAAATCTTATTTTGTACAACTCATTTTTTCAACCAAATGGTCCGGGGGACATAATTAGGGTTGTCTCGTAAGTCTCATGAGGGGGCATAAAAGAAACCAATCAAATCACGTTGATCACCAATTAAAGACAAGTTAATTGTACCTGGTTTTGAGAAGTGGCCGGTATGAAGTGATGCTCAAAGGGCATTCAAAGATGGTGGGTCAAATTCTCCAAATTCCACAATTTTTTTTTAACCTTTTTGCACTATCTCTTCCTGTGTTTTTTTTTCCCAAGTTTTACTTGTTCTCTTGAGAATTTCAATTTATGTGAAATAAAAAATCGACGGAAAAGTGAAAAATCCACTAGAGCAAAAGAAAATTTAATTAATTTTTCTCATATGAAGGGTATTTTAAGCATTATCTTTGTAACTTTGCCGGAATATTAGAGTGATCAGTGATTAGTTTCCCTTTGTCTGTACTTGTGCATGCACCTCGTTTGATTGTGATCACATGGTAGGGATACATAAATTAAGTGTTTACCTTCACAGGTCGGAGTTTGGGAATCGAGCCAAATATGGATAGTTTAGCATGTCGCACATAAATTATATTTGTAAAGGAATAGATATATAGAGTAATATGAAAAGTCTTTGGACTATAGAGCAATTATGGATACAACTAATAGCCTGTTCTCTGATATATTGTATATCTCGTACTTTGGGAGATTATATATTTGATGAACATAAAAGGTCGGGTCCCAAAATTTTAATTAAACATTGGATACGTGATCTTGTGAATGTATCATACAACGTTATGCTTGTGAATAAATCCGGTAGTCTCTCCCAGCCAAATAATTCTGAGTAATTGGTTGCATATCCTGCTAGGTTTTAACAGTATAAAATTTGTGTTTTTGTAGAAAACCCTAAAAAGTGCGTATAAATTTACAGGGGAAAGAGGGAAAATTAGCCGCCAGAACACTGTAAACTTGATCACTTTGAAGTAAAGATAACTCATTTTTCCACCATTAAAGGTTCACGCACATTATTGTTTCGCCATTATTACTTTTCTAGATGATGCTTATAAGTTGGTAAATAGTTTTGATAAGCAATCGTTAGCCTAACCTACTCCATTTTAGTGTTTTTCTTATTTAATTTATATAAACCGTTATCTGTTAGAGAATAGTCTCACATTGTTTAGGTAATAACTATTAAATGGGAGATTACTTAATCATATGAGGGATCTCTCCACTTTTTAACTAATTAAGGTGCACACTTTGATTGTGTAATGTGTATGGTGGTAAAACCCTACCACCTATGAAGATAGAATTTTTCCTATTTTTTTCCCTTATTCTTGCGACTCGAAAATCAAATCTAGATTCTCTGAGTTTTTTTCACAATCTGAGTTTGATTTATGATTCAATTGAGGGAACAAAAAAAAAAAGAAAGAATACACTTTTTTTTTTTTCAAAATAAAGCTATGGGTAAATATTGGAATTTACATACCATGTACATATGGATTTTGTGGGCCTATTTCGGATCCCTCAAAGATGATTCGAACCATCCATTATTTTTCAAACATATTTTTATTGAGCCCTGTAAAAATCAGCTCAACCCGATATCAGTAAGGATTTTTTTTTTTCTGAATTTGTGGGGGCGAAACTACTTAATCGTTCAGTTTCGGCCCTACAAATTTAGAAAAAAATCCTTACCAATATCGAGTTGAGCTGATTTTTTTTACAGGGCTCCATAAATAATATTTTAAAAATAAAGAGCGATTCAAATCATTTTTTTGGGACCCAAGGTGGGCCGCACAAAACCCATATGTACCTGGTATGTACACATAGCACTTCCTTTTTTCCCTCTTTCGGGCCAGTTTTAAGACCATTAGTTGTGTTTCTTGCCTTTAGAGAGTCTAGGGAAGAAAGAGATGAAATAGAATACCCAATGTATAAAAACTCTCTTCATATCTTGATCGAGTTTAAATTATTTACACTGTCGGTATAAACATTTGTTTCCTCCAAATCAATTACATTCCACTATGTCATCACCACATCATCATGCTCTATTGATTTGATGGCACGGAGCAATGTAATTAATTTAGAGAAAATAAATATTTATACCACCGGTGTATATAATTTATTCTCATCTAGATCCCTAAAAAGGAGTTCTATCTTTCTTGAGACATTAATTCCTAATTAACGTGTGAATTTGGGATTTGGTTCTCTACCACAATAAAGAAGGTCTAAAGCCTTCAGATCGAACTTGAAAATAAATACTAGCCTTCTGAGCTAGCCAAAGTTATTAGATATGTGTGAACCCCACATATTTAATTGTGGGATAGACCCCACACATGCATTTGTAGTTGGTAGGAGAGGTTTTAAACTCTTTTTCTTTTTATTTTTATCAGAGAAAATTTTCCATTCAAAGAAGCCGTTTGGTACATACAAAGGAATTACATCCAAATCAACCGAGAAAAGAATCTAATTAATCACCATCCGGCACTTACAAAGGAATAACATCCAAATCAACAGAGAAAAGAATCTAATCACAACACGTCAAGAAAGATGAACAAATAAGCAAACTCTAGGAGAGTTTTCTTTTGTATCTAGACATCTCCTAACATTTACGGCCCATTTACTGACAGAATATAAAAGGCGGATATGCTATCACCCCAGATAATATATCTGAAGTACTTATACCCCGTGTTTATCACCCAAATATATATCACATATATAATAATTAAGGATAAGAGAAGAGGTGGTGTGGTGTTATTATATTCGTCTTCTTAATTATTACGAAAATGTCACCATCCTCTTTTTAATTTATATTCACCTACTCAGATCCATTCCAAAACAAACAAACCAAGCATAGATATCCCATCTCTTATAAATTACCCAAGCAAACCATCTATATCATATTTCCTTCCTTTTTGGCTTTTGTCATATCTTTTCTCATACCACATCTAGTCAAAACTAATTCGGTGGATAGACAACCATTATATATATACTACATCCATCTCAATTTACTTATCCCAGTTCTATTCTAACTGGATAAAAAACTAGTTATATCTTTAAATTGATAATAAATTTATATTCAATGTATATCTTGTTTGATAGATCTCGATTTGTTCTATAATACAATGTTTTTTAAAATCAACTAAAATATTATAAATTACAAGATATAATCAATTAAAAAGTGATACGAACTCTCAAAAGTGACAATTAAATTGGGACGGAGGGAGTACAACATAAAACGGACCGAAAGTTGAGTTCATTGAACGATGGCTTGTTTTTCTGTGTTTCCTCCGCCTTTTGGGTTACATATGAGTGTTACCCGTGCACCCCCTTGCGCTTGAGCCATTCCTCAGGAGCTCAAATTTGCTTGTATTTTGGCCCAAGAAGCTTAATGGACTGTCACTAATTCCTTTTGCGGAGAGTAATAAGTAATATTGAAGTGGTTCTTGAAGGTTTTGGCAGGCTTGATTCATTCATCCGAGACAGGCCCGGCCCAATTGTCACAACCCCCTTTTTTGGTTTGCCAAGATGTTAGCAGGTTCTATTGATAGGAGAAACTAGAGGTCGCAATCTCAACTCATATTTCTTAATCCGTCCAAATCTGCGCACTTGTAACCCAACTTAACCCGCTCATATTTTGTAATGGATTGATATAGGTTCAACCCATATTTTTATGGGTTTAGATAGGTTGAAAGTGGGTTTAATATAGGTTAGAATTAAAAATGGTCCAACACCCCTTTTTCTCTCTCGCCCGTACTCTGGGTTCAGATCCCGTCCAGTCCCGTCTAGTTTGGCCTTTTGTGTGCCCTTTCCGGGTCCACAACAATGATCGGAACCGTTCACATTTTAGAGCTCGTCGAGACCAACGACCATACCAAAAATCACGTTGATCGGATACCGTTTGATATCATTTCAAAATGCATTAATGTTGTCTAAAAAAAGGTGTGAAACACAGGATTACAACCCTTCAACACATTTTTCCGAAACTTAATACATTTTGAAATGATACCAAACGGTATCCGATCAATGTGATTTTTGGTATGATCGTTGGTCTTGACGAGCTCTAAAATATGAACGGTTCCGATCATTGTGCTGGGCCCAGAAAGGGCCCACAAAAAGCCGAATTGGATAGGACTGGACAGTATTTCATACTAGACAGGATCTGACTCCCCGTACTCTCTCCCATCATCTCTAATTCTCGCACTGGCCGGGATGAAGTTCAAAATAGAGTACTCCATATCCGAAGACCAATTGTACTATTCACTTTGAAAATCACGTCTCTCTCTCTCTCTCTCTCTCTCTCTCTCTCTCTAACTCTTTCTGCAACAAAACTCAAAAAGTAGCGCACTAAATTTAGGATGGGTTTGAATTTAAAAGATAAGTGGCTTATTTTTGTCATTATTTGATTTTTTTTGCATTTGTTAATTTTGCGTTAAACTTTTGTGACTTAATGATTCGTCGCGACGAGAGGAATCGGAAAGTAAATTTTTTTTTTAATCGAAACTCATAATGTTTTTCAAAAAGACAAACATAATATAATTACATGATTAATCCCTTGAGCTCCTCTCACTCTTTTGGGCTTTTTTTTTATTTTGTCATTATTCAACTTTTTCCGCGTTTGTTGTTTTGCAACAAATATTTTACAATTTTTGATTCGCTCCAATCAGAAAAGTAAAAAATTATGACTTTTACCCAAATATTTTTGAAAACATCCAAGATAAAACTCAAAAAGCCGTTTGTTGGGTTTTATCTTGAATATTACAAAAAATATTAGGGTAAAAGTAAAAAAATTACTTTTTTGATTCTTTCGTCGAGACGAACTAATAGGGATAAAAAATTTGTCTCAAAACAAACAAATAAAAAAAAAAATTTGAATAGAGGAAAAAAAATTCACTTGACTTTAATCCAAACTTAAGCGGTGGCTTCGGCGAATGCATTGAAGACAAAAACTGTACAATCGGTGCAATCATCGCCTTCCTGACAATTCTTTGTTGCGGCCTCTGACTCCTCGTTGAAGTTACGTTACTGTTTGGAAATGGAAAAAAAGAAGAAGTAAAAACCCGATTTTTTAAAGTTTTTTTAGCCTCTAATTGCTTCATTTTTATTAAAAAAAAAAGAGTTTTAATTATAAAATTTTTCTTTTTTGAATCTTCTTATTGAGACAAATCAGAGAAGGGGGGGAGAAGAAAAAAAGAAGAAGAAACTGGATCGGGTCGGGCGGCTTTGGCTTGACCCATATTCGACCCATTCCGTTTCAACCCGTTTACTTTTCGATCGATATTCAATCCACTCATATTTAACCCATGACCCGTTTTAACCCGCTCAAATTCGTCAGTTTGCCACCTCTAGGAGAAACAATCCATGAAGAGGTGGGCTGTTAAGGAAGTTGGGTTAGTTTATGAGATGAATAAGAGAACGACACATGGACTGAATTCAATTGGAGTGACCATGGACAGGTTAGGCAGTGCGCGGAGGGAGCGGAGTCCCTGCAGTGCCTAAGAAGCACTGTGAATTACAGCCCCTTAAAACGACAGAGTTTTGAGGCAAGTTATGCGAGGAGAAACTCCTCCTGGCAAGGAGAAAATTATTCACTGCTTTGGAAACATACTTCTCTACTTTCCTCCACATGATTTTGTAAAGGAAGTCCATGGAAATGCGTCTCTACTCACTTGATTTTTTCATCAAAATATTTTACTTTTTTAAGTAAATATATATTAAACAAGATCCATATTTGATATAAAAAATTATTATATATTAAAAGATATAGCCAATTTTTTAAGAGGTCCCAAATAGTAAAGATGACCAAGAATTTGGGACGGAAAAAGTACGAATTTTTGTGCACAAAATGGAATGAGTCAATTAGTTTTTTTTTTATTTTTTGGGTACACAAAACAATTAGTTCTTTAAGTAGATGGGACAAAACTTTTAAAAATTATGCCAATCACTTGGCTAGGGACTTAGGGGTTTACTCACTTCTAATATCTCAAGTTTAATTCTCCCTACCAGCAATTTTGGGACCAGCTATGTTAGAGATTGTAGAAATTAATCTGAGTTGAGCGTAAACTGGCTCAGAACACCCACATTACCCAAGAGAAAACTTTAAAAATTACAGGCAAAAAGACTTTATGTAATGTAATGAACAATATAAGTAGGGATGGCAATCTCGGCCGACCAGTTCGAACCCTCCCCGTTTCCCGCCCTGAAAATCCCCGAACGTCGGGGATTCGTTTGGGGATTGGGTAGGGTATGGGGAATTTTTTAAAAAAAATTCGGGGATCGGGTAGGAGACGGGGATAGGTCTATCCCCGCCCCAAACCCTACCCGTCCCCGTTCCCCGTTCGTTACCCGCCCTGCTCCGTCCCCGAATCTCCGATATATATATATATATATATATATATTTATATATATAAATAAATAAATCTATACTATATATTAAAACATACCCTTTCAGTAGTATGTTTTTTTAGGGTTCTCATAATCTCATTCTTTTCCATTCATTTCTGCCGCACCAGTGCACCATTCAGTCCACTCTTCTTTTCCATTCATTTCTTGACACCTTACTTTATTTTATTTTGTTGATTTTTCTAATTCTATTTGTGGAGTTTTGTTGGCTCCTAACTTCCTGGCCAACCGACAACCGTTACTAGTACTGTTTCCTCAACCCTTTTCCCTGGAAAAAAATACAAAACAATCCAAGTCCTTTCGGCTTTTACATGCTAGTATATGCTGTTAGGTGCTCAAATTGTGAAATACAGGTGCCCGAATTCCGAATCCCCGAATCCCCATTTTAGATCCCCGTTCCCCGTTTGGGTCGGGGATGGAGGAAAAAAATAAATCCCCATTGGGGATCGGGTCAGGGATAGGGATGGGGTAGGGGGTGGAGGTAGTACCCACCGTCCCCGACCCATCCCCATTGCCATCCCTAAATATAAGGATAACATCTGGAGTAGTTATTTTGATAATCTACAAATTTATTATTATTTCTCCATTTTTGGTAATATTACAATAAGAATAACAGGACACATATATTAAAAACTTAAATATATTTTGACAGAAAAAGGTCAAGGGAGTAGCGACGCATTTCCATGGACTTCTTTACAAAAATTTGTGGAGAAAAGTAGAGGGGTATGGTTCCAAAGCAGTGAATAATTTTCTCCTTGCCAAGAGGAGTTTCTCCTCACGTAACTTGCCTCAAAACTCTGTCGTTTTAAGGGACTGTAATTTGCAAAGCACTGCAGGGACTCCCCTTCCTTGGGGGGGATTATCAACATGGGTTCAGCTAAACCTCCTCCAGATTACCCATTTTTATTCTGTCCGGCCCTTTCCGAATCTGATTCAACTGCTCATCTTGTAAGCTCTGCAAGTTAAATGGGATGCCAATCTCCATCAAGCCGTGAAAAGATCTTATACTACTTCACGAATTAAGTACTGGACAAACTTAGACCAACATTCGCCTTCATTTAACATGAACAGTACTCTAATAAATATCTCCATTTGAACTGTGTTTGATTGAAGAGATTAAATTCTTTACACAGCCGGTGTAAAGATTTGTTTCTTCCAAATCAATTATATTGTGCCACGTCGCCATGTTTTATTGATTGAGACTACTGTTTTGCAACGTGACGTAATGTAATTGATTTGGAAGAAACAAATGTTTACACCGACAGTGTAAAAAATTTATTCTCTTGATGGAAGGAGTGTAGCAAAGCAAGAAAACTAAACCAGAGGGTAGAGGAGCAAAGCTGGGCGAACATAAATATTGATTCCGTTTGTCGCACCCGGAATTTCAACCGCGTGGTTCTGCCTCCAGGAGATAGATGAGGGGACAGGTCGAGTGATCCGAGTTTATTGGGAGGAAGAGATTTGTGTTTCATAAAAGACGGGTTTTGCGACTGTATCCGTGTGAAATGTTTTAGAAAATAATTAAGTGTCGCCACCCGGCGTAGAATTTTGGTGTGTCTGACCACCCCTTGAAATTATCCATTGAACAACTCAAGCATTTTAAAAAGGATTCAGCGAGTCGTACCACTCAGTTTTTGAAATGACTCTGTTTTGCAATATGCGAAATTAGAAAAGAAAGGGTTCGATAATTCACTGTTAACGAGTGGGGACGGTGTTAGGAACCCCACTCCAAATTTCAGTACTCGCTCCTCTATAAAATCTTGGTTAATTAAGTTGTTTTTGATCAATTTGAAAGGGATTTTATTTATTCAAGGATTTTATTAATCACATGCAATGGAAATTTTCTTAAAAAAAAGAAAGAAAAAGAAAAGCGACTGAGCCTGGTCAATGACTGCCTACATATTTCCTGAACGGCAACCTCATTGGGATGTTAACTTCCTTTTTTGATTCCTTTTATTCTTGTTCTTTAGTCTCTGTACGTAATCTCTTTCAAATGTTAATAAAATTGGTTTGGCATTCAAAAAAAAAGTGTGGAAAAAGGATTGTGAGAGAGGCTCCAGGGATTAGTGATTAGTGATTAGAGGTGTGCGCAAACTAATCCGAGATACCCGGCATTACCAAAATAAATAAATTAATTAACACACTAAACTTGATACGCGAAGTTATCCGTTCATGTACAGAAGAACTAGGTACTTTGTGACGTACAAGGCACGTGTGTCATGCCCGTTGAATTGATCGGTTTTTAATTTTGTTGGGATATAGGATATTTTTGTTTGATGTATAATTGCCTGTATATAAGTAGGTTATATTTATGCTTGCAAAAGGCCTATCCAAAGTAGGTTACATAAGTTTGTTACATTAACATAAGTAGTTCCCCGACTGTTTGCAAGGGGGTAGCAGTGAAGTAGATTACAAAAGGGCTAACATTAACATAGATTTTGTGTTCCTTGGACACAGCAAAAGTCTGGCTTGCAAGCTGTGCATGCCAAAAGTTTGGGTAGGTTTGCAGATGTTGGAAGTGGCTTGCATAACTCTTTGCTTAGAACTCCGATTGAGATAATTCAAATTCGATTTGAACAATAACATAAAGGGCTATAACTTTCATGTTTATCAAAATTGCTAATTTTAATATTTAAAAGTACAAAATGATATTTGAAATATATTTTAATGTTAAACGTATGTGTTATGTGTGTGTCTATATATATATATATATATATATATATATATATATAAAACATATTTCAAACATATACTGAAAATTATGTATAGTGCAATTGGTCGAAGCTTGCGTGCAAAACTTAGGAGACCTGGGCTTTGGAGGAGCTAGCAAGGAAGTAGGCTTTTTTTCCCATTTGAATGTCGATCTTTTGTGACGGATTTTTTTGTCACCGATTTCTTATATTGGTGACGAAAAATTTCGTCAAGGATGTGTCACCTAAATTCGTGGCGAAAAGGAATAATTGGTGACAAAAAATTTCGTCATCAATTATTTATTTTTGGCAATGAAATATTTCGTCATCAAAAGCCGCTATAGGTGATGAAAAATAGATTTCGTCACGAGGTATGAATCCTGGACAATCTTGAGTCGACAATTTTTTATTATTTACCCATACTAATTTTTCTTCACCTAGACTACTTGTGACGAAAATATATATAATCTGTGACGATCTTCATTCGTCTCAAAAAACCAAATTTCTTGTAGTACTAGATATTGATTGGCTGTTATTTTTCTTTTCAAGATTGTAGCTTTCAGCCTCCGTTTTGAAAATTGTTCTTCTTGTTTTGTTGGGCATAATTCTAGGGAAGAAAATGTGGTTTTGAGGCAGCCCGATTCAATTGGGAGTAAAGCTGATATTTCTCCTTCCACTTCTTTGGTGGGGGAAACGAGTGAAAAGGTTGATTAATGCGTAGTGGCTAATGGTGATGGGAAGGCCAAAGTTGAGGTGGTCAAGATAGGCTTGTCAATGGACCAAATTTTTGAGAAAGAAAAAGGTTATGGCATGGAATCAATGGAACCATAGACACGAGACTATGGGTCCTAGAGGGCATTTTAGGAGATCCTGATACTATAGTCTCGGTTGTAGGGACTCCAAACCCTTAAGCTGCGCAGTCAATATTATTGCCCTATAAATTGGTGCAATTCGTTACGCTTTCTCAATTTATTATTCCCCTCTTACTCGCATCTTATTTCAGAGAGAGAGAGAGAACCATATATAGCTAGCTAGCCACGAATTCACCATCGAATGTTTCTCTTACTTTTTATTCGGCTATTGCTTCTGCCTTGCTCTTATTTTCGCTATTAATGAGTACGCCTACTAATGCACAATTATCTTCTACCTTTTACGATAATACCTGTCCCAATGCACTCAACACTATCCGAACTTCAATTAGACAAGCCATATCACATGAACGCCGGATGGCAGCATCGCTAATTCGACTGCATTTCCATGATTGCTTTGTTCAGGTAATTACAACAATTAATTAATCTACTCAAAAGTCAAAAACTTTTATTTTGGTTTAATTGTAAATATTTTGGAAACGAATATTATATCATTTTTGTGGTTGTGCAGGGTTGTGATGCCTCAATCTTAGTGAGGCCGCTATCTCAACGAGTGAGCAGACTGCAGCGCCTAATGCGGGTTCTGCAAGAGGTTATGAAGTCATAGATGCCACCAAGGCTGAGTTGGAGAAAATATGCCCTGAAGTTGTTTCATGTGTTGACATACTTGCAGTATCTGCACGAGACACGTCGTTTGCTGTAAGTCACAAAACACAACCTAGCATTTGATCTCTTATTCTTTTAGTAACATTGATCTCATGGAGTTTCGTTGCGATATAACAAAATTTAACACATAGATTTATAATCAGGTAGGTGGTCCGTCTTGGACAGTAAAATTTGGAAGAAAAGATTCTACCACAGCCAGCCGTGATCTAGCAAACTCCGATCTTCCCTTCTTCGGAAGTAACGTCAACCAGCTTATTGCAAACTTCGCTAGGAAGGGGCTTAGTGCAAGGGACGTGGTTGCCTTATCAGGTAATTATAACCACCAAAAAAATATTAGCACTAATATTCATCATTTCGATCATTTTTCATTTTCGTGGGAAAAATAGTTAACTTATGTGTTTGTTTTACGTATTTGAAATGCAGGGGCACACACCATAGGACAGGCACAATGCTCCACATTTAGCGACCGGATAAACAGTAACGGGAGCGACATTGATGCTGGCTTTGCCAGCACCCGCACACGTGTGGTTGCAGGAATGCAAATTTAGCACCTCTTGATTTGGTGACGCCCAATTCATTTGACAATAACTACTTCAAAAACCTAATTCAAAAGAAGGGCCTTCTCGAGTCGGCCAAACACTTTTCAGCGGAGGATCAACCGACAGTATTGTTTCGCAATATAGCAGCAACCCTGCGATGTTTAAATCTGATTTCGCTGCTGCCATGATCAAAAAGGGAGATATAATTGATCCTGTCACCAGTCAAAATGGGGTCATAAGGAAGATTTGCAGTGCTCTAAACTAGAACCATGCATATCTTCCACTTCCAGCAGTTGGAAAATTCATTTATTCCTTTAAGGAATCGGTCAATTTATTTCCGTTTTATTTTGTTATATCCTTGTTGAGTCTGGTTACTACTGCAATTAATCGTAGATGAATAGTCAAATGGTCAAAGTTTTCCACTTCTTAATTGTAATTTATTTCATTGTTTTGTAATGAATAAATTTGTTGCAACTGTATATGAATTTTCTGATCTTGGTCGTCACTCGGTATATTTTTTGGACTTGAATGCAAAACTGTAAACTGCTTGCGTTAATCTGCTTCATTTCTATGATCAAACCTTAAATTCTTTAATTTACTGCAGGAAGAGATACTATTAGTTCCTTTCATTTATCTGCAAGAACTTAATCAATCTATAACTTTTGAACGTTATTTTTTTCTTTGATATAACTGTCTTGAATGTCTGGCCCAGCTTATACACCCCTTGACTATACCCTCCCCAGTCCATTCAAAATTTGAAAGTTTTGATCTGATGCTTAAAAAAAAAAATTATCACAGAAAAAGTTGTAAAGGGAAAAGTCTATATGGAACCACACTCCTTAAGATCAAAACATGTGACAGCCTCGCCGGAACCCTAAAACCTGCAACACAAATACGGTGAGCGCACCTCTGTCTGTCTTCGGCAAAGGCCCTCCAATGCCTAAGTCAGTATCGTACTAAACTTAATTTTGTAAGGAAGAAAGAAAGTTATATTACTGCTTAAAGCGCGCCTCTCTCATTAGGTTTACCTTGAATTTATCGACTTCTCATGACTTGCTTTTCAAGCATTCTTATCGCCCTAGGTTTCCTATCCCATATAGAAAACCGAGCCCTTCTGGGATACTCTCCCCCAATAAGCCAAAGTCCTACTCTCGTTAGGAAACTCCTCTACTATGGAATTCGTTCCATATAGTAACTCTTACTGCTGCCCTTCATGGCAGAATATATTATTCCCTTATTCGCGGAACCTGTCCTTATCACGTAAGGAACTCATTCCAAAATATTCCGGATCAATTTAGCTGCCCATCTCATTGGTGTAACGGCCCTGATTTTTGGTATATAAAAATTTCGTTAAATATTTTAAATTTTATTTTTAATTACTTGGATTTCCTTTAAAATTCTTTTTTAACTTTAATAATCCATCATAACTAGATTTGAGACTTATAAAATTATATTTCTTTGCACCGGACAATCTAGTCATTTTCAAAAGACTTGTAGAAACAATTGTATATTTTCCTAGTGTATAAAATAAATTCTTAAAGTATATTTTTTGGCTAGAAATCCTACTTGGCAAGTAGAATTAAAATCTAACCGACTAGTTGGAGAAACCAAACTACCAATTCACCTAGTTACAATTCTCTAACCCTTGATGGACCTTTTTGACCGTCTTTGAGCCTTATGAACCTTTCCAACCCTAGACTAGAAAATTATTATATATTTTCTTTTATTTTCTTTACCCTTTGGACAATAAAAGTTCGGAAAACTTTTATCTATTGGACAATAGAAAACCCAAATCTTCTATTAAAGATATTCATTGCTTGGTATGGTTAAGTACTTTTATATAGTTAAATACAGATTTTTATAATGCTTAAAAGGACATTTTGGTTTTTTAATTATTATTCAAATATGTAAATTTTCTTATTACTTTTATCCATTGGTCAATACATGTTAGGGTAAATATTATCCATTGGATAATAGAGTAAATCTTCCAATGAGTACTAGGTTTTTATTAAAAATTATTTCCTAACAGTCACCATGTGTTAATATACTAGATTATATATGTATATATATGTACGACGGATTTACTACATAGATTTTCAAGTACATAGTCTAATATTCTATGATAACATGTGCCAATTTGGATTTGTTTTATAAGGGATTTTTGATTAAAAAATCTACCTAGATTACATAGTACTTGGATAAATAAATATATTACAAATACAAATATGCTTAATAGAATTCTTTATTAGAAAATCTTGGCCTTGAAAAATCCCATTAGATCACATAGTATCTTAGGTACATTTTTATATATGTTTTGTTTATTATTTGTACATAGAAATTTATATATATTTATATGTACTAGTACTAGGAGAGAGAGAGAGAGAGAGAGAGAGAGAGAGAGAGAGAGAGAGAGGGAAAGAGAGAGATTTCGGAGGGAGAGAGAGAGAGATGGCCGAGAGGGAGAGAGAGAAAGGGAGAGGGAGAGAGAGAGATGGCCAAGAGGGAGGGAGAGAGAGAGAGAAAGGGAGAGGGAGAGAGGAGAGATGGCCAAGAGGGAGGGAGGGAGAGAGAGAGAGAGAGAGAGAGAGAGAGAGAGAGAGAGAGAGAGAGTGATGTGTGTGCATGTGTTGCTCACTCAACACAATCATGGTACAACCAAATCTAGATTTTCCTTGCTCTTCCATATATAAACAAGTCTTTTAAGTACTAGACAAGACTAGGAACCCTTTAGAATAACCTAAACTTGTCCTAGAAAGGAAGAAAGAGAAGAGATTTAATTGTCCTTACCATAATCTTCTTACATCCTTTCAAATCTATGATGATATATTTTTTTTAAAGCAAATCTATATTCCATTGTCCTTATTTGTACATTACCAATATAAAACCCTTGTACAATCCTCCTTTTCTCCACCAATCTTTCCATAATCCAATCCAAAGGACTTAAACTAGTCATGCAAGCCTAGAACTAGGTCTTGATCTTTCAAAAGAGAGTATGACAAGTTGAATAAAGAATTAGATATGGAGAGAGAGGGAGAATTCGGATGGGAGAGAGAGGAGGGAGGAGCCTTGGCCTATAAATAGCAAGCTCACTTCAAGTTTCAACTCACACCTTCACTCCTTTGTTCTCACTTCTCTCTAGAAACCATTTCCATTTTCCAGATAGCCTACTGCCCTTCACAAATCTTCATTTTCCTCCTGCTTAAAGTAGTTCTTAGAACCAACTCCCTTCGGGAAAGTTGTAGAGAACTTCGAGACCTTCAAGTTAGACCCAAGAACCACCCCAATCGGTGAAGAAATGACAAAGATATTGACATCCGAAGTTCAGTAAAAATCTCGAATTTCCAGCTCCAGACAACATACTGTCTCTTCCTTTATCACCATTTTTCTCCAACCTAAAGTAGTTTCTAGGATCAACTTCCTTCACAAAAGTTGTAGAGCACTTCTAGAGTTTGGATTTCGACCCAAGAACGATCATATTCAGCCAAATATTGACCAAGTTACTGCCATCTAAAGTTTGGTCCAAATTTGCGAGTTTCATCGCTCGTAGAAATTTCCAACTAGCTTATTCGGCCCCGACTAGTTTCTGATCAAGGTAGATTAATCTCTACTCATTCTCCCTAGTATAACTTTAGTTATTTTTGCTTATGATAAGGCAAGTTAAAGTATTAGAAATAACTAGCAAGCTCGTTTTACTAAAATCTTAAAAATGAAATTACGATAATGTAGATTTTCCCTATCTACTACTCCCAAGTATATGTAGAATACTTCTAACCACTCTCTCTAAGTATAAAGTTCATCTACGTAGATTTCCCGTACTCTAGAAGAAGAAATTCACGTTTTGTGTTTAAAAATGCATGTGAGCTTGAAAGGTATTTTCCCTTAAAATTGAAAAGGATGGGGAGTATGTTAAATATATGTTCTTTTGAACTTCCCAAAAAGAAAGAAGAACGGTGTTTTGAACGATAATAAAATAAACGTTTGATTATAGGTATTCGAATTTTGATCTTTAGAATGGTTATGAGAATGTATACATGTTATTGCGATTACTTGTGGTTGTGTGATAAAACATAAGTGGTCTCCACTCCAAAGGCGTCCGTACATGTGGCGTTATGCTTTGAAGTTGAGATTGAGCATGATAAAGTAATATAGAGTTAGATGATCTTGCTAGTTTAATTTCAAGATTTCAATGAATGACTTATGATTACATATGTGAAAAGTCCTACCACGGAGTCGTTGCATGAAAAAGAGACACGAAAATCAAGAAAGTAGAAGCATGACACCTAGGGTGTGTTTAATGACAAGACATGTTTTGAAACCGCAATGTGGCTTGACTTGGTAGCCCATTGTGTGTATAGAAAATCGCGATGTGGCCGGACTTGGTAGCCCATCGGGTGGATTGAGAAAATCGAAATGTCGCCGGATTTGGTACCCCGTTGTGCGAATGAAAACTCACAATGTGGCCGGACTTGATAGACCATTGTGTGGATTGTGAAAACCGCAATGTGGCCGGACTTGGTAGCCCATTGTGAAGATTGCCAATGGGGCCGGTGATGCAGCCCTTTTGGTAGTCGTTGAAGTTTACCAAACGGCTATCAAATTCAATTATTTATTTACTGGACTACAACTAAAGATTTGCATATTATAGCGAGAAAGTCCGAGTCGATTCATAGGGAGCTCGAATATAGCTTGTTCGGATTGTAGATGTAAGGTTTCTAGCGTTTAGACGGTCAACTTATGGTTTTCTTTTGTAAGGTGAGAAATACTCTTATGAAAAAGACTAGAAAATAAGTTTTTAACTAAGGATTAAAAAACGGCAAGGCACAGAAGTTCATAACACCCGTAACTTAAGCCAATCAACTTTTCTCAACGAAAACACGGTTGAATCACACGGCATAGGTTATCAACTGGAAGGTTTAGCTATGAAAATGGTTAGACTTGATATAAAGTTTGAATAACAAGCTAAACACAAGGCGTGACATCGCTCCCGGAACCATGTGAGCGAGCACATGATCCCCGGAAATTAACAACGCCAAGACTTGCATTCAAACTAAATATCAAGGTCAAGAACTAGAAGTATAGTTTAGAAAGCGAGCAAGTTCTTTGGTTCTTTCGGCAAACACGAGGCGAGACATAGCTCATGGAACCATATGAGCGAGCATATGATCACCGGAGGTTAACATCGACAAGTTTTGTTACATAAAAGGCGAACTACGCACATTTCCAAACCATACCTCAAGTCTTATGTTGAGAAAGACAAGATTAACCGAAGTCACATGGCGTTATTCACCCTATGGCCGAGCCTAAACGACTACTCACACATAATGAAAAGACTAAAAAGCTTGCTTAAGGGAGAAAACATGATTAACCGATAGAAATGGAAATAAACTTGATTTATATGAAGATCCAACAAATAGCTACAACATTAATAAACGGAAAATTAACAAACGAACTAAACTTACCAAGGTTCTTGAAGGAAATGACTTAAAACTTGAAAGACATTAATGGAGTTCTCTCCTAGAGAGAGAACTAAAGTAGAACATAAAGTAGATAAGTGCTAAGAGAAAGAGAGCGGAGTATTTATACAACTCAGCCTTTTCTCTCCACAAAATATCCTTGAGCTTGCCAAAAGTGGCAAGTATTCCATAAATGGAAAGTCCAAAAAGCAGTAAAAATATCTGCAGAAGACAAAAGTTATCGATACCATAAGCAAAGGTATCGATAACATCCTTCAAATGATCCCCCGGAGAAGTATGTTATCGATAACTCCAACAAAATGTTATCGATACCCTCAGGTCTGGACAACTTTTGGACCAAAATGGGACCAATGTTATCGATAACAAGTGGAATGTTATCGATAACATTCTTCAAAACTGCAGATTTCAGGTTGGCTTCAGCTTCAGCAAACAGCTCCCAGCAACTTCACAGCTTCTCAGCACTTATGTTCATTCTCTAAACTTAAGTAAAGGCTACATTTTAAACCTTTCTTTTACCTTTCCTTTACTTTAATTTATTTAATGAAAATAAGAAAGTACCCCCCATTTGGAAACAATGGCATTACCAGAATTTCAAGATTCCATTTAAATCAAAATGTCAACCCCCCACTTTTAGTACAAAATGGAAAACTGCACATTTTTCTCAAGAGAAAATGGCTCAAAAAACGACCTTGCTTTTCAAATAAAACCTTGCAACTTTGTAGTTACTCTTAGAAAAATTCAAGGATCAATTACCGCCATTTTTCATCTCGAAAATCGAAACTTTTTCAGAAAGTCATTTTTCCATACTTAGACAGATTTTAGGGGGGCCGACAAGGTCTTCGGGTACTTGGAAGCTTCCAGAGCATTCCTTGGCCTTCAAACGCGCCTTATTTGCACGTTTTACCTGAAATTACTAAACCACATCTTACGTGCAATTTAACTATAAAAGCGAAATAAACGCAACTTAAAACAATATTAAACGGGACTAGTCGCACCAAATATCTGCAATATTGGGTGCTCATCAGCCGGACTTGGTAGCCTCATAGGTAATATGGCTTGGTTATCCGCAGAGAGGAGCCAATGCAAATTTTGTGTGCCAATGGGAACCCGGCGGGCGGAACCATTGTGAGGATACTCGGGAGACCGGCGCGGCGGAACCGAGGTTGGGTGTATTAAAAATGATTTTGGAAATGTTGATTTGAAAAAAGAAAAGTGAAAATAATGACACGGTCTACTATGAGACGCGTAGGAGAAACACGAAAAATCATGGACACCAAAGTTAGTTTGGATAGTGAATGTGGATGTGTCATTGTTAATTGTTTTGTTAAATATGCATGTGCCATGTGGAAATCGTTAACTTTATGATCTATTGTTTGTACGTTATGGATTAGTGGGTATATGATTATTCTGCTGAGCTCTTGTAGCTCATGGTGTTATCTTTGGTGACCATGACATATTATATCGGTGGCGACACTGGTATAATGTGTCAGACTTTGTAGATGATCAAGGTGAGCTGTACACCTTGGAGGCCTTTGGAGCTGAAGAGCTGGCTCGGATGGAAGAGCACGCGAAGCTATAGTTAGGAACCCTAGTTTTCCTCCCTTGTGTAAGAAAAGTACTCTTGTGAGAATTATGACGTAATAATGAGCTAGACTTTATTTAGTTTTTCAATAAAATTGCCTAATTAACGTTCCCAAAATTCGGGGCGTTACAGTTGGTCTGCTTAGCTCGGGTCAAGACTACGTGATCGTACCCTTTGCTCGGCAATCGTGCATGCCGTACATTGCTATACGTTTCCCTTGATTAATTACCTTGCTCGGCCTTACGCACCCTCACGTGGTGCCGCCGTAATGCCACATACACCACCTCGGATGCTCCTTTCATTGTGCTTCCGTACTTACCACGTGGTCTGCTATTATTCCCTGTGGTGCACCCTCTCGTGGTGTCTTGCATGCCTCGCACGTGTTTTAGTGTATTTTCCCCTAGCATGAGGAAAACGTACTACAAAAGTGAGAGTAAAATAAATAATGAACGTTGAGGTAGGTTTTGCGGTCCAGGTTGCTGGGTCTTGACGGAGACAGAGCCTTGGCCTCCGAATGGTCTATGATGGTGCGACTCGTCCTTAACTTGGGGTAACTCGGTGCGACTTGGTGGGCTACTTGAATGATTTGTAACTACACTACAAGAAAAAGAAAAAAAATTCGGTGACTAAAGAGTGGTTTAAATTTCATCGATAAATAAGCATATTTGGGGATGAAAAAAAAAAATCGTCACTATTTTGATAATTTTCGCGACGAAATTATTTCCTCACCAATTATACCTACTTAGTGACGGGAAAAATATTTTCATCCCCAAAGGTACCCATTTTGCAACGCCAAAAGGGTAATTTCATCGCCAAATGGCCCCTGTTTGGAGACCAAATATTTTTTCCTTCTCGAAAGGGTTATCTTTGGCAACAAAAAAAGAAGAAGACATTTCTAGTATTTTTTTGTCAAATAGGTGCCTTTGGTGACGAAATTTATGAAGATTGCATTTGGTCACCAAATGTATTTCGGGCATAACACTTTGCTTAGAACTCCGATTGAGATAATTCAAATTGGATTTGAACAATAACATAAAGGGTTATAACTTTCATGTTTATCAAAATTGCTAATTTTAATATTTAAAAGTACAAAATGACATTTGAAATATATTTTAATGTTAAACGTATGTGTTATATATATATAATAAGATATTTCAAATATATACTGAAAATTATGTGTGGTGCAATTGGTCGAAGCTTGCGTGCAAAACTTAGGAGACCTGGGTTTTTGGAGGAGCTAGCAAGGAAGTGGGCTTTTTTTCCCATTTGAATGTCGATCTTTTGTGATGGATTTTTTTGTCACCGATTTCTTATATTGGTGACGAAAAATTTCGTCAAGGATGTGTCACCTAAATTCGTCACGTAAAAGAATAATTGGTGACAAAAAATTTCGTCATCAATTATTTATTTTTGGCAATGAAATATTTCGTCATCAAAAACCGCTATAGGTGATGAAAAATAGATTTCGTCACGAGGTATGAATCCTAGACAACCTTGAGTCGACAATTTTTTATTTATTTACCCATACTAATTTTTCTTCACCTAGACTACTTGTGACGAAAATATATATATAATCTGTGGCGATTTTCATTTGTCTCAAAAAACCAAATTTCTTGTAGTACTAGATATGGACTGGCTGTTATTTTTCTTTTCAAGATTGTAGCTTTCAGCCTCCGTTTTGAAGATTGTTCTTATTGTTTCGTTGGGCATAATTCTAGGGAAGAAAATGTGGTTTTGAGGCAGCCGGATTCAATTGGGAGTAAAGATGATGTTTCTTCTTCCACTTCTTTGGCGGGGGAAACGAGGAAGGAGGTTGATTAATGCGTAGTTGCTAATTGTTAGCACCTTGATTTCCAAGGCTTGCTAAGCTTGGCTAGCGGTGGCACCTTGCACTGACAAGGTGACCCGATGGTGTCAGTTGGTGTCGGCACTGGTCCATTTGGCAAGTAGCAGTTGGGATGCACATGAAAGCTCGATGATTGTTGGGCATGGATGCTAAACGGGAAGCTAGCTTGTGGGACAATGCAATCAGAAAACGACTAAGTATATGGAGCTGGGTTGGATCATGAAATTTGGCCAGGCAACCTTGATTGGGATCAGGCAAAACGGTTATTGACGGTTACTACATTCTGCACATGTTGCTGGCATGCAGGGACAGGTGTCCCAAGCAGAATCGGGCAGTTTTTAGCAGTTATTTCTGGGTAGTTTCATTTTCCTGTGTGCTCGCAGCTTGTGGCTGTGCCAGCACAACCCTAGGGCAGTTGGGGGTGTCAACTGTAGATCATGGGGCCATCCCATGATCCCATTTTACTTAGTGGCCACGTTTTATTGATTGTAGCCTTATAAAGGCACTGCATTTTCAAGTCTAAGGCAGAGGGATGTTCTGTCTAGTAATCTAAGTGTTTTCCTTGTATTGTTGGTGCAATAAAAGGTTAGGACAGGTTCCTGTAAACTGTGTGCGTGCTAGACTTCATCCAAACTCGTGTGTGTGTTTTACTTTATTGGCTGAGACCAAGCCTTGCTGGATACTTGGTGCCATCACAGGCAGAATTTGTAGGCGAAATACAGCCCCGTGACACTAATGGTGATGGGAAGGCCAGAGTTGAGGTGGTCAAAATAGGCTTGTCAATGGACCAAATTCTTGAGAAAGAAAAAGGTTATGGCATGGAATCAATGGAACCATAGACACGAGACTATGGGTCCTAGAGGGCATTTTAGGAGATCCTGATACTATAGTCTCGGTTGTAGGGAACTCAAACCCTTTAAGCATGCGAGGGCAATGACAACAATGATTGCAGCAGGGATCATGCGGTTGGTGAGCAGAGTGTAGATTGAGACAGTCGAAGATAAAGATTAAAAAGAAGAAATTTCTTATCAGCTTGTGGTCAAGGCCGTCAAATTGAATCCTAAAAACATGAAGGTTTCATCTTCTTCCTTCTCTCCTGATGACATCCGGAATTGAAACTCTATTTTCTTTAAGGAAACCCGCAAGACGTTGGATTGTGGTCCCACGTTAGGCATGCATTGAAGTTAGAGGAGGGAAAACTTTACTTTAAAGAAATTTGTTAAAATGTAAGAGGAAGAACTTAAAGATAGGATCCATATTCTAGATGACTTGGAGGAAGAGGTTACCTCGGAGGAAGACGTTGATTTCGGGGACGGTGCCTCTCTTTCTCTGGAATTTTAGGATCGAGGTTTGGCGGGTATGGGTTGCTTCTTGGTTTCGAATTTATCTTTTAGGTTTGCTATCTTGGGTTTCGAATTGTGCTTTTGGGCTTAGGTTTTTTGCTTGTTTGGATTGTTTCAGCAGTTGTTTTAGTTTTGGTTTTCACTGTAGTGTTTTGGTTGGCTCTTTGCCTTCCTTTGGGTTTGATTCTCGGGTGGCGTTTTGCCGGTGTGCCCGTGTTCCGTTAAATTTTTGTAATCTTTTTCAAAGATTTATAAAATTATCTTTTGCTGATAAAAAAAAAACTATACAAAAAAGGTGTTTTTTTTATTGACAAAAAAAAATACGTTGACCCATGATTTTGGTTATCAACAAAAATATTTTTTTGCTACTGTAACTCTACTTAAAAACCTATCAATATCTTATCCACTATCGGAAATACTTAACAATTTCTCAAACACAAATAAAAATCTAAAAAAATTTCACTACCGAAAACATCCCTAGTCACGTTGTATGATTACTAGGAGCCAAAGAGCCACGGTGATGATCTGCTGGATCATATCCGTGTTGTTCTAAGAATTTTCAAATGTCAAAAAAGAAGGAAAGACGGTTTTTAGATTGTTGACCGCATCTCCCTTTCAACTTTAGAAATTTCAAAGGTCTAATCGAGTTAATGAAAATTCCTTTTCTATATGGTAAAATAGTACTATTATATAAATGAAGGTCAACCGAACCAACCCTTTAGTGCAAAAAGCAAAAAATATAGTCCATCATCTCCTTTACCTTTAACTTGTATTTAGTGGCGGCTCAAAAAATTTGTTGTAGAGTGTTCAAAAATTACTTTAGTTGTATTAGCTGGTCTATTAATTAACCGATAATATATGTACAAAATCTCATATATTAATATAAATAGTGCTGTCAAAAAACATAAACTCTATTCTAAAAATATTAACTACGAGGCGAAAACTTAAAAATATAAACTATATATTTTTAATAAAAAATTATTATTTTTTAAAAGTTGTAATGCATAGTAGATAGTGTTTCGAGAATGAACGGAGTAAAAAAATTTTGCTGTTCAAAAAAAAAATTGGAGGGGTTAAAAGTTTATTGCTGTCCTAGATGAGTTCTCAAATTTTGAGCCAATGTTTAATAACCGGCGTATTAATCTACTAAAACCATTTTGAAAAAAATTATAGGACGTATGTTGGGGCTGACCTTCTCGAAAATATATTGTTCTTTAGGATGACATAATGAGGTTTTCTATCGTAGTCTTAAATTCAAAGGAATATTATTCCAGTTAATGGCTTTGCAATGTACGTACTTGAATTTTTTTAAAACTTTGTTTGTAATTAATTCTATAAGCTAACTAGGCAAAAAAATAATATAGTAGTGGTTGTCATGAATGCAAAATTATCGCATTTAAACCATCAACAATAAAGATGGAGAGGGGACACAGAGCATAATACTTACACTAATATATTTTTTGATCAGCCAATTTTTTTTTTTATAAAACTTTGAGAAAGAGTACAAAGATTTAATTGGTCATGGGCACACCAACGAACGACACCCAAGAACCAATGGAAGGCCAACCAAAACACCAATACAATATGCATGCATGAGTTGAGGTTTGACATGGTCGGGGAGGTTGATGCAGTGTGTTCATGCTTAGTCGTCCCCCTTGACAATTTTGATGTTCCACATTACTATCATTTAACAAAAATTTTAATTTATCCATGCACTCATAAAAAAACTATACAGATATTGCTCTTGCCAGAGAGTTATTTGGCTAAATAAGTCACATGGCTTTTTTTTTATTCAATTTTTTTTGTATTCGTTAATTTTTCGTCAACTTTTTGTGGATTAGTGATTCTTCTTCACAAGAGGAATCTAAAAAGTAAAAAATTGCGATCAAAATCTAATTTTTTTGAATAAAAACTAAATGAGCCAATAAATCAATTTTTTCGTTTTTATTCAAAATAATTTGAGTTTTGATAATAATTTTGTACTTTTTAAATTCCTCTTGTCATAATGAATCAATAATCCATGAAAATTTGACGAAAACTAACAAATGCAAAATTTTTTTGATTAAGGACAAAAAAAAAAAAAATTCATTTGACTTATTTAGTGGTACAAATAGTACTGCTCTTTCTCTTAATATTTAACTAGATAGTTTAATCGTAATTAAAGTCCACGTGTACATAATACCCAAACTAATAAAAGTCCAACCCGTCATTTCAAAAAAAGAAGCAAAAAAAGTCCTAACCAACCGTCATTACCAGCTAATATATGCACCAACTCTAGCTCATTTGTTTAAAAATAAAATCAATTAAATCCCAAATATATATATATATATATATATATATATATATATATATAGAGAGAGAGAGAGAGAGAGAGAGAGAGAGAGAGAGAGAGAGTCCCCTTCAAGTAAGGGCGTCCTTATTTTAAATAAAAATCGGATGTCCCCTTTTCTCATATTTTTCGATCAAATTTCGATAATCCGAGCCGCTCAGTATGTTCAGAACGTGACTTTAAGAGTACGCGAAAAATTAGGAAAAAAAATGACCGAGAAGGGCATGGTTTAAGTAGTTTTTATTTGCACTGTTCGATAAAATATAAACAAAAATTGCTTGGACAAGCCATTTTCGGTCCCTTTTTTTGTTGATTTTCTGAGAGTACCGTTAAAATTATGTTCTGAACATATTGAGCAGATCGGATTGCAACAAATTGGTCGGTAAATGGACATTCTTAACTTAATAACTTAAGGGCACCGTTATTGGAAGTTTTCTATATATGAGTCCCTTTTAGATAAGGGCGTCTTCATTTTAAAAAGAACACACTCTCGACATTTCCTTCCACATTCGTTTGCTGGCCGAGATTTTATTATTTTAAAGGGAAAATATTTGAAGGCAGCCAAAGATGAACAAGTCGTATTTCCGGCCAAATCCAGCTACTACTTGATCCATAAGACTTTAGGTAGCTACGCGGTGCAGTGTAGCCACTCAAACAATATGATTGCATGCCCTATAAATTGGTGCAATTCGTTATGCTTTCTCCATCATCTTCACTGCATTTCGATTCCGCTAGCTCTTGAGAGAGAGAGAGAGAGAGAGAGAGAGAGAGAGAGAGAGAGAGAGAGAGAGAGAGAGAGCCATATATAGCTAGCTAGCCATGAATTCACCAACGAATGTTTCTCTTACTTTTTATTCGGCTATTGCTTCTGCCTTGCTCTTGTTTTCGCTATCAATGAGTACGCCTACTAACGCACAATTATCTTCTACCTTTTACGATAATACCTGCTCCAATGCACTCAACACTATCCGAACTTCAATTAGACAAGCCGTATCACGTGAATGCCGGATGGCAGCATCGCTAATTCGACTCCATTTCCATGATTGCTTTGTTCAGGTAATTAATTACAACAATTAATTAATCTACTCAAAAGTCAAAAACTTTTATTTTGGTTTAATTGTAAATATTTTGGAAACGAATATTATATCATTTTTGTGGTTGTGCAGGGTTGCGATGCCTCAATCTTACTTAGTGAGGCCGCTACCTCAACGAGTGAGCAGACTGCAGCGCCTAATGCGGGTTCTGCAAGAGGTTACGAAGTCATAGATGCCGCCAAGGCTGAGGTGGAGAAAATATGCCCTGAAGTTGTTTCATGTGCAGACATACTTGCAGTAGCTGCACGAGATGCGTCGTTTGCTGTAAGTCACAAAACACAACTTGCCTAGCATTTGATCTACTATTCTTTTAGTAACATCGATCTCATGGAGTTTCATTGCGATATAATAAAATTTAAGATGTGCTAATTAGATTTCGCGTATAAATTAATAATCAGGTGGGTGGTCCGTCGTGGACAGTAAAACTTGGAAGAAAAGATTCTACCACAGCCAGCCGTGATCTAGCAAACTCCGATCTTCCCTTCTTCCGAAGTAACGTCAACCAGCTTATTGCAAACTTCGCTAGGAAGGGGCTTAGTGCAAGGGACATGGTTGCCTTATCAGGTAATTATAACCACAAAAAAAATATTAGTACTAATATTCATCGTTTTGATCATTTTTCATTTTCGTGGGAAAAATAGTTAACTGATGTGTTTGTTTTACGTATTTGAAATGCAGGGGCACACACCATAGGACAGGCACAATGCTTCACATTTAGCGACCGGTTAAACAGTAACGGGAGCGACATTGACGCTGGCTTTGCTAGCACGCGCACGCGTGGTTGTAGGAATGCAAATTTAGCACCTCTTGATCTGGTGACGCCCAATTCGTTTGACAATAACTACTTCAAAAACCTAATTCAAAAGAAGGGCCTTCTCGAGTCGGACCAAACACTTTTCAGCGGAGGACCAACCGACAGTATTGTTTCGCAATATAGCAGCAACCCTGCGGCATTTAAATCCGATTTCGCTGCTGCCATGATCAAAATGGGAGATATAATTGATCCTGTCACCAGTCAAAATGGGGTCATAAGGAGGATTTGCAGTGCTCTAAACTAGAACCATGCATATCTTCCACTTCCAGCAGTTGGAAAATTCTTTTATTCCTTTAAGGAATCGGTCAATTTATTTCCGTTTCATTTTGTTCTATCCTTGTTGAGTCTGGTTACTACTGCAATTAATTGTAGATGAATAGTCAATACCTCAAAGTATTCCGCTTCTTAATTGTAATTTATTTCATTGTTTTGTAATGAATAAATTTGTTGCAACTGTATATGAATTTTGTGATATTCTTGGTCGTCACTCGGTGTATATTTTGGACTTGAAAGCAAAACAATAGTCTGCTTGCGTTAATCTTCTTCATTTCTATGATCAATCCATAAATTCTTTAATTTACTGCAGGAATTAAGAGATACTATTAGATCCTTGCATTTATCTGCAAGAACTTAATCAATCTATAACTTTTGAACGTTATTTTTTCTTTGGTTTGACGATCTGGAATGTCTGGGCCAGTTTACACGTCACTCTACTATATCCTCCCCAGTCCATTCAAAATTTGAAAGTTTTGATCTGATGCTAAAAAAAAAAAATTATCACAGAAAAAGTTGTAAAGGGAAAAGTCCTCTTTATATGGAACCAGTCTTTAAGATCAAAACACATGTAACAACTTCGCTGGAACCCTAAAACCTGCAACACAAATACGGTGAGCGCACCTCTGCCTCTCGTCGAAAAAGGCTCTCCGATGCCTAAATCAGTATCGTACTAAACTTAATTTCATAAGGAAGAAAGAAAGTTATATTACTACTCAAAGCGTGTGATGCAGGGAGATATATGAACTACAGAAATAGGACGTGTGTAACGACCCAGATTTTCAACCCAATTTTTTTTCAAATAAAAAGATTTATTGGCATCCCAAATTTTATCAATCTATTAATTTAATTATTATTACATCATAATTATTAAGTTAAGTAGTTGATGTAATAAACTAATTAATTACTATACATTTTACTTCAATATTTGAAAAGAAAAAATTCCTTCATAGTCATATATATACGTGCAAGTATAAAAACAAAATCCCACTCATACAAACGTCTCCTGAAAATTAAATTCCATCTGCCAACCCCACCCTCTTCCTTCATATTGCTGACCATTTGACCTTTTTGAGTCGAAATCAAAAACAGCCTGGGGTATTCTTCTTTGAGAGCTACATCACCTAACCAAGCTACATCCCAAAATAGAGTTTCCTGTCCAGAGCCGACTTGAACTTTGAATCCCTTTTAAATGATGGGACCAATAGGCGAAAGGGCATTCCCAATGGAACAAATATCTCCCCAAACACTCGAAATCCGTCCAGAAGAGGGGAGATGGGGAAGCCACACCCCTGGTCCAAATTGTACTTCCTTTGAATAACCTTCACCCATAATGAATCCTTGTCGCTACGGAACCTCCACCACCACTTTGAAAGCAACGCTAGGTTTTGAATCCTCAGATTCTTCACTCCCAAACCTCCATTCTCTTTACTTTTGGCGATTACCTCCCATTTCACCAAGTGCAATTTTCTCTTGTCAACCGAATCACTCCAAAAGAATTGTCTTTGTAATTTCTCAATTGACTGTGCTACTGCCGCAGGCATTTTGAACATAGACATGAAATAGATTGGGAGATGTCCAAAATTAGAATTTAATAGGGTGAGACGACCCCCCGATGAATTAAATCTCCTGCTCCATACACTCAACCTCTTGGACATCGTGTCCAAAACTGGTTCCCATGTTTTAATCCTTCTCGGATTGGCACCCAACGGCATCCCCAAGTATTTGATTGGCAACGTTTCAATTTTACACCCCATCACTACAGCAAGATCTTTCACATCTTGATCACAGATCTTAACACCACACACAGAGCTTTTTGAGAAATTAATTTTCAAACCCGACATAAGCTGGAAACATCTAAGAATCCTTTTTATATTCGCCAACTCCACCCTATCGTTGTTGCAAAAGAGAATCGTATCATCCGCAAATTGAAGATGAGATAGGATAACTCCATTAGCCCCAATTTGAGTTCCTTTGATTATGTTTAGAGCTCTAGCTCTTTCCAACAAAATATTCAATGCTTCAACCACTAGATTGAAAAGAAAGGGGGATAAGGGATCCCCTTGCCGAAGACCTTTCTGAGTTTGAAACTCCTTAGTAGCAGACCCATTTATAAGAATGGACATTTGTACGGTAGACAGGCATTCTTTAATCCATCCACACCATTTTTCCCCAAATCCCATTTTCATATGCAAGTCCAGTAGAAAGCCCCAACTAACACAGTCGTATGCTCTTTCAAAATCAATTTTGAGAATGAGGCCCCCTTGAGAATTGTTTTTCCAGCTATGGATTACTTCGTTAGCTATTAGAACTCCATCCAAAATCTGTTTTCCCCCAATAAAAGCAGCTTGAGACTCACCAATTATAGAGGGAAGGAGGGTTTTAAGTCTATTTACCAACACTTTTGAAAGTAATTTGTAAACCCACCCCACCATACTAATTGGTCTAAACTCCTTAAACGAAGTAGGGCAATCAACCTTAGGGATCAAAGAAACAAAAGTAGAGTTGATACCTTTTGTAAGCTTTCCATTGGCATAGAACTCAGAAAAAAACTGGAGTAGCAGAGGCTTCATGAAATCCCATCCTTTCTTAACAAAGGAGAAGTTAAAGCCGTCAGGGCCTGGTGCCTTAAGGCTACTGCATCCTTTTAGAGCTGAGACTATCTCCCCCTCTTCAAATTGCTTTTCCAAATCAGACGATACCAGTGGACTGAGTTTTCTGATAAAGACCCCCCCCCAAAACAGGTCTAGCTCTTTGATCCTCCGTGAAATTGGTGCAGAAATATTCAACAGCTGCATCTTTGATATCCTTGGGATTTTCCACTACTCTTCCATTAACCTTAACCGAACCCACCATATTCCTCCTGAACCTATTATTGGCCACCACTTGAAAAAACCTAGTATTTTTGTCCCCCAATTTCAACCAGGTAGTTCGAGATTTCTGCCTCCACATGGACTCAGTTAGACAAGAGAGTCTCCAAAATTCAGTTTTGATTTTGCCAAGAGGAGGAGTTACACCAAAGACTGCATGGTATTTTGTTGGACCCGTCCAAACAAGACTCACTACAGTGGAAATGGACAGCAGATAAATGCTTCTCGGTGAAATCTGTGTATGGACAGTGGGAGCACGAAGTTCATGTTGGAGATGAGGTGTTGGGGTCGCTATGGAAGAACATAAGCCCACCAAAGGTGGAAATCTTCTCTTGGATGGCTTTACAAGGGAGGGTGGCTACTCGGTCAGTACTTGCTCGCAGAAATATGATCCAAGAGGGTCAATTGACTCTGTGCCCTTTTTGTTCCCTCTGTGAGGAAACCCCTGAGCATCTATTCCTGTTTTGTTTGTCTTCCTGGCACATTTGGTCAATTATCATACATTGGTGGCAGTTGGTATGGGTTTGCCCTTCTTCATTGGCAGGCCTAGTAAATTGGTGGTTTAGCAATGGTTTCCGAAATTTGGAAAGGCATATTTGGGAGGTGACATTCTTTGCTACTTTGTGGTCTATATGGCTTGCGAGGAATAACCTCATTTTCAATAATGTTATAAGGTCCGCGAGTGAGGTTGGGGATTTAGTCAAGACAAGGGTGGCTATGTGGATAAAAGCAAAGTATGACATCAGGGTTTATTCGGTGGAGGATTTTAGGAGCTTTCTAGGTGGAATCCGTAAGTTGAAGCTTTAAGGTTTGGGTTCGTATTGTTGTGTCATCCAACCTTCGGTTGGATGCTCTTCCTTTGTTTTTTCTCTGTCGTGTGGTGAGTAAGTTGACTCACTCTTGTTTTTCCTTTCCCTCGATGTACCCCTTTCGAGCTAATAAAATTGTTTCGTTTGCCAAGAAAAAAAAAAAAAGTATAAAAACAAAATCATGTGATGACTTTCAAACCCTATATTTAAGGGATTCTACGCCCCTATTTTTCCTCTCTCTCCCTCATCTCTCTGCCGACTCTCTCCCTCTCTCTCTCTGTCTCTCTCTCTCTCTCTCTCTTCTTGTTCCCAATGCCGAACCATCTCTACCTCTCTACTCCTTAATTTCAGCAGCCATCATTCATCACCTCCCTCCATTCTTGCACCCACGTCCACATTCCATCTCTCCACTCTCTCCTATAAAACCCTCCCTCACTCCGAAGATTCACAAAATTTAACAACACCACCACTGTAAATTAGTAGGAAAATAAAGAGAGGAGAGCCAAAGCTTGGGTTCCAAATATGGTGGTTTAGAGAGAGAAAGAAATGGGTTTCGGTTTTACATTCACCCGAACAAAAAACCGGTTCAAACATCATACCCCACGTTCTCAAATTTATCAGAAACATCCACCGCTCACCTGAAGTCAGCCCGAGGTCCCAGTCGTCGCCGTCTTCTTGGTTTTTACCGAAACTGTCCGAAAACCATTTTTTTCACTTTTCGAACGGACCGAGATAGAATAATCGCTTCCCTTACTTTCTCCTAAGTATATTTAGCTTCTATATGTTGATTTTGACAAGTTATAATGGAAGAAAATATACCCACGCATCAAAATCACATGATCCAAAAGTGCTCTGTTTTCTGGAAATGGAAAACCAACTGTAGCATGCACGATTTACTGTTAAAGTGTGATGTTCTGAAATTGCGATTTGCCCCCTTTGTTTTACCTTTGTTCTACAACTTGATCCTAAACTATGTGTTTAACTAATTTTTCCAATTTATTAATGATTAGGATTACGATTAATCTATTTCTCGTTAATATTAAAGTAGTCGTATTGTACGTGTATAGGTAGACATGAACCCAATGTTACTATAAGTAAATTTTGTCCAAGTTAGAATAAATAATAGGTAATATACTCCATTAACAAAAGAAAGACTTTATAAGTAATAACTCTAGTTGAAAAAACCTTAGATCGCCTAGATTTATAAATATTTGCTATTTTTTATCTTTTTAATTAATCAATCCACCAATCGATAAATAAGCTAATCAAACGAACGAGGAGCAATAAAAAGACGAACGCAAAGATATACGTGGAAAACCCAAAATGGGAAAAAACCACGGGAAGGAATCAAAACACTATACTCATTGTACGGTTACAAACAAACCTATACTTACAACCCAAAATCGCTCTCGGTTGACCAAGGTTGATTGTCGAATCGCTCGTTCACCGCACCCAGTGCTTGACTGCCGCTGCCTTGAATCCGCAAGCCTTCCACTATCCTTCGGAAATCCACCGAAGGCCAACTCAAGTAAGTTGAATCAAAGATTGGAAAGAAACTCCATGAAGTTAACCTTGTTGCTCGATGATCAATTGATCATGTTTGTACTTCAAGAAACAAAACCAAAACCCCTTCGATGTATTCTTAAGTTTGGACATGCTTGGGGGAGGCTCTCATATGTTCGGTAATCCCGAAATCCCAAGTGAGCCGCATATATATAAATGGAAGAAATCTGTCAAGTTGCTCGAGCACTTGTTAATGCTTTGCTGGAGTTGCTCAAGCACTATTTCTGAGAATCAATTCCATATTTTCACACCGCTGATTCTGTGATCCCCTTTCCTTATATATCTGCTTTGATCACGAATTCCCTTGATTCCTTCCATCATTTTCCTTCTCTATCTCTCAATTACAATATAATTGATTTAGTTGCTAAAAACGCATCCTCTCAATTACAAATGATTTGATTTCCTTCCACTTTCTAAATAGGCACTCTAGAAATAAATAAAGAATAAATTTCAACTCAATAATAAGAGATACAAATCAATATATTTTTGTCATGAGATTTGCCAAATAAAAACTTGACCTTACACTAGTGTTTAATAAGAATAGCTACAGTAGCAAAATAAATCACTTTCACATATTTGAAGTTAGAAAACGAGGATTTCAATAAATGATACAAAGTTGGTAGCTTATACTTACAATTACAATAGTTACTCTAATAAAATTTATAAATGAACATACTTGTTCAACAAAACTTAATAATCCAAAAGGCTTTGGCCCAATCTAAATTTCTTGCGTGTTTGATTACTTGCACGTATCAATTGTTATATTTTGTTATGTCATTGAAATGTATTGTTATATTTTGTTATGTCATTAAAATGTATCATTTGTATGCATTATCTTGTTATTGATAAATCATGTTGTACGTGCCAGATTGGACTTAGGTTCATTGGGTGGTTACGAGTAGTGACTCACATAGGTGATGTTAAGTATAAAAAAAATGGTAAAGTGTTGGAAGTGTGAGTATGTGAATTGTGATTTGAGCCATGGTGATGGCAAGGGTAACCAATGGGGCCCTGTGTTGAAATGGGTAACCAATAGGGCCCAGTGTTGAGAAATGTTGTGACGTTAATGTGTGATACGTCATGAGAAGTTTCTCTTGGGAAAGAGAATGGGTCCCAAAAGACGGTTATACTTAGCGCGGGGTAGTGGATGTCCGACCCTAATGTACGATACGTCATGGGATGACTCGATCCTCTTGTATGTTATGGTCTTAAGTGAGAACATACTCGGTATAAAACTTAGGTGTGCTCACCTAGGACCCTGATACAGGATAAGCAAGAGGAAGAGTGGACCCATGAGACAGTTGTAGTTAGTGGATGCGGGAGGAAAGGATCTCGTGGAGATGATCCTTAGATTTCATGTAAGTTAATGGATAGTAAAGAAAATGACAATGTGCTCTGATGTGCTCTTTCATAAACTTCCTCCACATACGTCGTATGATTGCCTCGTCCCCCTCGACCTCCAGCACGTCCTTCGACCTCTGGATTGGAACTTGCGCTCTGATGTCAACTGATGCAGGGAGGCGTGTCGAAATAGAAGAACGCGCAATAAGGACAATTACGAATAAGTATGAACTAGAGGTACTCCACTGATGCAGGGAGGCGTGTCGAAATAGAAGAACACGCAACAAGGACAATCACGAACAAGTATGAACTAGAGGTACTCTCTCTATGAATGCACAATAATGAGAATAATCTCAATTTTCATTAATCAAATCATAAAACAGCCCCTCAGCCATAGGGCTTACAACCTTATTTATACTAATAGAATTCTTAAACCTAGCTTTCTTAAAATTTAGAAAGGAAAATAAACATAAGAAAATAAAATCAATCCTAATTTTCCTTGATCAAGAAACCTATTCAAAATTGGAATACTAGGTCAAATCAAACTAGGAAAACTAAATATTTATATATTATCTTGACTAAAATAAAACATTCCTACTAAAATGCTAAACTCAAAATAATAAATTAAGATTCCTATATTTCTAGAATAATCAAAATATCGGCTTGCATCATCCTCCCCCGCTTGAAGAAACTCGTCCTCGAGTTTATAAAGTTGAATTCGCTGAAGCTTGTTTGCATCAATCTTGTATTCAAATTTATTTTTTCCAACCCAAACTGTAAACAACAATCTGCAAATTGTGAGAAAATAATTTCCATCAATAAAACAAATCTACCTTCCTCCCGGATCGAAACACAAGGATGCTTGCATGTAGTGTATTCAATAAACTCCCAAAACAGATCAATAAATTCAGTTTCCAACAACACCAACTTTGTAACTTCTTTTTTTTTTGCAATATTTCTGATTTTCTTTTTTTGGAATTTTCTCCATTAGTTTTTCATCAAAAACTGGTGGCTTATTCCAATCCACTACTAGATTTGGAATAATGTTTGATGTGAATGGCCACTCGATAGTAGCTTGCTCTACTTTTGTCCTCCCTCTTGATTAATAGTTCCCAGCCAAAGGTTTGGTGATAGAAATATCATTCAACACCTCTTCCTCTTTCGGAAATCGAGGTTGAACTGAACGATGGCGAGGTGGGTTCCCCCCAACAGTCATGGCAGCCATCTGAACGGTTAGGACGTCACACTACAACATGGAAGGGCTATAGCGAGAATTTAGTTTCCTCGCTAAAGCACCTGATTTCCTCGCAAAATGAATTAGCAAGGAAAAATTTCCTCGCTAGTTTTCCTCGCTAAAACGTTGTCGCAAAAGGCTTTAGCAAGGAAAAAAAATTTCCTCTCCAATTCCGACACAATTGTAAGGAAATTTTTCCTTGCTAAAGGCTGTGAATTTACTATACCAATAGTCATTAAAATAAATCCAAAATGTAAACAAACTCTCCGCGTTTTTTGCCATTCCCAGCACTTGAACCTTAGATCTCTTGTATATGACAACTAACACGTATCCACTGCACCACGTTGCACTTCTGTGTGAAATTGTAAACTTTTTTTTTTTTATATATATTATGTTTTTGCATCTCTTTCACCTTTCCAAATTAGTTTCTTCAACATTAATTATGGCCTTTCAACTTTTTGTACTCTTATAGTGTTTAAAATTTATTTGAACAAATTTAATGTTTTTTGCTAGCACAACAATTTTTTTGTTGAAACATGTTATATTCGTATCAGATAACAACTTTTGAAGTACTAATAATATATTTCATTATTCTAATTTTTTGATGGAATTATCCTTAGCTTTTATGGAATGAGATTTTTGTCGTCATCAGTTAGCTCGAGATATATTTTAATATCAGATTATGAAAGACAAGTTTCATCACTGTTATTTTTTAATTTTAAGGGTAAGTTTGACCTTCTTCTTTTTGCCAAATACAAAAGGTATTATAGATTCGTAATTAATTTTTAAAGCTTTTTTCATCATTGCTATAATAATATGAACAAAACTTGTAAATATTCAGATTAGATCATCCTAAAAGCACTAAAAACAATACTTTTTTTAAAAATTTCATCTTTAATGAATTTTTTAAAATTTTAAATTACCCAATATCTCTCACACACACACACATAATATGTATATGTATATAAAAGAATGCTATTAGAATCACCTAAGTTGGTTTAAATAAAAATCAATAACGGTTGACACAAAAAATTTTTTACACCATGAATGCACAATAGATATGAAATAGTGTATTTTTTTTTGTCAAATAGTGTATTTTATGTAGATGTTTTGAAAATATATTTGTGATGATCTAATTAACTTCGAGATATTTTCAATACGACATCATTTCAAGATTTTTTTAACTTTATTATCTTTTGTTGAGTTTTTCATTACTATGGAATAAATCCTCAATACCTACACTTCAATATATCTTTCATTGCTAATTAGAATAAGAAAAGTGACAAATATGAGATTTTTTCACCAATTCAATGTGATTGACGAGGAAACTATTTTTTTCCGTTTATTACTTTAATTTTTATTTTAATAAATTTGATAATGGTATTGATCTATGTAATTGATTATGTCTTACCATTGTGATATTACAATTATACATATGTACATAATTAATAATTATTTATATATATATATAAATTAATAACTCGTAAAAAAGGAGAGGAAATCTGATTTTCTCGCCAAAAGCTTACATTTGGCGAGGAAAATCAGATTTCCTTGCAAAATGTAAGCTTTTGGCAAGGAAATCTGTTTTCCTCGCTAGAAACGGTCTTTTAGCAAGGAAATCTGTTTCCTCGCAAATAATGTACTTTCAGTGACGAAATTCATTTTCCTCGCCAAATTTCCTCGCTATAGCCCTTTCGTTTTGTAGTGTCAATCGCATCCATCACACGCTGCTCAAGTTGTTGGAGCCTTTCCTCCATTCGTGCTTCTCGTGCAGCTTTACTTTGATTATACACATCTTCGGCAACAGCATAACGACCATAACGAACTCCTTGTCGAGCCATGATTCGGAATCGAGCGCAAGCTCTGATACCAACTGATGCAGGGGGGCGTGTCGAAATAAAAGAACGCGTAACAAGGATAATCTCAAACAAGTATGAACTAGAGGTACTCTCTCTACAAACACACAATAATGACAATAATCTCAAATTTCATTAATCAAATCATAAAACAACCCCTTAACCCTAAGGCTTACAACCTTATTTATACTAATAGAATTCTTAAACCTAGCTTTCTTAAAATCTAGAAATGAAAATAAACATAAGGAAATAAAATCAATCCTAATTTTCCTTGATCAAGAAACCTATTCAAAATAGGAATACTAGATCAAATCAAACTATGAAAACTAAATATTTATAAATTATCTTGACTAAAATAAAACATTCCTACTAAAATGCTAAAATCAAAATAATAAATTAAGATTCCTTTATTTCTAGAATAATCAAATATCGGCTTGCATCAGCGTGCCTCTCTCATTAGGTTTACATTGAATTTATAGACTTCTCATGACTTGCCTTCCAAGCATTCTTGTCGCCCTAGATTTCCTATCCCATATAGAAAACCAAGCCTTTCTGGGATACTCTCCCCCAATAAGCCAAAGTGCTATTCTCGTTAGGAAACTCCTCTAATATGGAATTCGTTCCATAAAGTAACTCTTACTGCTGCCCTTCATGGCAGAATATATTATTCCCAAAGGTACCCATTTTGCAACACCGAAAAGCGTAATTTCAACGCCAAATGGCCCCTGTTTGGCGACCAAATATTTTTTCCTTCTCGAAAGGGTTATCTTTGGTGACAAAAAAAAAAAAACAATTTAGTATTTCTTCGTCAAATAGGTGCCTTTGGTGACGAAATTTATAAAGATTGCATTTGGTCGCCAAATGTATTTTAGGTATAACTCTTTGCTTAGAACTCCGATTGAGATAATTCAAATTGGGTTTCAAAAATAACACAAAGGGCTACAATTTTCATGTTTATCAAAAATGCTAATTTTAATATTTAAAAGTACAAAATGACATTTGAAATATATTTTAATGTTAAACGTATGTGTTTTATATATTTGCAATTTCAAATGTATACTGAAAATTATGTGTGGTGCAATTGGTCGAAGCTTGCGCGTAAAATTTAGGAGACCTAGGTTTCTGGAGGAGCTAGCAAGGAAGTGGATTTTTTTCCCATTTGAATGGCGATCTTTTGTGACGAAGTTTTTTGTCACCGATTTCTTATATTGGTGACGAAAAATTTAGTCAAGGATGTGTCACCTAAATTCGTCGCGAAAAAGGAATAATTGCTGACAAAAAATTTCGTCATCAATTATTTATTTTTGGCGATGAAATATTTCGTCATCAAAAGCTGCTATAGGTGATGAAAAATAAATTTCGTCACTAGGTAGGAATCCTTAACAACCTTGAGTCAACAATTTTTTTTCATCACCCATACTAATTTTTCTTCACCTATACTACTTGTGACGAAAATATATATAATCTGTGACGATTTTCATTTGTCTCCAAAAACCAAATTTCTTGGACTACTACATATTGACTGGCTGATATTATTCTTTTCAAGATTGTAGCTTTCCGCCTCCATTTTGAAGATTTCTTCTTGTTCTGTTGGACATAATTCTAGGGAAGAAAATATGGTTTTGAGACAGCCGGATTCAATTGGGAGTAAAGCTGATGTTTCTCCTTCCACTTCTTTGGTGGGGGAAACGAGGGAGGAGGTTGATTTATGCGTAGTGGCTAATGGTGATGGGAAGGCCAGAGTTGAGGTGGTCAAGATAGGTCTGTCTGGCATGGAATCAATGGAACCATAGACACGAGGCATGCAATGACTATGGGTCCTACAGGGCATTTTAGGAGATCCTAATGGCTAATACTATAGTCTCGGTTGTGGGGAACTCAAACCCTTTAAGCATGCGAGGGCAATGACAAGAATTATTGCACCAGGGATCATGCGGTTGGTGAACAAAAAAGAGTTGGGAGCAGCTATTCTGGGAATCGATCTTCTATTGATGCTATACATAAATCAGAAAGTAGATTGAGACAGTCGAAGATAAAGATTAAAAAGAAGAAATTTCTTATGGAGCTTGTGGTCAAGGTCGTCAAATTGAATCCTAAAAACATGAAGGTTTCATCTTCTTCCTTCTCTCTCAATGACATCCCGAATTGAAACTCTATTTTCTTTAAGGAAACCCACAAGACGTTGGATTGTGGTCCCACGTTAGGCATGCATTGAAGTTTGAGGAGGGAGAAACTTTATTTTAAAGAAATTTGTTAAAATGCAAGAGGAAGAATTTAAAGAGAGGATCCATATTCTAGATGACTTGGAGGAAGAGTTTACCTCGGAGGAAGACGTTGATTTCGAGGACGGTGCCTCTCTTTCTCTGGAATTTTAGTATCGAAGTTTGGCGGGTATGGGTTGCTTCTTGGTTTCGAATTTGTCTTTTAGATTTGCTATCTTGGGTTTCGAATTATGCATTTGGGCTTAGGTTTTTGTCTTTTAGATTTGCTATCTTGGGTTTCGAATTATGCATTTGGGCTTAGGTTTTCTGCTTGTTTGGATTGTTTCAGCAGTTGTTTTTGTTTTGGTTTTAACTGTAGTGGTTTGGTTGGCTCTTTGTCTTTTTTTGGGTTTGATTCTCGGGTGGCGTTTTACCGGTGTGCATGTGTTCCGTTAAATTGTTGTAATCTTTTTCAAAGATTTATAAAATTATCTTTTGCTGATAAAAAAAAAAAAACTATACAAAAAAGGTTCTTTTTTTATTAACAAAAAAAAAAAGAAGCTGACCCATGATTTTAGTACTATTATTTATTTCTTTTCGAAGGTTTTGGGTGGGGTCAAGTTATAGTAATTAAAAATCCATGTTTTTATGAAGTTTAGATAGACTACCGGATTGCTTATAACTAGTCACGTTATATGATTACTAGGAGCCAAAGAGCCACAGTGCTGATCTGCTGGATCATATCCGTGTTGTTCTCAGAATTTTCAAATGTCAAAAAAGAAGGAAAGACAGTTTTTAGATTGTTGACCGCATCTCCCTTTTTTTTTTTTTTTTGATAACTAAAAGGGTGGGAGTGGGCAACCAGCGTAGCAACTCCCCTTGGGCGTGACCATAGGGGCTCCCGACCCGCTGTGGAATGTCCGGTTTGAGCCATAGCTACTGTCCGTGAGGACAGACCGGCACCACAGCACCACCTAGATACAAGTGGGCATAATGCGTTATCCCACACCCCCATGCCACTGGCAAGGCTCGAAACCGAGACCTTGCCTGGGAGTAAAGGGGCACCTGCCCACCAGGCTACCACCCACGGTGGTCATCTCCCTTTCAACTTTAGAAATTTCAAAGGTCTAATCGAGTTAATGAAAATTCCTTTTCTATATTGTAAAATAGTACTATTATATAAATGAAGGTCAACCGAACCAACCCTTTAATGCAAGCTTCTCCGTTATCTTTTCTTTAACTAATAAACAAATGAAGATGTATTAAAAGCATTAATTGATGGAAAAAAGCAAAAAATATAGTCCATCATCTCCTTTACCTTTAACTTGTATTTAGTGGCGGCTCAAGAAATTTGTTGTAGAGTGTTCAAAAATTACTTTAGTAGTATTAGCTGGTCTATTAATTAACTGATAATATATGTACAAAATCTCATATATTAATATAAATAGTGCTGTCAAAAAGCACAAACTCTATTCTAAAAATATTAACTAAGAGGCGAAAACTTAAAAATATAAACTATATTTTTTTAATAAATTTTTTTTAAAAGTTGTAATGCATAGTAGACAGTGTTTTGAGAATGGAGGGAGTAAAAAAATTTTGCCTTTCAAAAAAAAATTGGAGGGGTTAAAAGTTTATTGTTGTCCTAGACGAGTTCTCAAATTTTGAGCCAATGTTTAATAACCGGCGTATTAATCTACTAAAACCATTTTGAAAGAAATTAGAGGACGTATAATGGGGCTGACCTTCTCGAAAATATATTGTTCTTTAGGATGACATAATGAGGTTTTCTATCGTAGTCTTAAATTCAAAGGAATATTATTCAAGTTAATGGCCTTTGCAATGTACGTACTTGAATTTTTTTAAAACTTTGTCTATAATTCTATAAGCTAACTAGACAAAAAAAATAATATAGTAGTAGTTATTGTCTTTTTTTTTTTTTTTAATCAAAAGTGAGAAGATTGTATTGATAAATGCCCAACGGCACTTACAAAATGGAGATCATTACAAAGAATTTGGACAAAGCCAAACTAATCGTCTAACAAATAGAAAACAAGTAAATCACAAGGCAATCGATATCTTTTATCCTAACCCAGACATGGCCTGACGCAATAGCGACACTTTTAAACTGCCTAACCTAATTAGGAGTCTCAAATGAGAAAAAGTGCAAAGTGAAGACAAAAGACACCAAATACCCAGACGATCAGATGCGCTCCACCAAAGTATGAACACACCAATGAACTCCCAAGAACTACAGATCTGCCAAGCCGCCACGGATTGCCTCGCCAAAGATATCGTGTAGGGATAAAACGCTGAAATACAGATATCGTTGTGAAACAATCTCGATTGAGAGAACCCGATCTGTAGACAAAATTCGTCCAAAGACGAAACTAATAACTCTCGATGAACGAGAGACAAAACTCTCATAGAACGAGAGACAAAACTCTCACAGATTAGACGACAAGTCGTAGATCTGGAGAGACAAAAGGGAAAGAAGCAAAACAAAGAAAGGGAATCGGTAGCACCATGGCCTCCCCCTCCCGCCGCCGCACACAGGTATGAAACCCACGGGGGGAGGGGAAGGGAGAAGATCGAGGAGTTGTGACGGCTAGGGTTGAGAGAGAAGTAGAGAGAAATCGTAGTTATTGTCATGAATGCAAAATTAACACATTTAGATCATCAACAATAAAGATGGAGAGGGAATTAATATATAGCATAATACTTACACTAATATATTTTTTGATCAGCCAATTTTTTTTATAAAACTATGAGAAAGAGTACAAAGATTTAACTGGTCATGGGCACACCAACAAACGACACCCAAGAACCAAATCCATTGGAAGGCCAACCAAAACACGAATACAATATGCATGCATGAGTTGAGGTTTGACATGGTTGGGGAGGTTGATCCACTGTGTTCATACTTAGTCGTCCCCCTTGACAATTTTGATGTTCCACATTACTATCATTTAACAAAACTTTTAATTTCTCCTTGCACTCATAAAAAAACTATACAGATATTGCTCTTGTCAGAGGGTTGTTCGGCTAAATAAGTCACATAACTTCTTTTTTTTAATCAATTTTTTCCGCATTCGTTAGTTTTTCGTCAACTTTTTGTGGATTAGTTAGTGATTCTTTTTCACAAAAGGAATCTAAAAAGTAAAAAATTACGATCGAAACCTAAATTTTTTGAATAAAAACAAAATAAGCCAATAAGCCAATTTTTTCGTTTTTATTCAAAATAATTTGGGTTTCGATCATAATTTTGTACATTTTAGATTTCTCTTGTTATGACGAATCAATAATCCATAAAAAATTAACGAAAAACTAACAAATGCGAATTTTTTTTAAATAAAGACAAAAAAATAAGCCATTTAGCTTATAAAGCCAAACAAATAATACTACTCTTTCCCTTAGTATTTCACTAGCTAGTTCAATCATAATTAAAGTCCATGTGTACATAATGCCCAAACCAATAAAAGTCCAACCCGTCATTTCAAAAAAAGAAAGCAAAAAAGTCCCAACCAACCATCATTACCAGCTAACACATGCACCCACTCTCAAGGTGGACCGACTAAGGGGCACGTGGAGTCACGTCCCCTTCCCACCCCACTCATCCCCTTTTTTTTCTTTCTAGTTTATAGTTTATTATTTATGCAAAAATCGGTATTTTTTTGGCAAAAATGAGTGGAAGAACAAGAAACTCTCACAAAAAACTCAACAGAGAGAACTCGATCGATGCTTGATTTATTTTGTTGTTGCTGATCGCTCGTCTCTGTGGTTGTTGCCCGTCACCTCACCGTTTTCCTCGCCAATCATCAATTAAATTTGGGGCTACACGGCAAAAGTAACATTTTATTGAAAGGACTTTTAATTTAGGAAGGTTCGTAATATATATCTTGATTGTTTGCAAAAATTAGGCATTCATTTCTTTACTTGGTTTTACCCAATGCATGAATTTTTACAATTCAATTTTTCATAGTTTGTGCCTTTGCACTTAATTTCAATTTTTGCTCAAGGTTATTAGTATAATGTGCCCACATGTGAGGCAAATTTTGGCAGTTTTTGTTTATTTTTTATCTAACGGTTCAAATAAAAACTGTTCAAATCAAGCCCTTCCCGGGCATTTTTTTTTGCCAATTTCTCGCGGGTATCCTTAAAATCATGTTCTGAACATATTGAGCGGCTCGGATCATCGAAATTCGATTGGAAAAGGGAAGTCCGTATTTTTTTTATTAAAACAAGGTAGTCTTTATAAGAAGGGAACTCTCTCTCTCTCTCTCTCTCTCTCTCTCTCTCTCTCTATATATATATATATATATATATTTCACTAGTTTAACTATAATTAAAGACAATGTATGTGTACATAAGACCTAAACTAATAAATGTCCCAACAGTCATTTCAAAGAATAAAACAAAATTAAAAGTCCCAACCGTCATAAACAGCTAATACACTCAATCTCGTTATATAAATAATCTAAAATAAATTCCAAAACCATCCGAATGGTTAAAAAGAAACGACGCACCCTTGACTATTTACAACATTTCCTTCCACCCTCGATTTTATATACTTGTATTTAGAGAAATTTTTTGGTCCGAGAGGATATCGCGTGGCAGTACCCATCGGCAATCTCAGCCGTTCGAACGTGTTTTTGACGGTCCATATTTATTCCATCTCTCTGCCCTCACCGACCACGCTCTCCCCTCTTTTTCTCTCTCTAAAATTATTCAGTCCATCAAAAACATGTTTGGACGGCTTGGATTGCATACGGAGTAACACGTGGTACCCGCCCTGCACCCAAAAACTTCTCACTTATTTAACCGTACATACGTTGCTAAATTCGATCCCTGAGATTTTTCTCAATCCAATTTTACAAAGACAAATATTTGAATGCAGCCAAAGATGAACAAGTCGTGTTCCAGCTATAAGACTATTTGAACTACTTTTCAAAAAAAAAACAAGACTATTAGAACTTTAGCTACGCGGTGCAGTGTAGCAGTAAAATAATGACCATGCAAAACCTATACCTAAAGCCACTCAGTCAATATTATTGCCCTATAAATTGGTGCAATTCGTTACGCTTTCTCAATCATCTTCACTGCATTTCGATTCCCCTCTTACTCACTTGCATCTTATTTCAGAGAGAGAGAGAGAACCATATATAGCTAGCTAGCCATGAATTCACCATCGAATGTTTCTCTTACTTTTTATTCGGCTATTGCTTCTGCCTTGCTCTTGTTTTCGCTATTAATGAGTACGCCTACTAACGCACAATTATCTTCTACCTTTTACGATAATACCTGTCCCAATGCACTCAACACTATCCGAACTTCAATTAGACAAGCCATATCACGTGAACGCCGGATGGCAGCATCGCTAATTCGACTGCATTTCCATGATTGCTTTGTTCAGGTAATTACAACAATTAATTAATCTACTTAAAAGTCAAAAACTTTTATTTTCGTTTAATTGTAAATATTTTGGAAACGAATATTATATCATTTTTGTGGTTGTGCAGGGTTGTGATGCCTCAATCTTACTTAGTGAGGCCGCTACCTCAACGAGTGAGCAGACTGCAGCGCCTAATGCGGGTTCTGCAAGAGGTTACGAAGTCATAGATGCCGCCAAGGCTGAGGTGGAGAAAATATGCCCTGAAGTTGTTTCATGTGCTGACATACTTGCAGTAGCTGCACGAGATGCGTCGTTTGCTGTAAGTCACAAAACACAACCTACCTAGCATTTGATCTCCTATTCTTTTAGTAACATCGATCTCATGGAGTTTCATTGCGATATAATAAAATTTAACACATAAATTAATAATCAGGTGGGTGGTCCGTCGTGGACGGTAAAACTTGGAAGAAAAGATTCTACCACAGCCAGCCGTGATCTAGCAAACTCCGATCTTCCCTTCTTCGGAAGTAACGTCAACCAGCTTATTGCAAACTTCGCTAGGAAGGGGCTTAGTGCAAGGGACATGGTTGCCTTATCAGGTAATTATAACCACAAAAAAAATACTACCACTAACATTCATCGTTTCGATCATTTTTCATTTTCGTGTGAAAAATAGTTAACTTATGTGTTTGTTTTACGTAATTGAAATGCAGGGGCACACACCATAGGACAGGCACAATGCTCCACATTTAGCGACCGGATAAACAGTAACGGGAGCGACATTGATGTTGGCTTTGCCAGCACGCGCACACGTGGTTGCACGAATGCAAATTTAGCACCTCTTGATTTGGTGACGCCCAATTCGTTTGACAATAACTACTTCAAAAACCTAATTCAAAAGAAGGGCCTTCTGGAGTCGGATCAAACACTTTTCAGCAGAGGACCAACCGACAGTATTGTTTCGCAATATAGCAGCAACCCTGCGACGTTTAAATCCGATTTCGCTGCTTCCATGATCAAAATGGGAGATATAATTGATCCTGTCACCAGTCAAAATGGGGTAATAAGGAGGATTTGCAGTGCTCTAAACTAGAACCATGCATATCTTCCACTTCCTGCAGTTGGAAAATTCATTTATTCCTTTAAGGAATCGGTCAATTTATTTCCGTTTCATTTTGTTATATCCTTGTTGAGTCTGGTTACTACTGCAATTAATTGTAGATTAGAATAGTCAAATGGTCAAAGTATTCCACTTCTTAATTGTAATTTATTTCATTGTTTTGTAATGAATAAATTTGTTGCAACTGTAGAGGAATGTTCTCATGATATTCTTGGTCGTTACTTGACATAGTATTTGGATTTCAAAGGAAAACAATATCGTTTGCTTTGCTTGAATTAATTTGCATCATATCTATGATCAATCCATAAATTAAGAATTGCTACAGGAAGAGTTACTATTCCTTCCTTTAATTATTATCACAAAAACGAATGAGATTAAAAATAATACTACTAATGAACGTCACGAATGTATTTCCTTTTCGGGCAGCAGTTGCTGTCTACATGAGTCACCCGTGTTTATTTTAATAACTCGATCGTCAGGACCAACAAAAAGACGTTTAGTTTTTAGAAGGGGTTTTATTTTCCTCGACGGTCAACGCTGTCTGGGCCAATTTATATGTACCTAGCTCAATTAATTTCTTCTTCGGGCCAATCAAAGATTGTTCCGGCATTAGAAAATCACAAAAAGCAACTTTTTTACAACCTAACTCCAATAATTAACTCTTATCAATCATGTGGGGAGCAAATCCATCCATCAATTAACTTTGTGGCCGAAGGCTTATGTTGGTATTGATCTAGCGGGCGAGTTCATAATGCTATTGGCAAGGATCTCTACAAGGAAGACAACAAGGAATGATGTGGCAAAGTGATGGGTCCCACTCTTCCCTCCCCTTCACAAAACGCGCACCAACGAAATGAAAATCCAAATTTCAAATTTTTGGTTAAAGCATCCCCCGCTGGCTAGCTCCTTCCTCCCTACCTCCCTCCCTCCCTCTCTCTCTCTCTCTCTCTCTCTCTCTCTCATCACCGATTCACCAACACCGCCCCTCTGTGCCACCGATTGACCACCACCGGAGCCCCCAAGACCCCGCCCCACCACTGCCGAATCCCCCACCGACACAGAAGCCACCCACAACAGATTAGGCTTTTGTTGGTGGAGGGAGGCGGCGCCTCCTCCCCCTCCCACCACCACCACCACCTTCCCGTCGCCGTCTCAGCCCATCAACCGATCTGTTTTCCTGTTTCTGGTTCTCCATCTTGTATCGTTGTTCAGTTTGATCTGTTCCCGCATCACCGCCTCTGATCAGATCCTAAATCACAGCCGTTGTTCTGAGCCCAGCCACCGCTGTCGATCTGTATGTGTTTTGGGGGGTTTTTTCTGGCAAACTGGTTAAGGGTTTTGGGAGTTGATCTTAGTTGTTTTTATCGACTCTGTGTGTGTGTGATAGAAAGCGAGAGAAATGGGAGCCATGGAGAGAAGTGGGGGTATCAGTTATGGCATCGATGGTTTGGGAGATCTAACTCTGTTTCCCCTATTTGGTTTGCCTAATTATGTGGAGAAACATGTGGAGAATTGATGGTGAACATGCAAAGAGTGGTTAGAAAAGCCAAGAAAAATTTACTACTTGTAGTTGTGTGTTTGTATAAATGTGTGCTGAAACTTGAGACTTGAAGCTGAAATAATTTGACTAATTGCTGCGATTATTATTATTATTATTTTTGTGGGGCGGGGGGTTGTGTGTGGGGTTGGGGATCTTGCTGCGATTATTGTAGGCATTTTGGAAAATGTGCTTTTATATGCTAAATTTTGTTAAGCTACGATTTAGTGCATAAATTTCTGAAATTGAAGTTTCAAAGTTCTGGAATAGTTTTGTGTATGCTGGAAGTGTCAAACGAGAGATTGAAAAGCCAAAACCCTTCGCAGTTTTGGGGACATTTGGCGTGGACGGCGGTATCAGTGGGAGCTGCTTTGATTTTGTTGATGGCAGTGTCGGAATGAAGTTTAGATTTGGAGATAGTCTTGGCAGTTAATTTTTTAGTATAATGTAATAATGTAGGTGCTGCGATTTCTGTAGTTCTGAGAATTTACTTCTTGTAAAAAGTAATGCTTGTATGTGTAAGCTTTTTCTTGGTATTGGTATAATTGATTTCATTGCATTACGATATAAGTGTGGTCGTTTGTTGATAACAAGGAACAGAAGGCAAAGGTTATTGTTGAAGAACGTGTGTCTCTAAAAGTTTCCGATTGGAACACCAAGCTTTGTTTTCCAGGAATGGTTTCATCCCTTCCAGAGAGCTCAAGAAATCACTTATTGAATTGACTTAGATTAATAGGACAAGGCACAAAATTTCAGTCCATGAAATTAAAACACTTCTCTTTTCATTATGTGCCCAAAACTAATTAGGACACGACACAAAAAATCAAACTTTTTTTTTAGCATCAAAGAAGAACATCATATATATAAATCAGAAGAAAGATTACAAGAGTTTAACAAATATAAAATAAAACACAACTGTGCTATCACACAACTCTGCCTTCAAACTTATAACTCTGCCTTTGAAACTTCAAACCCCAACTAAAATTTGATACAAATTAGGCATACATAAAACGAAAGAAAAGAGCTCATTCAGAGCCTGAAGTTCTAGCTCCACACATATGGGCAATTAAACATGCAACAGCTGTAATTTCACTAAGAGTTGAGCTCCATTTAAAACATCAACAGTAAAACATCGTCGTCCCAAGTACCAGCAACACTACACTGGACAAATGCAAAAAAAAGAAGTAATGAGTAGCAATCTTTAGAACATCATTCAAAAGATAAATAAATTCTTCCATGCTTTCAAATACTAAAAATGCCATCAATATCTAATTAAATTAGCAGCATCAAATAATCAAAATTTATATCATCGAAGATGAGCAATTCCCATTAGACAAAAAACTATGAAAATGAACAAAAAGAAGTCACTGATTCCTTCCATTTTAGCAATTCTGATGAAAAGAGATGGAACAAACCATTGCATGAGGAATTTTTTATTCAGTTTCAGTAACTAGACAACTTAACTCCATGTTCGTTGCCCTTTGTGAACACAATGTGCAGACTTATTTTCCTTTTCATCACTTTTGGTAATTTCAATTACCTCACAAAAACACAATAAACAGAGACAGCATCAAACAGAAAACAGCTGGCAAAAAACCAGACAATCACCACAAACAATCGACAACCTCCAAAAACGCAATCCCATGTCACAAAACCAATCCTTCAGCTACAAAAAACCTCCAATCAAAACCCAAAACTAGCAAACAGATCTGAAATCGGAACTAACCTTAGTAATGAAATAAGGTTTTGAAAAGCATAGGAAGATGAAAAAGATCAGACAACAAACCTCGACGATGGGACGGCGCTGTAGATGATTGGCGACGACGGGAACTGGATGAAACGGCAACGGCTGGGATGGGATGGTCTGACGGGATTAGGGTCTGAGAAATGGGGGAAAAGGGATATGTAGATCAGAAAAAAGGGGATAGAGGAGAGAGAAGGTGATGCAGACGCCACAGCGGATGCATACTACCGCAAAAATGATTTCTACTAGCCGGTTTTTTCGTAATTATGTGCCCGAGGGAGTTAGCTTTGGGCCAACTTGGGTTCGATCCGAAACGGCCCAACGGTCCGGACACATGCCTTTGGCCATGTGCCGTGTGGATTTTAGCCGTTTTCAGCCGTTTAGGCTTCCAAAAGTCCAAATTTGCCATTTAAGGAAAGATTTGATTTGCTTATAACTTAGGCAAGGAGAATCCGAATTAGGCCGTTCTTTGGGCAGAATTCTTAGGATTTCCTATATTTTTCAGTTTGCTTTTATTCTGAATTTTTCCGTTTTTGGTAATTTTTGTCTTTAATTGATTCGGTTTCCGATTTGGGGCGAATCAATTAGGGTTAGGGTTTCTTTTACTATTTAATGAGTTGTAAGCCTTCGGGGCTATGCAGTTGTTGATTATTATTGAAAATAAAAGAGTCTAGAGAGCGTTTTCTCTAACTTTATAGTTTGTGATCATCTTTGTTGCGCGTTTGTTCCGTAGTTCATAAGGCGCCCTGCATCAGTTGGTATCAAAGCACGAGTTCGATCTCGACTATGGCCGCTAGACGTGTTGGAAGTCGAGGGGGACGAGGTGGTCGTACAGCTCCTGTGGAGGAGATCTATGAAAGGGATGACGTTGCGCAGGAGGCGCGAACAGAGGCGCGGTTCCAGCAACTTGAGCAGCGGGTGATGGATGCGATCGGCGTCCTAACCGATCAAATGGCTGCCCTAGCTGTTGGGGGGAACCCCCTCGCCATCGCCCCTATGCTCGGGAGCCTCAGCAGGAGGACGAGGATGTGGACGATGAAGAGGCCGAAAATCCTTTTGCGATGGGAGCACTCAGTGGCGGGAGAACCGGCATGGGTAACTACTATCAACCGAGGGTAAGAGGTCGGGAAATTGCGGCCGATCACCGCGATGTCCGTCAATGGGAATCTGGTTTGAAGATTGAACTGCCTGAGTTTCATGGGGGTTTGACGCCAGAGGAGTTCCTTGATTGGGTTACAGCCACTGAAGAAGTCATGGAGTTTAAACAGGTCCCGGAGGACAGGCGGGTGTCGTTAGTCGCTACCAGGTTTCGGGGTAGGGCTGCGGCATGGTGGCAGCAGCTAAAGTTGACGCGCGTGCGGCAGGGCAAAGACAAGATGAGTTCATGGGAGAAGTTGAAGAAAAAGATGCGGGTAGCTTTTCTTCCCCATAACTACTCTCGTCTTATATTCCAGCGATTGCAGAATCTCCGCCAGAACATGCGATCTGTGGATGATTACACCACTGAGTTCCATCAGTTGGTAGCCCGAAACGACGTCGCAGAAACCGATGAGCAGTTAGTCGCAAGGTATGTGGGAGGATTGCGTGAGCAGTTTCAGTTTACTTTAAATATGTTCGATCTATATTCTGTTTCAGATGCCCATCAGAGGGCTTTACAGTTGGAGAAGCAAGCCAATCGCAGACCACCATCTACTCCGTGGGGTGTTGTGGCCCGGCCCACAGCCACCACCATCCCAGCGAAACCGGTAGGAAGTCTGCCTCCAACTGTCCCACCCGTGATTAGAGCAGGTGGTTCGAGTTCAAAGTGTTACAAGTGTGGTGAGCCTGGCCATCGCGCTTTCGAGTGCAGGAAGAGTGATCGAGCAGGAAAAGCCTTATTTGTGGATGCGGAGGGGGTTGTTACTGATCATTCTGAACCCTATGGACAGGAGGCCATCTATGACGATGATCACCAATTAACCGTGCATGAAGAGGTTATAGAGGAGGTTGTTGGGGATGTCGGGCCGCTTTTAGTGGTTCGTCGTCTATGTTATACCCCTCGAGAAAATGAAGGCGATTCGTGGCTCCGTGGTAATGTTTTTCAGTCTACTTGCACCATTGGGGGTAAGGTTTGCCGATTTGTGATCGATTCTGGAAGTTGTGAGAACGTGGTTGCAGAAGAGGCTGTCCAAAAGCTTGGGTTGAAGACAGAGCCGCATCCGAATCCATACAAGCTATCTTGGTTAAAGAGAGGTAACGAAGTTAAAGTTTCCAAGAGATGTCTAGTTGCCTTTTCTGTTGGTTCTAAATACAGGGATGAAATTTGGTGTGACGTTGTGGCGATGGACGCATGCCACCTTTTGCTGGGCCGACCATGGCAGTTTGACCGCCGAGTTACACATGACGGTGGCACTAACACTTACACACTGTCATTTGGTGGCACGAAAATTGCGCTACTGCCTACAAAGGAGGTTGGGCCTAAACCACGAGCTGGGGAGGGAACCAATCTTCTGTCACAGGCACAGTTTGAGGAGGAGGCAGCAGAAAGCAAAATGGTATTTGTGCTGATCGCGCAAGAGAGCTCACAGCTTTCAGCCAATCAAAATATTCCGGCTGCCATTCATCCTTTGTTGGAGGAATTTCGGGATGTGTTTCCAGCCGAGTTACCAGATGGGCTACCACCATTACGGGATATCCAGCATCAGATTGACCTAGTGCCGGGCTGCAGTTTGCCAAACCGACCCCATTACCGCATGAGCCCAAAAGAACATGAAGAGATGCGCCGTCAAGTAGAGGAGCTGTTGGCTAAGGGCTTTGTCCGCGAAAGTCTTAGTCCATGTGCAGTTCCTGCCTTGTTAACCCCAAAAAAAGATGGCTCATGGAGAATGTGCGTGGACAGCAGGGCTATTAATAAGATTACTGTGAAATACCGTTTTCCGATACCAAGGCTGGATGATCTTTTGGATCAATTGGGTGGCGCGCAGGTATTCTCAAAGCTGGATTTGAAGAGCGGTTACCATCAGCTCCGGATCAGCCCCGGGGATGAGTGGAAAACAGCTTTCAAGATTAGAGAAGGGCTCTATGAGTGGATGGTTATGCCATTCGGCTTATCCAATGCACCCAGCACTTTCATGAGGATGATGAACCAAGCACTTCGGCCTTTTATTGGTAAATCTGTGGTTGTTTATTTTGATGATATTTTAATCTATAGTGCCACTCCGGATTTACATTTGCAGCACTTGCGGGAGGTTCTTACTGTCTTGCGAACGGAAAAGCTATTTGGGGCACTTAAAAAGTGTGTTTTTATGACAGATTCGGTACTTTTTCTTGGCTATATTGTATCCCGGGATGGTATTTCGGTGGACGAATCTAAGGTTGAGGCAATCCGAGACTGGCCCCAATCGCGGACTCTATTTGATGTTCGCAGTTTCCATGGGCTTGCTGCATTTTATCGTCGTTTCATTCCCCATTTTAGCACTATCATGGCCCCCATTACAGATTGTATGAAAGGTGGCAGGTTTTCTTGGAGTGACGAGGCAACCACGGCATTCCACATGATCAAGCAGAAGCTGACCACCGCTCCCATTCTGGTCTTGCCGGATTTCTCGCAACCCTTCGAGCTGCATTGTGATGCTTCAAAGGTTGGAATCGGGGCTGTCCTCAGTCAGAATTCCAAACCAGTGGCCTTCTTTAGTGAAAAGTTGAATGGAGCAAAGCTGAATTATAGTACCTATGACGTGGAGTTTTATGCCTTGGTCCAGTCATTGAAACACTGGTATCACTATCTTATTCATAGTGATTTCGTTTTGTATTCTGATCATGAGGCGTTGAAGCACCTCAGTTCGCAGGACAAGTTGTCTAATAGGCATGCCAAGTGGGCCGCGTATATCCAACAATTTTCTTTCTCTATTAGGCACAAGTCGGGTGCCTTGAATAGGGTTGCTGATGCACTCAGTCGCCGCGCCAGTTTTTTGATTCTCATGCGATCAAGGGTAATTGGTTTTGATGCTTTCCGTGAGTTGTTGGCCGCCGACCCATATTTCTCCGTTATTCTTGAAGGGCTCGCCGGTGGTGGTTTCCCTGAATTCCACGAGCAAGGGGGTTTCTTATTCAAAGGGAATGCACTTTGTGTTCCTGATTCTAGTCTCCGTCTGAAGATTATAAAGGAGCTGCACGATGAGGGGCATGTAGGCCGCGACAAAACGCATGCATTGGTCTCAGCCTCTTATTTTTGGCCAACCTTACGGCGGGACGTTTACAAGTTTGTAGCACGCTGTCATATTTGCCAGGTGTCTAAGGGGACGGCCACCAATGCGGGGTTATATATGCCCCTGCCCATTCCATCTCAACCTTGGGCCGATGTGAGTATGGACTTTGTATTGGGATTGCCGCGTAGCCAGCGAGGCAATGATTCTGTTTTTGTAGTGGTGGATCGGTTCTCCAAAATGGCCCATTTTATTGCTTGCAAGAAAACCACGGATGCGGTTAAGGTGGCGCAGCTGTATTTTTCAGAGATTTATCGTTTGCACGGGCTGCCAAAGTCCATTGTCTCTGATCGTGACACACGCTTTCTGAGTCACTTCTGGCGTTGTCTGTGGGGCTTAGCGAATACCTCTCTGGATTTTAGCACAGCTTATCACCCCCAAACGGATGGCCAAACTGAGGTGGTGAACCGTTCTCTGGGGAATCTTCTTCGTAGCCTGTTTGCGGACCATCATGGGAGTTGGGATCAGAAGCTGTGCCAGGCCGAGTTTGCTTTCAACCGTTCTGTCAACCGAAGCACCGGTTTGTCTCCATTTCAAGTTGTCTATGGTTTTAATCCTCGTGCTCCAGTTGATTTGGCACCTATCCCTGATCGGAAACACGCCTCTGGCAAGGCTGAGGAGTTTATGGGCAGTTTGCAGCAAATTCACCGAGATACTGAGCAACGTTTGCACTGTATTACTGCTAAGTATAAGGCAGCAGCGGACAAAAGGCGCCGGCATGTGGAATTTGAGGTTGGTGACTTTGTTTATGCCGTGCTGACCAAAGACCGGTTTCCAGAGGGGGAGTATAACAAGCTCAAGGCACGCAAGATTGGTCCTGTTGAGATTATTGAGAAGATCAACCCGAATGCCTACCGTCTCAAGCTTCCAAGTCATGTTCGTACTGCCGACGCGTTCAATGTCAAGCATCTGCTTCCATTCCGGGGTGATAGCTCGTCTGATGACGATACCAATTCGAGGACGAATTTTCTTTTAGCTGGGGAGGATGATGCAGACGCCACAGCGGATGCATACTACCGCAAAAATGATTTCTACTAGCCGGTTTTTTCGTAATTATGTGCCCGAGGGAGTTAGCTTTGGGCCAACTTGGGTTCGATCCGAAACGGCCCAACGGTCCGGACACATAGCCTTTGGCTATGTGCCGTGTGGATTTTAGCCGTTTTCAGCCGTTTAGGCTTCCAAAAGTCCAAATTTGCCATTTAAGGAAAGATTTGATTTGCTTATAACTTAGGCAAGGAGAATCCGAATTAGGCCGTTCTTTGGGCAGAATTCTTAGGATTTCCTATATTTTTCAGTTTGCTTTTATTCTGAATTTTTCCGTTTTTGGTAATTTTTGTCTTTAATTGATTCGGTTTCCGATTTGGGGCGAATCAATTAGGGTTAGGGTTTCTTTTACTATTTAATGAGTTGTAAGCCTTCGGGGCTATGCAGTTGTTGATTATTATTGAAAATAAAAGAGTCTAGAGAGCGTTTTCTCTAACTTTATAGTTTGTGATCATCTTTGTTGCGCGTTTGTTCCGTAGTTCATAAGGCGCCCTGCGTCAGAAGGGGAGAAGGAGAGAGGGACAACACCAGAGGGAAGAGAGACGGTCGGCGATGGTTAGAAAAGCAAGTTGGGGAGAGAAAGGGAGAGACGAACCCAACAAAGAAGTGGGTTTCGATGGTGGTGGTGCGGCGGTGTCGGTGGGGGCTTCAATGGTGGTAGGGTGGCGTCGGTGGGGACTTCAATGGTGGTAGGGTGGCGTCTGTGGGCTCCGGTGGTGGTCGATCGGTGGTAGAGAGGAGCGGTGTTGGTGGTGGTGAATCAGTGATGAGAGAGAGAGAGGAGCTAGCGAGGAGGGCTGCTTTTACCAAAATTTGAAATTTAAATTTTCATTTAGTTGGTGCGCGTTTTTGTGAAGGGCGGAAGGAGTGGGACCCTCACTTTGCCACATCATTCCTTGTTGTCTTCCTTGTAGAAATCCTTCAGAATAGCATTTCTGTTTTACGAAGGAATGAATGATGATGGAAAGAAATGAAAGCTGATAGTGTCATTGACAATCTCCGGATACCAACAAACTATTGGAGTCTATACTTTATTGTTTTCCCATGTGGGTTTGGGAGATCATGATTTAGTTTGATTGAGTCTAGATACTCCACCCTATGCTTGAAGTTTATACAAGGGAGAAGACTTTACTCGTGCCAAACTATGGAATTGGATCAATGTATATCCATGCATTTCATGTTTGCATTTAATTGGAAAATATTTTCCATGTGTTCAAGAGATCAATGTTTATAATCTTTGAGTTATTAATTTGCATGATTGCTTTGCATGATCTTGGGCTTGACATCGTTGGTGACAGGTGGGAGGGGCAGGAGGGAATGGCGGCGGCGGCGGCGGAGGAGATTGTGGCGGGAGTGGTTGGAGGGATGGGCAGTGGTGAAGAGAGAGAGAGGGGTGTGGGCAAATGCGATTTGCCCCGATCTTTCTCTCCTCCAGGGAAGGGATTCCGTTCCCCACCCTCTTGAGAAAGGAGAGATGCTGCCGGTTCGCGGGAGCGCTTTTAAGCTGGACGACAAGCGCTCGCGAAAATACAGAGTCGCCACTCGGGTTTGAAGGTCCGACACCCAAGGAACCGTATTTCGAAGCACTTGCCGCGCTGTTTGATTTGAAAAAGTTAAGGAACCAGTCCGTCATAACCATATCTGGGTTCGGGAGCCAGGTTACGAGAGGGGAAGGGTTTTATGGCACCCCTCTCGCCCAATCCGGAGATCGGTCTTTACTTAGGCATTTGCAAAAACGTTGTTTGTTTGCGATTCTGTTTGATTAATCATTTTTTAGCCAATTAGGGCGGGGAAACAGTTTAATGGGGATTAAAGCTGTAACAACTTGGCAAGATGAGATAAGGAGCATGGATGGGTGGAATAAATGAGATAATACTGAACACTGATTTCTGGATACCAAAACAGTGCAGGGTATGAATTTATCACAAACAGTGACCAACTTGCATGCGCAGAATGGGAACATGCAAGTCAAACCATCGCGCAACATACTCATACCCTCGCGCGAGTGTCAACATCCCTTTTACAGGTTCAATTTTATCTCCTTCTGGGCTCTGGAAGGACCAGTGCACACCCAGGTCAAACCAAGCAGTTTATATGTGCTGGAAGTAAATAATTATTACAATCTGACTGAATAGGAATGAAATACAACCCTTAAACAGTGAGGGTGATAAAAACAGAGACCAAAGGTTTAGCTGCCCATGCAAGGGCAATCACTGGAAATGACCAAACCATCGCGCGATGGACTCACATCATCGCGCGACTGTTCTGACTGGACATCCAGGAATTGCTTTGCATGCCTGGGCTCTGAGACATATTCAGAAGCTACCCAGGGGCATTCCAACATGAAAAAGGAAAGCAAACTAAACTGAACTACTGTTTTTAGCATGCAAGACAGTGAGGTATATCAATCATGATTAAGCATGAGAACATGAAATCATATAAACTGGGTCAGAACAAGAGATCCATCCCCACGAGAACCATATCACGCGAGCTAGAAGCATCGCGCGATTGTATGGGTTCATCGCGCGTGGGTTTACTTGTTCGCAGCATCTTGTAAATTTGCTGGCTTTGGGGTCAGAAGCTGATATTGATTACCAGTCCTGACCCTGTCAGCCCCCCTCAGGGATCAAGACAGTAAAGGTTGAAAATTATACCTTTGCTTGGATGATTTGAAAATGGTTGAGTGAGATGGTATGCCTTTGACAAAGGAAAGTGGTAGTAGCTTTGATTGAGAGAGAAGATCAAGATTGTGACTCTTGTTCTTTTCTTTGGGACTTTTTTTTGGTAACCCTTTGAAAGAGAACAAAAGGGGGGGTTTTATAGGAAAAGAGGAAGCTCTTTGGTGGTGAACTTGGCCATGCAGCCAGCCAACAATGCTGGCAGCACTCACTTGGTAGAGAAGTGAGGTGCTAAGTTGATGGGAGAGTGGGGGTTTAGGTGGTGCAAGGATGGCCGAGCAAACGCCGTTCAGTTGATGGAACGGGGTCACATGGCCCTGCAGGCGCCTCATCATCACAAAATCCAGCTGGATATGACAGGTGTCGACCATCGCGCGATGGAGTGGAATCGTCGCGCGAGGGTTCTACCTTCCCCGCGATGGTCAATCAGTCAAAGTTTGACTTTGACCACCACCTGGCAAGTAGAGCATCGCGCGAGTGTCTCAGTAAATCGCGTGAAGGTCAAACCCATAGTCAAAGCTGGACTCAATGGTTTTGGGGTTAAGGGATGGGTTCCACATACACCAAACTCAAACCATTTCAATCAAAACTGTTCTCGACCTGATTCATCATCGGGGGAACAAGAAACTGAAAAGAAATAAATTGAAAAGAGACAAAATGACCCGGGGAATCAAATTGGGGTGTCTACAGTAGTCCCTCTTTGACGGCACGCGGAGCACCATTAGTCGGTACGGGTAACGTCAAAGATTTCTAGACACCCATCCAATCCACCCAAAGGCCAATTAATTGAAAAGCGCAAGACAGTATGTACAAATACCGTGCACCAAGGGATTGGACGGTTGGATCGTCGCTGATTCGGAATTGGACAGTTAGATCGTCGCTGATTCAGAATTGGACGGTTAGATCGTCGCTGATTGGAAATTGGACGGTTAGATCGTCGCTGATTGGAAATTGGACGGTTAGATCGTCGCTGATTGGAAATTGGACGGTGTGGGCGGACCACTGCTGGGGATATAAAGCACCTTTGATCCAGAACACCTTGTAAAGATCCAAAATTACTTGCAAGTGCTAAGAAAAACTTGTGGGCCACAAATATGATGACGGGCCGAGCCAGGGGTCAAATATGGTCAACGGCCCAGTTGGACCGTCGCGCGAGAGAGCCATACCATCGCGCGATGGTTCTTTGTTATGGCCTGAATCTGAAACGGGCCCAGACCCGGCCCGCGACTGTTGGCGTCCTTTTAATCGACGGGGATGTTCAGAAACCGCTCAAAGAGGTTTCGAACTTCCTTCAAACTCTACTCTCTTTCAAACTCTTCTCAAAAACCCATTGAAACCCTTGATCTCTTGCCCATAATCAAAGAATCCATACGTACACATTCACTCATGGCAGACCACGGTAACGGGGGCGGCGGAGAGGAGGTTGTTGATCGTCCGGAGGACGAGGGGGGACCCATGGTGGTCAAAATGGGCGATCAGCCGCCAGCGGAGGCCGTTCCAAACGTTGGTGCAGAGGCGGCGGGCGGCGGCGATGGAGAACAGGGCCATGCACAAGCGGTCGAAGGAGATGGAGAGCATCGCGCGACGGAGTCAGATCGTCGCGCGATGGAGGGGGTCGGAGCAGTGCCTTCTGAAGTCGAGCAACTGGACCCAAGTATGGCCGTGAGCGGCTCGGTAGTGGTCGGTGACGGTTCTGGGAGCACGGGCAGTAGCGGTGCCGATGGTGATGGTGCTGGGCCGATCGAGCATCCGCCGAGAGATCCGGCGAAAGGCAAGGATGTGGCGACCGAGAGCGAGTGAGCCACGGGGGTTCCATTCGCGTATAGAGAAGAGGATGTGCTTTTCCGTCCTGCGGCGACATCATCGGGTCACAGACCGATCACAAAGCAAGATGTTGCCGAGCTCTTGAGTGACGCGCAGCTTGCGCGGCTTTTTGAGGATAACCCCGAGATAGGGGCTGCCGTTTTAGAGGCCTGGGAGGAGAGAGAGTGGGAGATTGGCGCTTCTGAGGCCGCGGCGAGGGCCGAGAGAGAGAGGGCTGCAGAGGAGGAGCTCTTGAGGGAAGCGGAGGCCGAGGAGAGAGCCGGTGCCAGGGTGAGGGGTCCTAGGGTGACAGCAGTGTCGGAGGCGGAGAGTATGACTCGAGCTCTGTTTTCAGCAGAGGGATACAGGGCACCGGTACCACATTTGTTCGTGCCGTTGGGTTTCACAGCATATCGGCCACGACAGGCGGATTATGACCCTGAGTTGGTCTTGCGAGATCCTGACACTCACATTTCACGCAGCTGGTCTGAGGTAACTTTCTGATAGATGCTCATTCCTTTATTAGATAAGATCCAAATACAATGCATGCATCCAAATGTTCTTGAAAGTTGTAGAGTAATAGCAAACCTTTGAGATAGAACTTGAATAGCGATACCATAACTCCATGTTTGAACATCATGCATGAGACATAATAACTTGAACCAACCATCCGTAGGCAGGCTGCAATACTATAACTTCATGTTTGAACATCGTGCATGAGATATAATAACTTGAACCAACCATCTGTAGGCAGGCTGTATTGATTACTTGGAACTTGAAAATGAAAGCTTTGTATGCTGACATGTCTTTTTGTTGTTTGTATCTAATGCAGGAGAGGGCACGGCCTAGAGATATCCGCGGTTTTGGGGGTGCATGCAGCTCCTTAGCACTGTATCAGAGTTTGCCTGAGAGTGTGAGACAGTTGGTGGACGCGGCAGGCTTTAGAGAGTTCATTGAGACACTCACTCCGGCGAGGAATGACCATGCTGTCTTGGTTGCACTTGCAGAGCGGTGGTGGGACACTACAAATACCTTCCACCTACCGGTTGGGGAGATGACGGTGACGCCCACTGACTTTGCGGCGATCACGGGCCTGAGAGTTGGAGGAGAGCCCATTCCATTTGACTCGGGCATTGAGCAGGATGAGGCAGAGTCGCCACTCGGGTTTGAAGGTCCGACACCCAAGGAACCGTATTTCGAAGCACTTGCCGCGCTGTTTGATTTGAAAAAGTTAAGGAACCAGTCCGTCATAACCATATCTGGGTTCGGGAGCCAGGTTACGAGAGGGGAAGGGTTTTATGGCACCCCTCTCGCCCAATCCGGAGATCGGTCTTTACTTAGGAATTTGCAAAAACGTTGTTTGTTTGCGATTCTGTTTGATTAATCATTTTTTAGCCAATTAGGGCGGGGAAACAGTTTAATGGGGATTAAAGCTGTAACAACTTGGCAAGATGAGATAAGGAGCATGGATGGGTGGAATAAATGAGATAATACTGAACACTGATTTCTGGATACCAAAACAGTGCAGGGTATGAATTTATCACAAACAGTGACCAACTTGCATGCGCAGAATGGGAACATGCAAGTCAAACCATCGCGCAACATACTCATACCCTCGCGCGAGTGTCAACATCCCTTTTACAGGTTCAATTTTATCTCCTTCTGGGCTCTGGAAGGACCAGTGCACACCCAGGTCAAACCAAGCAGTTTATATGTGCTGGAAGTAAATAATTATTACAATCTGACTGAATAGGAATGAAATACAACCCTTAAACAGTGAGGGTGATAAAAACAGAGACCAAAGGTTTAGCTGCCCATGCAAGGGCAATCACTGGAAATGACCAAACCATCGCGCGATGGACTCACATCATCGCGCGACTGTTCTGACTGGACATCCAGGAATTGCTTTGCATGCCTGGGCTCTGAGACATATTCAGAAGCTACCCAGGGGCATTCCAACATGAAAAAGGAAAGCAAACTAAACTGAACTACTGTTTTTAGCATGCAAGACAGTGAGGTATATCAATCATGATTAAGCATGAGAACATGAAATCATATAAACTGGGTCAGAACAAGAGATCCATCCCCACGAGAACCATATCACGCGAGCTAGAAGCATCGCGCGATTGTATGGGTTCATCGCGCGTGGGTTTACTTGTTCGCAGCATCTTGTAAATTTGCTGGCTTTGGGGTCAGAAGCTGATATTGATTACCAGTCCTGACCCTGTCAGCCCCCCTCAGGGATCAAGACAGTAAAGGTTGAAAATTATACCTTTGCTTGGATGATTTGAAAATGGTTGAGTGAGATGGTATGCCTTTGACAAAGGAAAGTGGTAGTAGCTTTGATTGAGAGAGAAGATCAAGATTGTGACTCTTGTTCTTTTCTTTGGGACTTTTTTTTGGTAACCCTTTGAAAGAGAACAAAAGGGGGGGTTTTATAGGAAAAGAGGAAGCTCTTTGGTGGTGAACTTGGCCATGCAGCCAGCCAACAATGCTGGCAGCACTCACTTGGTAGAGAAGTGAGGTGCTAAGTTGATGGGAGAGTGGGGGTTTAGGTGGTGCAAGGATGGCCGAGCAAACGCCGTTCAGTTGATGGAACGGGGTCACATGGCCCTGCAGGCGCCTCATCATCACAAAATCCAGCTGGATATGACAGGTGTCGACCATCGCGCGATGGAGTGGAATCGTCGCGCGAGGGTTCTACCTTCCCCGCGATGGTCAATCAGTCAAAGTTTGACTTTGACCACCACCTGGCAAGTAGAGCATCGCGCGAGTGTCTCAGTAAATCGCGCGAAGGTCAAACCCATAGTCAAAGCTGGACTCAATGGTTTTGGGGTTAAGGGATGGGTTCCACATACACCAAACTCAAACCATTTCAATCAAAACTGTTCTCGACCTGATTCATCATCGGGGGAACAAGAAACTGAAAAGAAATAAATTGAAAAGAGACAAAATGACCCGGGGAATCAAATTGGGGTGTCTACAAGGGGCCACAAAACCCTAAATGAAATGATGGGCTGCCCAGCCTTTGTTGCTATTTAAAGTGGTGTAAAGAAGCATAATCACACCCACAGGACTTAGTGGCATGGCACTTGTACCTTATAGGACTTTGTGGGCTAACGAATCCAAAATTAGGACCGGCCCATCATTTACTCTTTTCTGAATTAGGTTCTTGAAGTAGTTGTTGTCGAAGACTCTCATTGGCAAAGGACCTCCGATGCCTAAGTAAGTATCGTACCAAACTTAATTTCGTAAGGAAGAAAGAAAGTTATATTACTGCTGATAAGCACCCGAGAATGTAATGTAGGGTGCGCTAGTATCTAGTTTTAGTTTAATTTAATTGTTAATTAGCTGTTTGTAATTGTGTTCGCTCGTAGAGTGTGCTGGTGCTGCTTTGTAGGTGAATCACCAAATAAGGAGCTTTAAAGGCCTAAGGCATGTCATGTCCTGAGGATGACCCGACAGCCCAGGCAGAAGTCACCCAGCCAAGGCGCAGCTAAGGCAGAAGTTGCCCGAAATCAAGGCTGAGCAGAAACGCCAAGGCGGTGCAAGGCTGAGCCAAAGCAAGACCAAGCAAGGCAATGCAAGTGCCAAGGCAAGATCAAAGCAAGATCAAGGCAAGCCAGCAAACCAAGTTTTGAGACTATGGGGCTCGGCATCGATGGGATAAGATGCTTTACATCGATGCCGAGGCTATTAGTGGAATTTTGCCGAAGCAGCTCGGCATCGATGTAAGATGAAATTGTCCATCAATGCCGAGGCTAATAGTGGTGCAGCTTAAGGCCGTTGCCATCGATGCTGATGGCCTTAGGGGCGAATCTTCAGAGCATCTAGGGAATATTCCAAGCGCGGAACAAAAGGCGTGATGTAATTGGATTGAAAAAAAGAGTAGTGTAGATTAGTTGGTACATTTTCTAGATCTAGGATAGATTTGCTTGCATCTTAATTTTCAGCTTTCAATATTTTAATTTCTGCCTTTAGTTGTTAGTTTTTGATATTGCCACTTTAATTAAAGTTGTTGCTTTCCTCCCGATCTATCTTAATCTTTAGTTTAATTCTAGTGTTGTCTTTCAATTATGCTAAGTAGATTTTTGCTTGCTCTTATCTTCATAGATATGTGTGAGTAGTTTTTAAGGGTTAGGTCATGGGATGATTAGCATCCCATGGCTCGGGCGAAAATTGCATTTTGCACCCAATAAAGCTTTAATCTTTGATTTAAAAATTGATGTGGGGTTCGGGTTCGTTTGACAAATTGCCGAGGTGTTAACCTCTTTGATCATGTGTAGGTGGGAGCATCGCCTACTCACCACACATGATGCTTGGAGCTCTGTCGCTTGAGGTGTTTGCCAAATGAATTCTAGAGCTAGCTTGATAATCAAATCATTTTATCTTCCAGTTTGAGAACTTTATCTTAAATTGCATAATTGGGTGAAAAGTGTGATTTAGCTCGAGTCGTGGGTGTTATTAATTCCTAGACCTAGCCTATCTTTTTCCTAGTTAATTCGCTTTTAATTTAGCCCTTTATTTCCACCGTTTAAAGTAAAACAAAGTTGGCTGTCTAAAAGCCGAAAACCCGTGCTTACTTCTACAAATCCGACCAAGCCATATAATTATTCCCTTGGGTACGATCCCGGTCTTCCGGATTATTCTGCTTCAATCGACATATTAAACCCTACGCTTGGGGTAATATTCCTTTACATCAGGAAGAACGAAACATTTTTGGCGACGTTGCTGGGGATTTCTTATTATGGCTTTCTTGGAGGTTCGACAAACCGCTGTAAGTATCCCGCTTTCGTCTCTTAGTAGTAGTATAGTAGCTTATGTGTTAATTGTTCATATTTAGTTTGGTGGATACCTCTAACCTAACCTTATTGTCAAACTTGAGGTGTAACGAAGCCAAGCTAAATATTGAGTTTGTTCTTAGTTAGTATAGTCTTGTTAGTAGTTTAATTTGATTGCATTGCATAGCCGATGTGGTGGCATAACCCCTCGCATATTTTGTTGCTTAGTTGAGGTGGCGGCATAGCCCCTCCAGTCTGGTAGTTTGTTGGTAGTTAGTTAGTAGTATTTGTTTGTTTATGCCTGTTTACCAAAGCCCAATTTCAAATTGGCTTCATCGTTCTTCGTCTCTGCCAAAAATCCGTAGCATTGCCAGGGCGTATCCTGCCCACTCTTCGCCTCGAAAATTAAATCTCAATCGCAAAGGCCCAATGGCCGAAGCAGCTCCAGTCCGTACTTTGCGTGATTATCTGAATCCGGAACGAGCTCCTCAAGTATCGCCTATCGTTATTCCAACGCCGGCCGCTGGAAATGCAATTGAATTCAAAGCTGAGTATCTGAGGGTAATTCCAGAGTTCCGGGGGAGAGAATTGGAAGATCCATATCTGCATATCCGGGAATTCGAGAATATTTTGCTCTCCTTTGTTACAGTTCCGGGGCAACTTGACCAAGCACATTTGAAGTTATTCCCGTTCACTCTCAAAGACAAGGCAAAACAGTGGTTCAATTCGTTGATGCCTCAATCGTTGCGTAATTGGGGCGATGTCCAAGACTGAGTTTTATCGCGTCTTTCCGGCCAACTAGCCGGACTAAATTACTTATCGATCAGATTCAAAGTTTCAAGCAAAGAGATGGGGAGACCTTCCATAAGTATTGGGAGTGATATAAGGATTTGCTTATGTCGGTTCCACATTAAAATTTCCCATTGTATCTCAGAGTTAACTACTTCTACACTGGATGTTCCCAAGAAAGTAAGCAGCTTTTGGATACGATGGGTGGTGGCGATTTCATGGGAAAAACACCGGAAGACGCTTGGGATTATTACGAGACCTTAGCTGAGAAGACTCAGTCTTGGCAATTCACAGATCCAGGGGATAGAGAGATGTTTTCCCAAGGTCCTCAAGGCTCAGGAAAATTCTCTATTGCGGAGCACACAGCTGTTGAAACCCGATTGGAAGAGATTGCCCGAAAACTTGACAAGTTGGAGCTTATAAGCGCTCAATCTCAAGAAGTGAAAGTGGTACGCCAAGTAGAGGAAGTTTGTGTTATTTGTGAGATGGTGGGCCATTCTACCGAGGCTTGTCCAAACATTCCGGCTTTTAAGAACGTGATTAATGGTATTGCTCCTGAAGAGGTTCATGCAGTTCAACGTTTTGATCCCTATTCTCAATCTTACAATCCGGGAACACGACAACATCCGGCCTTCCGTTGGAGTCAACCTACTGAAGGGAATTCTTCTCAAGCTCCACCGCAAGCTCCTCAAATGCCTTGGAAGCAACCTCAAAATGCTTTCCGTTTTCCTCAAGCTCAAGGTCCGCCGGGATTTGCTCAACCCGGTCCGTTTCCACATGCAAACCAATTTCAGCAACCACCTACACAGTTCCAACAACCACCAAAGCGTTCTTGGGAAGATCAATTCAGTGCTCTCTTGCAAAGTCAAACTGTTATCAATGAGCAACAAACTCAGATGATGAATGATATCAGAAATCAGTTGAGGAAGTTGACAACTACCGTGGGTATGCTTCAACAAGAAAATGAGAAGTTTCCAACACAACCTTAACCTAATCCGCAAACGACATCCACTCCACCTAATTCTCAAGGTCTTCACTTTGCTAGCTCTTCAGTGACTTTCCTCGAGCAAGCAAAGGCTATTATTTCATTTCAGAGTGGAAAGGTGGTTGACAACCAAGAGGAGATGCCTCCGGAACCATCTTATTTGCCCCTTCCTATCAATCGTTCAATTCCAACATCAACCCTTGGGGAATCTCCCAAGGAGGCAAGCGAAGAGGTTTTAAAGGAAAATAGTAAGGGTAAGGCGAAGGACCAAAATGTACCGGATCCTAGAGTTATTCCAACACCGGCACCATTTCCCAACCGTTTGAGAGCTTTGGCGAAACCAAATTTGAATGCGGAGTTGCATGAGTTGTTCAATCAAGTGAAGATCAACATTCCTCTTATGGATGCAATCAAGCAAATTCTGTCATATGCTAAGTTTCTTAAAGATCTTTGCACTCAGAAGCGCAAGCTTAATGTTCAAAAGAAGATATTCCTTACTAAGCAAGTGAGTTTTATCATTCAAACGAATATCGCGTCTAAGTACAAGGATCCGGGGAGCCCTACTATCGCGGTCACCATTGGAGGGAAGCGTATCGAACAAGCTTTAGTTGATCTTGGTGCAAGTGTTAACCTGCTTCCGTTTTCTATTTATCAAGAACCTGGCTTGGGGGAGATAAAGCCTACTCGTGTCACTCTACAGTTGGCTGATCGGAGTGTTCGTACACCGAGGGGAGTAGTAGAAGATGTTTTGGTACAAGTTGGACAGTTTGTTTATCCGGTGGATTTTGTAATTCTTGACACCAATCCAACGGACTCATTGGCTACTTCTACTTCGGTTATTCTTGGGAGACCATTTCTAGCCACGGCGGATGCGATCATCAACTGTCGAAATGGACTTCTTAATATGACCTTCGGTAAATGAAGATGGAGGTCAATGTTTTTAATGTGGGCAGTCAAATGGGGGATGATGAGAACGTGAATGAAGTGAGCCTCATTGATACTCTTGTGGAGGAACACATTGACGAGTTGCTCTATTGTGATCCTTTAGAAGTTGCTCTCACGGCTGAGGAGGCAGAATTTCTCGAGTCTTTTGAAGTGAATTATTTATTGTCGCTACTTAATGAGGAAGATGAAGTATGTGCTATAAATTCTTGGGTTCCAAAGTTCGACGAATTTGAAGAGCTTTCCCCACTTGAGAAGAAAGTTCAACCATCCAGCGTTGAACCACCGAAGTTGGAGTTGAAACCTTTGCCCGACACATTGAAATATGCTTTCCTTGGAGATAACGAGACTTATCCTGTGGTTATGTCTTCTTCTCTTGGGAATCTCCGAGAGGAGAAGTTGCTTAAGACGTTAAAGGGGCATAAGAAAGCTATTGGGTGGACTATGCGGATATTGAAGGGATCGATGCTACTTTTTGTTCTCATTATATTGCTTTGGAGGATAATGTTAAACCGTCTCGCCAACCCCAACGTCCTTTGAATCCAATTATGAAAGATGTAATCCGTGCTGAGGTATTGAAGCTTTTGGATGTGGGCATCATTTATCCCATAGCTGATGGTAAACGGGTTAGCCCAGTCCAAGTTGTACCAAAGAAATCTGGAGTCACCGTTGTGCGTAATAAGGAGAATGAGCTTATGCCAACACGTGTTCAGACGGGATGGAGAGTGTGTATCGATTATCGAAAGCTCAATGCAAGCACCAGAAAAGACCATTTCCCTTTGCCATTTATTAATCAGATCTTGGAAAGGATAGCGGGGCACGCATTCTACTATTTCTTGGATGGATACTCAGGGTATAATCAGATCGAAGTTGCTCTAGAAGACCAAGAGAAGACAACATTCACTTGCCCCTTCGGAACTTTTGCTTATCGTCAGATGCCGTTCGGTTTATACAATGCTTCGGGTACTTTCTCAAGATGTGTAATGGGGATTTTCAGTGATATGGTCGAGAAGATCGTAGAAGTTTTCATGGATGATTTTTCTATCTTTGGTGATTCATTCGAGTATTGTTTGGCGAATTTGGAAAAAGTGTTTTTTGAATTGGGAGAAATGTCAATTTATGGTAACCCAAGGCATCGTTCTAGGTCACATTGTTTCTTCTAAGGGTATCGAGGTGGATAAGGCCAAGATTAATTTGATTGGGAACCTTCCAACTCCGAAATGTGTGAAGGACATCCGTTCTTTCTTGGGGCACGTAGGTTTTTATCGACGGTTTATACAGAACTTCAGTGCTATTTCTCGACCCCTATGCCAACTTCTTGCTAAAGATGTACCTTTTGAATGGTCTCCCGCATGTGAGCAAGCTTTTGTTAAGTTGAAGGCTAGTCTTACCACTCCTCCTATTGTGCAACCATCGGATTGGAGCTTACCTTTTGAGCTAATGTGTGACGCAAGCGACTATGCTGTGGGAGCTATTTTGGAACAAAGGAAAGACAAGCATCCCTATGTGATTCATTATGCGAGCAAAACTTTGAATGACGCTTGTGGGCTCCCCGCACCGGCGCGCGCCCGAAAGAAGAGTCGCCACCTGGATTTTTGTTGAGATGGATGATCCGAGAAACTGAGAGTTTGTTTCGAAAGGCTTTTGGTCTAACGAAAACGTTTGAGATTTTGAGTTCGGGAGCCACGTTACGAGCGGGGAAGGTTTCGTTTAGAAAAAGCACCCCGCTCGCCCGGTAAAACCGGTCTCTACTAAACCTTTCAATAAGAGGGGATTTAAAATATCTTTTGGAAAATCAAACTCTTAAATAAGCAAACAAAAGGGAAAGAGGCATAGGTATTAAATCACATTGGCGTGCTCGTGGTGTTAACTGTACAGTAATGATAAAGATGATACAAGATGAAAGAAACTTTCAGTAGAAACTGTCTGGATCACAGTGTTCCTGTGCACGGCATTCTGTAATACCGCGCACAGTTTTATAGAATGCCGTGCATGGTTTCCTCTGTGTTGTCAGATTTTTACAAAGTTTTAGAATGCCGCCCGGCGTCTTGGGTACGACGCGCGGGGTTTTAAGCCAATATCAAACAACGTTTTCATTACCAGATGACTCTGGAAAATATCATTCTTTCAAGCCATGAATGGAAAAGAATCCCTGATCTTTCTGAATAGCTCAAAAATGTTCCATTTTCTTGAAAAAGGAGGAAAAACTACACATGGCTTGTAGATATGGTCTGTTTTTTTGAAAAGTATCCATGCTGACATTTTGATAAGAGATCTGATAGAGGATAGTAGTGATCCAGGCGGTTTGAGCAAAGAAAGCAGTAAACTTAAAATGCCGTGCGTTTAAGTCAGCTACGCCGCGCGACGCATCAAAACGCCGCGCGGTGTAGCCTTCTTGGCACAATGGTTTGCTTTTGTTCTGAAAATGGTTTTTGAGTCAGGATCTAACCCAAAGGGGGTCGATCCTGACCACAGCAAGGTTCCCTCAGGGATATGGACGAGACATATCCCAAGGAAACTAGTATATACCATTGGTCTTCAAGCTTGAATGGGAGTGGATGGCTTCGGATGAACACGGAAGAAGGCGGTCGAGGAGGAATGGTGAGGATGATTTGGTAAGAAGATCTTTGGGGAATAAGAGGTCTTGAAGTGAGCAAGAGAACTCACTTCAATAGTGAGGAGAAAAATGAAGGATTTTGAGGAAGAAATGGGGAGGGGGGCCTTGAGAAATGTTTTTGAGAGCACTTTCTCAAGGCTTTGGAGTGCAGAGTGGGTGTGAAAGCATGATGAGAGAGAAAGAAAGTTCAGGCCCCTTTTCTCTTGAATGGAGGGTTATATTTATAGGCAAAAGCCAAGGATTTTGAATTTCAAATGGTGGATGTATTTTCTGGGTGGGCCAGAAGTGCCCATTCGGCTGAGCTAGCTTGTAGGAGTGGCTCAAGTGGGCGTGGCCGACAGCTAGCTGAGTCAGTCAGAACTTTATCCAAAATGCCGTGCGGTTGACCTCATGACCTTGTGCGGCGTATTGAAATCTGTTATGCCGTGCGGTGTAGAGGTGTGCCGTGCGGTACCAAGGATCCAGTCCTGGGCTTTTGGGCTTGCTCTGGGCTTTTGGCTCTGGGCCTTTGGGCTTGCTCTAGGCTTTTGGCTCTGGGCCTTTGGGCTTGCTCTGGGCTTTTGGGTTTATTTTGGAAGAGTCCCATTGCCAAGCTCTCGAAGGTATTCATTTCCTTTATTTCATCATCGGGATTTTTAAAGCACTTTCGAGGCCCGGATTGGGGTGTCTACAACGCTCAAGTGAATTATACGACCATGGAGAAAGATTTACTTGCGGTGGTGTTTGCTCTTGACAAATTCCAGTCTTACTTAATCGGTGGCGCTCCTATCATTGTGTACACGGATCATTCCGCTCTCAAGTATCTACTTACTAAGCAAGCTGCCAAAGCTCGATTGATACGATGGATTCTCCTTCTTCAAGAGTTCAATTTGACCATCAAAGACAAGAAGGGGGTCGAAAATGTGGTAGCCGACCATTTGTCGAGGCTACAGTTTGAGGATCCTACACCAAATCTTCCTAACATGGACTCTTTTCCCGATGAGCAATTGTTTGGAATCTCCACAACTCGATGGTACGCGGATATCGTGAACTACTTGGTGACGGGTTTGACTCCGCCTCATTGGAACGTTCAAGAAAGGCGCCGTTTTCTAGCCGAGGTGAAGAGGTTCTCCTTTGATGATCCATACCTTTTTAAGTATTGCGCCAACCAACTTATTCGTCGTTGTGTTTCCGATTCCGAGCAACAAAGCGTGATTAAATTTTGCCACACGGAGGCTTGTGGGGGTCATTTCTCGTTCAAGAAGACCGCCCCCAAGATTTTGCAATGTGGATTTTATTGGCCGCACTTGTACAAGGATACTTTTGCCTTTTGCCGGGGTTGTGCTCGTTGTCAACTCTTAGGGTGTGTTACTCAAAGGAATGAGATGCCTCTTACTCCGATCATAATCATTGAAGTCTTCGATTGCTGGGGTATTGATTTCATGGGCCCTTTCCCTTCATCCTTCGGTTACCTCTACATTCTATTGGCGGTCGACTATGTTTCTAAATGGGTAGAGGCGATTCCTACGCGCACCAATGATCATTCAGTGGTGGTTGAATTTCTGAGGGACAACATTTTATCAAGATTTAGGATGCCGAGGTCTATAATCAGTGATCAAGGGTCTCACTTTTGCAACCGTTCCATTGCTGCTTTGATGAGGAAGTATTCCATTATTCATAAGGTTTCAATGGCCTATCATCCTTAAACAAATGGTCAAGCGGAGCTAGCGAATCGGGAAATAAAGAACATCTTGGAGAAGACGGTTAATCCTATCCGCAAGGATTGGTCAACTCGCTTGGTCGACACTTTGTGGGCTTACCGTACTGCGTACAAGACTATTTTGGGAATGTCTCGCTATCGACTCGTCTATGGAAAAGCTTGTCATTTGCCGGTTGAACTTGAACACAAGGCGTATTGGGCGATCAAGAAGCTTAATTTCAATCTACCTCTAGCTGGAGCTCAACGAAAGCTTCAATTGACGGAACTTGAGGAGATGAGGTATGATGCTTACGACCACTCTATTGCTTATAAGGCTAAAATCAAAGAAAAGCATGATAAAAGAATTGTGATTAAAAATTTTGAGCCTGGCCAAAAAGTGTTGTTGTATAACTCTCGTTTGCATCTTCACCCCGGTAAATTGCGGTCACGATGGGCCGGTCCTTATGTTGTTAAAACTGTTTTCCCTCATGGGGCAATAGAAGTAGAGAACATGAATAACGGTTCCTCTTTTAAGGTGAATGGTCAAAGGCTTAAGCCTTTTCTTGGGGGCTTCGAAGTTGGAGAGCCTGATGAAGATTTGGTCGATCCTGCTTACGCGGATGACCCTGTTCGATAGTTTGTTTTAACTTAAATTGCACGGGGAGCGCAAGCGTAACCGCTGAACTTAACTGTTTGTCGGACCCGGCCCCCGGGTAGGGGGTACCCACCATTGACTTGGGTATATGTAGCTCCGCACACCGCTACTAAAAGAAGGATCATGTGCCCAGCTTCGGTTCGAAGGGCAGAACATTTAATATCAGTGACATAGGGCTTTAATTAGCTTTTCTGATATGAATAATTCACAATAAACCACTTACGCCTTCCAGATTAGCCCCAACGGGGGCGGTGTAGATCCTTAGGTTAGGCCTTGATAGTCCCGTGCTCACGCACTTGGCTCTATCTTATTGCTTGCCTGGTTACGATCTTAGGGGACGCTGACCTTCATTGTTTGGCGGAGTCTAGCTCTGACTTTAATGCTCTGAGTTCTGATATTAAATTTGTATATACTGTACATATTTGTTTCTCTTTCTTGCTTCACATCTTCTGTTTAGTTATGCATGTTCTATTTTGTTTCTTTCGTGCTCTGTTCTCTTTTAGTTTAGTTATGCATGTTTTGTTTTGCATCAAATAAAATCTTGGAGATAAATCACATGGAAAGATATCACTAATGTGCTAGTGTAACATGGGCTTTTAGTAGTCTTTCTTGGTAATAGTCTATCGTTAATGATCCATGCACTCCGAGATTGACCCTATCGATGGCAGTTTAGATCTATGGGTGAGGTTTGGTATTCCCAAGAGTGCACGCTAGGTTGTATCGTATCTTGCTTTGTTTTGATCCAGGGGATGCTAGACTTAAGTGTTTGGCGAGGTCGAGCGATAAATTTTATTACGGGCGCTAGCATAACAAATTTTTGACGGTCTAGTATAGCCACCCATTGCTTACCCACCGGTAAGAAATGGGAAGAAAAGTATGACTTGTGTGATCGCGTGATGATCGGGTGGTGCATTTCATTTTGTTTTGCATGTTTTGGTTTATTCCTTCATTTGTTCTTTGTGTTTCCGTTATGTTCGATCTGTCTTTTAATTTTTGTTTGGTTTGAAGCCGGATAACATGGGCCGGTGTTTCTAATGTCACTTGTTTTGTGGAAGGTCGTTCTTTAAGTCTTCTGCAGGGTTTATGTGCTACCACACCAGCCTTGGTGGATTGGGTCTAAAGCCGGAGTGAGTGAGGCGTTCATGAGCCCTAAGCATAGGTGCGGCTAAGCGCCGCGATTGTTAGTCCGATAAAGCTTTGGATGTGGCCCTATGTGACTAGCTATGGTTCTGAGTTGGTAGAACCGAAGGAGTGAACCCTGGAAGCATCTAATCTGGCTGGAGCAAGACATTGACATAAAATCCTCCAACTTGGTCGAGGTATTTAGGGGTTGACATTCCCCTTGGACGGTACATTCGCGCACTCTTCCTTTCTTCTCTCTTGTTCTTAATGCTATGAGGGCATAGCATCGCTTTAAGTTGGGGGGAGGGGTTAGCTTATGTGCTATTTGTTTGATTTTTGTGTTTTGTGTTCAATTTTGTAGAAAATTTGAAAAATTCAAAAACATTGAAAATTGAAAAACCAAAAAAAAATGAGAAAATTCAAAATTTCAAAAATAAATAAAGCTTTTTACTTGCAATTCCTTCCTTTTGTCATAGTCTTTAGTTTTGTTCGTGACTTATTGCATGCTCAATAATTGTTAGTTGGCAAGAATACGTAGCAATCCTAAGAATTTTGTGCTTCTCAATTTGCATGCTTAGTCGAAAATTGAATGGGTTAGGTGTTGAGTTAAGTTTTTTGAGCAAGCTTTGGTCCATATCCCCACCTTTCCAATAAATTGCTTGTAGTTAGGTGAATAATTGCATGTTCATGTCTAATTGTGTTTAATTGTCGATTTTCAATCATCTTGGAATCCAAGGCGCACTTAGGAAAGGATGCAAGGCATTCCTTGCATGATCATACCACATACGAGTCACCTTGTCCTATTTTGCATCCTGTTATTCTTCCATTCTTCGCTTAACCTAGGCGACCGGTTGTTTGGAGGGGTGGTTGGATTGTGTATTCAATGATCAAAGGTGTTTTGGAGATGATTGGATGAATTTTTGGAAATTCTGGGGTCCAAATTGAAGCAAGGAAGAAATCTGGGCTAACAGGTTCGGCATCGATGGGATTTATTATTTTACATCGATGCCGAGAGGGTTACTACACTAAGCAGTTAAGTGGATCTGCATCGATGGGACTCATGGATTTACATCGATACCGAGGGGTCTTGAGCAGGCGATTAATAGCTTCTGCATCGATGGGATACAACTATTTACATCGATGCCGAGCGGTTTCCACCAACAGATCAGTTCGGCAGTCCAGTGAGCAATTAAACCAAAACCCCTTTTCATCTTCTGAACCCGAAATCCCTCTCTCTCTGTCTCTTCCTCCATTAAACATCAAAACCCTAGCCTAAACCTTCAATCCCTCCACCAAATCTCCCATATTTTCCTAATAATCCACCAAATCCTTCATTCCCTTCAACAATACTCAAGTATTCTCCACCAATTTCAAGGATTTCCACCAAAAACGAGGTAAACCCAAATTCTTCCCTTTTGATCCGAAAATTTCATATCTTTCTCATAAATTCCGAAATTTTCTTCCTATTTCCCACTTATTTAGCCATTCCCCACTTTATTTTACCCTACATTCTCACTTTCACACCAAAAATCAGATTTCCTAAAAACCCTAGCCATAAATCCGAAAATTCCCAAATAAAATCGAAAAAAACCCTTTCACCCACATGTCGAGAATTAAACAGACCGAACACCGGGCAGCCCCTTCTCAACCTGAAATCGAAGAGGAGGATGATTTTATGGCCGAAAGTGAGGAAGAAAATCAGCCCGAGGAGGCTAGTGGATCTCGGAGTAAGAGAAGGCGTAGGACTCCGACTCAGATTGCAGCGGACAAACGGAAAGATTGGGAGGGCAGTATTACGGGCAGAAAATTCAAGAACGAGCAGCAAGTGGATGCTAAGGCATTGTCCGATGATCATACGGGGCTTCAGTACATCAGGCGTAAAGGTTTGGACTTCTGGACTGAAAAATTACTTGGGTATAATAAGAATGCTGTGATTGAGTTTTATAAGTTCATGATTATTCCTGAGGGTGATTGGGAAAATGATCCAACTGTTAGGATTGTTTCAAGAGTAGGGGGATTTGATATTGTGATTACTCCGGATGATATTGCAAAGTATTTGAAAATTCAAAGGCCCCCCCTGATGCTGTGAACTACCCTAGGAAGGATGAATTGATTGATTTGCAGGTTGTGAATGAGACTCTGTATAGTGACCCTGCTTTGGCTTCATTACCCCATGTGCCCAGAAATTTTAAAGCAAGTTTTAGGTTCCTAAATAAAGTGTTACATTATGATCTTTACCCCCGAGGCTCAGAGAGTAGACCAACAAGGAAAAGTGGAGAAATTTTGTTTGCATTCACGGCTAATGATTTGATAGTAGATTGGGCCATGTTTATCTTTACTCAGCTGCGTGATTTTAGGGCCAATACTCTAATTAATGCCAACATGCCCTTCTCGTGTTTGATTACTAGTTTGTGTATAGAAAAAGGAGTTAGGGGGGCAGCTTATGAGAAATTGGAGGAACTCTCCCCGGGGCTTATAGATGATACATTTGACGTAAAGAGCTCATCTCAGATTCACACGGCTAAGGGTAAGCAAGCAAAAAGGGGGGATTATCTGACTACGATGCCATCAAGGAAAGAGAAACAGGGGTCTTGGATTAAAAAGCTGTTTTGTCAAGGGGTTTCAATAATCAATAGTCAAAGGAAGGAAAAGTTTGAGAGGAGGAAGATCATGAGGGAACAGGAAGCACAAAGGAAAGAGATATTCTGGCAAACATCAGTTTTGGAGCAACAATTTGGGGTGAAATATGACCCAGGACCAGTGGATGAGGGAGAAGTTAGTGATGACTTCGCTGGGTACGAGAGTGAGGAGTTGGCTGATTGATGGGATGATTTGATGACCTGGTGACTTGACTTGTGGTGGTAGAGAGTCGGTGGTTAGAAATTCCCCTTACTTGGTCGGGGTCTAGGTTGGTTGACATGCCGACCATTCTATCCCTTGTTTTATTTTGTTTTGTTTTATTCCGTTTCATAGATTAGTATTGCACATTGTTAGTTAGTAGTTGGTTTATTGGTTTGGTCAGTTTGGCCTTGACTTGGTTCATTTCATATGTTGGCGGCGGTCACTCGGGTAGTTGACCAAGCTAGAAAAAATACCGTCGCCCATTTCTGCTAACCTGTTCTTTGTAACCAAGGTCATTACAAGCTTAAAAAAACCTTAGTTGATCTTTTGTGCGCATGGTTTCCATTTTGATTGACTGTCTGATAGTTGCATAATTAGTTAATGGCATGCTTTCCTTTCGTTATCCAAATGTCATCCGTTAGTTGTTAATTCTGTTGAATAAAGTGCTTTAGTTGTTTGAGGCATGGTATTTCTTGTTCGCTATTGCCTATTTGTCAAGCACTTCTTCGGTGGATATGGTTTAGTCTGAATTCACAAGTTTTGTGTCTCGTATCCTCCCCTTGTTCGAGGTCACAAACCTTTTTAGCTTGCTCTTAACTTGCTTGTTACTTAACCTGTTTAGTTGGATGCTAAAAATGTGAGTTGTAGAAATGAAATAAAAAGCCAGATTGTAGAACTCTTGCTAGTTGGTAATGATGAACATGTTCTAAGTTGTGAATTCGGAAGGATTGCATAGCAGCTAATTTCCTAATTTTTTGTGTGTTATTTGCTAGGGACTAGCAAACCTTAAGTTGGGGGGTGTGATAAGCACCCGAGAATGTAATGTAGGGTGCGCTAGTATCTAGTTTTAGTTTAATTTAATTGTTAATTAGCTGTTTTTAATTGTGTTCGCTCGTAGATTGTGCTGGTGTTGTTTTGTAGGTGAATCACCAAATAAGGAGCTTTAAAGGCCTAAGGCATGTCATGTCCTGAGGATGACCCGACAGCCCAGGCAGAAGTCACCCAGCCAAGGCGCAGCTAAGGCAGAAGTTGCCTGACATCAAGGCTGAGCAGAAACGCCAAGGCGGTGCATGGCAGAGCCAAAGCAAGACCAAGCAAGGCAATGCAAGTGCCAAAGCAAGATCAAGGCAGGCCAGCAAACCAAGTTTTGAGACTATGGGGCTCGGCATCGATGGGATAAGATGCTTTACATTGATGCCGAGGCAATTAGTGGAATTTTGCCTAAGCAGCTTGGCATCGATGTAAGATGAAATTGTCCATCGATGCCGAGGCTAATAGTGGTGCAGCTTAAGGCCGTTGCCATCGATGCCGAGGGCCTTAGGGGCGAATCTTCAGAGCATCTAGGGAATATTCCAAGCGCGGAACAAAAGGCATGATGTAATTGGATTGAAAAAAAGAGTAGTGTAGATTAGTTGGTACATTTTCTAGATCTAGGATAGATTTGCTTGCATCTTAATTTTGCTCTTGAGTGTTCTTAAATTTCCAGCTTTGAATATTTTAATTTCTGCCTTTAGTTGTTAGTTTTTGATATTGCCACTTTAATTAAAGTTGTTGCTTTCCTCCCGATCTATCTTAATCTTTAGTTTAATTCTAGTGTTGTCTTTCAATTATGCTAAGTAGATTTTTGCTTGCTTTTATCTTCATAGATATGTGTGAGTAGTTTTTAAGGGTTAGGTCATGGGATGATTAGCATCCCATGGCTCGGGCAAAAATTGCATTTTGCACCCAATAAAGCTTTAATCTTTGATTTGAAAATTGATGTAGGGTTCGGGTTCGTTTGACAAATTGCCGAGGTGTTAACCTTTTTGATCATGTGTAGGTAGGAGTATCGCCTACTCACCACACATGATGCTTGGAGCTCTGTCGCTCGAGGTGTTTGCCAAATGAATTCTAGAGCTAGCTTGATAATCAAATCATTTTATCTTCCAGTTTGAGAACTTTATCTTAAATTGCATAATTGGGTGAAAAGTGTGATTTAGCTCGAGTCGTGGGTGTTATTAATTCCTAGACCTAGCCTATCTTGTTCCTAGTTAATTCGCTTTTAATTTAGCCATTTATTTCCACCGTTTAAAGTAAAACAAAGTTGGCTGTCTAAAAGCCGAAAACCCGTGCTTACTTCTACAAATCCGACCAAGCCATATAATTATTCCCTTGGGTACGATCCTGGTCTTCCGGATTATTCTGCTTCAATCGACATATTAAACCCTACGCTTGGGGTAATATTCCTTTACATCGGGAAGAACGAAGCAACTGCTCAAAGCATGCCTCTCTCATTAGGTTTACCTTGAATTTATAGACTTCTCGTGACTTGCTTTCCAAGCATTCTTATCGCCCTAGATTTCCTATCCCATATAGAAAACTAAGCTTTTTTGGGATACTCTACCCCAATAAGCTAAAGTCCTACTCTCGTTAGGGAACTCCTCTAATATGGAATTCGTTCCATATAGTAACTTTTACTGCTGCCCTTCATGGCAGAATATATTATTCCCTTATTCGCGGAACCTATCCTATCACGTAAGGAACTCATTCCAAAATATTCTGGATCAATTCAGCCGCCCATCTCGTTGGTCGGCTTAGCTTGGGTCAAGACTACGTGATCGTACCCTTTGCTCGGCAATCGTGCATGTCGTACATTGCTATAAATTCCCCTTTGATTAATTACCTTGCTCAGCCTTATGCACCCTCACGTGGTGCCGCCGTACTGCCACATACACCACCTCGGATGCTCTTTTCATTGTGCTTCCGTACTTACCACGTGGTTGGCTATTATTCCTTGTGGCGCACCCTTTCGTGGCATGGTGTCCTGTCCCGCACGTGTTTTAGTGTATTTTCCCCAGCACGAGGAAATTGTACTACAAAAGTGAGAGTAAAATAAATAATGAACGTTGAGGTTGGTTTTGCGGTCCAATTTGCTTGGGTTTTGACGGAGACAGAACCTTGGCCTCCGAATGCTCTATGATGGTGCGACTCATCCTTAACTTGGGGTAACTCGGTGCGACTTGGTGGGCTACTTGGATGATTTGTAACTACACTAGAAGAAAAAGAAAAAAAAATCGATGACTAAAAGGTGGTTTAAATTTCGTCGATATATGAGCATATTTGGCGACGAAAAAAGAATCATCACTATTTTGATAATTTCCGTGACGAAATTTTTTCCTTACCAATTATACCTACTTAGTGACAGGAAAAATATTTTCATCCCCAAAGGTACTGTGGGCTCCCCTACCGGCGTGCTTCCAGGAAAAGAGTCGCCACCCGAATTTTTGAGATGGTTGATCTGAGAAACCGAGAGTGTTTTTGCAAAGAAAAGGCCTTTTGGTCTAGCGAAAAAAAAACGTTGAGATTGTGGGTTCGGGAGCCACGTTACGAACGGGGAATGTTTTTGTTGAGAAAAATGCACCCCATTCGCCCGGTAAAACCGGTCTCTACTAAACTCTTTCAAAGGAGGGGGGATTTAAAATATTTCTTGGAAAATCAAACTCTTAAATAAACACGTAGAAGGGAAAGAGACGTAGGTAATAGATCACATCGACGTGCACGTGGTGCCAGTTGTACAGTGATGGTAAAGATGATGCAGATTGAAAGGGGGTCTTAGCAGAGACTGTCTGGATTTCAGTATCCTCCTGCATGGCATTTCGTATTACCGCGTGTGGGCAATGCGATTGGCCAATCTTTCTCTCTCTTCGGTGAAGGGATTTCGTTCCCCCACCTCTTGAGAAAGAAGAGATGCTGCCGGTTCACGGGAGCGCTTTTTAAGCTGGACGACAAGCTTTTGTGAAAATACAGAGTCGCCACTTGGGTTTGAAGGTCCGACACCCAAGGAACCATATTTCGTAACACTTGCCGCGCTGTTTGATTTGAAAGAGTTAAGGAACCAGTCCGTCATAACCATATCTGCATTCGGGAGCCAGGTTACGAAAGGGAAAGGATTTTATGGCACCCCTCTCGCCTAATCCAGAGATCGGTCTCTACTTTATGCTTTTGCGAAAATGTTTGTTTTGCAATTCCATTTGATTAGTCAGTTTTAAGCCAATTTGGGCGGGGGAACAGTTAATCGGGGGTTAAACTGTAACAATTTGCAGGGTGTGATAAATAATAGCATGGATACACGAAATGATAAGGAATAAGTGAGATAATATTTAACACTGGTTTCAGGATGCCAAAACAGTGCTTTGGTTTAAGTTTATCGCGAGCAGTGGCCAACTTGCATGCACGGAAGTTCATGCATGCAAGTCAAACCATCACGCGACACTCTCAGACCATCGCGCGAGTATTGACATCCCACCAACAGGTTAAATTTTATCTCCTTCTGGGCTCTGGAAGGACCAGTGCACACCCAGGGTCAAACCAAACAGTTTATATGTACTGAAAGTAAGCCATTATTACAATCAAACACAACTGGAATAAAATGCAACCCTTAAACAGTGAGGGTATCAAAACAGAGGCCAAAAGCCTAACTGCCCATGCAAGGGCAATTACTGGAAGTGGCCAAACCATCGTGCGATGGACTCACATCATCGCGCGAGTGTTATGACTGGACTCACATCATCGCGCGAGTGTTATGACTGGACTTCCAGGAATTGCTTTGCATGCCTGGGTTCTGAGACATATTCAGAAGCAACCCAGGGGCATTCTTAATGAATTAAAAACATAAAGTAAGCTAACCTATGATAGGCGCGTAAATGTTCACATTAGCGCCCTTTAATTTATCTTTGTTAAGTTATATTTATATTATTATTCGGAATTTTATGTTTAATTGTTGTGTTGTAGGTATTTGAAGAGTTTGATACAAAAATTTGCAAAGTTAAAATATTAAACGTTGTTCGACGTTGGGCTGTTCGAATTCAATCAAGTGGAAGGTCTGAACTGCAATTGGATTCAATGATTTGCAAGTCAAATTGGCGGAGGATAGTTTCAATGTTCACTAAAAGAATAAGACTTGGACTTATGACTAAATGGTGGGCCCAATGTTCACAGTTCTTTTTCTTATGACTAAATTGGTGGGCCTTTCAAAGGTAATTTTCGGCTAGGCATAAACAGAGAAGAGAAACATAGGTTTTCCTTGGAGGTCGGCACTTCACTTATAAAAGGATGCGAACAGTTGGCGGAAAAAGGGGATCACGTTGTCAGAGGAGAAAAGTCGAGACCGAGAGCTCAAGAGAACAAAGGCGCTGTGATTTCTTCTTGGATTTCCACGCACCAGAGGAAAAGGAATAGAACGGGGTCTGCGACAGTCGGGTTCCATTACTGTTTAGTTTCTTTCAAGCTCTTTTTATCTTTAAGTTTTAAAGTTTTGTTTAATTACTCGTATTTCGGTAACTCGTCTTACATTTTGTTCTTAATTAAAGTTTGATTCAGTTAATTGTTATCTCCAGTTTATTTTCTTTCATGCTTAAATTTAGGGTTTCTTTTGTTTCTTGCTTAATAATGAATGAGTAGTTGTTTGGGTAGGGTCGCGGGGTGATTAGCACACTGTGACCAGTCCGGGTACTGCTCCTTTTATCAGACAATGAGAAAAACGATTTTAGACTGGAAAAATACTTCTTGCCGACGAACCCGGGCATCGTCGGAGCCCATGTGAACGGGGGAATGTGGGTCCAAAATTCATTTTTCGCTGCGCATGGGTATACGGCGACCATAGGGTCTTGCATCTTGCAGGGTATCTTTTCCAACCTAAAATTAAACATTTTTAAGAACTCCAAACAGAGCAGGTTAATCCGGACTAATCACAAGTGCTATAAACCCTACGACCGTACCTCCTTTTAATTATTTGGAAAGTACAATCAATTTCTAGATTTTAGTTAATCTCTCAATCAAACCGACAAGGGGTGGCTACCTAAGAGCCCGTTTAAATTAGTAACAACCCGAGTTTTTGTTCAGCACACATCACTGTCTCTGTGGATTCGATTCCGGACTTACCGGATATTATGCTACGTCGGTCTCCGCCCTACGCTTGGGGCAACCCATAATTTTAGGACTAGGAAATCGTCAAGCATTTTTTGCCCCAACTTACATTTTGCTAGTCCCGAGCAAAAAAAACAAAATGCAATTGAAAAAAAATAAATTAAAATTGATAGTTCTTTTAAACCCCCAGGCGGCCCCGGTAGGACAAGTGAAGTCTCGTGAGGGTTTTCAGCAGTGATTACCCACAAAACACCGCGGATCCCTTACTTGGAACCCAAAAAGAAACTGCAATGCAACTCTTTGATATGTCAATGCCAAGAATATAGCATATGCAAAAATAGTTCTAGAGGCTATCAAAACATAGAAATAAATAATGGCATCCAAGCTTAGCGTGTGTGAATAAGGACCTTAACAACAAGTGAACCACAACCAGGTACTCTTTCCGGACCGAGTCTCGACTTCTTTTCTCACTGTGTCATGCACTCAACAAAAGAAAATGCTCGAAACATGGTGCATTTAATAAACTCTCAATGTGTACGGGCGAAAGTTTTGCAATAAAGAATCAAAGTACCCAGCACACTTAGACACGAATAGAAAGCTTTTTAACGTAGACACATGATCTCATAAAAGGAATGTCAAGCATTAAAGACTATCTATCCATCGATCCATAACCCATTGCCCCTAAGATCAAGTAGGACTTTTATTCGGTTATATCATTGGGTAAGGAAAAGTGCTTCAAAGGTTAGGATAAATCATAAGCAAGTGTCCGAGAATCGGCTATAACAACATAGGGCAAGTGTAACAATGTGCACCCTCTTATCATTCTTTTCAACTCCATCACATCTCTCTTAGTTTTCACCCTTCACACAATTCCCCTTTAAAGTTCACACGTTTCGTTCTTCAAACAAATGTATGAGTGTCTTCCCCTTTTTTATTCAAGTTCCATTATTTTTTTTGTAATTTGCTCAATTTTTTTCTTTTAGCTATGGGGAAGAACACACAATATTTCAAACACATCTCTTTCAAAAACACTTTCTCCATTCTCTTCAAAACTTAACCATCACATGATTAACTTGCCATTCTCAAGACACAATATGGTTGGTGAAGCTTAACAAGAAAAAGGCTTATGCAAAAGGCACAATGTGGCTTGCAAGGGATAAAGTGTTTAAAAAAAAAACGAACCGGCTCAAAGCACAAAAATGACCTACTATCATCTCCTAGGGGCAATACAACCATGTAACTTTTCATTCCCAAAAGAAGAAATAATAGGCATGCATTAAGTCCTCATCCTTGACGACAAAGATAATGAGATCGACAACGATCTAGCTTCCTTTTTTACGACAAACAAAGAATTTATGTGACACCACTCCAAAGAAAGGTAAGGCACTAAAACTCACACGGGCAACAGTCTCCACTAATCTAGCCATTGAAAGCACTCAAGTCACAACTCACAAGCAATCAAGGTCCAAGAAACGTGCAGTGCAAAGATGCTAAGAGTGTATGCCAGGATAAATTTCTATTGCCAAGCTAGCAAAAAGAACTACCATGCAACGTAAATATTCAAGAAATGCCCACAAATTCTCAGCACAAGCAACCAACAAGTAAACATTGCAATCTCCAAGTCTCACGTAGAAAGGATCCAATGCTTCGTATTACTTCCGTGTAGAAGAATATTACCCCAAGCGTAGGGTTTGAATATCGATGAAGCAAAATAAACCGGAGAAGTCCGGGATCGTACCCAAGGGAATTAGTTCATGGCTTGCCTCGGATTGTTAGATGCAAGTAGGGTTTTCGACTTTCAGCCAGTCAACTTGGTTTTACTTTGAACGGTAGAATTAAAATGGCTAAATTTAGAATGAATTAACTAGGAAAATATAGGGTAGGTCTAGGAATCCTAGCATTCATGACTCGGGCTAAATTGCACTTTTCACCAATTTACGCGATTTAAAATACACAATTGTAGGTATCTAAACCGGGAAAAAGAGATTCGATTATTAAGCTAGCTCTAGAATTCATTCGATAACCACCTCGAGCGTCAGAGCTCTAAGCATCATGTGTGGTGAGTAGGCGAGGCTCTCACCTACACATGATCAAAGAGGTTAACACCTCGGCGGTTAACCAAACAAATCCGAACCCCACTTTAATTTTCAAATCAAAAATTAAAGCTTTATTGGTGAAAAATTTGCCCAAGCCATGGGATGCTAATCATCCCATGACCTAACCCTTGAAACTACTCACACATATCTAGAGAGATAAGAGCAAGCAAAAATCTACTTATCATAATTGAAATGCAAGACTAGAAGAAAATTAGCTTAAAAGATAGATCGGGAACTAAGAAACAACTTTAATTAAAGCAAGTGTAGCAAAAGACAACTAATAAAGGCTAGAAATTAAGAAATAAGTGCTGGAAAATGAAGAACAAGGCAAGAACAATTCAAAAAGCTCAAAAGTATCTAAGCTAGATCTAAAAATGTACCAAAAAAACGTCCTATCATTGTCATTACATCATTCCTTTTATTCCCCGCTCAGAATATGCTCTAAAGATGCTTCGAAGATGCTTCGCTAATGGCCTCGGTACCGATGGCCAGGCCTTACAGTACTAGAATAGGCTCTCGGTACCGATTGGAACTATTTAATCCAATCGATCGCGAGCAGCTAATGACGGGGCCGGCTAAGCGTCTCGGTACCGATTGGAAAGATAAGCCTCGATCGATCGCGAGGGCTTATCAGTTCTGAAGCTTGAAGTTTTTTTCAACCCTTGGCCACACCTTGGCCACACTTGATTCTGCCCGGGCCACAGCTTGGCCACAGCTTGGCCACGCCTTGGCTTTGGCTGTCGGACTGCTCCTGCCTTGGCTGGAGAGTTTCTGCCCGAGCTACGTCCTTGTCTTTGCTCTTCTGCCTTGGCGCTGCTTAAGCTGGGAAGTTCCTGCCTTGGCTGCGCCTTGGCTGGGCTGCTTCATTCTCAGGCCATGCTGTGTCATAGACCTTAAAATTCCTTTATTAAGCGATTCGCCTACAAAACCAAACAGACAAACTCTAAGAGCAAACATATTTAAAAACAACTAATTAACAATTAAATCAAACGAAACCTAGATACTAGCGCACCCTTTCATTACATTTCCGGGTGCTTATCATCCAACAAGTTTTTTTTTAATTTTAATTTTCAAAAATAAACTACCAAAGTAATTCCTCCCCCCAACTTGAATCATTCGATGCCCTCATTGAATACAAGAACAAAAATAGGACATAAAAGAAAAAGAATGGTAAGGTATCACCTCGTAACGGAGAACTATGCAAAAAATAATATTGCGGGAAGAAGACCCTCCAACTTGAACGAAACATCCTGCTTTGTTAGTCCTCACAAAAATAAAATAAAATAAAATAAAAGTAGCTAATCTAAGGAAGAGAAAAGGGAAACAAAATACAAAATACAAAAAAGTTAATGACATTCACTCCCATCACGTGAAATCCAACCATTCATTACACTATGAAGCGCAACAAATTGTAACATCTCACCCCACTTCAAGCACTCCGTTAAAAATTGTACGCGACCATGCCACGAAATCAAATACTTAGAGTATTTCAATTGCTGTTGTCACGTTTGAATTTTAAATTCCACCAATTGCATATTCCTAACCAAATTAACTTTCAAGTTGTTAATAAATTTTAAGAAAAATGGATAGTAAACCACATTAAAATTATTAACACCAAGAAAATCAATTTGTTCTAACACAATCTTTTGCAATGGTGGATGCTCAATAGGAGTGATGACATCAACATCTATGGCCGGGGATATTTGATCATCAAGATCAAGTGGACTTTGCACAATTATTGGCAACGACTCCTTAGGAGTCGCGTCATAAAAATCCATCTCAAGTGTACTAGAATGCTCTTGAGAAGACTGTTGCACTTCAGGTAAACTAACTATTTTGTTAGTTACAAGTGATTCTGTTGTTTCATCTTCCAATACACTAGAAGTATCCACTTGAAAATTTTCAACTTGATTGCAAGATAGAGAATCAGCAAATTGATCAAAACAAAGCGGCTCTATTTCCTCTTTTTCCCTCCCATCAGAATTGGTATTCTCTGAACTTTCAGTCAACTCACAAAATTGGAGCTTTTGGGTCAAGTCATCTAGGTAATCCCAAGCCTCTTCAGGGTTTTTATCTAGAAATTCATCAGTGGAACTAAAATCCACCTGGCATGGCTTAGGATTTAAACTACGGCAAAAGATAACCAAAAGACTGCCAAGCTCACAATTATAACTCGACCAAGAGAATACGGAATTTTTAAATCGCTCCCAACACTGTGACAAAGACTCATCATCTTGTTGAGAGAAATGTGATAATTCTTCTAAAAGCATCTGAGTCTCATATGAGGGATTGAAAGTTTTGAAAAACTGTATCACAATCTCATTCCATGTCAATCTTGGACTCAAAAAATTAAACCAATCTAAAGCACTATCACGCAAAGATGCTGGAAATACATGTAAAAGAGCCACTTCATCGCTACCAAAAGCTTCCTCAAGGTTATGAATATGCGAAAAAGGATTTTCTGAACCCAAACCATAAAATATAGGAAGTGACATTGGACAATCAAATTGTCTTGCATAACCTCCATACCACCTTGCAAAATGGGCCATTTTTTTTTTTGATTTTCAACAATTAAAAAAAAATCAAAAAAAATAAAGAACTAAAAAGAAAACAAATAAAAAAATAACTACCCGAATTCTTAACACACGTTACCGTCCCTGGCACGGCGCCAAAAATGCTTGACCGATTCCTAAACCTAAAATAATGGGTTGCCCCAAGCGTAGGGCTGAAACCGACATAGCACAATACCCAGTAAAACCGGAGTCGAATTCACTAAGGACGGTGAAGTGTGTGCTGTGGAAACTCGGGTTGCAGAACGAAAATTAGCTCTTAGGTAGCCACCCCTTGTCTTTTGGTTGATTAATTAACTAATACTAACAGATAACTTGCTCAAATAATTAAAAAGAGAGGCACAGTCGTAGGGAATCCGGCGTTCGCTACCCAATCAGAATTTGCTCGCTTTTCAAGGTTCTAAAAATGGTTAAATTTAGGGAGAATTGGAAACTCCGAAAGATGCAAATTCTAAGGTTGCCGGTTCCGTACACAACAACGAACAGGTTTTGGTCCCCCGTTCCCGCTCACATGAGTCCCGGCAATGTCTCGGATTCGTCCAACGGACGTCGTTTTCACCAACTAAAATTATTCAATTAAATCAATGCGCGGAAAAATTGCGAGACGAATCTTAATTGGGTCGCGGTGCGCCTTTACCCAGCGACCAAACCTCACCGTCCTTAGTGGATTCGACTCTGGTGGTTTTAACATGCATAATCAGTGAAATATAGTAAGTATTTTTGATAGAAGAGTACAAAATCATATAAATGGACATGGATCAGGACCCCATCCCCACGAGAACCTTATCACACAAACGAAAAACCGTCGCGCGATAGAGTGGGTACCTCGCGCGTGGGTTGCCTGTCCGCAGTAACTTGTAAATTTGCTGGCTTTGGGGCTAAAACTGATATTGGTTACCAGCCTTGGCCCTGTCAGTCCCCCTCAGGGATCAAAATAGTAAACAATAAGGGTTATACCTTTGCTTGAGTGTCTTGAATATGACTTGAGTGAGGTAGTATGGCTTGGTAAATGAGTAAATGGGAGTGATTTGAATGAAAGAAGTGATTCAAGCTTGTAGCTCTTGCTTCTCTTTTGAAAAATTTTTGGTAACCCTTTGGAATGAAGACCTTGGGGGCTTTTTATAGAAAGAGGAGGGTTTGTTGGTGGATGATGCAAGGAAATGTAGTCAGCCAGCAATGCTGGCTGCACTTACTTGGTGGAGAAGTAAGGTATGGAGTTTGATGGGAGAGTGGGGTGGAGGTGGTGCAAGGGTGGCCATGCAAAACGTTGTTCAGCCGACGTAACGGGGTTGCACAGGCCTGTAGATTCCTGATCATCACAAAATCCAGCTGGAAACTACTGGATATGACAGGTGTTGACTATCGCGCGATGGAGTGAGACCATCGCGCGAGGGTTCTAGCTTCCCCACGACGGTCAATCAGTTAAAGTTTGACTTTGACCACCACTTGGCAAGTAGAGAATCGCGCGAGAGACCCAGTGGGTTGCGCGATAGTCAAACCTTCAGTCAGGGTTTGGGTTTAAGGGTTTTGGGATTAAGGATGGGTTCCACACATACCAAGCTCAAGCCATTTCATTCTCTCAAGACCGTTTTCGACCTGATTCATCATCGGGGGAACAAGAAACTGAAAAGGAAATAAAACGATTGGGAAATCGGATTGGGGTGTCTACACCGCTCACGGTTTTACAGAATGCCGTGCAGGATATCCTCTTTACTTTCAGGCTTTTACGAAGTTTCAGAACGCCGCCTGACATCTTGGATAACACGCCTGACATCAAACAATGTTATTTCCACCAGACGACTCTGAAAAGTACCATTCTTCCATGCCATGAACAGAAACCAACTTTCAAACTCTTGATCATTCAGAATGACCGAAGAGGCTTTATTATCTAAAACCAAGCATGGCTTGTAGTTATGGTCTTATTTTGAAAACACCAACACTTCAATAAAAGAGGCCTGACAGGAGATAATTATGATCCAGACAATTTGAGCGAGAAAATGATAGCTCGATGAAATACTGTGCGCTTGAGTAGGTTACGCTGTGCGATGCATCAAAGCACCGCGCGGTGTAACCTTTTCAGCACAGAGGCCTACTTTTGTTTTGAAACACTACTACAAAAATAGATAAAGACTTCGGTCATTTGGTTTGATCTTTCACTTTTAATCTCACATTCAAAACCGTGGTCTATTAAGGTGTAACTAAAAATCTCTATTTTTTAACCACAGGATATAAACCGTGATTAAAACTCATTAAAACTGTGACTAAAAACATAAAAAATGTGATTAAAAATGACAAAACCGTGACCTTTAAAAGCTTAAAATCTCAATTTCATTATAAAACCGTGGTTGTTTATAGAGTAATAATCTCAGTTTTTGAAAAAATCGAGATTAAAAGTGGCGATTTCCTAAAGGAAAAAATTCCACTTTATTTATCCTGTTGGATTTTGAACCTAAGTCTCTTGAGTTTTGCATAGAAGATTCAACCAACTGCACCACACACATTTTTCAATATATAATTGAAATATTTAATATATATCATATGCGTTTAACATTAAAATATATTTCGAACATCATTTTGATCCTTCAAATATTAAAATTAGAAATTTTGATAAACATGAAAGTTGTAGCTCTCTGTGTTATTGTTCAAACCCAATTTGAATTATCTCAATTAATGGAGTTTGAGCATAGAGTTATACTCGAAATACATTTGGCGATGAAACGTAACCTTCATAAATTTTGTCACTAGAGGTACCCATTTGGTGACGAAATATATTTTCATCGCCGAAAGTACCCCATTTTTTGACGAAACATTTTTTTGTAGAATGGTTGAGAGAGACATTTATTCAGGGGAATTGTGCGCGGAGTCGATTAAGGGGTAAACGACTTTCAACTTTTCCTATATAAGAGCTTTCATCTTAAGCCTAAAAAAAAAGTGATGTATTCTCTAACTTACGATCTTAGTTTCTAGATGATTAAGATTAAAGGTTCATTTTATATCAGTTTTTCCGAAATGACATATATTCTTTCATATACAATCTCAGCTTTTCAAAAACGAGATCTATTCTTTAAGTTACAATCTCATTTTTAGATTATTGAGATTAAAAAATCTTTTCATCTCAATTTTTTTGAAACGAGATATATTCTTTCATATATAATCTCAGCTTTTGGAGAATGAGATCTATTCTTCAAGTTACAATCTCACTTTTTAGATTACTGAGATTAAAAAATCTTTCCATCTCAATTTTTTCGTATAACTGAGATTAAAACTATGATTAACTCCATACGCTTTTACAAAAAGTGAGATCCTTTTAGTTTTTAGGCCGTGATCTTTATCCCATTTTGTAGTAGTGAAAATGGTTTTTGAGCCGAGATTCAACCCAAAGGAGGTTGATCCTGGCCACAGAAAGGTTCCCTCAGGGGTATGGACAGAGCCTACCCCAAGGAAACTAGTTTATACCTTTGATTTTTGAGTTTGTATGGGAATGGACGACTACAGATGAACCCGGATGAAAGCGGTCGAGGAGAGACGGTGGACGCGGTTTAATAAGTGGGTATTTGGGGTTGGGGGTCTTAAAGTGAGCAAGAGAACTCACTTCAATGGCGAGGAGAAAAATGAAGGATTTTAAAGAAGAAAGAACCTTGAGAATGTTTTTGGGAGCACTTTTTCAAGGTTTTGGAGTGAGGAATGGGTATAAAATCATGATGAGAGAGAAAGAAAATTCAGGACCCCTTTCCCTTGAGTGGAGGGTTGTATTTATAGGCAAAAGTCAAGGATTTTGAATTTCAAATGGTGGAGGTGTTTTCTAGGAGGGCCAGAAGTGCCTTTTCGGCTGAGCTAGCTTGTAACAGTGGCTTAAGTGGGCGTGGCCGACAACTAGTTGAGTCAGTCAGAACTTTATCCAAAATGTTGTGCGGTTGACCTCATGACCTTGTGCGGCGTAATGAATTCTATTATGCCATGCGGTACTAAGGGTCCAGCTTTGGGCTTTTGGGTTTGCTCTGGGCTTTTGGATTTGGTCTGGGCTTTTTGGATTTGGGAGAGTCCTTCATCCAAACTCTTGGAGGTATTTGTTTCATTTGTTTCATCATCGGGATATTTTAAAGCACGCTTTCGAGGTCCGGATTGGGGTGTCTATAGGTACCCATTTTGCAACGCCGAAAGCGTAATTTCATCGCCAAATGGCCCCTATTTGGCGACCAAATATTTTTTCCTTCTCGAAAGGGTTATCTTTGGCGACAAAAATAAAAAAAAACCTTTTTAGTATTTTTTTCGTCAAATAGGTGCCTTTGGTGACGAAATTTATAAAGATTGCATTTGGTCGCCAAAATGTATTTCGGGCATAACTCTTTTCTTAGAACTCCGATTGAGATAATTCAAATTGGGTTTGAACAATAACATAAAGGTTACAACTTTCATGTTTATCAAAATTGCTAATTTTAATATTTTAAAGTACAAAATGACATTTGAAATATATTTTAACGCGCATGTGTGTGTATGTGTATATATATATCTATATATATATGATATTTCAAATATATACTGAAAATTGTGTGTGGTGCAATTGGTTAAAGTTTGCGCACAAAATTTAGGAGACCTGAGTTTCAGGATGAGCTAGCAAGAAAGTGGGCTATTTTCCCATTTGCATGTCTTTTGTGACGAAAATTTTAGTCACCAAACCAAACCGAGCCTTAAGTCCCAATCACTTGGGGTTGACGAAAATTTTTGTCACCAATTTCTTATATTGGTGATGAAAAATTTCGTCAAGGATGTGTCACCTAAATTCGTCGCGAAAAGGAATAATTGGTGACAAAAAATTTCGTCATCAATTATTTATTTTTGCCAGTGAAATATTTCATCATCAAAAGCCGCTATAGATGACGATTTGAGTCGACAATTTTTTTCATCACCCATACTAATTTTTCTTCACCTATATATACTACTTGTGACGAAAAAATATATAACCTGTGATGATTTTCATTCGTCCCCAAAGACCAAATTTCTTGTACTACTAGATATTGACTTCTTGTTATTTTTCTTTTCAAGATTGTAGCTTTCAGCCTCCGTTTCAAGGATTGCTCTTCTTGTCTTGTAGGGCCTCGGTTTGGAAGTTGTTGTTCTCTGGTTTGTCCTACCTCTATGTGAGCTTTTCTTTCCCTTTGTTGGAGTTTCTCACTCCTTTGGGGATTGTGTGGACTGTGGAGTATCTTGATGTAATGGTGAGTTTTCAGAGTGGTGACAATTTTGTTGAACATGTTGTAGCCCAAAATGCAATGGCTTGTATCTCTCCTTTATGGGGATGATTGCCCTTCTTTATGTATTGTTTTCTTCTCCTATGAACTATCGTAAACTTTGGCAAAAAAAAAAACTTTAAATTCAAATCAGTAATCAAATTGATATACTTCCTCCGTCCAAAAATAATGATAATTTTTGAAACTCGTGTCATTTTTTTATAGTTTATATTTTTCATGAGTTTGAAAACTTTGTATAATAGAACTAATCGAGAACTATTAAATAAGATTCATATTAAAAGATATAAGAAGTTGAAATTGGCACATATATCAAAAATTGACATCCAATTTGGGACGGAGGGAGTACGTTTTACTGTGTCCCGAGTAATTGTTCAATGGTTTGAGGTACTGCCACCCTTTTCCACCACACATGTTTGTGGAGTACTTCATGATCATATACTTAATATATAAAAATAAGTCTCTACAAAAATATGTAATAGAAAGCATAGAATCTGAGTCCTTATGTAATTCTCTTTTTTTTTCAACTCTTGTTTGGTTTTTTCTTCTTCTCTTTTTGGATTGTTGGCTAGCATATGATTGGATTGGTTTTTTTCCTTTCAAAGATGTTTGCCCTATCCTTCTTGATGTACTCATTATCAAGTTTCTAATATAATTTCTTTGCCTATCAAAAAAAAAATTGTAACGAATAATGGTGTTTGGAAACCACGTGGCGGTGCACCAAAAATAAGCAATAATTTTTTCCTTTGGACAATCTGAAAGCAGGGCCGGCCCTGGGATAAAGCCCGAGGTGCCGGCGCTTTAGGCCTCTGAAATTTCAGAAAAACGAGGGCCTCATTCTTCATAAAAAAAAATCAAATATATTATATTTATATAAATGTTCCGTGTTTTAACACAATGTCAATTCTAGCACAAGTTGTCTTTGCGAGGTATGTGAAATTGGGATGAGAGATCATTGGTTCAACTCCTAGGGAGGTTTCTTTTGACAAAGGTTTTTTTTCACTTTTTTTTCTTTTGGATCTAGAAATAAATAATATACAGCTCTTATACCTTTTACATTCTTATGGTTAAAGTTAATAACATAATTAGTTAAAAAAAATGCAGTGTATGAGTGGTATTTCGTTATATTTGTTTTTTTTTCTAATGGTATAAAATATTTTAAAATTTTATTTTAGTTAAATTACGAAACTAAAATACCATGTTCAATATTTTTACCTTATATTAACCATCTATATTGATTTTTTTTTTTTATAGAAAACCTAAGGCCTCAATTTTAAAAATCGGTTTACGTCTCTAAATTTTTAGGGCCGGCCCTGTCTGAAAGATAGGGAAAGAAGTGCAATTGTGTCTTTAATTCAGAATATCTCGAAGGTCCACTACCGTTGCATTAATGATCACTGGTCGGATAAAATGTCAAACGAGGAGGAAGAGGATGGTGAGATTCGCATTGAGCATAATTGTAGCGAAGAAAATGTGGTTTTGAGGCAGCCGGATTCCCGGATTCAATTGGGAGTAAAGCTGATGGTTCTCCTTCCACTTCTTTGTGGGAGAAACGAGGGAGGAGGTTGATTAATGCGTAGTGGCTAATGGCCGGTGATGGGAAGGTCAGAATTGAGGGGAATGATGGTGATGAGGAGAGTTTTGATTGTGGTCAAGATATGCCTGTCAATGGATCGAATTCTTGAAAGAAAAAAAAAAGAGAAAAGTCCACTTTTACCCCCTATGGTTATCGCCATGTGCAGATACCCCATTATGGTTTAAAACTGACCACATAACCTACCTGTGATTTTGAAATGTGCGGATAGACCCCTTGCCGTCATGTTTTCCATCCATATTAGCGGATACAACATTAAAAGACCGTTATACCCTCATCACGTCCTTTGACTCTTCTTCTTTTTTTAAATCTAACCACACCATCCTGTATACCAAAAATTTAATCCAAACCGTTGATATCGTAAATTTTGACGAGTACTACGTCTATGCCAAAATTCAAGTCAATCAAAAAATGAAAAGCTCATGGTCAAATTGATTTTGTTATGAAATTAAAATTTCAAATTTGAATTTACTAAAAATTAGATCACTGGGTTATTGATGCCTGATCGAGATGATTTTTTACAAAGATACTCTATTCTTTATTGAATACATTATGAATGACTCAGATTACATTCTAGATATGTGTGAGATACACCTCCATTAATATGGATGGAAAACATGACAGCAGGGGGTCATCCGCACATTTTCAAAACCACAGGTAGGTTATGTGGTCAGTTTTAAACCACAAGGGAGGTATCCGCACATGGCGATAATCACAGGGGGTGAAAGTGGACTTTCTTCAAAAAAAAAAAAAAAAAGGTTATGGCATGGAATTGATGGAACCATAGACGTACACGAGGCATGCATGCAATGACTATGGGTCCTAAGGGCCTTTTGGGGGATCCTGATACTATAGTCTCGGTTGTAGGGAACTCAAACCCTTTAAGCATGCGAGGGCAATGACAAGAATGATTGCAGCAGGGATCATGCGATTGGTGAGCAAAAAAGAGTCGGAACCAGCTATTCTGGGAATCGATCTTCTCTTGATGCTATCCATAAATCAGAAAGTAGATTGAGACAGTCAAAGATAAAAGATTTAAAAAGAAGAAATTTCTTATGGAGCTTGGGGTCAAGGCCATCAAATTGAATTCTAAAAACATGAAGGTCTCATCTTTTTCCTTATCTTCTGATGACATCTGGAATTGAAACTCTATTTTCTTTACGGAAACCCGCAAGACGTTGGATTGTGGTCCCACATTAGGCATGCATTGAAGTTAGAGGAGGGAGAAACTTTACTTTAAAGAAATTTGTTAAAATGCAAGAGGAAGAATTTAAAGATAGGATCCATACTCTAGATGACTTGGAGGAAAAGTCTACCTTGGAGGAAGACATTGATTTCGAGGACGGTGCTGCTCTTTCTCTGGAATTTTAATATCGAGGTATTGGCGGGTATGGGTTGCTTTTTTGGTTTCGAATTTGTCCTTTAGGTTTGCTATCTTGGTTTTCGGATTGTGCTTTTGGGCTTAGGTTTTTTGCTTGTTTGGATTGTTTCAGCAGTTATTTCAGTTTTCACTGTTGTGTTTTGGTTGGCTCATTGCCTTCAATTCCTTTAGGCTTGGTTCTCGGGTGGCGCTTATAGCTGGTGTGCCCGTGTTCCGTTAAATTTTTGCTTATAGCTGGTGTGCCCGTGTTCCGTTAAATTTTTGTAATCTCTTTTAAAGATTGATAAAAAAAAAAAATTGCTGATAGGAAAATACTAAACTACATTGACCACGCAATAATGTTTTTTTTTATTGACAAAGAAAAATACGTTAACCCATGATTTTAGTACTCCATTATTTCTTTTTGAAGGTTTTGGTTGGGGCATGGGTCAAGTTCAAAAATGATACCTACACAGATGATAAACGCATAAATGTTCACATTAGCGCCTCTTAATTTATCATTGTTAAATTTATTTATTTTATTACTTTGTATTTTAATGTTTGATTTTTAAATTATAGGTGTTTGAAAGTTTAACAGGTTAAAGCCGATTTAATCATGGACTAAGCCATACAATATTATTTTTGCTCCCACTGTTGCATGTCTTGGTGGGCCTCAAAAGGCTATCTTTTTTTACCACTTGTTTTGACTGAAGTCTTGAACAAAAGAAAAATAGAATTACGCCCAAGGAAATTCTCGGGCGGCCCACGAGGTTATTACTTACTATTATTAGTCGGCTACAGAAGCTATAAAAGAAAGGAGGAAAAAGGGTTTTCACCGAGCGATATTTTCCCACGGACGGGGCTGCCAAGATCTCTTTCTTTTTCGGTAGTTTTTCTTTCTCGTTTTGTTCCTTTTAAGTTATTTGAAACTTTGTTCAATTACTCGCACTCTGATAACTCGTATTAATTTTCGTCTTTCATTAAAGTTGTTCGTTAGTTAATTGTTTAATTTAGATCTTTTGTTTATTTTTCGTCTCGCCTCATATAAGTATGTTTTAAACTAGGGTTTCTTTTGTTTCTTACATAATAATGAGTGAGCAGTTATATAGGTAGGGTCTCCGAGTGATTAGCACCATGACCGGTTCGGATGCATTCTGCTCTTATTTTGAAATAAAAGAATGTAAAGAAACAATTTTAGATTGGTAAAATACTTCCCGTAGACGAAGCTGTGCAGTGTCGGAGCCCATGTGAACGGTTGAATGGGGGTCCAAAACTCATTCTCCGCTGCACATGGGTAAACGGCGACCATAAGGGTTTGCATCTTGTGGGGTATCTTTCTCAGTCTAAAATCGAATGTTTTAAAGAACACCAATTGAAGCAGATGAGTCGGCCCGGTTGCGAGTGCTATGAACCCTACGATCGTACCTTTCTTTTAATTATTTGAAAAGTACAATATATTTCGTAAGTTTAGTTAATCTCAACCAATCAACAAGGGGTGGCTACCTATGAGCCCATTTAAATTATAACAACCCGAATTTTTAGTCAGCACACATTACTATCTTTGTGGATTTGACTCCGGACTTACCAGATATTATGCTACGTCGGTCTCCGCCCTATGCTTGGGGCAACCCATTATTTTAGGTTTAGGAAATCGTTAAGCAACTGATGAATAATGCACAAATCTTGCACTGATTGAGATGTGGGGCCCACTACGGGTCCCACACAAACGATTCGAGTCGTTCATTAAATTTAAAATATTTTTTCAAAGGCCCGGCCCCCATACAAAATTGGCTCAATTCGATACTTATAAATACTCAATTCAATCGTCTAACGTTTTGTTCAGTTTCGGATCTACACGAAAAGTTAGATGATTAGATCGAGTACTTCTCGATATTGGATTGACCTGATTTTTTGAGGGAGCGCGCCCTTGAAAAAATGTTTTAAATTTAATGAAAGGATCAGATTTTTTGTGTGGGATCTGTAATGGTCCCCACAACTTGATCAGTGCCGTCTTGGTCAAGTTATAGTAATTAAAAATTCATGTTCTTATGGAGTTTGGATAGACTACTAGATTCACTAGTAAAAAATACGTACTAAAAACTTAACGCTTTTTACCATTTTGTTTTCAATATCAAAAAGTTTTAGTATTTTACCATCTCGTTGCTATAACAAAAAAGTTGTCACTAAATTTTTTTTTATTGTAACTTATTTACTACTGAAAATACCGAATAATTTCTCAATCATAAATAAAAATTTAAAAAATTTCACTATCGAAAACACCCCTAGTCATGTTGTATGATTACTAGGAGCCAAAGAGCCATGGTGATGATCTGGTGGATCATATCCGTGTTGTTCTCAGAATTTTCAAATGTCAAAAAAGAAGGAATGACGTTTTAGATTGTTGACCGCATCTCCCTGTCAAAATTAGAAATTTCAAAGGTCTAATCGAGTTAATGGAAATTCCTTTTCTATATGAAGAGGTATTAAATAAATGAAGGTCAACCTAACCAACCCTTTCATTCAAGCTTCTCCTTTATCTTTTGGGAAAATTTTAAAATGACACCTGAACTTTCATCCAAATATCACAGAAACACCTGAACTGAAGTTTATTTCAATTAGACACCTGCACTTATAAAATCCCCAAATTAAGGCCCCTACCGTTATCCTCCGTCCAATTTGTGGTGATGTGGCATTTTTTTTCCCGTTAAGGGTTGCATTGGCACACAACACCAATCCTAAAATTGTAGACAATCATAGCCCCTCCCTCAAACTACTGTATCTCCGCCACCGACACCGCCACCACTTCAAGTTAAACAACCTCAACTTCCTACACCAACAACGATACACCCAATTCCCATATCTGTAATCCCTTGCACCTCGCTAGCCACAACCTCTCCAGATTCTTGGCCTCCGCAAGCCAAATCCCTCAACTCCGTTGCGTTGGACAGGTCAATCTGGACCAAGTTCGAGCAATTTGCCGCAAGACCCGACAGACCCACACGTGGGTAAAGAACTTGGATCTTGAGAGGTCGACGGACTTCAGCATTCTGTCGCAGACGAAGTGGCAACAGAGAGAGAGGTGTCGGTGACGCGAGGGGCAAAGAGAGAAATTGAGGTGGGTCACGAAAGCGTACCGGGTCAGGGTCTTTAGAGGTGGTCGGAACGGAGGGGCTTGAGGGTGGTGCGGTGGGATTCGTCGGAGTAGAAGGATTTGCAGACGAAGGAAGAATGATTTATTGTCGAGTGGGCTTGAGTCTAGGTGGTCGAGGATTGCGAGGATGAGTTCTTCGGAGAGGAGGTCGAAGTGATTGCATGGTGATTTTTGCTTTTTCATTGTGGTCATGGAATGGTGTGAACCAAGAGGGAGATGATGAAAAATGGGTTTAAACTTTAAAGGTTGAAAAAGATTTACAGGGAGAAGAGGGTTTTGATTTGGAGGAGGGGGTTTGATTGTCTACAAGTTTGGAGGCTGGTATTGTGTGCCAATGCAGCATTTAACGGAAAAAAAGGGAAAAATCTGCCACGTCACTCCAAATTGGATGGAGGATAACAGTAGGGGCCTTAATTTGGGAGTTTTTATAAGTACATGTGTTTAATTGAAATAAACTTAAATTCAGATATTTCTGTGACATTTGGGTGAAAGTTTAGGTGTCATTTTGAAAATTTCGCTTATCTTTTCGTTAACTAATAAACAAATGAAGAGGTATTAAAAGCATTAAAACAAAATAATTGATGGAAAAAAAGCAAAAAATAGAGTCTACCATCTCCTTTATCTTTTGCTTGTATTTAGTTGCTGCTTCATAAATTTGTAGTAGAGGTGTTCAGAAATTACTTTAACTGTATTAGCTGGTCTATTAATTAATCGATAATATATGTACAAAATCTCATACATTAATATAAATAGTGCTGTCAAAAAACAAAAACTTCATTCTAAAAATATTAACTACGAGGCAAAAACTTAAAAATATAAACTATATTTTTTAATAAAAAATTAATTTTTTTTTAAAGTTGTATTGCATAGTTGACAGTGTTTCAAGAATGGAGGGGCTAAAAAATTTTTGTGGTTCAAAAAAAATGGAGGGGTTAAAAGTTTATTGTTGTCTTAGATGAGTTTTCAATTTTTGTGCCAATGTTTAATAACTGGCGTATTAATCTACTAAAACCATTTTGAAAGAAATTGTTGGAAATATGCTGGGGCTGACCTTCTCGAAAATGTATTATTCTTTAGGATGACATAATGAGGTTTTCTATCGTAGTCTTAAATTCAAAAGATTATTCCAGTCAACGGTCTTTGCAATGTACGTAGTTGAATTTTTTTAAAACTTTGTCTGCAATTCTATAAACTAACTAGACAAAATAATAATATAGTTGTTATTGTTATGAATGCAAACTTAACACATCTAGACCATCGACAATAAAGATGGAGAGGGAACACAAAGCATAATACTTACGCTAATATATTTTTTGATCAGCAAATTTTTTTTATAAAACTTTGAGAAAGAGTATAAAGTTTTAAATAGTCATGGGCACACCGGCGAACTAATATGCATGCATGAGTTGAGGTTTTGACATGGTCGGGGAGGTTGATCCACGGTGTTCATGCTTAGTCGTTCACTTTGACAATTTTGATGTTCCACATTACTATATTATTTAACATAACTTTTAATTTCTCCATGCACTTATAAGAAAACTATACAGATATTCCTCTTGCTACAGGGTTGTTCGGTTAAATAAGTCACATAATTTATTTTTTTGTTTTTATTCAATTTTTTTCGCATTTGTTAGTTTTTCGTCAACTTTTTATGGATTAGTGATTCTTCTTCACAAAAGGAATCTCAAAAGTAAAAAATTACGATCGAAATTTAAATTTTTTGAATAAAAACTAACAAATAAAAAAAAAAATTGAATAAAAACAAAAAAAAAAACCATTTGACTTATCTAGCCAAACAAATAGTACTGCTCTTTCTCTTAATATTTCAATAGCTAGTTTAATCATAATTAAAGTCCATGTGTACATAATGCCCAAACTAATAAAAGTTCAACCCGTGATCATTTCAAAAAAAGAAGCAAAAAAAGTCCCAACCAACCGTCATTAATTACCAACATGCACCCACTCTAAGGGCGGACCGTGAAGGGGCACGTGCCCTCTCCACCCCACCCCACCCCACCCCACCCCATCCCTTTTCTTTCTTTCTTTCTTTCTAATTTAAAGTTTATTTTTTATGCAAAAATCAGTATTTTTTTTGGCAAAAAGGAGTGGGTGAACAAGAAACCCATACAGAAAACTTAATGAGGAGAACTCGCTCGACGCTTGATTTACTTTGTCGTTGCCGATCGCTCGTCTTTGTGGTTGTTGCCCGTCACCTCACCGTTTTCCTCCCCAATCATCAATTAAATTTGGGGCTACATGGCAAAAGTAACATTTTATTAAAAGTACTTTTAATTTAGGGCTACATAATTTAGGACTTTTTAATCTTTTCTTTTAAGGTTTGTAATATATATCTTGATTGTTTCAAATTAGGCTTTCATTTCTTTACCTGGTTTTTACCCAATGAATGAAATTTATAATTCAATTTTCCATAGTTTGTCCCTTTGCGCTTAATTTCGATTTTTGCTTAAATTTATTAGTATAATGTGCCCCCCACGTGAGGCAAATTCTGAGTCCGTCACTGCCCATTCTAACTCATTAGTTTAAAAATAAAATCAATTAAATTCCAAAAGCATATATGCATCCGAATAGTACAAGAACACATCCTCGACATATCCTTCCACATTCGTTTGCTGGCCGAGATTTTATTATAATTTTAAAGGGAAAATATTTGAAGGCAGCCAAAGATGAACAAGTCGTATTTCCAGCTATACTCGATCCATAAGACTATTCGAACTTTAGGTAGCTACGCGGTGCAGTGTAGCCACTCAAACAAAATGATTGCATGCCCTATAAATTGGTGCAATTCGTTATGCTTTCTCAATCATCTTCACTGCATTTCGATTCTGCTAGCTCTTATAAGAGAGAGAGAGAGAGAGAGAGAGAGAGAGAGAGAGAGAGAGAGAGAGAGCCATTTATTGCTAGCTAGCCATGAATTCACCAAAGAATGTTTGTCTTACTTTTTATTCGGCTATTGCTTCTGCCTTGCTCTTGTTTTCGCTATTAATGAGTACGCCTACTAACGCACAATTATCTTCTACCTTTTACGACAATACCTGCCCCAATGCACTCAACACTATCCGAACTTCAATTAGACAAGCCGTATCACGTGAACGCCGGATGGCAGCATCGCTAATTCGACTCCATTTTCATGATTGCTTTGTTCAGGTAATTAATTACAACAATTAATTAATCTACTCAAAAGTCAAAAACTTTTATTTTCGTTTAATTGTAAATATTTTGGAAACGAATATTATATCATTTTTGCGGTTGTGCAGGGTTGTGATGCCTCAATCTTACTTAGTGAGGCCGCTACCTCAACGAGTGAGCAAACTGCAGCGCCTAATGCGGGTTCTGCAAGAGGTTACGAAGTCATAGATGCCGCCAAGGCTGAGGTGGAGAAAATATGTCCTGAAGTTGTTTCATGTGCTGACATACTTGCAGTAGCTGCACGAGACGCGTCGTTTGCTGTAAGTCACAAAACACAACCTGCCTAGCATTTGATCTACTATTCTTTTAGTAACATCGATCTCATGGTGTTTCATTTCGATATAATAAAATTTAAGATATGCTAATTAGTTTTCGCGCATAAATTAATAATCAGGTGGGAGGTCCGTCGTGGACAGTAAAACTTGGAAGAAAAGATTCTACCACAGCCAGCCGTGATCTAGCAAACTCCGATCTTCCCTTCTTCCGAAGTAACGTCAACGAGCTTATTGCAAACTTCGCTAGAAAGGGGCTTAGTGCAAGGGACATGGTTGCCTTATCAGGTAATTATAACCACACAAAAAAAATATTAGTACTAATATTAATCATCGGTTGGATCATTTTTCGTTTTCGTGGAAAAATAGTTAACTGATGTGTTTGTTTTACGTATTTGAAATGCAGGGGCACACACCATAGGACAGGCACAATGCTTCACATTTAGCGACCGGATAAACAGTAACGGGAGCGACATTGACGCTGGATTTGCTAGCACGCGCATGCGTGGTTGTAGGAATGCAAATTTAGCACCTCTTGATCTGGTGACGCCCAATTCATTCGACAACAACTACTTCAAAAACCTAATTCAAAAGAAGGGCCTTCTCGAGTCGGACCAAACACTTTTCAGCGGAGGACCAACCGACAGTATTGTTTCCCAATATAGCAGCAACCCTGCGACGTTTAAATCTGATTTCGCTGCTGCCATGATCAAAATGGGAGATATAATTGATCCTGTCACCAGTCAAAATGGGGTCATAAGGAGAATTTGCAGTGCTCTAAACTAGAACCATGCATATCTTCCACTTCCAGCAGTTGGAAAATTCTTTTATTCCTTTAAGGAATCGGTCAATTTATTTCTTTTGTTATATCCTTGTTGAGTCTGGTCACTACTGCAATTAATTGTAGACGAACAGTCAATACCTCAAAGTATTCCACTTCTTAATTGTAATTTATTTCATTGTTTTGTAATGAATAAATTTGTTGCAACTCTATATGAATTTTCTGATATTCTTGGTCGTCACTCGGTATATTTTTTGGACTTGAAAGCAAAACAATAGTCTGCTTGCGTTAATCTTCTTCATTTCTATGATCAATCCATAAATTCTTTAATTTACTGCAGGAATTAAGAGATACTATTAGATCCTTGCATTTATCTGCAAGAGCTTAATCAATCTATAACTTTTGAGCGTTATTTTTTCTTTGGTTTGACGGTCTGGAATGTCTAGGCCAGTTTACACATCACTCTACTATACCCCCATTCCATTCAAAATTTGAAAGTTTTGATCTGATGCTAAAAAAAATTAATTATCACAGGAAAAGTTGTAAAGGGAAAAATCCTCTTTATATGGAACTACACTCTTTAAGATCAAAACACATGTGACAGCCTCGCTGGAACCCTAAAACCATGAACACAAACACGGTGAGTGCACCTCTGTCTCTCATCGGCAAAGGCTCTTTGATGCCTTAGTCAGTATCATACTGAACCTTAATTTTGTAAGGAAGAAAGAAAGTTATATTACTGCTCAAAGCATGCCTCTTTCATTAGGTTTATCTTGAATTTATAGACTTATCATGACTTGATTTAATTCCAAGCATCCTTATCGCTCTAGGTTTCCTATCCCGTATAGAAAACCGAGACTTTTTGGGATTCTCTCCCATAATAAGCCAAAGTCCTACTCTCGTTAGGAAACTCCTCTAATACGGAATTCATTCCATTTAGTAACTCTTGCTGCTGCCCTTCATGGCATAATATATTATTCCCTTATTCGCGGGAACTATCCTTATCACGTAAGGAACTCATTTGAGAGTATTCCGGATCAATGCAGCTGCCAATCTCGTTGGTTGGCTTAGCTCGGGTCAAGACTACGTGATCGTATCCTTTGCTCAGCAATCATGTCTTACATTGTTATATGTTTCCCTTGATTAATTACCTTGCTCAGCCGTACGCACCCTCATGTGGTGTTGCTGTGCTGCCACGTACACCCCTCGGGATGCTCCTTTCGTTGTGCTTCCGTACTTACCAGTGGTCGGCTATCTCCGATCCTACCTCTTAAATAAGAATCAGTTTCGCTTGGCTTTCGCTTGGCTTTTTAAAGGTTGTGCCACGTAACCCATCAATTCAATTCTCAATTCTCACTGCCACGCAACCCACTAACCAAAAGGAGCAAAATCCCCATTTCTCCCGCTGCCACGCAGCCCACTAACCAGAAGGAGCAAATCGCCATTTCAGCAGCAAAATCTCCATTTCTCCTCTATATACAAAATTCCACTCATCTCACTGCCACGCAGCCCACAAAACAAAAGCAGCAAAATTCCCATTCCACTCATCGCCGTTTGTTTCTTGGATTTTTGCCATTTCTTCGGTTGTTTTGGTCCCATTGGTGCGAGGTAATGAGTAATTTCTCATTTTCGATTTCGTAGTTTGTGTCTTTGATCTCTGCATGTTGAGTGTTTGATCTCTGCAAGTTTAGTGTTTGATTTCTCTATGTAGAGTTATTTGTGGCAGAGTTATTTGTCTATATTCAAGCTTTTTGGTCGTTGCATGTGTTGTTTTCTGAATGCCTATTTTGTCATCTCTGATTGTGAATGCAGAGCAATTTAGCTCATTCCTCTGTTCATTTTGGTTGCTGCATGTGTTGTATTCTGCATTTGGACCAATTTAGCAACATGAATTCTGGCTCTTATTATAGAACAGAAGGATACATATAAATAGAATGGGATATATATAAATTGAATTATTTCCAATTCTGTGATTTAGTAATATAGTTCTTTATGTCTTATTTTGCTCGTGAGATTCTCAAATTTCGGTATAAGTAAAGAATGGGCTAGAGAGCGCTGAGGTGAGGTAATAGAATGGGATAAAGAGCGCTGCAGATCTTCGAACTGATTGAATTATTTCCAGTTCTGTGATTTAGTAGTATAGTTCTTTGTGTCTTATTTTGCTCATGGGATTTTCAAATTTCGGTTGTGGCTATAACTAGATATTGATTATATGTCGTTTGGAATTTGGTGAATATGAATTGTTAATTTTGTGATTAGGTGGGATGGTTGTTCCTGTTCCATTTCGCCGTTGGGTGCATGTAAAGCATCAGAATCCTCAAACTCCACATGGAGGGTTTTATTGTCATCTACCTATTCGAGGCCAAAGGGTGATTGCTGCTGTTGCAAGATATCGACATGGTGGACAGCTGGAGTATAAACCTTATAGTATGTTTGTTGTGAATACAGAGATGTATTGGGTTTATTGTCTTCTACCACTTTGAGCTTCTTCACTGACGTTGCCTCCATATCAAAGGTAAAAGCTTTAGATCCTCTCTGTTCAAACTTGATTTGGCTGCTGCAATTTACGTCTTTTCATTAGAATGAAACTCCAGGATTTAAACTCAGAAGTCGACCAGCACTTGCCTCATTTTAGGGTGCATGCTCCTTCTCTTTCTGATATACCTAATGCTGAATACAGATGACTGCGCATAGCAGTAGTCCTCAACACTTTTGCTCCTTCCTCTAGCATTCACGAAAAAGAATCTCTAACAAATCACAGGATATTATCAACAACAAAATCCATAATTTCAAGAAAAATTCAAACTCATCTACACAACGGGCATGAATTACGTGCTTTGCACGTTAGCACACACCTAGTCATTTCCTGTGATGCACCCTCTCGTGGTGTCCTGTTCCGCACATGTTTTAATGTATTTTCCTTAGCTCGAGGAAAACACAAACTACAAAAGTGAGAGTAAAATAAATAATGAACGTATAGGTTTTGCGGTCCAGGTTGCTTGGGTCTTAATAGAGACAGAGCCTTGTCCTCCGGATGGTATAATGGTGCGACTCGTCCTTAACTTGGGGTAACTCGGTGCGACTCGGTGGGCTACTTGGATGATTTGTAACTACACTACAAGAAAAAGGAAAAAAATTCGGTGACGAAAAAGTGGTTTAAATTTCATCGATAAATGAGTATATTTGGCGACGAAAAAATAAATTTGTCACTATTTTGATAATTTTTGTGACGAAATTATTTCCTCACCAATTATACCTACTTAGTGATGGAAAAAATATTTTCATCCCCAAAGATACCCATTTTGCAATGCCGAAAGCGTAATTTCATCACCAAATGGCCCCAGTTTGGCGACCAAATATTTTTTCCTCCACGAAAGGGTTATCTTTAGCGACCAAAAAAAAACCTTTGTAGTATTTCTTCGTCAAATGGGTGCCTTTGGTGACGAAATTTATGAAGATTGCATTTGATCGCCAAATGTATTTCGGGCATAACTCTTTGGTTAGAACTCCGATTGAGATAATTCAAATTGGGTTTGAACAATAACATAAAGAGTTACAACTTTCATGTTTATCAAAATTGCTAATTTTAATATTTAAAAGTACAAAACGACATTCAAAATATAATTTAATGTGTTTGTGTGTGTGTGTGTGTGTGTATATATATATACAGTCCCCTTCCTATGAGGGCATCCTCATTTTAAGTAAAATGCGGATGTCCCATTTCTCCCCTTTTTCGATCAAATTTTGATGATTCGAGCCGCTCAATGTGTTCAAAACATGATTTTTAGGATACCCGTGAGAAATCAGCAAAAAAACTGACCGGGAAGGGCTTGATTTGAGCAGTTTTTATTTGAACCGTTCGATAAAATACAAACAAAAAACTGCTCGGATCAAGCCCTTTCCGATCTTTTTCTTTGCTGATTTCTCGCGGGTACCCTTAAAATCACGTTCTGAACATATTGAGCGGCTTGGATCATCGCAAATTGGTCGGAAAAGGGACATTCTTAACTTAATAAGTTAAGGGCGCCCTTATTAGAAAATTGGTGTGTGTGTGTGTGTGTATATATATATTTCAAATATATACTGAAAATTGTGTGTGGTGCAATTGGTTAAAGTTTGCGCACAAAATTTAGGAGACCTGAGTTTCAGGTGGAGCTAGCAAGAAAGTGGTCTATTTTCCCATTTGACTGTCTTTTGTGACGAAATTTTTTGTCACCAATTTCTTATATTGGTGACGAAAAATTTCGTCAAGGATGTGTCACCTAAATTCGTCGCGAAAAGGAATAATTGGTGACAAAAAATTTTGTCATCAATTATTTATTTTTGGCAATGAAATATTTTGTCATCAAAAGCCGATATAGATGACGAAAAATAGATTTCGTAACCAGGTATGAATCCTTGACAACCTTGAGTTGACAAATTTTTTTTCATCACCCATACTAAATTTTCTTCACCTATACTACTTGTTACGAAAAAACATATAATCTGTGACGATTTTCATTCGTCTCCAAAGACCAAATTTCTCGTACTACTAGATATTCATGACTGGTTGCTATGTTTTCTTTTCAAGATTGTAGCTTTCAGCCTCCGTTTCGAGGATTGTTCTTATTGTCCTGTTGGGCCTCCATTTGGAAGTCGTTGTTCTCTGGTTTGTCTTACCTATGTGTGGACTTTTCTTCCCCTTTGCTGGAGTTTCTCACCCCTTTGGGTATTGTGTGGACTGTGGAGTATCTTGATGTAATGTTGAGTTTTCAGAGAGGTGGCAATTTTGAAGCACATGTTGTAGCCCAAAATACAATGGCTTGTATCTCTCCTTTATAGGGACGACTGCCCTTCTTTATGTATTGTTTTCTTCTCCTATCAATGAATTATTGACAATGCGGAATTCACGAGAGACTAATTAGAATACTAGTCCAAATGAGATAAACAACTCGTTGCAACGAGCAAATCTTGCGTACAAGAAAGAATGAGAGAATCTCTGCAATATTATTGATAAAAGTTTTAAAAGTTGCATAAACATTTATAAGTTACAACCCCTTATATAGGCCGAAACCCTAGAAACCCTAAAAAATAAACTTGAAAAATAAAAAGTTCCATAATTTGGGACTTTTCCAAAAAGAATCAATTTAAAAGGAATTACGGACGAAGAGTTATTAACTAAACAAATCTTTCTTGAAACGGCAAAATAACGCAATTGAAAGCCTAAACGAAGGAATTAGGCTGAAAAACACCATTCATCATCAACCTAAGGTTATGAGTATGGACCGGAGCGCGAAAATAAGTCAGCCCACCAAGTTTGGGCCTATTCCGAGCTCAACCGAATTTTGCCAATTTGGGTAATCTGAAATTAAACATTGTTTGGGCTTCTGGAGCTTGGCTCGGTCCAACTGATCATGGAATTGGGTCTCCATGTGTTCAACATCCACTATCCTAAACTTTGGCAAAAAGAAAAAATCTTAAATTCAAATCAGTAATCAAATTGATATAAACGTTTTACCGCCTCCCGAGTAATTGTTCAATGGTTTGGAGTACTGTCACCCTTTTCCACCACACATGTTTGTGGAGTACTTCATGATCATATACTTTATATATAATAAAAATAAGGTTCTACAAAAATATGTAGTGGATAATGTGTTAGGGAATCATGTGGTGGTGCACCAAAAATAAGCAATAATTTTTCGTTTGGACAATCTGAAAGATACGGAAAGAGGTGCAATTGTGTCTTTTATTCAGAATATCTCGAAGATCCACTACCGTTGCATTAATGATCACTGGTCGGAAAAAATTTCAAACGAGGAGGAAGAGGATGGTGAGATTCGAATTGAGCATAATTGTAGCGAAGAAAATGTGGTTTTGAGGCCGCAGCCGGATTCAATCATTGGGTGTAAAGCTGATGTTTCTCCTTCCACTTCTTTGGTGGGAGAAACGAGGGAGGAGGTTGATTAATGCGTAGTGGCTAATGGTGATGGGAAGGCCAGAGTTGAGGGAATGATGGTGATGAGGAGAGTTTTGATTGTGGTCAAGATATACTTGTCAATGGGCCTTTTGAGAGATCCTGATACTATAGTCTCGGTTGTAGGGAACTCACAAACCCTTTAAGCATGCGAGGGCAATGACAAGAATGATTGCAGCGGGGATCATGTGGTTGGTGAGCAAAAAAGAGTTGGGAGCAGCTGTTCTGGGAATCGATCTTCTCTTGATGCTATCTATAAATCAGAAAGTAGATTGAGACAATCGATGATAAAGATTAAGGTCTCGTTTGATAACGGTAATAGATGAATGGAATTCATAAAAAAATGAGATTGGTAATGAGAATGAATTGATAATGAGTATGTTTGTTTGGGATGAGATTTGATGATGAGATTATTAATATTATGTTTGTTTGAGATGGAATTAGATGATGAGATTGGATTGATAGAAGAGATTGATAATGAAAAGAAATTGATAATGAGGAGAGGTTGTGATGAGATTATTAATTCCATCTCCAAGATGGTATTGGCAATACCCCCAAGTTTGGGTATTAGCAATCCCACCGGATTGATAGTCCGTACCATTTTTAAGAAACCAAACAAGGTATTGATAATACCTCACTCTACCAATCCAATCCCAACCCCTTGGAAGGTTATCAAACAGGGCCAAAAAGAAGAAATTTCTTATGGAGCTTGGGGTCAAATTGAATCCTAAAAACATGAAGCTCTCATCTTCTTCTTTATCTTCCGATGACATCCGAAATTGAAACTCTATTTTCTTTAAGGAAACCCGCCAGACGTTGGATTGTGGTCTCACGTTAGGCATGTATTGAAGTTAGAGGAGGGAGAAACTTTACTTAAAAGAAATTTGTTAAAATGCAAGAGGAAGAATTAATTTAAAGACAGGATCCATACTCTAAATGACCTGGAGGAAGAGTTTACCTCGGAAGAAGACGTTGATTTCGACGATAGTGCCTCTCTTTCTCTGAAATTTTAATATCAAGGTTTGGCGGGTATGAGTTGCCTCTTGGTTTCGAATTTGTCCTTTAGGTTTGCTATCTTGGGTTTTTGATTGTGCTTTTGAGCTTAGGTTTTTTGCTTGTTTGGATTAATGTTTCAATAGTTGTTTCGGTTTTGGTTGGCTTTTTGCTTTCCTTTGGGTTTGATTCTTGGGTGGCATTTTGCCTGTGTGCCCGTATTCCTTTAAATTTTTGTAATCTTTTTCAAATAATGATAAAATTTTCTTTTGCTAATAAAAAAGACCTAAATTACATTGACCACGCTACAATTTTTTTTTATTGACAAAGAAAAGTACGTTGACCCATGATTTTAGTATCGGTCCTGCTAATGGGCGCTATATAGCCCCCCAGTTAACCTCATTAGTAGTAGAGTAACATTCTATACACTTTATGTCTATTCATGTCCCACAAGTACTCCGGTTAGAACTAATGCTTCTTTTTTTTCAGCATCTCTGTTTTTTTTTTTTTTCCATGTCAAAAAGAACCATAATTGCCCCATATAAAATTACTTTATTTTGAGCAATAATTCTAACACCGGATCAAATACGGCTCCATTCGGCTAAATAAGTCAATTGGACTTAATTTTTTCGTTCTTATTCAATTTCTTTTTGTATTTAACTTTTTTGTCAATTTTTTGGGGATTATTGCGTCGTCATGACGAGAGGATTCTAAAAAGTAAAAAATATGATCGAAATCTCTTTTTTTTTTTAATAAAGAGGAAAAAATTGGTTTATTGACTTATTTTTGTCTTTATTCAAAAAAATTAGGTTTCAATCGTAATTTTTTACTTTTTAGATTCCTCTCGTCATGACGATGCAATAATCCCCCAAAAATTAACAAACTAACAAATGTGAAAATTTTTTGAATAAGGACAAAAAATAAGCCACTTGGCTTATTTGTCCAAACAACCCCTACGTTTTGGGTCAATTTTTTTAAATTATTGATTCGTATCGACAAGAGTAATATAAAAAATAAAGTATTATGAACCAAACTTAATTTTTTTAATAAGGACAAATCATCCGAGTTTTTTTTCTAGATTTGTAGGAGCAAAATTGAATAAAGGGGAAATGGCGCCTGAAAGCAGCCAACAGTACCGGCCAATTGTTTTCTAATGGTTTGTTTGTTACTCCCTCCGTTCTATATTGATGGTCCAGTTCGGTCTCCAAGACGAAATTTAAATTGTTAATATCTTTCAATCTACAATGTTTTTAAAGATTTTAAAAACTTTGTATAATAGAACTAATTGAGATCTATAATATAAGATCCATATTGCACATAAAAATCATTGTAGATTGAAAGATATTAACAATTTAAATTTTGCATTGAAGACCGTACCGTACCTTCAATTTGGAACGGAGGGAGTATTACTAACAAAAGTAAGGATAAACTTGGAAAGGGAAAATTACGGGTCAGAGGCGTTGACCGGGTTTATTTCCAAAATCATGGTCTGGAGTCTTCAATTTACCACTTGCATGACAGGAGGAAAAATATTGACAAATACATGGTGTGCCCACTTGAAATGTCTATTTGACCCTCTTTGACATCAGAGATCGTCGAACTCTATTTGACTTGGTCTATTTGAATAAATGTAATGGTCTTTTGAAATATTTCATAAAGTCTTTTTTATTTTGTGACGTGCTCTTTTTTTGCCCAAAGAAGGTTCGTTCAAATTGATTCGGAGCTGACATTCGTCAAACTCTATTTGACTTGGTCTATTTCAATAAGTGTAATGGTCTTTTTCAATATAACATAAAGTCTGTTTCATTTTTTGACTTGCCCTTTTTTTTTTGCTTAAAGAAGGTTAGTTCAGTTTGAATGGGAGATGATATTTACTGAACAAGATATCACTTGGTCTTTATCAACAAAATTAATGGTCTATTTCAATATAATAAAAAGTCTTTTTCATGAATTGACTTGCTCCTTTTTGGCTTAGGAAAGGTTGAGTTGATCAGATTTATCGAACTCTATATGACTTGGTCTTTTTCAATTAACGTGATGGTCATTTTGAATATAACATAAAGTCTGTTTCATATTTTGACGTGCTCTTTTTTTGCTGAAAGAAGGGCAATGGTTTTGATGTTACGACGCCATTTTATATAAACGGCAAAATTGTCCCTACTGTTTCATCAGTGTTATGGTTACCATGTTTTGGTAATTAAAACAGATGATACCATGTATTGGTAGTTTCAGAACTGTAGACCATGAAAGTGGTAAATATTGCTTCCGTCCTCCACTGTCCGGTAATTTTCCCAACTTGGAAATCACCTAAAAGTGCGTTCTGATATCATTGTTCTAGACTTTGCCTTGGAAAGAAGGCAAACTCTACCGAAAGGGGCCCACATATGGAGCGCAATATAGCGCTTTGCAGCATTTGCCTTTTAGTATTATTTATTTCCTTTCGAAAGTTTTGGGTGGGGCAAGGGTGAAGTTATAGTAATTAAAAATCTATGTTTTTATGGACTTTAGATGGACAACCGGATTGCTCAGTAGGGGGTAAGCCTCATCATTTAGCCCGACGGCCCAAGGCCCGCCCTTAGCCCGCCCGGCCCATCGGGCTTTTACCCGGCCCGAGCCCGAGAAACGGGCGGGCTAGCCCGGCCCGTAATTTGTAATGGGCGGGCTCAGGCCTATGAATTTTTACTCGGCCCGCCCGTAGGCCCGGCCCGTGAGCCCGCCCGGCAAAAGCCCGCCAAAAGCCCGCCAACGGGCCCGCCCATTAGCCCAAAATCCCAAAAAATCCCTTCTTTTTTCCCTTAGTTTTGTTTTGCCCGAGGAAATTTAAGCCCGTCCGTAGGCCCGCCCGGCTTTGGCCCGTCGGCCCGCCAATTGGGCTAGCCCGTGGGCCGGGCTTGGGCTTCAATTTATGGTAGGTGGCCCGGCCCGCCCGGCCCGCCAAAAAGAAAAAGCCCGGTCGGCCCGGCCCGTGGGCGGGCTTGGGCCGCGACTTGGCGGGCTGGGCCGGCCCGGCCCGGCCCGATGATGACCCTTAGTAGGGGGTGTTTCCACAGACAAAAAAACACTCAAAATTTAACATATTTTATCATTATGTTTTCACAATCAAAAAAGTTAATTTCAGTATTTTACCATCTCGTTTCTACTAACAAAAAAGTTATTAACAAAAATATTTTTTGTTATTGTAACTCTACTTTCATACCCATCAATAACTTATTAACCATCGAAAACACTTAACAATTTTTTAACCATAAATAAAAATCTAAAAAAATTTCACTATCGGAGACACTGCTACTCACGTTGTATGATTACTAGGAGCCAAAGAGCCATATATGGTGATGATCTGCTGAATCATATCCGTGTTGTTCTCAGAATTCAAATGTCAAAAAAGAAGGAAAGACGGTTTTTAGATTGTTGACCGCATCTCCCTTTCAACTTTAGAAATTTCAAAGTCTAATCGAGTTAACGAAAATTCCTTTCCTATATGGTAAAATAGTACTAAAGAAATGATGGTCAACCAAACCAACCCTATCATGCAAGCTTCTCCTTTATCTTTTCTTTCACTAATAAACAAATGAAGAGGTATTAAAAGCATTAAAACGGTGTAATTGATGGAAAAAAGCAAAAAATAGAGTCCATCATCTCTTCTATCTTTAACTTGTATTTAGTGGCGGCTTCAAAAATTTGTATTTGAGTGTTCACAAATTACTTTAGCTGTATTAGCTGGTCTATTAATTAACCGATAATATATATACAAAATCTCATATATTAATAGAAATAGTGCTGTCAAAAAATATAAACTACAAGGCGAAAACTTAAAAATAAAAACTATATTTTTTTAATAATTTTTTTTTAAAGTCGTAATGCATAGTAGACAGTGTTTCGAGAATGGAGGGGGTAAAAAAATTTTGCTGTTCAAAAAAAAATTAAAGGGTTTAAAGTTTATTGTTGTCCTAAATGAGTTTTCAAATTTTGTGCCAATGTTTAATAACTGGCGTATTAATCTACTGAAACCATTTTGAAAGAAATTATAGGAAATATGTTGGGGCTGACCTTCTCGAAAATATATTGTTCTTTAGGATGACATAATGAGGTTTTCTATCGTAGTCTTAAATTCAAAGGAATATTATTCAAGTTAATAGCCTTTTCGATGTAGTTGAATTTTTTAAAAAATTTGTCTATAATTCTATAAGCTAACTAGACAAAAAAATAATATAGTAGTTATTGTCATAAATGCAAAATTAACACATTTAAACCATCGACAATAAAGATGGAGAGGGAACATAAAGCATAATACTTACACTAATATATTTTTTGATCAGCAATTTTTTTTTATAAAACTTTGAGAAAGAGTACAAAGATTTAACGGGTCATGAGCACACCGGCAAATGACACCCAAGAACCAAATTCATTGGAAGGCCAACCAAAACACCAATACAATATGCATGCATGAGTTGAGGTTTGACATGGTCGGGGAGGTTGATCCAGTGTGTTCATGCTTAATCGTTCCCTTGACAATTTTGATGTCAAACTTTGATAGTAGTTCGGCTAAATAAGCCAAATGGCTTATTTTTTTGTTTTCATTCAATTTTTTTCCGCATTTGTTAGTTTTTCGTTAACTTTTTGTAGATTAGTGATTCTTCTTCACAAAAAGAATCTAAAAAGTAAAAATTTAAGATCGAAACCTAAGTTTTTTGAATAAAAACAAAATAAGCCAATAAGCCAATTTTTTCATTTTTATTCAAAATAATTTGGGTTTTGATCAAAATTTTGTACTTTTTAGATTTTTCTTGTCATGACGAATTAATAATCCATAAAAAGTTGACGAAAAACTAACAAATGCGAAAAAAAATTGAATAAAGACAAAAAAAAGGGCATTTAGCTTATTTAGTCAAACAAATTGTCTCTTAATATTTCACTATCTAGTTTAATCATAATTAAAGACCATGTGTACATAATGCCCAAACTAATAAAAGTCCAGCCCATCATTTCAAAAAAAGAAGCAAAAAAAGTCACAACCAACCGTCATTAGCAGCTAATAATGCACCCACTCTCAGGGCGGACCGAGTAAGGGGCACGTGGGGTCACGTGCCCTCCCCTCCCCACCCCGCCCCGCCCCGCCCCGCCCCACCCCATCCCTTTTTTTTCTTTCTAATTTAATTATAGTTTATTTTTTATGCAAAAATCAGTGTTTTTTTGTTTGGTAAAAATGAGTGGGAGAACGAAAAATTCACACAGAAAACTCAACGGCTAGAACTCGATCGACGCTTGATTTACTTTGTCATTGCCGATCGCTCGTCTCTGTGGTCATTGCCCGTCGCCATACTGTATTCCTCGCCAATCATCAATTAAATTTGAAGCTACACGGCAAAAGTAACATTTTATTGAAAGTACTTTTAATTTAGGGCTACATAATTTAGGACTTTTTATTCTTTTCTTTTAAGGTTCGTGATATATATCTTGATTAATTATTTTAAAAAATTAGACTTTCATTTCTTTACTTGGTTTTTACCCAATGAATGAAATTTATAATTCAATTTTCAATAGTTTGTGCCTTTGCGCTTAATTTCGATTTTTGCTTAAGTTTATTAGTATAACGTGCCTCCCACGTGAGGCAAATTCTGAGTCCGTAACTGCCCACTCTAGCTCATTAATTTAAAAATAAAATCAATTAAATTCCAAAAGCATATCTGCATCCGAATATATTACACTAGTACAAGAACACACCCTCGACATTTCCTTCCACATTCGTTTGCTGGCCGAGATTTTATTATAATTTTAATGGGAAAACATTTGAAGCCAGCCAAAGATGAACAAGTCGTATGATCCATAAGACTATTCGAACTTTAGGTAGCTACGCGGTGCAGTGTAGCCACTCAAACAATATGATTGCATGCCCTATAAATTGGTGCAATTCGTTATGCTTTCTCAATCATCTTCACTGCATTTCGATTCTGCTAGCTCTTATAAGAGAGAGAGAGAGAGAGAGAGAGAGAGAGAGAGAGAACCATATATAGCTAGCTAGCCATGAATGCACCAACGAATGTTTCTCTTACTTTTTATTCGGCTATTGCTTCTGCCTTGCTCTTGATTATGCTATTGAACACGCCTGTTAATGCACAGTTATCTTCCACGTTTTATGACAATACCTGCCCGAATGCACTCAACACTATCCGAACCTCAATTAGACAAGCCATATCACGTGAACGCCGGATGGCGGCATCGCTAATTCGACTCCATTTCCATGATTGCTTTGTTCAGGTAATTACAACAGTTAATTAATCTACTCAAAAGTCAAAATTTTATTTTGGTTTGAAAATATTTTGGAACGTCGACTTTAATATCATATTTGTAACCATCCACCAATCTACTAAGATAATAAGTTAGAGATTGGGCGTGTTATATTATCAAAATATTGAAGTTTTGTGGTTGTGCAGGGTTGTGATGCCTCAATCTTACTTAGTGAGACCGCTACCTCAACGAGTGAGCAGACTGCGGCGCCTAATGCGGGTTCTGCAAGAGGTTATGAAGTCATAGATGCTGCCAAGGTTGAGGTGGAGAAAATATGCCCCGAAATTGTTTCATGTGCTGACATACTTGCAGTAGCTGCACGAGACGCGTCATTTGCTGTAAGTCACAAAACACAACCTAGCATTTGATCTACTATTCTTTAAGTTATAATTCAATGGCATGCATTACGATATAATATAATTGAAGATATTTGTAATGAGTTTCGTGTTGTAAGTGTCGTTAGGTTTACATCAATACAACTTCTCACTTTTGTAAAATAGAGAGGAAGATATGCTAATTAGTTTTCGAGTATAAATAATCAGGTGGGAGGTCCGTCGTGGACAGTAAAACTTGGAAGAAAAGATTCTACCACAGCCAGCCGTGATCTAGCAAACTCCGATCTTCCCTTCTTCGGAAGTAACGTCAACCAGCTTATTGCAAACTTCGCTAGGAAGGGGCTTAGTGCAAGGGACATGGTTGCCTTATCAGGTAATTATAACCACAAAAAAATATTACTACTAATATTAATCATTGGTTCGATCATTTTTCGATCGTTTTCCTGGAAAATTAGTTAACTGATGTGTTTGTTTTACGTATTTGAAATGCAGGGGCACACACCATTGGACAGGCACAATGCTTCACATTTAGCGACCGGATAAACAGTAACGGGAGCGACATTGACGCTGGCTTTGCTAGCACGCGCATGCGTGGATGTATGAATGCAAATTTAGCACCTCTTGATTTGGTGACGCCCAATTCGTTTGACAATAACTACTTCAAAAACCTAATTCAAAAGAAGGGCCTTCTCGAGTCGGACCAAACACTTTTCAGCGGAGGACCAACCGACAGTATTGTTTCGCAATATAGCAGCAACCCTGCGACGTTTAAATCCGATTTCGCTGCTTCCATGATCAAAATGGGAGATATAATTGATCCTGTCACCAGTCAAAATGGGGTCATAAGGAGAATTTGCAGTGCTCTAAACTAGAACCATGCATATCTTCCACTTCCAGCAGTTGGAAAATTCATTTATTCCTTTAAGGAATTGGTCAATTTATTTCCGTTTCATTTTGTTATATCCTTGTTGAGTCTGGTTACTACTGCAATTAATTGTAGATGAATAGTCAATACCTCAAAGTATTCTACTTCTTAATTGTAATTTATTTCATTGTTTTGTAATGAATAAATTTGTTGCAACTGTAGATGAATGTTCTGATCTTGGTCGTCACTCGGTATACTTTTTGGACTTGAAAGCAAAACAATAGTCTGCTTCCGTTAATCTTCTTCATTTCTATGATCAATCCATAAATTCTTTAATTTACTGCACGAAGAGATACTATTAGTTCCTTTCATTTATCTGCAATAACTTAATCAATCTATAACTTTTGGAGGATCCTCCAATCCTATTAATAATGCGACACGTGGAGACTATTACATCCAATGGTCAAGAATAAAGGACTCCCCTTGATATGAAAATCACTTGATAACTTTCCTCCTCTTCTTCCCTCTACCACCACAATAACCGACCACTGCCAAATTGCCAATCTCGCCTCTTTCTTTCCATCAGCCATCGCCATTAATGGCCACTGCCGCTAACCCCTCTTTAATCCATAGCCACGTCTGTCCCGTTCCCATCTAATTCTTTCCCCTTCACAAACCTAGACTAATATAAAAAACCCAAACCCACCATTAGATCCATCAAATTTGCTATGAACATAAATTATGAGATACAGGTGGAGAGGTTTATTTTCTTCTTCATCTCCTTCTCCTTCTCTGCCTCGTTTTCTCTCCAAAACCTAACGAACTCATCCCTAATCCAACTCTAATTTGCTGAGTGATTGAGTTCACCGGCTTTGGCCGCTTCTTTGGAAAGGAGAGAGGAGGAATGTAATTATGTGTGCTCAATTCTTTGGCTTTTAAATCAGGTGGGTGTAATGTTAAATCCTAACCGTTGGATCTAGATTGGAGGATCCTCCAATTTTAGGAGGATTGGAGAGGAGCCGAACTCGAATTTTCTGATCTTGGTCGTCACACGGTTTATTTTTTGGACTTGAAAGCAAAACAATAGTCTGCTTGCGTTAATTAATCTTCTTCATTTCTATGATCAATCCATAAATTCTTTAATTTACTGCAGGAAGAGATACTATTAGATCCTTGCATTTTTCTGCAAGAACTTAATCAATCTATAACTTTTGAACGTTATTTTTTCTTTGGTTTGACGGTCTGGGATGTCCGGGCCAGTTTACACATCACTCAACTATACCACACCCCACACCCCCCCTAGTCCATTCAAAATTTGAAAGTTTTGATCTGATGCTAAAAAAATTATCACAGGAAAAGTTGTAAAGGGAAAAATCCTCAAAGTTTTCCACTTCTTAATTGTAATTTATTTCATTGTTTTGTAATGAATAAATTTGTTGCAACTGTAGATGAATGTTCTGATATTCTTGGACTTTACTTGACATAGTATGTGAATTTCAAAGGAAAACAATATCGTTTGCTTTGCTTGAATATTTAATCTGCTTCATTTCTATGATCAATCCATAAATTAAGAATTGCTACAGGAAGAGTTACTATTCCTTCCTTTAATTGTTATCACAAAAACAAGAAGTTTTTAAATATCCATCATCGGATCTCATCCCACGTAACTATTCATCCGTCACTTTTTGAACAATTTAATTTTCATCTTTTCAAATAGTGAATTACCTATCTTATCCTTTTAATAAGATAATCATAATCATATGTATGTATATTTTTTTCCCCTAAAATCATGGGATCATTATGGATATAAATGGAGAATTTTGAATTCTCAAATTTTCAAATCCTTAATGGATATATTCTAAATCATTCTCTCCTTAATTTTTTGAATTTTTTAAATTCTTAAATTTTTGAATTTCATGAATTTTCCATTATTCCAACGGTATAAACCATGAATCATGAATTTCATGTTATTTAGGATTTCATGAAAATCGTAAATTCTGCCGTATAAACCATGAATTGAGGATTTCATGGTTTATTTAGGATTTCATGAATTTTTGTAAATTCCACCATAACACTATGAATAAAATAAACCATGAAATATGTAAATAAACCATGAAATCATAAACAAATAAACTATGAAATATATTTGAGAACATAAAATAAACCATGTTATCAACTGTCTCAAACCGGAAAAACCAAATAAATCTTGAAATCCTAAATAAATGATGAAATCTAAAACCATCAAATCCTAAATAAACCATGAAATCCTAATTAAACCATGAAATCTTAAACCCCACCGCCCCTCCCAACCACCGACACACTGTTCTTACTACCTTTCCCAACCAAAAAGATTCACAAGCAAAAAGATTCGCAGCCCTTTTTCGAGTTTGCATTTCAAGCATACCCCAGAAGTTGCACTGTCGAGAAACGTGATCTGAACATAGCTAATAACGTGTTTGCTATGTCATTTTTGTCGTCGTCGAAGAGGAGTATCGCATTCATGGAAATAGTGTCGCCGGTGGAGTTTTTTTGCTGGAGAGTCGTTGCGTGATTTGTCGGCTTAGGAATTTGTGAAGAAACAGATTTTATCTGATCATGCATCTTCCCCATGCAGCGTTCGTGCATCTTTCACATGCTCTGCCTCTCAAAGCTCGCCCCTCGCTACGATCTGGGGGATTCATGTCGTCGTCCCTTTATTTCAAAATCTGCAAATGAAAATGGAAGATTTAGCTGGGGTCAAAATCTGGAAATGGAAATGGAAGATTTTGGAAGGGTGTGGGGTGGGTTTAAATGGGTTTGGGAAGTTAGATTATCTTGCTCCCAAAAATTTCGGGATTGAAATCAATGGGAATCAACGGAAATTGAGAGACGATGGGAATCAAATCAATCAATGGAAAACGCGGGACGGGACGGGGAGGATATGTTTTGGTTTGGTTCTTCCGGTGCCATATATATATACTAGTGGTTGCCCGTGCCTACGGCACTACGCATCCATTTTGAAATTGTCCGTGCCTACGGCACTTGCTAGCTAATGGCTCAAAACACTAAATCAATTCATTAGTGTATAATATGTGATCCTCTTCTTAGTGGCATGAAAGCGAATTACCCGTGCTTACGGCACCTTCCAACTATATATTTAAGCTAGGTACAAAGAACTATCAATTTGCTTATGAAATCTTAGTAAATACCAGGTAAAAAGTCAAATCGCGTGAAATATATCAACCCCTGCCCAACGAATTAAACTATGCGGAAAACAATAATTCAAATATATTTATTGATCGCAACCACTATTTTTGCTTCTCAAATTCAGACAATGTCATGTTCATAAATTTTGATAATGGCATGTTCATAAATTATGAACAGAATACCCTTTTTTTATCCACATACAACAGACTACCTATTAAGCCAACAATAATATTACCTACTTCAATCCACCAATAAATTCCTTCTCTGTTCAGTAAGTCAACAACTTTCTACTCAATGGATGCAACAAAAAAGAAAAAATATGATAAGCTCAAAGCCATACAATGAGAGAGAGAGAGAGAGAGAGAGAGACTCTTCAATTAAAACGTGAATCAAAGAAAGATAGCACGTCAAATTTTGTTAACCTCACTCGATGGAGCAATTAGAAAATAGCAAAGTTTAATCCTAATGATCAAGATAACTCTTGGAAACTTACTTACCAAAAACAAAAAGATGCCAATATAAGCCCCAGGATCTGAAGCCCCATTATTGCACGTTATTTACAAAGCATATGTGAAGGGTAGAGAAATCAGGACCGTTGGATTTGTTTGTATAAGTAGATAAAATTTATGTCAGAGAGAAATCTGAATCATTGAGAGAGAGAAATATTCTCAAAGACCCTTGTGTTTAATTAGATAGATATGAAGCACAATATGATAGTGTCCCATAAATTTGTACTATACTTCTACATTTACGTAGTATCACCATCACACATTTACATGGAGAGAACATATAAGCTCAACATGATGTTGGGTTCTCGAGGGATATTGAACGCCACATGAGGTGACCCTGACCACCGAATAATTACTGGGGCCACACCAACTCCGATCAAAATCGCATATTCTAAGTAGGGCTCAAGACTAAGATTAATGTGAGGCTTACATAGTTACATACATGCGAGTGCGATCCACCGGGCAAGGGCATGAAAGCACTGGATAATTACTCCTGCTTTTAAGGAAAAATTATTCATTGCTCCTTCACCTGCGACAAATCTAGACGTCTTTGAAATGTATAGGAGTAAGGAACAATTGACATTATGGTTCAAAAAAAAGGAACAATTGACATTAATGGTGACCTCGGGTTTGTTTCAATCTCAGCCCTCAAGTCTCCCATTATTCACCAAACTGCCATTGATTTGTATGTGAAAGGTGAAGAAATATGGACCATTGGATTTGTTTGTATGGGTAGATAAAACTTGTGTGAAGAGAAATCTGAACCATTAAAAAGGAATATTCTTTAGGAATATTTCCAAAGACCCTTCTGTTTTATTATATAGATATACACACACATACATACACACACAACGGTTCACATGAGGGATCCTGCACTTTCTTATGGTGCGGGACTCCCCCTTTCCGATTGAATTTCGATGATCCGAGCCGCTCAATGTGTGCAGAACGTGATTTTAAGGGTACCCGCGAGAAATCAGCAAAAAAAATTACTGGGAAGGGCTACGTCCGAACAGTTTTTTTTGAACCGTTCAATGAAAACTGCTCGGATGAAACCCTTTCCGGTCATTTTTTTTGCTGATTTCTCACGGTGACCTTTAAAATCACATTCTGATCACTTTGAACAGCTTGGATCATCGAAATTCAATCAAGAAGGGGAGTCCCGCATTTTAATAAAATGCGAGATCCTTTACCGGAACCTGACTATGTATGTATGTATGTGTGTGTGTCTATATATATATATATATATATATATATATATATATTCACAAATAGAAAAACTCAAACATGTAGACTATTTCCATGAACTAAAGATAAGAATCCAATGTCCTACAATTTACTAATAATTCATGACTCAAGAGAAGGATCACGATAGCAGCCGACCGCATACACTTGTAACTTCGCACGACGATATTTGAGTATTATCTGATGATTTTTTTTATCAGCAAAAAGATAGATTTCATTAACTCATAACACAAAGTACAAAGTTAATAGGGTCATGGGTACACCGATCGACCTGAACCACCCAAAGACCCTCATCTCCTAACCACACGAAGGAACCGATTTAGGCCCAACAGGCTGAGCCCAAATCAGGAGGAAACAAACACCTAAACCCAAAGTTGGTAAGGAACCAACACAACCCTAAAAAAACCCCTAAATTAGACCAAGCCCAACACCAACAGCCACCCAAACCAAACCCTACACCACAAACCGCCCAGCCACCCAACGCCGCCGCCGCCGCCGCCGCAACCGCCGCCACACCTGCCAACAGAAAACACAAACAATCCACAAACTCCGCCCAAGATCCACAGCACATGCACAGCCGCCCATAGAACCTCCAACCACCACCCGCCGCCATCAGTCGCCACCGTCATCACCGATTGGGGAAAATCCAGCGGTTCCGCACGCACGCTCCTAAACGCCATAGCAAACCAAGGTAAGGCCGAAAAAAGTAGATTTGAGGCAAGAGCATGAACCGCCGTGCCCATCAGCAAAAACGGGAGAACCCCAGGCCGTTCGGTGCAGAAACCAGTCGGCCAAGATGATACCAACCGGCGGGATTCAAACCGCATCATCTGAGTATTATCTGATGATGCATCTTAGAAGACGGTAACCGCATCACGTAGTGGGCTCATACTTCACATACATGATTAAGCCATATAAAGTGTCATATATATTACAGTACTTATCAAAACCAATCATCGATCTATTGGTTAGAATGGTTACTAAGAGCATCCGCAATGTAATAATCAAAAGTGAATAATCAAAACTCCTTTGTTTACTTCCTTAATCAAACAATTTAGTTTGCCTGTTGGTACTTCTACTTTAGTTGAGTGTTCTTCTTGTCGTATGGCCAAGAGCCACAAACTTCCATTCCCTGTTTCCATTTCTCATACCACTGCTCCTTTTCAATTAGTACATATAGATGTTTGGGGGCCTTCCCCCGTTGCTTCTAATAAAGGTTTCAAGTATTATCTTTTGGTTAATGATGACTTTTCACGATACACTTGGCTGTTTCCTATGCATTACAAATCTGAAGTTAAGTATAAGATTTCTAGTTTCAAAGCTTATGTACAAACTCAATTTGGCACTTGTGTCAAAACTGTTAAAAGAGACAATGGGGGAGAATTTCTTAATCACTTTATTCTTCATTTTTTTCTTTCATCTGGTGTAATACATCAAACTACCTGCCCTCACACACCTGAACAAAATGTGCTTGTGGAACGAAAACATCGACATTTGATTGAGACAACCATTACCTTGCTACTCTAGGCTAGTTTACCTGTTTCTTTCTGGTTGGAAGCCTTAACCAATGTGGTGTATTTAGCAAATAGGTTATGTCACACCTCTTTCAATTTCCAGGTACCTTATGTTCTATTATTCAAGACTTCCCCTAATTACCTCAATTTCAAGCCCTTTGGTTGTTGTTGTTATCCTTGGCTCAAACCATATGTAGCACATAAATTGCTTCCTATGTCTACTCCTTGTGTCTTCCTGGGCTATTGTGATAATACTAAGGGGTTTAGATGTTATGACCCTAAAACCACCAAAGTTTACACTTCTAGACATGTTCAGTTCATAGAAACTAAATTTCCTTATCCATCTCTTATTGTGTCTTCTTCTAATACTTCTTCTGTTGTTTCCACTTTTAATGTTCCCTTAACATCTTTTGATGATCTTATCATCTCTGTTCCTTTGTCTGACCCTCACTCTGAAGTTTTTGTGCCATCATCTTCTTCTAATCTTGTTCCTTCTCTTACTTCTAACTTTTGTTTAACAAACTAACCAAACAACTAACGTAATTACAGTTTGGTCCTCAACTAACTAATGAGTTTTCTTTACAAAACTTGTCACGTCAGCTTTTCATTATTCATTTAGAGGGTTGTTAAAGTTTGCAATGTGAAATCCCACATTATTACTTTTGATTATTCAAATGCCCAAATTTGATTATTGGTTAAAAGGTTGCTAACTTTGATTATTACAATGTGAGCACTTTTTTAAACACATATTGCTAACTTTAGCAATCTTTTGATTTTGATTATTACATTGCGAATGCTCTAAGAGTATCAACATTGTGATAAGCAAATGGGTATAGATAAACAAACTTAACAATAATGCTTGAAAAATACCTCACATTGTAATAATCAAAGTTACTAGTCTTTTAGCAAATAACCAAATTTAACAACTTTTACCAATAACTAAAACTCAATAACCAAATTCGGATTTTTCGTAAAGGAGTTCTAGTCACGCACCCAACCACACCAAATTATTCGTCTCGACAAGACGATTCCAAAACTGAAAGGCCGGTCGCATCAAGCGCCGAATGCGCCAAAATGTTTAGGCACGTGATATCACACGCAGCCTTTTTAGGCGGCGTGCGTGAAAATGTTTCCGATCAACGACCGGCTTTTCAGTTTTGGAATCATCTCATTAAGACGAATAATTTGGTGTGATCGGGTGTATGATTGAAACTTGTTTGCGATTAGACATATGTGCATTTTGTATTTTGGGGTTTTTTTTTTAATTTTTTGGTTAGGGATGAAAAAACAACCAATGTGGAGGTAGAGATTGTTAAGTTTAATTATGGACTAAATGGATAATCAAATGCTGACGAGACACATTTTGATAATTAATTTTGATTATTACCATTGCGGATGCTTTAACCAATTATCTAGCTACCACTTTCATAATACTACTATTAGCTAACATTATGAAGTGATCCAAGAGTTCCTTAAATCTGGGGGGTTTGCTTAGTGATAAAAGTTCTTAAAGATAATGGAAGTAAGTCTTTAATTTTCCTACAAATAAAACAGATCAATGAACCGAATTGATGTTGTCTTTAATTTTCCTACACCATATGTAGTGTTTTTCGGAGTAGAATTGAAATGGACTTAACCAATTTTTTTTTCTTAGCAAAAGTCAACTTTGTTAGATGTACAGTGAGGTTTGGACCGAACAAATATTAGTGCCACTTCGCGATAAAAAAAATATTATTGCCACTTCACAGCTGAAATATTGGCGCAACAATTAAACATAAGTAAAGGGTAAGATTAATACAGCATGCATTGCATCTACACTTTAAAATCACGGACCAAAAAACAATTAAAAGCGAAATTAAATAGACCGAATATCTTTGGAAGGAGAAGATGTTTTTCTTGTCTCGCTAACAAACGGTACTTTATTACTCGGAATTACTAGCAAGTTTAGAGCACTGCAAATCCTCCTTACGACCCCATTTTGACTGGTGGCGGAATCAATGATATCTCCCATTTTGATCATGGAAAAGCTGCAAAATCGGCCTTAAACGTTGCAGGGTTGGTACTGTATTCGGAGACGATACTGTCGGTTGACGCTCAGTTGAAAAGCACTTGATCTGATTCAAGAAGGCTGTAAAGACCCGTGTTTTTTAAAATCGTTTAAAGGTTTTATTAATATTAGAATATTGAATAAATGTGAAATTTGTTGGATTTATTTGATTTGGTGTCAATGTGATAGAATTGTAAGTGGAAGGAGTACAAGTGTGATTGTGTGCGTGTCCTAGTATACATGTGTGTGTGTGTGTAGGGGATCATAATTCCCATCTCACCCTCTCTCATCTCTTCCGACCAACTCTCTCTCGGCTCCCTCCCCCCCTCTCTTGCTCCCACACACAAAACCTCACCCAATACCTCAATACATTCATGGATTTACCTTCTCTCTGCCTTGTAATCGCGTTTCAAGCTTGGGTTTCGTTGGTTTGGGCTTAGAACGGAGTACCTCGGTGGATTTCAAAGTTTTGAAGCTAGGGCTCGTTCTAATTGCATGTGTTTCAATCTTCGACTCGAGGTATGGATTTCTTGTACTTGTAATGTGTTTATGAATTGATTTTGCATCTTGATCGTGCTTGAGATTGTTGGTTGTTGGATTTTAATTCTTGAAAATTTGCAGAAATTGCTGCTCTTAACGCCTCTGTATTGATACAACTTTTGTTGTAGTTGTGTCGATATCATTTGCTTATTTGGATTCCAGTGACTTCAAAAATTTTCAAGCGTCTCCGTATCGATACAACTTTTGTTGTATCGATACCAGATCCTTAAGAGACAGTTTTGCATGCACTGTTCCCACTTTGATTATTTTGACTTCCGATTACTTGTAATACCTCTTAAACACTTGTAAACCATTTTTAAGCTTGGTTGCTCGTTCTGTAATGATTCGTAGATCATTCCCATCCCACGAGACACCCGTAAAACGTAATTTTAGTATCATTGTAGACAAATGATATATCGTAAGGTTGTTTAGGAGTACCGTAGGCTATGCGAGGTGTTGTGATGAGTATATTTGGTAGGTGTGAGCCGGTCTGGTGATCCGAAGGGTAACGTAGTAACTCATATCCTCTTGATTCGTCTCGTTGATCCTATTGAATTCCTTCGGAGTTCGTTCCACGAGTCCTATGTTTCGATATTGGCAGGTAGTATGTCATAGAGTTGCTACAGGTTGGTACGTTCCTTAGGCTATTGTGACATACGTGGGAAATGTGTGTATTTAATTACTAATCGATGTTATGATATGGTTGATTGTTTGGAATGCTTGTAGTCATGAATGATCAATTGAGATGTGGATATAGCGAGATTGGACACTATAGGTATTACCATTTGGTAGAATAGCCGGAATGGTGAGATGACCGGGCTGAAACGAACAGACGGTTATGCGATATGCGAATCCGCAAACAAGCGATTCATGATATAACGAACTGACAGTTATGCGATGTGCGATTCCGCTAACCAACGATTTATAATATAATGAACAGACAGTTATGAGACGTGCAATTCTGCAAACCAGCGAACTATGATTCATGGATTGATGTTTGTTTATCGATGATGGGACATGATAAGCACCCGGAAATGTAATGAAAGGGTGCGCTAGTGTCTAGGTTTCGTTCAATTTAATTGTTAATTAGTTGTTTTTAAATATGTTTGCTCGTAGAGTTTGTCTGTTTTGTTTTGTAGGCGAATCGCTTAATAAAGGAATTTTAAGGCCTATGACATGGCATGGCCTGAGAGTGAAGCAGCCCAGCCAAGGCGCAGCTAAGGGAGAGGTTGCCCGACGGCAAGTGAGCAGCCAAGGCAGGAACTACCCAGCTTGAGCAGCGCCAAGGCAGAAGCAGAATTGCCAAGGCAAGACCAGGCGACGCCCGAGCAGATCAAGGCGCAGCCAAGGCAGGGCCAAACCAAGAGGAGCAGCCCGGGCAGAAGACCAACGGCCAGTGATGGCCAAGGCATGGCCAAAGCTACGCTAAGGCAGAATAAGACATGGCCAAGGCAAGACAATGGAATGGCCAAGCCGTGGCCAAGTTGTGGCCAAGGCAACTCAAGGCGTGGCCAAGGCGGAAAGAAAACAAGGTTCAGAACTGATAAGGGCTCGCGATCGATCGAAGCAAATCCATCCAATCGGTACCGAACTGCTTAGCACCGGCCCCCTCCTAACTGGCTCGCGATCGATTGAAGGTGTTTGTTCCAATCGGTACCGAGCCTTTAACTCATAGTGTAAGGCTTGGCAATCGGTACCGAGGGCATTAGCGGAGCATCTTCAAGAGCATCTGGGGAATATTCCAGGCGCAGAATAAATAGAGTGATGTAATGAGATCCAAAAGGAAGTAGGAATAGATTTGAGAGTACTTTTCTAGATCTAGGATTAGATTCAAATTGTTCTTGAGTGTTCTTAAATTTTCAGCTTTGAATATTTCAATTTCTGTCTTTAATTGTTAGTTTTTGATATTGTTGCTTTAATTAAAGTTGTTACTCTTCTTTCGATCTATCTTTTAAGCCAATTTATTTCTAGTCTTGTCTTTTCAATTATGCTAAGTAGATTTTTGCTTGCTCTTATCTTTATAGATATGTGTGAGTAGTTTCAAGGGTTAGGTCATGGGATGATTAGCATCCCATGGCTTGGGCAAAAATTGCATTTTTCACCAATAAAGTTTTAATCTTTGGATTTGAAAATTGATGTGGGGTTCGGATTCGTTTAGTAAATTACCGAGGTGTTAACCTCTTTGATCACGTGTAGGTGGGAGCATCGACTACCCACCACACGTGATGCTTAGAGCTCTGTCGCACGAGGGTTTACCAAGAGGATTCTAGAGCTAGCTTGATTTTCAAATCATCTCTATTTTCGGGTTTAGGAACCTTAATTGCGTATCTTGAACCGCGTGAATTGGTGAAAATGTGATTTAGCCCGAGTCATGAGGGCTAGTGATTCCTAGACCTAGCCTATCTTTTACCTAGTTTATTCATTTCAATTTAGCCTTTTAAATTCCCACCGTTCAAAGTAAAACTCGGCTGGCTACCTAATAGCCGAAACCCTTGCTTACTCTACAAATCCGAGCAAAGCCGTATAATTATTCCCGTGGGTACGATCCCGGTCTTCCGGATTATTATGCTTTATATGACGTATTAAGCCCTACGCTTGGGGCGTTATTCCTTATATCGGAGAATACGAAGCAGGACAAATGATTGATTTTGTCAAGTTTTTTTTAAAGAATGGATTTTGGTTTTGGAAAGAAGATTTTTATTAAAAATACTCCGATATTCTTGAGTGAATCAAAGGTTTCCGGTATTTGGACACAAATCAACGGACTTCGGTATTCAAACTCGAATCAACGGAGCTTGACCCGTATGGATTTCGTATTTCTCTAAATCATTTGCAAACAAAGAAAAAGAAGTTTTATGGAAACAGAGTTTGATTACCATCAATGGGAAGTTGAGAAAGATTGAGGTATTAGCATGTGGAGTAATGGAATGGTTGAGCATCTATTGTAGATTTATTTAGATTGAAGCGAGTTTATTTAGGAATATCTATAAGGTACCTAGAACGCTATAGTGGTGGTCTGCTTGTTCATTCGGTAACCCTTTGTTCCTCATGCTCGTTTATTGAAAATTTATTCACTCTTTATGCATACTTCTTCGCATTTTCATATAACTTGTATAAAAATTTCTCTACTAGGCTAGTGTAACTCAACCCATTATTATTTTCAGGTGCATCTCAAGGTCGTTGACATGAAGTGCTTAGAGTGCATGTTTGACTTCATCATTTCGAAAGCTAGCTAGTATGGAAGAATCACTTTGACATTTCTGTAAAACTCTTGTGCGAAATGTATTTGTAATTTCCGTTATAATTTTTGACTTGTAAATCATGTAATCTCTAAGAACTTGGGACTAGAGTGCCATTACTGTAAACTTTTATACTTGACCGTACTCTACAAGATTTAAGAAATGTCTTTTGGGATAATACTTGTATTTATTGTGCGGATTTCATTTATTGAAAACTATTATTATTTATGTTAAAAAGTGAAAGTTGACAAAGGCCCTTTTTCTGAAGGACTTCTTCCCGACCGGTCCTATGTAGATGGACAGTGTCCCAATAGATCCTGTCCACTAATTTTAAATGAAGCTCATAGCTGACTAAGTCCTGTCCATTAATTTCTACCAAAAATACCATTCGGTCCATACAACCTCCTACACACCACCGCCGCCACAATGACCACCACCACCGCCGCCGCCGCCACAATGACCACCACCACACCGCCACAATTAACAGTATTAATTTCTGTCTAAATTAATATTGTTAACTTTTGTCTAAATTCACACCACAATTAATAGTGTTATTTGTTATGAGTCCAATTATCCATCCCATTTATTATTTTCATAATTATTGTTTTACAGAACTTTTGATTTTTTTTGGTTATACTATATACCTTTTAAAAATTTCTGGAGATAAATAATTCATAAAAATAATTTAATAGTGAAAAAATATCAGAAGATAAGAAGGGGGTGGGGGGGGTGGGGGGGAAAGCCAAATGGGCTCTAGAAAATAGTACCCAGTCACTTGAACATACAGAGAGGCCGCGTCCTGTTTTGAAACAAATAAACAAACAGAACCGTATATAGGTTGCCTTAATCAAATTGGTGCAACCTGGGTTATATTCATGATTGGGTCATTTTAGTTGGCTCAATTAAGATTCAATTGAGACCCAATTAATAAATGGGTTAGATGGATTGAATTGGGTCTATTTTTTAGTTTGTAAATTTGAGTTCAATTTGTCACCCCACCAAATCAAGAGGTGCAAGATTTCCATTCCCAGTAGCAGGGCAAGTGCGCCTGCGCGCGTGCTGGCGAAACCTGCATCCATGTTGCTCCCGTTGCTGTATATTCGGTTGGTAAAAGTAAAGCATTGGGCCTGCCCTATGGTGTGTGGCCCTGCATGTCAAGTAAACACGCGCATATAATCATCAATTTTTAATTGCTTTTGAGTGTAAACTTGCTCGCACCTCGAACTAATTCTTACAGGCCCTCTCATAGCCTTTCACATGTTTATGCGCGAGGGTGAGGTGACATTAAGAGTTTCTGGCAAGAAAAATCAAATCTGAGACCTTACATGGAAGCAAACTCCTAAATTTCAGGCCAACACCACTTAGCCAACCCCTTAGGGTTAATCATTTTATTAATACGTAGAAATGAACTCCATTTAATTTGTTTCTTAATTAGTAGAGTGAATCTAGGAAATTTTTTGCATCACTTACTGTAATTTAGAGGCTTGTCCACGTATAGCCAACTAATTTTACGTTGGGACCCCCGAAGAAATCTAAGAATATATATGCTAGATTGTGTTCAAAACTTACAGCAAACGAGGCGTCTCATGCTGCTACCGCAAGTATGTCTACACAAGAATCAACTCCGGGGCATATTTTCTCCACCTCAGCCTTGGCGGCCTCTATGACTTTGAAACCTCTCGTAGATCCTGCATTAGGCTCCTCTCGCTCAGGGCGGTTGCAGCCACATCAAGTAAAATTGAGGCATCACAACCCTGCACACCCAAACGAGTATATTCACTACTACAATAATCGTTAAAGATGACAGTTTAAAAGTGTCATTAAACATGAAATATGACAGTTTTGAAACTGTCATCTCTGGAGCTGTCATTAAAAGTCTGAAGCTTAAAATGACAGTTTGGAACTGTCATCAATATCTATAAAGATGACACTTTTTAAATGTAATTAAAAGTAAAAGATGACAATTTTGAAACGTCATTAAAGTGCTTTAAAACTGTCATTTTTTTTGAAAAGATGACGCTGTTTAAGTGTAATTAAAAAGTAAAAAATGACAGTTATAAAGCGTCATTAACTGTGTAATATTACATTTACAAACCCTAATTAAAAGTGGTCTAAAACTGTCATCTTTTATATCCTAACATCACACTTATTAGCTGTCATCTCGTCATTGTTTTTTTTTTTTTTTTAGGAGATGCCACTTTTCTGTATTATCTAAAAGATATGAAAATGAGAGAATCAATCATTCGATTCATTCTTGTTCCAAGACAAGATCCTGCTAAGACAGTCAAAAAATAAAATCATCCACTAACAGAAAAAAGTCTATATATTAATAATTAAAACAGAAAATCATTCTCTAGTACACACAGCTCCCAGTCATCTTTCAAAAGCAAATTGCTAATTAAAAATGTACGGAATACAAATAAATAACGACTTGCTAGCTAGTGTACGTTCAAATGAATCAGCTCGTCGGTATTCTTCACTCCAAAAAGTTATGTTGCTCACTGTGTATCCTGCATTAGATACGATATACAACTCATAAAACACAAGATCTAAAAGGGAAAAAAAAAAAAACTTAATTGATAGATTACAAAAAAACATTACAAAGACAAAGGATCGCGAGCCCGACCCCATAAAGACAGAGCAAATGAGAATAGAAAGATAACAATGAACTAATATAGCAGCAGATGTTCCTTTTGCATTAACCAAGATATACCTTGTTTAACTAAGACGAATATTGCCAAAAAGATCAAGTATATTGCCCCCATCATAATAAGTGGAGAAACTAGCGCACACGGGTAACAGAATTTAGCCCACAATCCACATCGTAAGCTGAACACTCCATCAACTGATCAACACACACCCTCTTGTTCGTGGAGAAATGTCAAAGTGGAGTGATGCAAATAGGCTTTTTATTGCTTCCTGGAACATTTGTTCTAGGATCTTTAGTCCATTGTAATTGTTGCTTACTTTGGCTTTCCTGTCCTAGGCTCCTAGCTTGCTAGATTTGTTTTTGTTTAAGTGAGAGCTGCACACTCTCCTGGGATTATGGTTTGTTTGCTTAATAAAGTTCTTACTTACCAAAAAAAAAAAACACACACACACACACCCTTAGTAGGGCAGATAATTTTTTATTTTTATTTTGCTCTGCAGTAGGGCAGATAATATTAACCAAGCTTTTTAATCCACATCATATGCTGCACCATATTTGCAACCAATTCTCAAAGCTGCTTCTTGATACAAAGACTATATGCTATATATAAGAGTGTACTTCTATAGTAATTCGTGCAATGTTTTTCAATTCATGTGTGAGTGTGCATATAGCCAAATACACCAACTAAACAGGAATGCAAGAATATGATGCTTGAAAACACTTTGAGAGAAGAAATTTAACTTACATGTAACAATCCAGACCAACGAGAGCACAAACAAGCACAGTATAAAATGTTCTGTTCCATTTCCTCATCCACTAGAAAATTTTAGAGGCATAAGGTGACAAATTAATATTGGGAGTGTCTTTAGACATGACCAATACACTAGTCACGTTCATTTGTTTCTGTACTGCCAGTTTTCTTGGAGTATTTGGTCATTGATCCTAGATTGGTGGCATGTTGTGTGGGTATGCCCTCCATCCTTGGCGGATCTAGCTTTATGGTGGTTCGACAACAGGTTTGGAGGATTGGAGAAACAAATGTGGGTAGCTTCTTTTTATGCTACACTCTGGTCTTTGTGGTTAGTTCGGAATGACTACGTTTTCAACAACGCAACTACCGGTATCGAGGAGGTGGGTGAGCTTGTGAAAACCAGAGTTGCTATGTGGATGAAGTCCAAGTTTGAGATCAAGTTTTACTCGGTGGAGGACTTTAGGTTGTTTTTGGATGGAATTCGAAAGCTCAAGTTGTAATTTCATTTGAGGTGTTGTAACTGTCCAACTCTCTGTTGGATGGCCTTGTCCTTTTCTTTGTCTATTTTGTGTTTTTTCCCTCAATGTATCCTTTCGAGTAATAAAATTATTTCGTTTGCCGAAAAAAAAAAAAAATACACTAGTCACGTTATATTTCTGAACAAGTCTTGAAAAATAACAAAGAAAAATAGTTGTGCTTACCCAAGAAGTGTATTTGGATCGAATGAAGCTCTTCAACAATAGTGAGCACCTGGATTTCTCTTCCAACTAACACAACAAAGACAGAAAAAAGTTATTCACTAATCGTTACTTCAGGAAAATTAAAGTTGAATCAGTTAACTTGGTTCAATCAAAACAGAGAGATCAATTAGTGGGCATTCAACTTCAACCCCGTTCATGAAATTTGAATCAAGAAGTCATGACATTGTGGGTTGATAAAGGCCATTACTCTTTTTGTCCTCAACTCTAGATAGGAATTAGTACAAGCTTTCCCTGTCGTCAACTCTATTCGACAAAAAGGAATTACTGAAAGCTTCCATGTTCAGAGAATACTTAATCATGAAGAGGAACTCTTTCGTCTACACATTCAAGTTGACTCAAGTGAGTGGCAGATCCCTCCTAATTCAACGGAGACACTAGGAGTACAAGTCTTGAAGTCTCGTGGTCTTTTTCCTGAGGCATATTGTTATTGGCTCGGACTAGGAGTTATGCTCATATATTTGGTTATATTCCAATTCCTTTTCTCTTTGGCTCTAGCTTATCTCAACCGTAAGTAACAAGTAGATTCATTTTGAGCATTAGAAATATATGTTTTAGTACTTGTAGAATTTCTTGGCATTCAATTTATCTTTACGGACTATGAAGCACAAACACCTTTGTGGAGGTCTCGTATTGGTGTCAGACCCTAGTTGTACACCAACACTCCGGGCACTCTCCAACACGTGCCTGAAACTTGAATTACAAGTGTCCTACTTATTGAAACTTTTCTCACATGGATGCTCCAGGATACTCTAGAATACTCTATGGACACACAAGAAACGTGATGCCTGTTGAATATAATTGTTGGCTCTGGTTAAAGCTTAAGACAACCTTCTTTTTTTGTGATAGATGACAGTTAGTAAACAGTAAAGAGACATCGACATTTGTGTGTGAAGTTGGGGGGTGTCGAGTAGTGACCAGAATGGAGTGGTCTGTTGTGTCAATCTATGGCTCAATTACAGAGCATAGATTAACACAAGCATATTATCAAACACCGGTAATGCGAACGGATACGCACATATATGATTGTACAAAACATAGATTGACACGAGCATATTATCAAACACCTACAGTGCGAATGGATCCTCACGTAGATGATTGATCTTGACAATCGAGACGAGACCTCGGCGAGCAATTCAATCAACACTCCCGGAAAAAAAAAAACACTCAATCAACACTGAAACAAATTTTAAACCATGTAAATAGCACCCAAAAATCCTACAATGAAAAAATTAGATAAAAAGTTGTGTTAACTGTCTAAACAAAGGCGTGGGTCTGTATACCTGTTTGATTTCCAGCCAATCGGTGACCAAAACAATGGCGGAGCAAGTGGCCGGTGACCAAGATCAATCAACGGCAAATATCACAGCCGCCACCACACGATGTCAAACCCCTCCTCGACTACTACGAAAGAAATCGGCCTTGCCTTGCGGAAGGAACGTGATCTGTTCTGATAAGGAGGCTGAGAGGGAGAGCAAGCTAGTACCAGATCGTCAAGAGAGAGAGAGAGAGAGAGAGAGAGAGAGAGAGATCGTGGATGTGAAGGGATTTCATCGCGCGGGTTTTTTTGGGCGGGATTAATTAGATTGAGGTATTAATTTGGGCGGGATTAATTAGGTTGGCGCCGTCCCCTAAAAACAAAATTTTCGTTTTTCAATATCATTTATATTTAAAAACTGACATTAAAATGAAAGAATAATTATGTCTGTTTTTTTAAAAGTGACATCATAAATATATTAGATCACACTTAAGAAAAAACTGACATTAAAAAGAAATAATAATTATGACAGTTTTTTAAAAAGTGACATCATAAATATATTAGATAACACTTTAGAAGAAACTGACATTAAAAAGAAATAATTATTATGTCAGTTTTTTAAAAAGTGACATCATAAATATATTTGATCACAGTTTTTTAGATGACTGACATTATTTACTTACTGTAATCTTTTTAATTACAGTTTTTTCAAAAAGCGACATCTTTTTACTTTTTCAGGCGTCATCTTTTACGATTATTGTAGTAGTGATTATTGCATTAAGAAAGGTATACTTTGGACTATCCAGAAACATACTTCGTAAAAATATAGCATAACATTTGAGGATATGTGTTAATCGATAATCACCTGAACAAAGCAATCGTGGAAATGGAGGCGGATCAGTGATGCCGCCATTCGGCGCTCGCTTGAGACAGCTTTTCTAATGGAGGTTCGAATACTGGTGAGTGCATTTGGGCAAGTATTGTCGTAGAAGGTAGAAGTTAACTGTGCATTAGTAGGCGTGTTCGATAGCAAAAACAAGAGTAGGGCATAAGCAATTGTTGCAGAAAAACTGCCATAATTCATTGGTCGACTCATGGCTAGTAAGTAAGTAAATTGGTTTTGTTGGCTCTTTTCTCTTCTTTCTTATCTAGCAAAAGTACAAGTACGAACAGGAAGCAAAAAAAAAAAGAAAGCACTCAAAATGGAATTATTAAGAGGGTTATTAGGAAACAATTGAGCAATATCATGAGAAAGCTAAACTAACGAATTGCATCAATTTATTGGAAAATGTAGTGGCAAAAAATTGTTCTTGAAGTTACTATTTTCTGCTACAACGCGTACTTTCCTAAAGTTCAATCTAGATGGAAACATGACTTTTTATTCTTCTTTGGCGGCCTAAAGTTTGTATGCTTTTTTATTTTTAGAGGACAGATAGAGAGAATTTCCTAGTTCCACTTGGGGTCTCGTTGTAAATTGGTGGCAGTGGTAGACTCATGAATTAGTGGTCTATGATGCCATCAAATAAACTTTTAGGGGAAAATGACGGTCAAAAACGTGTTTTGATAATTAATACTCCCTCCGTCCCTTATTTATAGTCCGGTATTCCATTTTAGGCTGTCCCTTAATAAATGTCAATTTTGTAAAGTTAGTGAGTAAAAGTTGGTGAATTGTCTATTTTATCCCTAAAAGTAGATTCCATTTTGAAAAGTAAGTGAGTAAAAGTGTAATGATGATGGGTAAGTAGGGAAAGTGGAGGAAAAAATTGATGTGAAAGGTTTAATAATGATGTCTTTTTAATAAGTTGGAGTAACGAAGCAGGACACTTAAAAAAGGATGGAGGGAGTACCTGCCAAGGACATGCTGAGAACATATGTTAATGCTGAAAATATCCTTGGCGGGTATTAATTATCAAAATAAGTCCTGGGCCGTCATTTCCCAAAATTTTATTTGATGTGGGAAAATAATACTAATAACAATAAATCTGAAACAATAACAAGTATTTCATTGGTACCGATTCTTACCGTCCTAGTAGAAAAATTGGTACTCTAACCGGTACGGTATTATACAAATTTAATATTTTTTTAGCATTATCCGTTACAATATATTCATTTATAAAAAATAAAAATAAATTTAAAAAATAGTTTGTTACGTACCGTCCGGTATTTGACCAATCGATACAGGAAGGAAAAAATTTAAACGTAGTCCAATACTGACCGATACGATCAGTTCCAGTCCATACTTATCAATATTTGAGCGTGAATGAAATTTAGCTTGAGGTGTAGGGTACTGGATTTGATTGCTACTAGTGCGTACTCAGGGCCGGCTCTGAGCCGAGACAAACATGGCGATAGACTTAAGCACCCGGATTTTAGATCAAAACTATGGCCCCAGATAGGTATAATCAGATATGGAATATAGATTTAATCTAGCACTTATATAATAAACAAGCTAACTAACCTAGTGGAAAATTTCAATTTTTCTATCCAAGATGTACATGATTCAAGTATTAGGAGCCTCTTTTTTTTCTTTCCATATGAATATTTTTTTCCCCTTATAAGAGCATCCACAATGGGGTTTAGCATATTTGTTTGTTAAAATGGGTCCCACAATTGTATGTTAGACATTGTTAACATAGGAGTGTGTTAGAATATCCACAGTGAGTTTAGTAAATTTGTGTGTTAAAATGTGTTAGGATAAAAAATGGATCTCACAAGTTTATATTACGAGTAATAGACATTTATATTTTATGGTTCGAGTTTGAATTATAGAGGTGGTACCCACTTATCGGTTGCTAGCATAATTGCCAAACTTGACACACATGCTAGCACATTATAAGATTTAACACACTCTAACACACAAAGTAATGCAAGCATTGTGACACAAAAAATATATTTTTGTTTGCTAAATCTTAACACACACAATTAAACACACTAGTTAGTACACCTATTTTTTTTGCTCGGTCACTAGTTAGTACACCTATTGTGGATGCTCTAAGTTCATCTTAGGTTCCGAAAATCTCAAAGCCCGCCCTGTGCGTACCGTCCTGTACGATACGAGATTCAAAACCTTAGTTTCACCTATATTGATTATTTATTCGAGATGTTGTGGGAAGAGGACTCAGAAATCAATATGCTAAATTACATATGCACATTCTTGATCTAATTAACGAAGGCATGCCGTCACCTTTTAGATACTATCTGGCATTTTACTAGGGATGAGCTTCTCTTCATACCTATCTCCCCATACCCTCTCCATACTTCTATTTTCTAAGTCCATTTTGGACGACCTACAACCATGATCTGAATCATTCATCTTTGGAACATGTGCAAGGAGTAAGTCTGCGAAAAATCAGTTTGATTGAATATTGATAGTCACGTTAACATTTTGCATTTCGTAATGTAAAATGAGTGGCATCTATGTTTAATTTACACCTAAACTTAACAATTTACACAATAAAATGTAAGTTATTCACGCACTTATCCATCTCCAGTCGAACTAGCTTTTGCAATCAATTTTCATTTTTCAAGTTGAATTAGATGAACGGTTTAAATATTGGATCATTGTTGTTGACCAGGAATGAACCCAAAAAATGGAAGTTTGGCCATATATGAAGAGACGGGATGTGGAGAGGAGCTGATCCCATTTTACTACGCAAATATACTTTACATATCATTTCTTTAAAAAAAATTACATTTTTTTTGAACAGCAAAAAAATTTCATTAATCTTGAAAGTGTTACACGATTAATAGGAGCAAGAAAAAAGCATCAAGTTCAAAGAACAATCGTCTGCTCAATCCGAGACCCAAATCCTACAATTGGCGAGAAGCCAATCAAGGACACCCTTTGAGCCGAAGCCCATCTAAAAGGGCCGAAGCCCAAACACCCTTATGGGTCAAAAAACCCAGATATTACAATTAGCTCAAACACAACAGCCCTAAAACATCAACCAACAGCCCCCGACAACAGCCCTACATCGGAAAGACAATCCCTGCCACCACCGCGACCCCGGGAACCAGCCCCTGTTGCTGCCCGGAGTGGCACGAACACCAATCCACCTCGAACAGCATCGTAGCCTCCACGAACCCGGGGAACCAGCCCCTATTGATGCCCCTGAAGCATACCGTCGTCATTGCATCAAGCCGCCTCGCTGCCGAAAATCCCATGCTGCCGTTGAAACCCATGCTGCTGTTCAAAACACCCCCCATGCTGTTGCCGAGAAACCCCAATATTCGATGCCCCTCACCACCCAGGAAACACTTGAAACACCACCTGCAAAAAGAAAACAAAACCCTAGCAACAGAAATCCGCACCGCCTAACACCACTGGAGCAACGCCCACAGCTCGACCACCCATAATGGCGACCGACCCGCGGGTGCAACCCCCACACCGTTATGCAAACCGGTGAACACCCAACAGAGCAACCGGTGGGGGTCGCAAACCACCGAAACCGACCTCCTCCGACAGATCTTTCCAGCCAATGCCGTTAAGCCACAACCCAGGATCACCCAACAATGAACCCAGCGGCAAGAACAGATGCCGAAGAAGAAAACAAAATCGGAGATCAAGCGACGCAAACAGAGGAGAAGAGGGTGCTTCGATCGAAGCCAGGGGGGAAAGAGAAAGGAAAAGGAAGAGAGAGAGGATGAGGAGATGCCCCCCCCCCCCCCCCCCCCAAAGCCGAACCCTAAAACGATTTGAAAACCAGAGAGAGAAGAGGAAGCGTTTTGGTCTTAAAAAAAAAAAAAAAAAATTACACGATGGTAATTGCAATGACCATAAGATGGCATGCAGACCACAAGATGGCATGCAAAATTAAGCACGTGTATCCAGCAATAGTAAATCATAACAAAATCGCCGTACATGATTTCGTAAACACGAAGGCCGAAATATGAACGACAAGAAAGATGCCAACATCTAGTTCCTGGGCGCGCATCTAGTCTCCTTTGTTGGTCTATGTTGCCCTTTCTTGCAAATATCTAGCAATATATAAGTCTATGAAGTGACCTTAGACACTATCCGGAGATAATCTTACAATTTTTGCATAACAAATGTTGGCCTCTAATGAAAAAGTAATTATCTAACTTCTATTGGACCCACTCTTAAAAGTAATTAGGTGTTCCTCTCTCATCTCGAGAAAAGTGTTCACAACTATATGATCAAAAGCCACTGCAAAATCCAAGACACTTCTACTGACTTCATTTTGGTCACCAAATTCAAAACTACCCTAAACTTTCTCATACCCTTACCAATTAAGTATTAACTCTTACATGACCATTGGAATCACCACTTATAAACAGATTCTCTCCCACTGGTACATACCCCTTGCACCATGTGAAGTATTAATTTTAAAAAATTCAAAAAAAAAAAAAAAAACCTCAAACTACCAGGGGGTCCTTTGCTCTCCCGTATATTGGTGTGGGATTCATACCATTTGTTGTAAAACCCACATATATAAATGTGTAACGAAGAATGCTACTCAAATATTACTGCATGAGTACTGTTTTTTTTTTTTCCAACATGGGAAGGCATGTGCTTTAGAATACCATTGAAACTTCTCTTGGTCATTAGGTGCATCTATTATTTTCAGTCAAATATCTGTCATACTTCAAGAAATATTTATGTGGATGATGGTGATGTGCATCTAATGCACTGGCCGGAATCATCTAAAAGGAAAACACTAAAAATGGAAAATTAAATTAACACTTTTCTGACTCTTATGTATTTTAAAAGTAATAGTGAGAGTTGGAAAAGAAATATTTTCTAGGGTCCTGATTTCAACTAACTTTTGACTTGATAGTCAAGTTAAAGCGATCAATCAAGCTGCTCTCTCTTTTTCAGTTATTCGGATTTGGAGCATCAATCTGTAGAAAGATTGGTGGACAAAAAAAAAAACGGAAAGATGGATAAATGGAAGTATAATAGAGTACGTAGAAACAAATTACCTGTGGGGCTTGAGTCGGTCCCAGCAGAAGGGGAAGGGCCCTTGCCTAGCTTTAAGACAATATTATAAGCCTTTGGATAATCATCTGTCAACCTGGACCTTTTTTTTTTCAATCGATAGAATAAATCATTTACATCAGATAAGTACAGAGTACAAACCTGGAAAATTAACTAAATCAATTGTGAGAGTCTACGAGATAACCAAGTCCAAGAACTCAACCAATACAAGAAAAAAAAGAAAGGAAATTAAAGCCATCTAAGGAAAGAATGCGTGCAAGAGTCCTGGCTAACTGAGCTAACCCGCAAGTGGAGTAGAGTGCAGTTGGTGCCTCCCTTATACTCCCATGCACATGGGCAGGGTTCTTTTCTCGTAAGCACCCATCCCCCTCTCCAAATTCCCTACAATAAAATAGATTAGGCTTAACGAATGGCAAAAAAAAACTGAACTAACCCTAGTTGGTGGCAAATGCAAGATTTCTGACTAACTGAACTAGCCCTTATTGGTTGCCATGTACCCTGGACTTGGAACAAGAGAAAATTTGGTTAAATAAGCTATTTGAGGGCTTTAGCGGACTGGGTTAACCCACATGTTTTCTTTCACGTTCACTACTCTTGAAATATTGTTGTGGTTCAATTTATTACTTGCTTAACAAGTGATATATGCATGAATTAAGGTTAACATAGTGAATATTCACGTGTCTCAATGTACTTCTTTAAAACTTTTCCTTACATTGCAAGCCACTGGTAGCACTGGACCACTTTAGATATTTCTTCGATTTGAGATTTGATTTAATTGACTTCTTAGACCTTGCCGACGAAAATTTGTCTATGTTTTGCAAAGGCTGATTTGATTTATTGATAGAGAAATATGTTGTGCCCGGAGTGGATCAAACCAAAGTCAAAACACACACACATAGACATGAACGCAAATAATTAAGTGGTTTCCAAAATTGGGTACATCCACAAACTATAAATGGACGAGCTTGATTTACAAGTGAGGTCATTCACCTCATCACTCTCTCTCATCTATCTATGTTTTACATTGCTAACAGAACCTCACTCACGCTGAGATTTACCCTCACAGATCTCTCACTCAAGAGATACAATTACAGAGGCCAGGGGTCTCCTTTTATAGGATAAGAAGGAGCACCATATTTCTTCCCACGCCAGACACTCTATTTACTCCATGGCTGCTGAAGTCTGTTGGGATTTTGGTGTATTTTTAAAATTTGTGAATGTGGCTAGACCAAGTATTAGTGCATATATTCACTGATTCTAGTGTAATAGTAATACCCAAGAAGGAGTATCAATGAACATTCACTAGTTCTAGAATATTACCCAGGAGAGGAATTAGTGAATATTCGTTTCTTTTTTGAAAGGTATTAGTGAATATTCACTGGTTTTTTTTTTTTTTTGCTACTCATCGACTAAAACGTGTTCCTAAAATCTCTGATGATTGATTACAAAACCTATCCTTCTTTAATGTGGTAATTGAACTGATTTGATTTTCTTTTCAAAAACCAAATCCTTAGACACTCCTCCTCCATCTATATATTCAGACTTTCAGAATCATTGATGGCACAGAAAAACATCTCCCTCTTCCTTCACAAAAATGGTTTCTGTTTGAGTTCGAGCAATGGGGTCAATATTGTATTTTGTTGTCGATTTTCTTCTGTGCAGAGAAGGCCGACAAGAGGTTGTATTCTGGGTTGATTTATCTTGGGGACGACGTGGTATTAATCGAATTGTTTGCCCAATCTGTGCAGAGAGCGGCCTACTCCACGACTCAACCAAACGCTGCAACCATTATTCGATTGGTAAATCCGTATTTCAGTTACAAATTGTTGAGGTAATCTGTTGTTATTTTACAGCAGTTATTCTAACAAAGACTTCTCTCTGGAGTATGAGGTGAAAGCCCACTTGTGTACAAGGGCTGCTGAAAGTGAGAGGAATGGAGCCATAAGGGCCTCCCAAGTAGGGATGGCATTTGGGGCGGATATTGGCAAATTCATACCCGATCCCCGAACCCGAATGGGTACCCAAATCAGCCCCGAAACCCAAATGGGTAGACAAGTGGTGAACCATAACCGAACCAAACGGGGTTCGGGTAATCCCCGAACCGATCAGGTACCCAAATTGGTGTGAGAGAGAGAGAGGATTTGTCACAACTCCACAAATCTTCTCCACCATTCACCAATTCTTACTAGCAAACCCCGTTCTTCATGGTACTATACAAACAAACACGATGACGGCCACAGAGAGAAAGAGAGAGAGAGAGAGAGAGAGTCTTACAATCAAAGGGAGGGAGATTGACAACGAATGGCGGAGGGCTGTGATGATTGATGGCAGACAGGCAGAGGGTTGTGATGATGGACGAATGGCAGAGGGATGAGGCGCGTTGCGATGAGGGGTTGTAAAGGAGAAAAGGGGTAGTGGGTTTTGAGGTATTGGCTGCGTGGAGTCATGTGTCTAACTGTTCGGCTCCGAAAATGCTCAAGGACTGAGCGTGCGGGCGTGCCAAGACTTGTCGCGTCTAACGTAAGGACTGGGCGTCCCTTTTCTGACTTCGAATCTGTGAGGGCGATAGTGCTGCAAACCTAAGGGCTAGATTGCAGTGATGGTTCGTGGTTTTGCCTCTGCGAGTGAGGACTTAATAATTTCCTAACCGTGTAGGAAAAGAAGTAACAACGTAGAATAACTTTGATATATCGTAATAACAAAGTTGGGGTATAAGAGAGATATGAATAATTTTATTACGTCTGTAGACACCAAAATTTCGGCATGACTTAATCGCCATCCGATCAATTGGGATAAATGTCTTAATTAATTAAAGTCAAGATTGGTCAAAGCACTCGAATAAATATTGGACCCAGCAAATTCCTACAGTTTAATCCATTTGAGATATAGTGAAGACCAAAATAAGTTGGGCTAACTTAATTAGCCTAACAGATTAAAGAGCTGGGCTAGCTCAGTTGGCCAAGGCCCAAATGGGTTAAGGTATACAGGCCCAAATGGGTTAAGGTATACAAGCCCAAAGGTGCAGACCCACTTCAAATAAATCCTAAAAAAAAAAGAGTTAAATAATAAATATATTATTTCTCTTTTAAATTAAAATCATTCCCTAAAAAGAAGTATAAAATCTTCTTTCATAGGAAATGAAATGGGATCAAGATCCAATCAAATCAAATCAAGTTAAGTCAATCAATCAAGCCAATCAAATCCAATCAAGCCAATCAAAGATCTTATTGTAAGATCTTGCCATACTTAACTCTTCTCTCCTTGAGCCTATAAATAGAGGCTCATATGAGGGAGTAAGGAACTTTTGGCTTGGCATTCTTCAGAGCTCTCAAACACTCTTCAAGAACTCAAGCATTTTTTTAACACCCTGCAGAGAATTACCAAACACCAAAAACTGTGTCAATTTCTTTGCAAGTCCACCACATCAAACCGTTCAGCAACTCAAATCACTCAACAAACCAAAACTCTTGGAGATTTTAAGGATCAAACTCCAAAGTTCAAGTCATCTTCAAACTTTGTTCTTCGGTTCATTCAACTTGAAGATTCAAAGAAAGTTACTGTTCGAGCGATTCAACAACAAGCATTCAAGCCGTTGGAACGCCATCAATTTCGGAGATCGAATCAGAGGATTTTGTTCTTTTCTTATTTAAAGAGCATTTATTAGAGAATTGTACCCCTTTCAATTCAAAATCAATAAAAAATATTATTTTGTGCATCTTTTTCGTCTTCTTTATTGCAGAACTCGAATCTGTGTGTTACAAATTTGGCACGCCCGGTGGGACCTCTCTACCTCTCATCTCTTTCTCCAAAGTCAAGTTCTTCACAAATGGCTTCTAAGAAGGTTCAAGCCGCTTCGATCAACAAAAACACTAGCAAGAATGCCACCGTTGCCAAGAATAGCGGTAGCACTTCTACTGGCCCCGCGACGCGTAGCAAAGCTAAGGCAACTGTTATCATCACAGATCAAGGAGCGATGCCAAAAGTTAACCCAGCAAAGGTGCCGCTTGGCAAGCGCCGAGGTGTTGCCACACTTGCAGCAAAGAAGGAAGAAGAGGGCTCCGAAAAGCTCTCGTCCAATTCTGAAAGTTCTATGTCTGCAAGCTCGCCTCTCCCAACTCATTCAGTTTCTGATGCAGATTCTAGCACGGGTTCGCATTCAGGATCCTCTCCTTCTTCTCCGAAGAACTCAGGGTCGCCAATTCGATCAGACGCATCTTACTCCATGGCTATGCAGGCGATGGCCACTGACGCTGCAACGGTGGAGGAACAACTAGCTACTATGGCACGCGCCATTGAAAAGCTCACTAAGACCGTGGAAGATAAAGACCTCCAGATTGCATCACTTATGAACAAGTTAGAGGCTCAGAACATGGAAGGAACTAGCCACGATGCCTCACATCCACCAGGTTTCACACCAAAAGGAGTCATAATTGCCGACGAATCTGGAAAGCTCATGATGGGTGACCCAACTGGAAAACTCAAGCAAACGGACGATGGGAATCATGTTTTGTCGTCAAATCAAAGAAGGGCAGTTGAAAGTGCTCAACCAATTTCTATCGCTTCGTTGTCTGTCCAACAACTCCAAGACATGATAGCAAGCACGATCAGAGCACAGTACAGAGGGCCTCCACAAAGTGCATTTATGTATTCAAAACCTTACACAAAGCGCATCGACTGCTTTAGGATGCCTGTTGGTTATCAGCCGCCAAAGTTTCAACAATTTGACGGGAAAGGAAACCCAAAGCAGCACGTCGCCCACTTCGTCGAAACATGCAACAACGCTGGGACGGAGGGAGATCTACTTGTCAAACAATTCGTTCGTTCGCTCAAGGGAAATGCTTTTGAATGGTACACGGACTTAGAGCCAGAGTCGATTGATAGTTGGGAACAGATGGAGCGAGAGTTCTTGAATCGTTTCTATAGCACTCGTCGCATTGTAAGTATGACGGAGCTAACCAACACTAAGCAATGGAAGGATGAACCTGTGGTTGACTACATCAACCGTTGGCGTGCTATAAGCCTGGACTGTAGAGACCGACTCTCCGAACTCTCGGCCGTTGAGATGTGCATGAAGGGTATGCATTGGGGTCTTCTTTATATTCTGCAAGGGGTAAAGCCGCGGACTTTTGAAGAGTTGGCTACGCGTGCACACGACATGGAAATCAACATAGCAACTCATGGCGGAAACAATCCTCCCATTTTAGGAAATCCAAATGACAAGAAGGATGTGAAGAAAGGAGACAAGTCCTCCAAGAACACCACCAAAGATGCGATGGTGGTAAATACGATCCCGGTAAAGATCACAGCAAGGGACAGTAAAAAGGAGGTCAAAAAAGAATACCGCCCTATAGAGAAAGACAAACGTCTAACTCTAAAGGAATTACAAGAAAAGAAGTACCCGTTCCCTGACTCTGATGTGCCTGGCATGTTAGAAGACTTACTTGAAAAGAAAGTCATTCAACTACCTGAGTGCAAACGTCCCGAGGAAATAGGCCGTGTGAATGACCCAAAGTATTGTCAATATCATCGAATTGTAAGCCACCCTACTGAAAAGTGCTTCGTGTTGAAGGAATTGCTTATTGATCTAGCAAGCAAGAACAAAATCCTTCTAGACCTTGACGAAGCTGCGGAATCCAACCATACCACTACCATCGTTGTGGGGTCGCAAGATTCTCCAAGTTCTGGTTCTAAAGCAAAGGGAGAGCACGTAGCAACACCGACAGCAATTGCGAGAACTCTCCAATTTGGCTCACTTGAACCTATGATAGTTCAAGACCTAAGCCAAGAAATATCAACTTTTTCTTGCTTAGACAAAAATCCGAGTGCAGAAATTGATGAAGGATGGATCGTTGTGACACGAAAGAAGTCATGCAAAAACAAGCCCAAAGCTAAATCAGTCAGTCCTACAAAAGCCCAAGGAAAGAGGAATCATCACCAATATTCAAGGAGAAAGGGAGGAAAGAAGATGAAGGCCAAGAAAGAGGTGTTAGAAGTTTGCGAACCTGTAGGGCAAAATCCTCTTACCCCAATCACTTTACAAGATTTCTTTCCAAAGGGCTACTTCAAAGAGGAAGAAGTCGAAGCTGTTTACATGGTTTCGACAAGTGAAGAAATTGATGGCAACGTCGAACAAGTCCACACGCTAAAGGCATCAATGGACAAGGAAGAAGCTGACCTCCTTACAACTTTGAACGAAGCACCTCCACGGTTTAGTGTTCGCGAAGCTTCGCAACTCTCTCAATTAGCCAGGCTAGCACTTATTCAAGTTTTAGAAGACCCCATAGAGTACGAGTCTATAATCAATAAAGTTGGTACCACGGAGAACTCCACTACTTGTGCTTCTTGTTGTGCAACGATCACGTTCACCGATGAAGACTTGCAATTAGGTTCAAAACCGCACAATCGACCATTGTTTGTGTCAGGGTACATCAAAGAACAAAAGGTGGGTCGTATTCTTATTGATGGAGGCTCCGCAGTAAATATCATGCCAAAGTTCATCATGAAGAAACTCGGAATCCCAATCGATGAGTTGGCCCGTAGTCGTTTGGTCATTCAAGGCTTCAACCAAGGAGGGCAGCGCGCAATCGGAATGATTCGTCTAAACCTCATCATCAATGAGCTTGAAGCAAGCACACTATTTCATGTCATCGATGCAAAAACCTCTTACAATCTGCTACTTGGGAGACCTTGGGTTCATGGAAATGGAGTAGTTGCGTCCACTCTCCATCAATGCTTTAAATTCTATCAAGACGGCATAAAAACTGTAGTAGCAGATGACAAGCCATTTACCGAAGCTGATTCTCACTTTGCAGATGCAAAGTTTTACATGGAGTCCGTTGCCGTTCTTGAAGTCATCCCGGCTGAAGCTCCTTCCATGGGACAAGGAAGTTTGAAGAAAGAGAAACAAGCCACAACAACGCATTCACAAGAAAATGCAAGAAATTGTGAGGAACCACCAAGAATTGAGTCACGAGAAAGACCTTCATCTTCTGAAACACAAGCTGCGGAAAAGAGCTTCAGATACATTCCAAAGTCTCGACGAAAGGAAGGACAATCACCTTTTGAAGAGGTCATCACCAAAGGGAATCCAGCAAAATGCTCTCAAGCTTTGTGCAAGGAAGATCTTCGAATGCTAAAGGGAGACCTAACAACACCTCTTCCGACCTTAGGACAGCCTAGCTCAACCAAGCTCCCGTTGAAAGGGTTTGTTAAGTCCACACAGAGTCCTCTTCAACATACCCCTCTTCCCGAGAAGAGAACCGATGGTTTTGATCCAAAGGCTTACAAGCTTTTGTCTAACTCAGGTTATGACTTCAACAATCCTACGCCACTTGGAGAGTTGAGTCCTGAACTCACTGGTGAGAAAGTTCATGGCCTTAGTAAAGCACAAGAAGAATTAAGGCGACAAGGATATAGAGTTAGCCCTCCAAAAATTGGTCTTGGGTTCACACCACCGAAGCCCATCCTTATATCCGCCAAAGGGAAAGGTAAGAAAGCTAATGCGCAGCATATCACAGTGGAAGAGGTGAAAGAGGACGACAATGGACAAGTTGCTCCTCGAATCCCTGTCTTCGATCGCATCGAAGCTTCCATACCTCGGACCTCAGTCTTCAACAGACTTGGTGTTACAAAAGAGATGTGCGAAGGAGCAACGTTGCAGCCAAAAAAGTCAATCTTTTCTCGACTTGGGAATAGAAGCGCATCGTCAAGAGAGAACAATTTTGAGAGAAAGGGAAAAAACGTCGAGCTAGATTCTGCTAAGGGAGATGAGGAGACTCGAAGCTCTGTCCCTTCTCGTATGAAGCGGATAACATCACTCGAAGTCAATGCAGAAGGTCCACTCAAAGTTAAACGACGCACCATCATACTAACTGGGCAACCTAAAGGTCATGAAAGAGCTGAAAAAGAAGAGGAGATGGAGTACACTACATCTTACCACGTGACGGTTGAGGAACACTCGAAATCGGATTCTGAAGATGATGATTTTCCCGAAGCTCCTCCCGAACTGGAAGATGGAGGACAACCAACAGTCGACGACCTCAAAGAACTCAACCTTGGAACTCCCGACGAGCCTCGACCAATTTTTGTGAGTGCACTTCTAAGCCCAGAAGATGAAAAAGCATACTTCGACTTGTTGTTCGAGTATAGAGATGTCTTTGCTTGGACTTATAAAGAAATGCCAGGACTAAGCCCTAGAGTAGCTGTTCACCATTTGGGGATTAGACACGGTGCCCGTCCTGTAAAGCAAGCTTGTCGGTATATTCGACCTGAGCGGATCCCCGTGATCGAAGAAGAGGTCAACAAACTAATCGAAGCTGGGTTCATACGTGAAGTAAAGTACCCACGGTGGATTTCAAGCATGGTCCCAGTAGTGAAGAAAAACGGAAAGATTCGGATATGTGTCGACTTTCGAAATTTGAATGATGCATGCCCCAAAGACGACTTTCCTCTTCCTATCATGGAGTTGATGATAAACGCGACTACCGGCCACGAGGCATTGTCTTTTATGGATGGATGTTCCGGATACAACCAAATAAGGATGGCACCTGAAGATGAAGAAGCAACGGCCTTCCGTACCACGAAAGGAATTTTTTGCTACAAAGTAATGCCTTTCGGTCTCAAGAATGCTGGAGCCACTTATCAACGCGCCATGCAAAAGATTTTTGATGATATGCTCCACAAGATCGTGGAGTGTTACGTGGACGACTTGGTTGTCAAGAGCAAACAAAGAGAGGATCACCTGCAAGACCTTCGGGCAGTTTTCAATCGGTTGAGGAAGTACGACTTGAAAATGAACCCTCTCAAATGTGCCTTCGGGGTTACATCTGGGAAATTTCTTGGTTTCATTGTCCGACATCGAGGCATTGAGGTCGATCAATCCAAAATTGATGCCATACAAAAGATGCCAGCGCCGAAAAACATAAAGGAACTCCGAAGCTTGCAAGGCCATTTGGCTTACATCCGTCGATTCATTTCAAACTTAGCGGGGCGTTGCCAACCTTTTAGTCGTCTGATGAAAAAAGATGCACCTTTCATTTGGGATCAAGCTTGTCAAAATGCCTTTGAAAGTATCAAAATGTACTTGCTCAATTCTCCAGTTTTAGGGGCTCCTATTTCTGGAAAACCACTAATACTTTACATAGCTGCCCAAGAGGAGTCACTGGGGGCAATGCTTGTGCAAAATGATGAAGAGAACAAAGAACGAGCACTCTACTACCTGAGTCGAAGATTGACTGAAAATGAGCTCAAGTATTCACCTGTTGAAAAGATGTGCTTGGCACTCGTTTTCTCCTCGCAAAAGTTAAGGCATTATTTTCAAGCACACACAATTCATCTTGTGGCCAAAGCGGACCCAGTCAAGTACGTCATGTCCAAACCTATCCTCTCAGGACGCTTAGCAAGGTGGTCTCTCCTTTTCAATGAATTTGAGATCATATACGTCCCACAGAAAGCACTAAAAGGGCCAGCATTAGCAAATTTCTTAGCGGATCATCCTATCCCAGCTGATTGGGAAATATCTGAAGAGTTCCCTGATGAAGATGTGCTATTTGTTGAGGTCCTTCAGCCCTGGACAATGTTCTTTGACGGGGCTGCCAGATTGGAAGGGGCTGGAGCTGGAGTCATCTTTGTCTCTCCACAAAAGCAAGTCCTACCTTACGCCTTCATACTTAGCGAAAAATGTTCAAACAATGTCGCTGAGTATCAAGCTTTGATCCTTGGTCTCCAAATAGCCACTGAAATGAAGATTGTAGACCTTGAGATCTTCGGAGACTCCAAGCTTATAATTAACCAGCTATGCGGTGACTATGAAGTGAGGAAAGATGACTTAGTTCCATATTTTCAATATGCAAGTCACTTGTTGAAAAATCTTGAAGGAGTGACACTTAAGCATGTGCCACGAGAGGAGAATCGCATGGCAGATGCACTAGCTAACCTAGCAACAACCTTGGCATTGCAAGAAGTTGAGAATGTCAACGTCCATGTGTGCGAACAATGGATATTGCCGCAGTTGTTGGACTGCCGCTTCGAAGAAGCAAATGCAATCACAGTCTTGCCCATTGAAGATAACGATTGGAGACAACCCTTAATTGACTACCTCCAACACGGAAAGCTTCCAAATGACCGTCGACATAGGGCAGAGATAAGACGACGAGCTCCTCGATTCATCTTTTTTAAAGATACTTTATTTCGTCGATCATTCGAAGGTGTCTTTCTCCGCTGTCTTGGGAAAGAAGAATCCCAACAAGCAATGGAAGAATCCCATTCTGGGATCTGTGGGGCACATCAATCTGGTCCAAAACTTCACTTTCGAGTAAAAAGGATGGGATACTACTGGCCTACTATGGTCAAAGATTGTCTGAATTACGCGAAAAGATGCCAAGCCTGCCAATTCCATGCAAACTTTATCCATCAGCCACCAGAACCATTGCACCCTACAGTCGCCTCGTGGCCATTTGATGCATGGGGGTTAGATGCCGTTGGACCACTTACCAAGTCTTCCGCCGGCCACTTGTACATTCTGGCTGCAACAGACTACTTCTCAAAATGGGCTGAAGCTATTCCGGTTAAGGAAGTCAAGAAGGAAACCGTTGTTGATTTCATCAAGTCAAATATCATCTTTCGGTATGGAGTGCCGCGTCACATCATCACTGACAATGGAACACCCTTCGTTAATAAGCTAATGGATAAGCTTTGCGACAAGTTTGACTTCATGCAAAGAACCTCCTCAATGTATAATGCGCCGGCTAATGGGCTTGCAGAAGCATTTAACAAAACGTTGAGCAACCTCTTGAAGAAAGTGGTCGCAAAGTCCAGGCGAGATTGGCATGAAAGGATTGAAGAAGCTCTTTGGGCATACCGAACAACGTATCGGACCCCTACTCAAGCGACCCCATACTCTCTTGTGTATGGTGTTGAACCTGTTTTTCCACTAGAGCGACAAATTCCATCACTAAGGATAGCTCTCCAAGAAGGCTTGACTGATGAAGAAAATGCAAAGCTCTGCCTCGCTGAGTTAGAAGCATTAGACGAGAAGAGATTGGAAGCACAACAACAATTGGAATGCTACCAAGCTCGAATCTCTAAAGCTTTCAACAAAAAGGTTAAGCCTCGCTCCTTTAAATTTGGAGACTTAGTGCTTGCACTGCGAAGACCCATCATCACTAATCGTCGAACCCGCAACAAATTCTTGTCAAAATGGGATGGTCCATATGTGGTGGTGGAAGTCTACAACAGCGGAGCATACAAGATAGCTGATGAACAAGGTTTCAGAATTGGTCCAATCAATGGAAAGTTCTTGAAGCGCTACTATCCCTGAGAGCTCCTACTCCTAATCACATGAGCCTAAACTGTATGATGCTCCTGGCCCGCATGAGCTAAAACTGTGTACGGCCCAAAAAAAAAAAAGATTCATCATATCTGAACTACGTTTTGACTTGATCCCTTCCAAGGGTACGTAGGCAACTTGAGAATTTTTTTTCGAGTACAGTCAATTCAAAAAAAAAAAAAATGGTTATCTTACATTTGAACTACGTTTTGACTTGATCCCTTCCAAGGGTACGTAGGCAACTTGAGAATTTTTCTCGAGTACAGTCAATCCAAAAAAAAAAAAATGGTTATCTTACCTTTGAACTACGTTTTTGACTTGATCCCTTCCAAGGGTACGTAGGCAACTTGAGAATTTTTCTCGAGTACAGTCAATCCAAAAAAAAAAAAAACTATTGTTACTTCTGGCCCGCAAGAGAATGAACTGTGAACAGCTAAAAGTATGAGAAGAGCTTTTATTTAAATAATAAAGTGATTGTCTTATACTAAGCATCATAAACGCAAGACATGGTTTGCGGTGAAAATAAAACACTCATTTAGCAGACTAAACAAACCTAAAGGAAAACAAAATAAGAACTAAGGAAGCCATGCCAAATTCTGGATCTCGTCTTGCTCGGACTTCAAAAGTTGTTCCAGATTATTAGCCACTTCCATATCATCCTTCTCGATCACCTCAGCTGCCTCTAAAGTAGCCCGTTCTGCTTGCAAATTTGCGATAACATGCTGATCTTGAGCTCTCTCTGCATCAATCCCATCAATTGATTCCTTGAGCTTATTTGCCTGCAAATCTAACAGCTCCAGCTCCTTCATCAGTTTAACTCTCTTCGGACCAATACTATTTAATTCAAAGTTGAGTACTTGAGCATGTTGCATTTTTTGGCCATCGAGAGCCAAAGCATTGGTAAGACGTTGATCTACATCTGCCAATCGTTGCTCCTGCACCTCCAAAGTCAGTCCATTAGCAAAACCGGATCTCATCAAAATATAGTTGCCAGCATTCTGTATGTGCTTCTCTATCTGGATTCGGAGTGGAGAACAATCCACTTGGAATTTTGAAAACTCATCATAAATCTTTTGCAACTTTGGCCCCAAGTATGCTAGCTTCTCAAGAGGGGTCTTACGTAAGACACTCTTAATGTTGTTATCCATAATCGAACAAGCAGCACGACGAGCTTCAACAATAGTACTTCCAGTATCAAACGCAGTAATGGTTGATGGTGCAGCTGGACCTAACTTAGGAGTGTTTGATGAAGATGGAAGATGGATTGCCCCAAATGCATGATTTTGTCGTTGTCGCAGCGCCAAATCAAAAGAAGATGGGCCGCGAACTGATTCTCCACTCATAGACTGCTCATCAAGGAGGATAAAGTTTTCATCCTTAGAGTTATGTATAATATCACCTTCCTGCAACTAAAAAAAAAAAAAATTGGTGTTTGGAGATATAACACGCAAATATTGGTTGGAATAAAAAATAAATAAATAAATTTCCTTACCTCAATCTGAATGGCCTGAATTGGTTGACTGCTACTTGGGACACCTTCAAAGAGCTTGTCCATATCATTAAATGAAACATCGCCCCTTTCAGCAATGCCACAACCAGATTTCTTCTTAAGGTGGCGCCAATTGCGATCCTCACAACTACTCCTTTCATCGGTTGTTTTGTTAAGAGGAACAACACTTCTAACTAGGTCGTGATTTCCACCATTCACTCGTGCGGTACGAAGTTCAGTACGTGGTTCAGCAGTAGCAAGTTTTTTGGCTTTAACCACTTGTTGCTTGGGAGAGGCAGGTCGCTTACCTCTCATAGAGTGCTCGGCCGAGCTTCGAAAATAATCTCCGTAAATATGAGACCACCATTCTAGATATGCCTTGGTAATTGGAATGGCTCGACAGTTAGCACGGTTCGGCAACCTCAACTTGCTCTGGGACTTTTCACGAGTAAGGGACTCAAAATGCTTGACAATATTCTTCAAGCTGCAAATACGAAGGTTAACGTGAAGTATCCCTGGTACATCTTGAGTAAAGCCAAACTGTCGGCTGAATCTATGAGGGCTGTAGGGTTCGATGAATTTAGTGGAACCACTTTGCAACGTCAGATATCCAGATCGAATGCTGATGAGGTACTCCATCTCCCAATCACTGAGCTGACCGTCGTCAACCAATTCTTTGCTTTTGCCTTCTCGTTGTGCAAAGCGATCCATAACCAGACCATCACACTTTCGGAATAGGTCGAGCGCTTCAGCCTCATCAAGTTGCTTAGCCACCCTTTCTCCACCATATCTAATCATCTTTGGTTTTTGAGGCGACGGTTGGGAGCCGCTGCTAAAATGGGTGCCAAAATACTCTCCTAGCCATGCATAAACATAATGGACAGGAAAGACAGCATCACACTTCCCAGGAGTAGAAGATTTAGCAATGTCATTTAATCCTCTATAAATACTCGCCAATACGGGGACGGCAAGGCAAAATCTTGTACCACGAGCCATCATGGCGGCAACTTTGAAAACCCCAGGCCTGATCAATTCGCAACTCCCAACAGGCAAAACAAATTTGCATAACCAACAAGCAAGAAAAGCTGCCAGATGAGCAACATCCTTTTGTGTCTCTTTGACCCCCAAAATGGTGAAAACCTCTTCCTGCTTGGGTGTTCGCACTTGAGCTTCGCCAATGGTACCAGAAGGATTGTTAACATTGGCAGGTCGCTGGGTCTTGTTCCGAGTAGTCTTCTTCGATGACTTGGAATAGGAAATCTTCCCTTTAAACCAAAACTTCACCCAGGCATCAATCTTCACTTCACCTTTCTTTGAGTCTGCAAGAAGACGATGGTAGGCAAGGAAAAGGTAGCGACAATTCACTGGGAGATAGTACGTATTATCCTTATCAACGCCAATTAGCTCATCTACACGTGGAACGGCCTCATCATAAATCAAACCAGAAATTGGAAGCCCGCCAAGTGCTTTCAAGTCCCAAAGAGAAATGGACATCTCTCCCACAGCAGTATGCAGAGTATTGGTGGATGGACTCCATAATTCGCAGAAATGTCGCATGACACTTCCGAGTCGATCGTATGAAAACAAAGAAGCATATATGGCCTCATAAATCTTCGCCTTTTTCAACATTTGCTCATGACGACTCAATATGTCTTCTAGCCACTCCCAATACCCTTCGCAATACGAAGGATCAACAATTGCTTTAAAAGTGTTTCCCCAAACTGCTTCTTCGGTCTGGATCCTATGGCCAAGGAGGGAGAACGGAGTAGGTTGATCTGTCTCTTCATCGTGGTGAGCTGACTGCAAGAGCAATGCGTGAGAATCAGACTTGCTTCCAATAACCTCGCAGTTAGTCTCGACAGCCCACTGTGGAAGATGAAGCACGTCACCTATAGGCTCATACTGAAGAGCCCATGCGCCAAGGAAAGCGGGATGAACAGTCAAAGTGGTTCCATTCTCAACTTTATCAGTAGGGTCATTAAGAATAGTCATGAAACCTTCTTGGAAACTCTTGAAGCAAGCCATGCCTACAATGAAAAATAAGGTACAAAAGGGAAAAGAGACTAAAGAAACTTACAAGGGAAAAAAAGGCTCATGTTATAAGAAAGATACAATTAACCTACGGTCACAGGATGAACTGAGGCGCTCGGATAACTAGGCAAAAGCTAGCCCACCAGGCGCACTCTGCATGATGGTAGACATCCAACCCTTTCCAATTGGGATGGAGAAGTGTCTAGATAACTAGTCAATGACTAGCCCACTAGGCGCATCCTCCAAACCGCAAGGTAAAAAATAACCACCTTTGGTCCATGGTTACGAAGAAGTGTCTAGATAACTAGTCGAGGACTAGCCCACTAGACGCATTCTCCGTTAAGTCAAACTAACCACCTATGGTCTATGGGTGCGGAGAAGTGTCTAGATAACTAGTCGAGGACTAGCCCACTAGACGCATTCTCCGTTAAGTCAAACTAACCACCTATGGTCTATGGGTGCGGAGAAGTGTCCAGATAACTAGTCGAGGACTAGTCCACCAGGCGCATTCTTCGCTAAGTCAAACTAACCACCTATGGTTTCTGGGTGTAGAGAAGTGCCTAGATAACTAGTCGAGGACTAGCCCACTAGGCGCATTCTCCGTGAAGTCAAACTAGCCACCTATGGTTCAAAAGGTAGGAAAAGTGCTTAGATAACCAGCCAATGACTAGCCCACTATGCGCATTTTCCGGTACGGTCAAAGTGTTACGTATGCCACAGAATAATGGAAAACAAAGCGATTGAAAAAAGCAAAAAAAAAAAAAAAAAAACTCCAAACTCTGCGAACTATGCTAAAAGTAATATACCTCGTTATAGTGTAGCGGGGGCAGCAAGCAAGAAATGCAGGAATGGCTTCGCGAACTGTTCTGTTTACAAATCAAAAAAGAAAAAAAAGGGGGCTTCTGGTCAATTTTGAAGTACTATACAATGCATGAAGTCCTAATGACTATAAAAAGACAAGGGTTCGTGTCAGCATGGAAGGATTCCCTGCATAAGTCAAGGTGACCCCACAAATTGGAATTCAATCCTCAGTATACATACAAAAAAAAGAAGAAGAGATAAAGATAAAGACAAACATGCACAATTACTGTACGGCAGCGCCTTTTTCTAACCCGAGTATATACTACATGTGTTTGAAGGGGAGCCGATACGTGTGTGTTGCGGGTGAAATAAAACCAACGAGAATAAAGAAGAGCCTCACCTTTAAGACACAAGACGCGAATCCTCTAACTTCTCTATAGCCTTCTGGACAACAACAGAAGAGACAATGACAGGAAAACGTGTGATTGAGAGAAAAAAAAAGGGGTGAGTTCCTTCATACCCCAAAGCACTCATTTATATGCGGCTGGTGGAGCTTGTAAGAAAGGAAATTCGATTTTATTTCCTTACTCTGTAAGCAAGGAAAGGGAGAAATAAAGAAAGCTTGAGATTTGATTGTTTTGCTCAAAGGAAAGAAGTATATTGGGATTTCAACTCAACAGAATTCCTACCCTTTTGAAACTTAATTTGGTAAAGTAAATCTCTCACGGTGATAATTTTACCAAGACTTACATAAAGAAACATAAAGGAAAAGAGACAAATATGTGTCTTTGTCTGGAAGTAATTAGCCAAGAAAAGATATATTAAAGATTGACTATTCTTGTTTTGGAAGTCAAGGAGAATATACACATCTGTTTGGAAAGGAAGGATTTTTTTTGGAGAATAAACTTTGTCTCCTATAAAATCAAACAGTGCAGTGACGGAAAGGAAATTCCCATAACCACGATCGGCTGCTCGAAGGGAAATTGGCAAGAAGATAAAGTATGTCCATTATTTCAATGTCCAACTCACGAAGTCAAAAAAAAAAAAAAAAATTTTGAGCTATATTGACGGCTAGTTGGTTTTGGGCACAAATCATTAGGGAAAAAAAAAATTATTGGGCCACAGTTTTGTTCGAGGGTCATAGCAAATCAAAGTTCACTCTCCTAGACCATAAAAACCAAACACTTCAACTCGTCATCAGGCATGGCCAAAAAAAAAAATAATAATAATAATAATAAAAGGGGACTACAAGCCGCTCAAGTGTTACAACCGCGAGGTCAAGCAAGTGCCTCAAGTTACAAAGACGCCAAAGAACTTCAAGTCTCGCACTCAATGCTAGCAAGCAAGCATCCGCCCGAGTCATGAAGTGGGGGCAAATTTGTAGACACCAAAATTTCGGCATGACTTAATCGCCGTCCGATCAATTGGGATAAATGTCTTAATTAATTAAAGTCAAGATTGGTCAAAGCACTCGAATAAATATTGGACCCAGCAAATTCCTACAGTTTAATCCATTTGAGATATAGTGAAGACCAAAATAAGTTGGGCTAACTTAATTAGCCTAACAGATTAAAGAGTTGGGCTAGCTCAGTTGGCCAAGGCCCAAATGGGTTAAGGTATACAGGCCCAAATGGGTTAAGGTATACAAGCCCAAAGGTGCAGACCCACTTCAAATAAATCCTAAAAAAAAAAGAGTTAAATAATAAATATATTATTTCTCTTTTAAATTAAAATCATTCCCTAAAAAGAAGTATAAAATCTTCTTTCATAGGAAATGAAATGGGATCAAGATCCAATCAAATCAAATCAAGTTAAGTCAATCAATCAAGCCAATCAAATCAAATCAATCAAGCCAATCAAATCCAATCAAGCCAATCAAAGATCTTATTGTAAGATCTTGCCATACTTAACTCTTCTCTCCTTGAGCCTATAAATAGAGGCTCATATGAGGGAGTAAGGAACTTTTGGCTTGGCATTCTTCAGAGCTCTCAAATACTCTTCAAGAACTCAAGCATTTTTTTAACACCCTGCAGAGAATTACCAAACACCAAAAACTGTGTCAATTTCTTTGCAAGTCCACCACATCAAACCGTTCAGCAACTCAAATCACTCAACAAACCAAAACTCTTGGAGATTTTAAGGATCAAACTCCAAAGTTCAAGTCATCTTCAAACTTTGTTCTTCGGTTCATTCAACTTGAAGATTCAAAGAAAGTTACTGTTCGAGCGATTCAACAACAAGCATTCAAGCCGTTGGAACGCCATCAATTTCGGAGATCGAATCAGAGGATTTTGTTCTTTTCTTATTTAAAGAGCATTTATTAGAGAATTGTACCCCTTTCAATTCAAAATCAATAAAAAATATTATTTTGTGCATCTTTTTCGTCTTCTTTATTGCAGAACTCGAATCTGTGTGTTACAACGTCGTAGTAATAAAATTGGGATACAAGAGAGATAGAAACTCGAACTACTTGGAGAAGTAATTGAGTGAAGGTGAGTAAATGAGATAATTGCTTCGCTGGGAAGGCTTTGGTTTTTTAAGCGTTGAGCTTGATTGGTGTGTGGACCCTTTTTCCTTCTTGTCTTCTAGTATTTATAGGCCACGGCATTGCATGCAAAGCGGATGTGTTGGCCCTCTCTTGTGATGACACATGTCCCATGTAACTCCTCCATTCGTGCACTTTATGGGATAATGGGCAGTTATTGAAAGTTAAACAAGATCATGGGTAATTAGTGTACTGGTCCAGATCTGGGCCGAGCTTTCCGCCTTCACCGTGGGCTGACATGTGTCCCGAGTTAGCTCCAGATGTTGCCACGTGTCCCAAGTAACTATCCACTAACAGATTTTAGTGAGATCATGGGTGGTTATTGGAAGTAAATATCAATTACCCATGTGTTTACTTTGATCATGAGCCGTTAAAAGGTGGAAAAAGGCCAATTAGGATGATGGGCCTATTTTCTCTCCTTCTTTTGTGGGTTAATAGAACCATCAGCCATTTGACTCGGTCAAATGGCTTATTGTTAGGCAACAATGCCTCCTTTTTCTCCACTTTTCATGGGTTACTTGGATAATAGGCCATCTAAATAAATTAAATGGCCATTTAACATTTTTAACCCATAACAATACTTCTCGAATTTAAATAAGCCATGGGCCGACTGAATTTTTTATGCAAATAGGCCCACGGCTTTTTACACTTAAGCCCGAATCCAACTAGAATTGCTTGGGCCCAGTTAACATGGGTTTGGCCCAATATTTTGCTCCAACACATCTCCATTTTTTGGGCCCAATTTAATTAAAAAATAATCAAATGGCCTTCCAACGCTTGTCCAGGACTGGGTGCCAAAAACGGGTGTAAACAATGCCCCCCATGCCTTGATCTTGTTCAAGATCTTAGGCTTGTAAATTAGGACAGAGTACGGTTTTTGGCATAACCAAACGAGTCCTTATTGCTAAATTTGAAAAAAACACTCATGCTTGTTTAGCCTAAGAATTTTTCCAAACAAATCAAATGTTTAAAAAGATAATCAGGCCATAATCAAGCCTAACCACTTTTGAGTTTCAAAGCAAATCTCCTAATTGGATTTGGACTCCCACTTTGAATTAAAGCCTAACAACTTCCAAGATAAAGCCCCACCGAGGACTCCTATTAGCAGCAGTAATCATCATCCTTTTAAGCCTAGGGGACACGTGTCAACGCCCCAGGCCTTGCATTGGCTGCCATGCAGTCTTTTCCACCGCCAGGACTCCCTCGGGTTAGCCAAGAGTCTAATCTCTTTACTTGCCCATTGAATTTCGAACGTGAGGAGAGAGAATTGCAACGGCGTTCCTTGATTCCTGCACCGTGCTTCATAAAAACTCTACCTCTTGTAACTCCCATTCTCTTTCTACCTTCTCTCTGTTTTCTTTTCCCTTACTCGAGAGAAACCCAGAAAAGAAAAACCCTAAACCTTCGTAGTTTCTGTCTCTGCTCTCGATTCTTCACAGAGATGGCCACCCATAAAGCCCACACACCGCCTCCAAACCCTAATAGCTTATCCGCACAGATTCGCAAGATACTGGCTGATGAACACATCGCGATCACCAATGATGTTTTGGTGATCGTGAACGCTGATCGAGTAGGATTAGGGCCTCCTTTTCAGCTTGGGTTCCCTCCTCAACTCTCTTCGATGTACCCCCTGGCGGAAGAAGCCCTTCCTTTCGAGTCGCCCAGCCTTGACTGGAGTCGCTTTACTACAGAAATACCCAACAGACTTTGGCATAGACCTGACGCCAGGAACATTGAGTGGCTTGATCGAGTAATAGAGGCTAAGGGAGATCTGTGGAGGCAGATTGGAATCAGAGACGCCATTCTTCTCAGCCGGTCTCTGATCGACATGGATAAGAATCTCTTCCTCGCAGCATCACAGTTCTGGTCAGTCACCACGAACTCATTCCATTTCAAGGTTGGTCTCATGAGCCCCACCCTTCAAGACCTGGCTTTTCTGACGGGCCTCCGTCCCCATGGGATTGAGGCCAACTACTTTTTATCCCAAAAAACCCCTTATTTTGAATATAAGGAACCCCTGTCCTTTTCTCCTTTTATAAATCATTATGCCAGGATAGGTCTAGTTGAAGACACTGAGCATGTGGCTTTTCTTCTATATTGGTTGAACAAGTTCATTTTCTGCGTGTCTGCCAATAGAGTAACCAAAGATTTTATTGACTTGGCCTGTGCCCTAGCTTCTGGGCAGAAGCTGGCACTAGGCCCCTTGGTCCTGGCACATCTTTACCGAGGTATGAAAGAGTTAATCAGTAACAAATTTGTCTTCGCCCCTGGTCCATTGTGGATCATCACCCTCTGGCTATGGTCCTACTTTCCCAAATTTGCTCCGCCCATGAACAAGAGATCAGAGAGTACTTGCTATGGCCTTCATTATATTGACACCCGTGGCCCTCGATTTGCATTTGGCGTTTATTTCAAATTTTTCTACCACGAGCTTACGAGTATGGGAAAGAATTGGATGCCATTTGTAAGGGATACCGTACCTTGGTGGCTGAAACGAGGTGCCTCGGACCCAGGAGATGATTACGATGATCACATGGAGGTCTGGACCAGCTTCTTGATCTCCAGGGACCTTATGTACGGGATGGCTTTTACCCCTACCAACTACAAGTGCGGAGTGGAGTACTACAATGCGGTTCAATTTGCCAGGCAATTCGGCTTGTGCCAGCTTACTTCTGTGCCCCCATACCAGTCCTTGAATGAGGACTTCACAGACAGGCCCGTGATCCAGCCGAGGGATTTGGAAAGAGTAAAGGAATGTCCTCCCTGAAGCCAGGAAGACCTTTGCTCTTCACTCCTACGTGGAACGTACTGACAAGGGAGCGAAATTTGACAGCTGGTGGGGCAACTATACGAAACTGCATTTTTCTGCCCCATATCTAGACATTCTTACCAATGTTCTGCCTCATCCAACCGGCGCACCCGAACCTGGTATAACCGTTCCTTTGCAACAAGCTCGTCCTTCCCTAGCCTCCAGTGTCAAGAGAAAAGGTAATATAAGGAGGCTTACTTATGTTTTAACTTCCCTAATTCTTCACAAATCTGGTCTGATTTTCTCTTCTTGTTGACAGGCTCAGAAGATGACCCGAAAGAAGTCTCTGCAAATCCCCCTGCTCAAAGGCCAAAAAGGGTGAAGACCACAGCCAAGAGGCAATGGCCAAAGGTATGAACCCTTTTAGTCCTCTGCTCGGTCCTTCAAGATAAGGTAATTATGCCTTTACTTTCTCTGTAGGTTTCCGAGACAGTAGTTGCTGGAAGAACGCGGAGTAGTGCTAAGACAAGCTCTCCCGAAACCGATCCTTCGGGAAAGGTCTGGGCTCTCCTCAGCTCTTCTACCTACACTTTATTTGAATGTTCTACTAATTTTCCTTCCTACAGGTCACCTCCAAAGGCGAAGAAGAGCAGGCAGAATCGGCCCCTTCGAAGAAAAAGAGATTGAGTAAGAAGATTTCAGCGCCAGCCGATTCTGAGAACACCGTGTCTGCAACAGAGCATAATCCAATCGTAAGGATGTACTGTGACATGAAATTCCCAGCATTTATGGCCCCGTATTACCACCAACTCCCTTTTGTTTTCAATCCCCAGGAACTCGATGACTACTTTGAGGAGGAAGTAGAGGCTGAAGAGAAAAAACTCGACCTGTCTGACCAAGAACCCGAACACGAGGCATCATCAAGGACTCCAGAAAAGCCCAGATCTCCAATTGCCCAGTATGCTCCATCAGTCAATCCTTCTGTTGAGCCCGAGCTTGCCAATGTGGCGGAGGAAGATGAGGATGAGGACTTGGACTCTCTGTTCAAATCTGCCCAGGATCTGTTGAAAGCAGCCACTTCTGGCACCTCTGGCAGTGGACTTGGCTCCACTTCACAATCTCAGTTCTCTTCTGAAGAAGTTTCTGAGGCCAAAACAGCTCTCAGAATGGCCTTGCTTCAAAACTTTAAAGCTGTAGCCCATCCTGCTAGGGCTTCAAATATCAAGAAAGCCATGGACGTACTAGTAAAGTCCCAAGCCTTGGGGGCAGAAGAAACTATACTCCAACGTTTCCAAAAGGAATTCCCTGATATGGTGAAATCTCATGACTCCTCCTCCCATGAACTCAGCAAGGTACATGCCAAGATGGCAGAGCTAAAGGCGGTTGACGTGGAGCTCGCCAAGTTCAGTGCTGAATGGCTTCAACTGAAGGAAGACATACGATTCAACGAAGCAAGCATTGTCGCTACCTCTGATGAAATTACAGATCTTAAGGCCAAATTAGCACGAGCCGAAGGCCGCTTGGTTGACCTCCGGAAGGAAACCACGAGTCTGTCCAAACAACATGACGATCTGAAAGCTGGATCACGGAGCCAAAAGATAAAATTAAATCTTCTGGTTGAGGAGATGCCAAATCTTCGAGGTCAGAGGAAAATGCTTGAAGCCCAGCTTGCCAGCCTTGACACTTCCTGGGAGGACCTCAAAAACAATCTTGAAGGCCGTCTGTAGGTCTTGACTTCTGAGATCTCACCTCTTTTCTTTTGTTTTAAACTTGTCGTAACTTTGATTTTGCTCTCTTTCTATGCCTGGCCTGGAACTTTCCTTTAAATGGCCAAGGCACTGATTTGGTTAAATGACAGGTGGCCTAAGCTTGAGGCCTTCATCAATTTTTGCATGACAGGTACCATGGCCTCTGCTCAGGCCTTACTAACAGATTTTTCTATGGCTTGTTAGATTGGATTTCACCAAAGTCTCTCATTTCCCACATAGTAGGATAATGATGCTTTAAGTATTTTCCATTTGTTAAATGCTTAAACAAACCGCCATTTAAGTCCATAAGAAGATAAACATTACCTCTAAGGACTTGAGCGATTTGGTAAGGCCCTTCCCAGGTTGGAGACCACTTGCCATATCTTGGATTCTTTTCTCCCAAAGGAAAGACTGCCTTCCAAACCAAATCCCCTTCAGTGAAGCTTTTCTTTCTTACACGTTTGTCGTAAGATCTAGCCACTCTTCTTTTCTGGGCCAACATGTGGTCAAGGGCTGCAAGTCTAACCTCGTCCAAGTCCTCAAGTTCCATCAACATGGCCTGAGTATAATCTGCGGGAGTGAGGCCATGTTGATATGCTATCCTTGCTGACTTTACTGCTACCTCCATTGGTAGGACTGGATCATGCCCATACACCAGCATATAAGGAGTCACGTTGGTGGCTTCCTTCTTTGAGGTTCTGTAGGCCCATAAGGCCTCAGAGAGTAATTCATGCCAGGCCCTTGGATTATCTTCCACCATTTTCTCTATAATGTTGACCAGAGTCCTATTGGTGGACTCGGCCTGACCATTCCCTTGAGCATAATAAGGAGTGGAATTGGAAACAATGATCTTTTGCTGTGCAGCAAAGTTAACCACTTGTTCTCCCATGAATATCGTCCCCCTATCTGCAACCAAATGTTCAGGCAGCCCAAACCTATGGATGATCCTTTCCTTGATCACCTTGATTATCTCTTGTTGATCCACGGACTTTAATGGCACAGCTTCTGCCCATTTAGTAAAATAGTCCGTGGCTACCAAAATGTAAGTATGATTTCCAGAGGAAGGAGGATAAATTTTTCCAATCACGTCAAGAGCCCAGCCCCTAAATGGCCAAGGTTTGACCACAGCATGATAATCAGCTGCAGGGACATGCTGAATTGGGCCATGAGCTTGACAGGGCTGACACCCTTTAGAAAAACGAATACAGTCCTCTAAGATGGTTGGCCAATAATAGCCATACCTTCTGATCAACCACCTCATCTTTATTCCTGATTGATGAGCTCCACAGATTCCTTCGTGGACTTCACTCATGACCCTCATGGCTTCAGGGTGCCCTAAGCACCTTAAAAGTAGGTCATCCTCAGGGCTCTTCTTGTATAACTCGTCTCCTACGAGAATATAGCTCATGGCTCTCCTCCTCACCTTCCTAGAGGCCCTACGATGAGGCCTCTTAAGGAAAGAGATGATAGGTGTACGCCAATCATTCTCGGGTTCATCATCTGACTCTTCACCTGTGAAGTCAAAAGTAAATACTTCTAGCCCTAGACCCCTTCTCCTAACAGAAGGTAACAATCTCTTCCGGACTGTGATGATCTTGTGGATCGTCTCTGGGGCTAATTTTAGACCTGTTGAGGCCTGAGCTAAGCTGTTGGCTTCAGTGTTCATGCTCCTTGAAACGTGCTCGACAGTTACATTGTCAAAATCTTGGATTAATTGCATTGCTGCCATGTAATAAGGAGCCAAGTTCTCGCTATAGCATTTGAACGTTCCTGCCAAGTGATTGATGACAAGGTTTGAATCCCCAATAACCTTTACATTTCTGGCCTCTAAATCCCTAAGGATTTCAAGGCCTATAACCACTGCCTCATATTCAGCTTGATTATTTGTACACGGGAAATCAAATTGAAAGGACAATTCAGTCCTCAAGCCTTGGGGAGAAATAATAATTACTCCACAGCCTGAGACCTCCTGAGTCCTTGATCCGTCAAAAAGCAGTATCCAAGGAGTGAGTGAGATTTCAAGAGCGTTTAGTCCTACATCAAGCTCATCGCCGATATCCACGCATGGATGATCAACAAGGAAGTCTGCTAAGGCCTGGCCCTTCATAGCCTTTTGAGGAACATATTGGAAGCTGAATTCCATTAGAGCTAAAGACCATTTGCCAATTCGGCCTCTCATGATTGGCCGAGAAAGCAAGTACTTAACTAGGTCTGTTTTACTCATAATGTAAACCAAAACGGGAAGCATATAGTGCCTCAATTTTATTGCTGAAAAGTACAAGGCAAGACAAATCTTTTCAATAGGAGTGTATCTCCTTTCACAAGGAGTCAACAACCTACTTAAATAATAAACTGCATGTTCCTTTCCTTGAGCGTTGTCTTGTGCTAAAAGGCCTCCAATAGAGCCTTCAGCTGCTGAGATGTAGAGCTTCAACGGCTTGTTCTTAATGGGAGGCATAAGGACTGGAGCCGTTGCTAAATAGCCTTTGATCTCATCAAAGGCCTTCTGATGGCTCGTCTCCCAAACAAAAGTATCATGGTCTTTCAGCTTCAAGAGTGGAGAAAAGACCTGAACCTTTCCAGCTAGGTTTGAGATGAACCTTCTCAAGAAGTTGAATGAACCCAAGAGCTTCTGCAGCTCCCTCTTGGTGGTAGGAGGCTTTGCTTCCATGATTGCTTTGGCCTTATTCTTGTCAACCTCAATCCCTCTGTTGTGGACTAAGAATCCAAGGAACTTGCCTGCGGAGACCCCGAAGGCACATTTTAAGGGGTTTACTTTCAAATCGAACTGTTGCATTCTCAAGAAATACTTCCTTAAGTGTTCCAAATGTTCATCATAGGACTGAGACTTGACCACAATATCATCAATGTAGATCTCCATGAAGTGGCCAATGAAATCGTGAAAAATGGCGTTCATTGCTCGTTGGAACGTAGCACCTGCATTCTTTAGGCCGAAGGGCATTACGACCCACTCGAAGGTTCCTAGGGTTCCAGGACACCTAAAAGCAGTCTTAGCCGTATCGGCCTCATCGATAAAGATCTGGTTGTATCCAGAATGTCCATCCATGAAGGACAAAACCTTGTGACCAGAAGCTCCATCCACCAATTGATCTACGACTGGCATCGGATACTCGTCCTTTGGGGAAGCCAAGTTCAAGTTTCTGAAGTCTACGCATACTCTGACCTTGCCGTTCTTCTTAAGGACTGGAACAATGTTAGAGAGCCAAGTAACATACCTAGCTGTGCGTATGAACCCAGCGTTGAAAAGACGTTCGATCTCATCCTTGACCTGTAAATAGACCTCATTGGACATCCTCCTTGGCGGTTGTTTGAAAGGTCTGAATTCTGGTTGAATGGAAGCTTGTGCTCCACTGTTAAACACGAAGCCGAAATTATGAAGACAGAAAGATGCCAACATTAGTTCTCTGGGCGCGCATCTAGTCTCTTGTTTGTCTATGTTGCCTTTTCAATATTCTAGCAAATAATTAAGTCTATGAAGTGACCTTAGAACATATCCGGAGATAAATCTACAATTTTTGCATAACAAATGTAGCATCTAATGGAAAAAAGTAATTTATCTAACTCTATGGACCCACTCTTTAAAAGTAATTAGGTGTTCCTCTCTCATCTCGAGAAAAGAGTAAACTATATGATCAAAAAGCCACTGCAAAATCCAAGACCACTTCTATGACTTCATTTTGGTCACCAAAAATTCAAACTACCCTAAAACTTTCTCACTACCCTTAACCAATTAAGTATTAACTCTTACATGACCATTGGAATCACCACTTATAAACAGATTCTCTCCCATTGGTACATACCCTTTCACCATGTGAAGTATTAATTTTAAAAAATTCAAAAAAAAAAAAAAAACCTCAAACTACTACCAGGGGGTCCTTTGCTCTCCCGTATATTGGTGTGGGATTCATAACCATTGTTGTAAAACCCACATATATAAATGTGTAACGAAGAATGCTACTCAAATATTACTGCATGAGTACTGTTTTTTTTTTCCAACATGGGAAGGCATGTGCTTTAGAATACCATTGAAACTTCTCTTGGTCATTAGGTGCATCTATTATTTTCAGTCAAATATCTGTCATACTTCAAGAAATATTTATGTGGATGATGGTGATGTGCATCTAATGCACTGGCCGGAATCATCTAAAAGGAAAACACTAAAAATGGAAAATTAAATTAACACTTTTCTGACTCTTATGTATTTTAAAAGTAATAGGGAGAGTTGGAAAAGAAATATTTTCTAGGGTCCTGATTTCAACTAACTTTTGACTTGATAGTCAAGTTAAAGCGATCAATCAAGCTGCTCTCTCTTTTTCAGTTATTCGGATTTGGAGCATCAATCTGTAGAAAGATTGGTGGACAAAAAAAAAAACGGAAAGATGGATAAATGGAAGTATAATAGAGTACGTAGAAACAAATTACCTGTGGGGCTTGAGTCGGTCCCAGCAGAAGGGGAAGGGCCCTTGCCTAGCTTTGGGCAGTTTTCGACTTCTTTCCAAGGTTAGTATCGCAAATTATCTAAAGGGTTGGGACGATAGCTAGTTTGCTTCGGGTAGTGGAAGTTTTACGTCTACGGGTGGGTCCAATTAGTGGCACTCTTGTGTGGTGGTTCCTTCGTCACATTAAACAAAAAAAAAAAAAAAAAACATAGACTTCATATTACTACAAGACGTACTACAAGAATAGATGAATATAAGTAAAAGACATGTTTGGAGAGATCAGAACCACACGGGCAAGTTTCCATGCATGTGGTTCGTTCGTGATAACTTACTCGGATTCACGTCAACAGATGGACTAATCACTAAGTGGGCATACTTCCTCCAGCATAAGTGAACCTTTTCAGAACTGGTTAGGAATGGGTGCAAACAGAAAATGAAATTCAAATCTGGGAAATAAAGGTAAAGTGAAAAACGTTACTCATAGTTCATGTATTTTGCGTTGTCGTTTAAGGACAATTAGTTTTTAAAAAAATCAATAGGTAGTTGTTTGATAATTAATATTTACCGAATTTCCCGTTGAATGGTTTTTTAATTTAAAAGCAATTTTTTTATTAATATTAAATGGAGTAATTCAAAGGTTAAAGGGAACCAAAGCATAACGGCATTGCAACCCAAAGCAAGCATCCCAATTAAGACAATATTATAAGCCTTTGGATAATCATCTGTCAACCTGGACCTTTTTTTTTTCAATCGATAGAATAAATCATTTACATCAGATAAGTACAGAGTACAAACCTGGAAAATTAACTAAATCAATTGTGAGAGTCTACGAGATAACCAAGTCCAAGAACTCAACCAATACAAGAAAAAAAAGAAAGGAAATTAAAGCCATCTAAGGAAAGAATGCGTGCAAGAGTCCTGGCTAACTGAGCTAACCCGCAAGTGGAGTAGAGTGCAGTTGGTGCCTCCCTTATACTCCCATGCACATGGGCAGGATTCATTTCTCGTAAGCACCCATCCCCCTCTCCAAATTCCCTACAATAAAATAGATTAGGTTTAACGAATGGCAAAAAAAAACTGAACTAACCCTAGTTGGTGGCAAATGCAAGATTTCTGACTAACTGAACTAGCCCTTATTGGTTGCCATGTACCCTGGACTTGGAACAAGAGAAAATTTGGTTAAATAAGCTATTTGAGGGCTTTAGCGGACTGGGTTAACCCACATGTTTTCTTTCACGTTCACTACTCTTGAAATATTGTTGTGGTTCAATTTATTACTTGCTTAACAAGTGATATATGCATGAATTAAGGTTAACATAGTGAATATTCACGTGTCTCAATGTACTTCTTTAAAACTTTTCCTTACATTGCAAGCCACTGGTAGCACTGGACCACTTTAGATATTTCTTCGATTTGAGATTTGATTTAATTGACTTCTTAGACCTTGCCGACGAAAATTTGTCTATGTTTTGCAAAGGCTGATTTGATTTATTGATAGAGAAATATGTTGTGCCCGGAGTGGATCAAACCAAAGTCAAAACACACACACATAGACATGAACGCAAATAATTAAGTGGTTTCCAAAATCGGGTACATCCACAAACTATAAATGGACGAGCTTGATTTACAAGTGAGGTCATTCACCTCATCACTCTCTCTCATCTATCTATGTTTTACATTGCTAACAGAACCTCACTCACGCTGAAATTTACCCTCACAGATCTCTCACTCAAGAGATACAATTACAGAGGCCAGGGGTCTCCTTTTATAGGATAAGAAGGAGCACCATATTTCTTCCCACGCCAGACACTCTATTTACTCCATGGCTGCTGAAGTCTGTTGGGATTTTGGTGTATTTTTAAAATTTGTGAATGTGGCTAGACCAAGTATTAGTGTATATATTCACTGATTCTAGTGTAATAGTAATACCCAAGAAGGAGTATCAATGAACATTCACTAGTTCTAGAATATTACCCAGGAGAGGAATTAGTAAATATTCGTTTCTTTTTTGAAAGGTATTAGTGAATATTCACTGGTTTTTTTTTTTTTTTTTGCTACTCATCGACTAAAACGTGTTCCTAAAATCTCTGATGATTGATTACAAAACCTATCCTTCTTTAATGTGGTAATTGAACTGATTTGATTTTCTTTTCAAAAACCAAATCCTTAGACACTCCTCCTCCATCTATATATTCAGACTTTCAGAATCATTGATGGCACAGAAAAACATCTCCCTCTTCCTTCACAAAAATGGTTTCTGTTTGAGTTCGAGCAATGGGGTCAATATTGTATTTTGTTGTCGATTTTCTTCTGTGCAGAGAAGGCCGACAAGAGGTTGTATTCTGGGTTGATTTATCTTGGGGACGACGTGGTATTAATCGAATTGTTTGCCCAATCTGTGCAGAGAGCGGCCTACTCCACGACTCAACCAAACGCTGCAACCATTATTCGATTGGTAAATCCGTATTTCAGTTACAAATTGTTGAGGTAATCTGTTGTTATTTTACAGCAGTTATTCTAACAAAGACTTCTCTCTGGAGGATGAGGTGAAAGCCCACTTGTGTACAAGGGCTGCTGAAAGTGAGAGGAATGGAGCCATAAGGGCCTCCCAAGTAGGGATGGCATTTGGGGCGGATATTGGCAAATTCATACCCGATTCCCGAACCCGAATGGGTACCCAAATCAGCCCCGAAACCCAAATGGGTAGACAAGTGGTGAACCATAACCGAACCAAACGGGGTTCGGGTAATCCCCGAACCGATCGGGTACCCAAATTGGTGTGAGAGAGAGAGAGGATTTGTCACAACTCCACAAATCTTCTCCACCATTCACCAATTCTTACTAGCAAACCCCGTTCTTCATGGTACTATACAAACAAACACGATGACGGCCACAGAGAGAGAGAGAGAGAGAGAGAGAGTCTTACAATCAAAGGGAGGGAGATTGACAACGAATGGCGGAGGGCTGTGATGATTGATGGCAGACAGGCAGAGGGTTGTGATGATGGACGAATGGCAGAGGGATGAGGCGCGTTGCGATGAGGGGTTGTAAAGGAGAAAAGGGGTAGTGGGTTTTGAGGTATTGGCTGCGTGGAGTCATGTGTCTAACCCTAAACAATGTTTCTCTTATACTTGTATATATAAATATAAATGGTATTTTTTTAATTATAATTTTGGTTCGATTCGGTTCGGTTCGGTTCAGATATTCGTTAAACCATAAATGAAATGATACCCGTTCGGTTATCCAGGCCTCAATCATACCCATATTCACGGGGATAATTTCAATTATGGTTCAGAGATAATTCCCATCCCTACTCCCAAGTCAAAAAAATACTCCTATTACATCCCCGTAATTCTTACTGAGATGTACACCCAGAAAACGACGTGTTGAACCAGAGTCGAAAGTAGAGCGGAGAGCACATCCCACCAATTTTAAATCTACATCCTTACGCGTAAGAGCCCGTTTGTTAGCCATATTATTTGGCCAAATAGACTAATTGCTCAAACTAGCTATTCCTGAGACAACAAATTTGGTGTTTGGCAGGCATAATATATACTTGGATTAGCAAATTTTGAAAACTTATGGCATGGTAGCAGTTAGCTAATTTTCTCCTTTTATCCCCTTCTTAACTAATCCCTCAAACCAAAGGCTATCTCAGTTGGTCAGGGACTCTTGCGTCTCACTAGGAGATCAGAAGTTCGAGTCTTCCTACCTGCGTATAGGTGTTCTTTCCTTTGTATTTTTGTTGGGGTTATTTCTTCCCTTAATGGGGCTTGTAGTTGAGTTGGGTCTATAGTAATTGTGATTCCTTTGATAGGCATTTTTATCATGTTGGTTTAGTTGTTAGGCTTGGTTATCTCGTGGACTCTCTCACATAATGGATATAGTGTCCTATGATTTGTAATTTGTGCTTCATTAGGGATGGCATTCGGGCTGGATATAGGAATTCTTGTACCTGATCCCCAAAATCGAAAGCCTACCCAAATCCGTCCCGATATCCAATCGGGGAGAAGAGGCCGGAATGAACCGTAACCAAACCGAACAGAGTTCGGGTAATTCCTGAACCGAATAGGTAACCGAATACTACGAGAGGAAGAGAGAGAGAGAGAGAGAGAGAGGAGAGCAAGAATTTTCTATAACTAAAAATGAACAGTAGTGGCTTGAAGCTCTCGCAAGAACCAGATTGCAAAATGGAACTAAAAACAAAGATTTAAGGCGTGTCTGCTAACTTAGAGGCAGGCTGAACAGTAGCTTGGATGCAGCCGCCGCCTTCCCGTCAATAGATCTCGACCATGTTGTCCTCCCTCCTCCTCCTCCTACCTTCTTCCGCGTCGTCGGCGACTTTGTACCTATTGCAACGGACCTCGGTTCTCGCGCTCGATCTGAAAAATGTAAAACCTAGAGAGAGAAGTGGAGGACTCCTAAATCGATTAGAGTTGGAGATGGTTGCAAGAGAGAGAGGTGATGGTTGCTCGATCGGAAAAATGGAAAACCAAGAGGAGTGTATGTGTTTGAATTATGTTAGAGAGAGAGAGAGGAAACCAAATGACGGCAAATATTGACCGAACCCTAAAACTATGACTGTGTAATGTAAATACTCTATATATATGGTGGGGTAATTTTGTAATTATATGGTTTCGGTTCAATTCGATTTCGGTTTGGTTCGGTTCGGTTCGGATATCGGTTCGGGTATCTGCTGAACCACAACCAAACCGAACCCATTCGGTTATATCACATCCTCCACCATACCCGCACCCTCGGGGAATTTTTCGGTTATGGTTTGGGAAAGAAAGTCAATTATGTTTCGGGTACCCATCGATTCGATTCAAATTGCCATCTCTATACTTCATACATGAAGTAACGATATATTCTAACGATTGGCAGAAAAAAAAAAAAAAAAAACACTAATCCCTTCAAAATAGTCCGGCAACCCAAACAAACGGGGTCGGAGTTTCTGAACATTTTCTGAAAAAATTAAACTCTTTCTATACTCATTAGGGCCTGTTTGGTGTAGACACCCCAATCTGGGCTTCCACATTAGTTTACTTACCGTTTTTGATTCCCCAATGATGAAATGGATCAAGAACACCCCGGGAATGATAGCGTGTTTGAGCTTTGAGTGTTTGCAAAATCCTTGAACCTAACCTAGCCTAAGCCACTTCAAAAACCAAAAACTTTACTGGTCCGCGCCAGGGCGCAACCATCCCGCGCCCGGGCGCACCATCGCGCGCCAGAGTCACTTTGTCGCGCGACAGTGCGCCAGGGCGCACCATCGCGCGACAGACTGAGTCCATCGCGCGATAGTCCAACCTACAACCGACCTTTCTGATGGAGGACAGTTGGCCACCGATGCAGCCTCAGCCAGGCCTCGTGGACTGGCTGAAGGCCTCTGTTTCCAACCAGATTTGCCCCCTCTCCCTATATATACCCCCTTTGGCCTTCCATTAAAAGGGTGAACACAATTCAAAGGTTATAAACCCTAATCTCAAGAGCATAGCTTGCTCTTTCTCCTCCATTATCAAATATCCAACCACTCAATCAAGCCTTCAAATCTCAAAGTTCAAACATCGTTCAAACTTAAAAGCCGAAGGTATAGCTTAACTTTGCTCTGCTCTTTGTTCTGATCCCTGAGGGGGGCTGGCAGGGCCAAGGCTGGTAATCAATACCACTTCTGGTCCTAAAGCTGGCGAGGTTTCAAAAACCGTCATGGCAAGAACCAGCGCGCGATGGAGCCACTCTCTCGCGCGACGATTTCGATCATCGCCCGATGGTTCTCGTGGGGATTGGTGTCTTGCTGTTTTGTGCTTTATTTACGTATAGATCACTGCAAGCATATCAAAAACCAGTTTACTGCTTTCCTTTGTTAGAAATTGCTAATTGTAGTTCAATTTGCATGTTTTCTGTTTTGGAATACCCCTGGGATAATTCTGGATCTGTTCCAGAACCCAGAAAATGTGAACCAAGCACTGGTCTGTCCGCGCCAGGGCGCAACCATCCTGCGCCAGGGCGCACCATCACGCGACAGACTCAGTCCATCGCGCGACAGTGCGCCTGGGCGCACCATCGCGCGCCAGGGCGCACCCTCGCGCGACAGTGTGACTCCATCCCGCGATAGTCTGCTCCGACCAGTGACTGGCCTTGCACGGGTAACTTGGATTTAGGCTGTTATTCTGTCCCCATACTGTTTATGGGGTGTTTTGTCAATTTCTAGAGCTTTTAAGCCTTTAAACTGTATATTATGCTGCCTATAAAATCCGTGGTTTGTCCTGGGTGTGCACTGGTCCTTCCAGAGCCCAGATGGTTTGAGAATAAGAGCTGTGGGTTTTAAGCTCACCGGCGCGCGCTTGTCTTGGAATTATGCACGCAAGAGTGAACAGCATGCAGTGACTTGTTCAGTGCATACTGGTTTCTTCCTGCGCACGTCACTCCAAAACAGGGGCATCCCAGTTTGTTTAAACTCCCACAGCAGTCTGTTCTCATCCTATACTAACCGCTCATCCATGCTATATATCACATCTTGCAAGTTGTTACAGCTTTAATCCCCATTAAACTGTTTCCCCGCCCTAATTGGCTAAAAACTGATTAATCAAACAGAATCGCAAACAAACATCTTTCGCAAATGCCTAAGTAGAGACCGATCTCCGGATTGGGCGAGAGGGGTGCCATAAAACCCTTCCCCTCTCGTAACCTGGCTCCCGAACCCAGATATGGTTATGACGGACTGGTTCCTTAACTTTTTCAAATCAAACAGCGCGGCAAGTGCTTCGAAATACGGTTCCTTGGGTGTCGGACCTTCAAACCCAAGTGGCGACTCTGTATTTTCTCGAGCGCTTGTCGTCCAGATTCCAAAGCGCTCCCGCGAACCGGCAGCATCTTTCCTTTCTCAAAAGGGTGGGGAACGGAATCCCTTTCCCGGAGGAAAGAAAGATCGGGCAAATCGCATTTGCCCACAGTGGCGACTCCGCTAGGGATCGAATCAATATTGGTCTATACTTAGAAGTTAATACGCTTGGGAACAATCCCACAAAAGCCTTTCAAAACGGTGAGCTTCGCGCTGCCGAAGAAAGGATTGGTGATTTAACAGGACCTCGTGTCCGGCCATCCAATCTGGGGCTTTTTCCGATTGTTCTCTCGTGTAGTTTCCTCTAAGTATTGATTAATAAAGAGAGCCAAATTTGAAAAGGCATTTGCGAATTTGTGATTCTGTTCCATTAATCAAACCTTTTAGCATTTCCATTTGCATCGATGTGGGATAAGCCTCGTTGGATCGTTTTGGCAATCTGGCACGGTTTACCGGAGCCCGGGGACCCCGAATGACTAACAACCTTCGACGATGATGAGTCATTCTACCGTTCGACTGTTGCTCTGCGGTTACGCGGGCAGCGGGAGGTATATCTTGGCTCTAGTCCGAGGAACCTGTTACAAGCCAAAACCAGCCTTTACATATATAAAACACTAGCACTCTCCAAACTAGGACAGGTACCTATAGGGTAAGATTACTTGCATCTAACCCCCATATACTGTCTACGTGTTACCGCTTTCCCTATCGCATGCACTGTACATACATTATTTTGCATAGGAGCATGCTTAGAGTGGTTCTTTCTCTCTAGTTTGTCTTGCGCAATCTAAGACGTTGTTGGACCCGATGAGGAGTCGTTCATTCTGTCGAATGTTCGTTATCAATTGCAAAGTCCTTAGTTCAATGAGACTTTAAGAAATCAAAATTTACTACATTTTTGGCTCATGCCCGGTTAAAAATTCAACCGAAAATATGGAACAACAAAAGTAGTGATGCCGTGTCACTGGCGCCACCCAGGTTGATGTGCGAAGTCACTATACACCGTCGTGTTCAAGGTTAAGGTATCATGTCATCACCACCGAGTTGTTCCAAATTTAAAGTTGAACCTTCAAATGGGACTAGTCGAAGATTTAGTCTATTTTGACATCTTTTAGGATCTGACGATCTACTCAGGGACGCATGGTCGAAAATAAATCTGAGGATTCTGGCAACGTCTGAAATTCGTGAGGCAAACTCGTCTCTGTTTTTGTACATACATACTGTTTTGCGTAGAAGCATGTTTAGGGCGGCTTCTAGGTTGTCTCTCTTTCAAGTCTGTCTTGTGTCTATTAGGATGCTGCTAGGCCCAATGAAGAGTCGTGCATCTCGATGGTGCACGTTATCAATTTTCAAAGTCCTTAGATCAGCGAGACTTTGGGAAATCAAACCTTTTTAAGTCCTTGGCTCATGCCCGATTGAAGTTTCAACCGAAAATAAGGAACCACAAAGTATGGATGGTGTGTCACTGGCACTACCCAGGTTGAAGTGCGAAGTCACTATACACCGCCGTGTTCAAGGTTACGGTGCCATGTCATCTATACCGAGTTGTTCCAAGTTCAAAGTTGAAACTTCAAGAACGGAATAGTCAAAGGTTTAAACTGTTTTGATATCTCTTAGTGTCAGTCGATCTATTCAAAGGATACACCCTCGAAAAGATTTCCGAGGATTTTGGTGGTGTCCGAACATCATGAGACAGACTCGTCTATAGTTGTAAAGTCTAGGACGACACCGACGATGGCAACATGTGCATTGCATTCTAATTGCTGCAGGAACGTCACTGAGCTTTCAATTACTTTACTGTCTAGCTTGGAACCATTGCACCGAACAAGAGAGTACCAAAAGGAAGAGCCAAACCTACTTGGGAACGTCTGCATCGGAATCCGATTCAAAAGCTTGTCAGGCTAGATTCCCTGTCAATCACAACGGAGGCTTCTCCAGGTTCATTGTTGGCCACCCTGCAGTCGGGTTCGCCATCAATATTGCAAAAAGTCACGCCGCTGGCTTCCCCATCTTCAGCTTCTTCATCAAGCTCCATTGAAAAACCTGCAATGGCAGATCAGCCGCAACCGCTCACTCTGGAAACCATGCTCATGAACCTCCAGAATAGTATCACTGTTATGCAACAGAGAGCCACTCAGACTGATGCCTCCATCTCCCGTTTAAATGACCTTATCAACACTCGTCTTCCATCAGCAGCTGAAGAGGAAGGCGAGGACGATGAGGATGTTCATGCAGAACCTGTCTTTGTCGAGGATCCAAACCATGCAGGGCGTCTCATTGTTCAGCCCAACCCTAGAGAGGCTCGTGTGCCTGCTCCAAATCCAAACCCCGCTGTTTTTAGGCCTGTTCAAAACCCTGACATAGTTGTTCTTATGGCCAAGATGGCTAAGCTGGAAGAAGCTGTTTCAAAATCCGAGAAGATCAGTGCAGGGGGAATTGACCTGGATCGTCTCTGTTTGTACCCTAATGCTAGGCTTCCTGACAAATTCAAGATGCCTAACTTGGTTAAGTTCGACGGGAGCAGTGATCCCAAGACTCATCTCTTTGGCTACCATGCTGCAATGAAGTTATTGGGTGTAGAAAGTGAGGCCATGTCTCAGCTTTTTCCTCAGACTCTCTCTGGGCCTGCCTTCCATTGGTTCATGTCGCTTGACATCTCCAAAAGAAGAACTTGGGAAGACATAGGGGCTGCCTTTGTCTCGCAGTACAATTATAACTCTCAGCTCAAGATGACTGCTCGTGAGTTGGAGTCCACCAGAATGGAAGCAAATGAGTCCTTTGCGGATTTTGTTAAGAGGTGGAGAGCCAAAGCCGCATTGATGACTGATCGCCTGAGCGAGAGGGATCAACTTTGCATCATCTCCCGCAATCTCCAGCCAGATTATGCCAGGCACCTGGTTCTTGTTCAAGCGTCTGCTAACTTTGAAACCTTCTTCGACTCTGGCCTGGCCATTGAAGATGCACTGCAGAGTGGAATTCTGCCTAGGGCAGAGTCTTCCTCACAGAAAGCGAAGCCACGGCCCTATTCTGGAAATAGTAGCACGTTGTTCGGTAACAGCAACTACTCTAATACTGCTACAAGTGGGAGCGATGCTCCGGCTTTTGACTCCAATCGCGCTGCCGATGTCAACCAGGTTCAAAATGCCCAAAGCTACCGGGTCCGAACCCAACCTCGGAGTTTCTCTGCCTTCGAGGCACCTCTGTCCGCAGTGATGGAAAAACTCATCAAGTCTGGGCATCTCAAACCTTTGACCCCAACTTCTCCGCCAAAAGTCCTACCTTCTGGTTACAAGTCTCACCTCTTCTGTGCCTTCCACCAAATGCCTGGCCATCCCACCGATGCATGCTATCGTCTTCGACATGAGATTCAAGATCTCATTGATAATGGCATGGTTCACGTTCCACCAAAGCCCAACATCATTTCCAACTCCTTGCCTCAACACAACACTGACCCTCTGGTTGGTCAGATATCAATCACCTCCACTCAAATCAACCCGAGCTCCACCATATTCAACCCTAGCCACTATATCATCCCAGAAAGCCAACCCAAACCAATCGTATCCATCCCGTTCGAACCGAAGGTTAACATGATGGCAGTAGGGTGGGTAATTGAGGTCTTCACTGCCGACATCTGGACTGACAATGATGGGGAGCTTGCAAAAGGGAAGACTGACCAGCTAAGGTCCATTGATCAAAGGAGCACCGAGTAGGTTTGGTCGAAGAAGCTGAGGAAGCCGAAGTGCTGTTGCTTGGGCCTGACACCCGCTAGATCCTACCTTTTTTTGTGGAAGCTATGGGTAGCTTTTTAAATATTGCATTTTCAAACCGCGTCTAGTTTGCATTGGCGTTTTGTCTGAGTCTGACACAGAGTCTTTTGCATTGGTCTAAGTCTAGCTCAGAGTCGGAGGTTGTGCCTCTTGGCCCTCCACGTCGTAACTTTTGTTTCAAGTTTTGAGTCTGCTATACTTGGCAACCCCGAGGGGCTTTCTTTATGATATGCACTATCTTGCTTCTAAGTACTTCGCTGGCTTTTAAATAAATTGTGTCGACCCTAACGATGAAGGGATAGATTTTGATGGGGTCATCCCAAGGAAATGTGTTCCCTCGCCGAAAGGGAAGACGAAAGGCATGCTCAGCCTATAATTGAAATTGTAGTTTTCAAATAAACTTGAAAGATGAGGTAGACCTCCGAATGGTTCAAAATGGTTCAACGCTGTCCCCAGAGGAGCATTGTGCCCGGTCAGATAGGCTCAAAAAGTTCATCAATGTCTCACAAAGACACGCCCGGCGTTGATCCCGAGATAAAGGAATATCAAATCCCTCTGCTACCAGATGCCAAACCATGTAAAGCAAAGCTCAGAAGGTCCAGCGCCTCTACCATGTTCAAGTTTGCAGGAACAGCGTTCCGTCAACCACAAGTTAGAAAGTTCAAAATTGGCTTGGGGCGAGGCATGTCAACCGAAGCACTTTGGACCCTGTGCTATCAAAGCCATTTTATCTGGGGCTGCGGCCAAACATCATCGACCTCGATGGCAACAAATTCAAATACCTTGGTCAGCATGGATCAATTCGAAAGCCTTTCCCTGAGAGAAGCTCGTTGGGCTGAAAACCCCAAGGGTGGGCAGTTCCAAGCAAAAGTTAGAGCAGCCTGCTAGACCAAGAACCTATGAAGGAGGTCTAGGCAAAAGTAAAGGCAACATTTGAAAGCTCGCTAGACCGAAAACCCGAATGGGCGGTCCTAGGCAAAAGTTAGAGCGTAAAAGGTGAGGTAAATACTCGAGTGAACCTTGGCCTGAACTACGTTTTGATTTGATTCCCTAGCTTGGGATACGTAGGCAGTTTCTCATTGAGACTCGGTCATAATCTATCAATTGGAGTCATGGTTGACGTTTGGTACACATCAAAGGTCGAAGAGATTCGAAGATCAAGCTGCATGGGAGGCGTCTGAAAGGGGGAAAACCTTTTGTCTTTCAGTTTTAATGTAAACTACTAATTCAATTTCAAAGCTGAGCATAAAGCCTTAAAAGATTTTAAGCATCAAAAAAAAAAAACAGAATGAAATGCTGGCGAGGCCTAACGGCTCACAGTTTATTCTAAGTACAGCGAAGTCTAGTGTGAGCAGCTGCAGCGGACTTGTATTCACGCGCACTTGTTCATAGTTATCTGCATTTGTCTCAACCCTGCGCGCGCTTTTTCAATTCGCGCAGCAATCGACAGCAGTCAGCTACTGCCTTTGAGTCCTATTCAAGGGGCTTTTGCCAAGTTTGGTCATACTGTGCAGACCTAATGTGACTGCACGGGGGTGTCGGTTTCAGTCCGGGCCTATACGAGTTATTGTTTGCGTCTTTTGTCCGTCTTTGTGGCATTTTTCCAATTTTCAATCCATTGTCATGTCGAGATGCTTTTCTCAGTTCTATTTGTTCATTCAGGTCACCATACATATGTTTGACCTTGCAAGTGTCAGTTTCACCTGTCTAAAGGGATATTGTGAGTTTTGGCACGTTAATGCCCAAAATTTCATTGTATTCCATGTGTCTAAGGGTTCTGTCACGACCCAAACCCGTGGTTAAAGGTCTAATGACCGGCCAGTGAGTTTACATCACCTTAGGCCTAACATAATAAGATCAGTTTAGGGAATTTATAAAATCCTCACATTAAAATGATTTTCCTTAAGAAATTTAGTAAGCTGTGAAAGCACAATTTCAATAGTTCCAACATATTCCAGAGTTCTATGTGCAAAGATAAAAATAATCGCTTAACAATACCTACAAATAACCATAGCATAACCTGACCGGAGCAAGCCGGCTATCAAACTTCTTAAATCTTCAAATCAAGACCTCACAGCTGTATACTCACAGCTGTATACTCACATCATAACAGTACTACTATATACACATAAGAACTGGTCACCAAAAGACTTCGGCTTGAGAGAAAAGCCAAGTCCAGCTATTGCTGCTAACCTGAAAAGTATGATTTTTGAAAAACTCCATAAGCTAAAGCTCGTGTGAAACATGACATATCCAGTAGACACATAATATCATGGATACAACTAACATCTTATAAAAAAGTGTAATCATACCCTCCAGCTCCAAACATACAAAATATACTTCCTTTTCAAGATAATCAAATCTCTAGTCCATAATAAAATGAGTTCAAGTCTTTCAATAGACTTATGCTAAAAGCAATAATTTTCGGTCATCAATCCATCGGTTCATTCATAGAATGAAATCCAACTTTTCAGGATAAAGTAGAAAACCATCATGATATTAACAATATCACATTTCATAATAGTCATCGATTTCGCACATCTTTCATGAACAAGCTTCAACCAGAATCTAGAGTCTAGAGGAGCGACCTCTAAAGTATAACGGGAATGACGTCAAACCATCAGGATACCTGGTTAATATCCCCCAACCTTATAACTCCAAATCCACTTTGTCTGTTTAAAGTCCTCAAGCACGGACACTTGTTCAGATGTATCGACAGGAAAAATGTACATTTCATCAAATCATTTAGCAAGTTAATCAATATCCATGATTCTATAGAAAACATTTCTAAAATATTTCAACAATGAAATATTTAAACAACACATGTAAACAAGATACGCATGTTTCACCTTATTCCTGAAGATGCGGCTAATCTCTACTCGAGTCTTCACGTACCTCGTACTAACGATCACATGGCCCTAAAGAGATTGCCATGAACATCGAAGTATAAATAATACACGAAGTCATATAGTCCAATTCTAGTCATCTAAGACATGACTTAAAGCCGATCTGTTACTAGGGGTAAAACGGTCATTTTACGTTTCAGAGTCAATCTATCCAAGCGCTATGAACTCAGATTTCTCATCTTATCAACTCTGGTCCAAAAATCATAAATTACTCAAAACTCAAATACAAAACTCAGTTTTAAAATTGTTATGACTAAAAAGATCATTTTAGCACACGTCGAATTCCAAGGACAAAATAGTCATTTTAAACCTCCTAATTACAAAGTGTAAAATTTAAGTATCCTAATTATTCAAGAATTACAATCTTGCAATTTTTACAAAAATCAATAAGAATTTATACAAAGTCCATTTTTGACGTAGAAACACAACACAATGGATCGGAGGTTCAACAGCCTCTATTGGTAAAATGATAAACACAATTCCCCCTTAAGATCACATGAAATTTTTGGGTAAAAACTTAGTTTTGTCAAAAACTCTCAAAAACCTATGCATGCAAGGTATTTTAAGAAATAAAAATAATACTTTCTTCATTTACTAAAATCTGTCACCCGTTTCTTTGAAAAATCATAACTTATTCATGTAAGGTCCAAAAATACTCAAACCAGCGCCCAAACTTGCGTAACATCCATGTGTATCTACTGTAAAAATTGAAAGATTATAAATCAACCAAATATTCTCCAGATTTCAAAAGAACAAGCTGTTCTACAGAAAAACAGGGCAACCAAACATGTATTAGTAGAAAATCCATAACTAATTCATTTCAACTCCAAAAATGTTGAAACCAGCTTTCAAAGTTGCGAAACATAAAGTGTTATTCTTAGTAAAAATATCAAGTTCATAAATTAAGAGGATAGTTCCCAGAAATCAAAAGAAGATGGCTCTGCCCAGATTCCGAAACATGTGCATCAGTGCATATTCTGAAAATCATAATTAATTCTGTGTTGATCGGTTTTGCATGTTCTTGGTACCAAAATCTTCGTCTTTAAACATACTTTAAAAGTTATGAAGGCTTCAAAAATTGAATCATAGCATAGGGGTTCTCAAAATACGAATTTCTCAGAAGGTAATAATCTGTCTCTAGAAATTGGAGTGGTTTCTCTTAATCTTTTTGAGGTTAATCAACTCTTAACGCCTTAAAACCGTACACATCTGTTAAGAATATGATAATGGGTGTCCAAAATCAGAGGTTTATAGCTTCCTAATCAAAATTATTCACATAGAAATCGCTAGAGAAAACAATTACCTAATTGATCTCGGAGTTTCCAGCAAAATTTGTGATTCTCCAGTGAAATTGCCGATCAACATTGGTATTTAAGGCTGGACCAGAGCTAGAAAATGACTCTCTCTCTCTCTCTCTCTCTCTCTCTCTCTCTCTCTCTCTCTCTCTCTAATTGCCGACATCTTCTCCTCTTCCATTTTCTTTTCCTTTTTTCATCTTTTAATTACTCTATGTAGGCATGTAAGTATAACTTTTGTAAGTATAATTAAAAAAAAAAAAAACTATTAGATTCCCCTAGAGTGCCACATGCCCACTTACATGGCACATGATCAATTTAAAAGCATGCCAAGTGTTGGCTTGATCTCAATGACTAGCCATGCATGCACGGCTAGTTCCGGAGCGCAACTCGCGCGCGGTTCGAAAAACTGTACGGAATCCGGACTCAGAAAAATATGAAATTTGCACAGTAAACTAAATAAATTATTCTAAGAATAACCCCATTCTCAGAATTTCAAGGAAAAATCCAAAACACAGAGATTTGAAATGTCTGGCCGATTGACTTGTAAAATGTGTTTGTGACTCCGTCCGCGACCAATAATTAAAGTTAGTGACGAATTATCATTGTACTAATATTTTTAACGTGAGGGCTCTCACAGGTTCGCATTGTTCCCTGGGGCTCTTTCCCCCTTTTCTTTCGAGCTAGGCGAGTTTGTGCATGTGCGCATATCTGTGTCGACTCAGTTCATTTGTCAATGCAAATTAGATATTAGCGCATGGTTTATATGTCAATAAACTGAAAAAATGCAATTTTTACATTGCTATCCTGGCTTTTGTAATCCACAAGCTGTGGGAATCTCGTCAACGGTAAGGGCACGTCAGCCAAAGGCCAAGCAAAGCATATCTCTGGGGCTTATCCGCCCAAGCATCGAAGAAAGGGCATGCAAGCCCAATGCCACATCGCTATATGTCAACTGGGTACGCCGGCCCGCTCAATGTCTCTCTATCGGGATGCACATCTCAGAAGCAAAAGACAGTAAAGTACTGGGGCTCAGTGGTAGTCCTTAGGCATCGTTGTCCTCCTAGGAGCCGCCCTTAGCTTGCATTTGCATTTTCAATTTGTGTACTTTGTTAGTATACACATCTTTGCATATTGTATATATCAACTGTTGAAAACAGGAAGGCGGCCAGAATGGTCGCCATCAAGACTTCGTTTACCAAAGGATGCGATGCAATCTCCTGCGGTTTTGTTATTGTTGGTCAGCGGATGCGAAAAAATCTCCCTGAATATCTCGATTTGTTGGCAAAAGGATGCGATGCTATCTCCTGCGGTGTTGTTCTGTTTGTTAGGGGAGGCGATGGAAATCTCCCTAACTCTCGATTTGTTTGCCGAAGGATGTGATGGAATCTCCTGCGGTATTGTTCTGTTTGTTAGCGGAGGCGATGGAAATCTCCATAACTCTCGATTTGTTTACCGAAGGATGCAATGCAATCTCCTGCAGTTCTGTTATTGTTGGTCAGCGGATGTGAAGAAATCTCCCTGAGTCCACGATTTGTTCGCCAACGGATGCGATCGAAAATCTCTTGCAGCATTGTTCTCATAGCAGGATGCGATAAAATCTTCTGTAGAACTCAATCAACGACAGCCGGTCCTGTCCAAATCTCAACGGCTCGATCATTCTGCACACTGATCTGCCCATCTCAATCAAAGACAGCCGGTCCAATCAAATCCATCAATGGTATTTAGCCATATCATCTGTTTCAATCATTCAGCGATGGTCAGCCATATCATCAACGACGGTCAGCCTTATCGTCCTTCTCAATTCAGCGATGGTCAGCCATATCATCAATGACGGTCAGCCATATCGTCCTTCTCAATTCAGCGATGGTCAGCCATATCATCAACGACGGTCAGCCTTATCGTCCTTCTCAATTCAGCGATGGTCAGCCATATCATCAATGACGGTTAGCCACATCGTCTTTCTGAATTCAACGATGGTCAGCCATATCATCAACGACAACCACGTCGCCTGTCTCTGCCCATTCAGCGACGACAATGAACCACATCGCCTGTCTCTGTCCATTCAGCGATGACAACCAGCCATATCATCCGTGTTTGCCCCGATCAACAACGATCAGGATATCGTACGATGGTTCACCCATTCGCAACTAGTTATTCCCCAGGAGAGTCCGCCTCGGCCTGCCCCAAACGACTACCTCTACATCAGTCTAGCTTGACACGCATCTTCCAGCAGACTTATTGCTCTGTCTCGAATGGTCTTTGATAAGGAGATTGGCTCTGATTCCCAACAGATGGAATTCAACCTACCTGACACGACCTACCCATGTTTGTTGGAATACTTCGTGCCGAGGATAGCTTGATCCCCAGCAACGACGGCCTGTCCCGTCCAAATCTGCAACGACAGCCTGTTCTGTCCAAATTCGATCAACAAGCGGCGATTCACTCGTTCACTTCTACTTCCATCCCCGGCAATGGACATTCAGTCCATTCCACCGATCAGGTTCCTTAAGTTTACTTGTCTACTTTGCTTGTATGCTTTGCTCTGGATTGCCTTGAGGGGTGTCTAGAATTCTTTGACGTTACTTGTACCAAGTCATTGGTGCTTCAAGTGCCGTCAAAGAGAGGCTACTGTAGACACCCCAATCTGGGCTTCCAGATTAGTTTACTTACGGTTTTTGATTCCCCGATGATGAAATGGATCAAGAACACCCCGGGAATGATAGCGTGTTTGAGCTTTGAGTGTTTGCAAAATCCTTGAACCTAACCTAGCCTAAGCCACTTCAAAAACCAAAAACTTTACTGGTCCGCGCCAGGGCGCAACTATCCCGCGCCCGGGCGCACCATCGCGCGCCAGAGTCACTTTGTCGGGCGACAGTGTGCCAGGGCGCACCATCGCGCGACAGACTGAGTCCATCGCGCGATGGTCCAACCTACAACCAACCTTTCTGATGGAGGACAGTTGGCCACTGATGCAGCCTCAGCCAGGCCTCGTGGACTGGCTGAAGGCCTCTGTTTCCAACCAGATTTGCCCCCTCTCCCTATATATACCCCCTTTGGCCTTCCATTAAAAGGGTGAACACAATTCAAAGGTTATAAACCCTAATCTCAAGAGCATAGCTTGCTCTTTCTCCTCCATTATCAAATATCCAACCACTCAATCAAGCCTTCAAATCTCAAAGTTCAAACATCGTTCAAACTTAAAAGCCGAAGGTATAGCTTACCTTTGCTCTGCTCTTTGTTCTGATCCCTGAGGGGGGCTGGCAGGGCCAAGGCTGGTAATCAATACCAGTTCTGGTCCTAAAGCTGGCGAGGTTTCAAAAACCGTCATGGCAAGAACCAGCGCGCGATGGAGCCACTCTCTTGTGCGACGATTTCGATCATCGCCCAATGGTTCTCGTGGGGATTGGTGTCTTGCTGTTTTGTGCTTTATTTACGTATAGATCACTGCAAGCATATTAAAAACCAGTTTACTGCTTTCCTTTGTTAGAAATTGCTAATTGTAGTTCAATTTGCATGTTTTCTGTTTTGGAATACCCCTGGGATAATTCTGGATCTGTTCCAGAACCCAGAAAATGTGAACCAAGCACTGGTCTGTCCGCGCCAGGGCGCAACCATCCTGCGCCAGGGCGCACCATCGCGCGACAGACTTAGTCCATCGCGCGACAGTGAGCCAGGGCGCACCATCGCGCCCCAGGGCGCACCCTCGCGCGACAGTGTGACTCCATCGCGCGATAGTCTGCTCCGACCAGTGACTGGCCTTGCACGGGTAACTTGGATTTAGGCTGTTATTCTGTCCCCATACTGTTTATGGGGTGTTTTGTCAATTTCTAGGGCTTTTAAGCCTTTAAACTGTATATTATGCTGCCTATAAACTGCGTGGTTTGTCCTGGGTGTGCACTGGTCCTTCCAGAGCCCAGATGGTTTGAGAATAAGAGCTGTGGGTTTTAAGCTCACCGGCGCGCGCTTGTCTTGGAATTATGCACGCAAGAGTGAACAGCATGCAGTGACTTGTTCAGTGCATGCTGGTTTCTTCCTGCGCACGTCACTCCAAAACAGGGGCATCCCAGTTTGTTTAAACTCCCACAGCAGTCTGTTCTCATCCTATACTAACCGCTCATCCATGCTATATATCACATCTTGCAAGTTGTTACAGCTTTAATCCCCATTAAACTGTTTCCCCGCCCTAATTGGCTAAAAACTGATTAATCAAACAGAATCGCAAACAAACATCTTTCGCAAATGCCTAAGTAGAGACCGATCTCCGGATTGGGCGAGAGGGGTGCCATAAAACCCTTCCCCTCTCGTAACCTGGCTCCCGAACCCAGATATGGTTATGACGGACTGGTTCCTTAACTTTTTCAAATCAAACAGCGCGGCAAGTGCTTCGAAATACGGTTCCTTGGGTGTCGGACCTTCAAACCCAAGTGGCGACTCTGTATTTTCTCGAGCGCTTGTCGTCCAGATTCCAAAGCGCTCCCGCGAACCGGCAGCATCTTTCCTTTCTCAAAAGGGTGGGGAACGGAATCCCTTTCCCGGAGGAAAGAAAGATTGGGCAAATCGCATTTGCCCACATTTGGCCACTCAACTATCTGCATAATGCATTTTTTTTTTGTTTTTCCCCTCTTGTTTCTGAGTGTTATGGGCGCCCAATCCAGAATGCCTGCCATAATGCATTCTCGAAAGAAAAGAAAAAATACGCCAAAATCCAAAAATCATCTTGGATAAGCTTTTGGATTCTCATCATTTTCGCGTCTTCTATTTAGTGCCTGTTTGGCAGCCTCTCATTCACATTTTCTGTTTCCCCTTTTTCCATTTCGGCTGTTTGGCTGAAAATCAGAGAACTCATTCTCCGAGAATGGTTTTTCAGATTTGATGATAGGAGAAGAGAAGTGAGAAAGAGGTCCATAGGAGTTTTTCCCATTCTCCTTTTCCCATTTTCATTTTTCAGACACGCCAAAAGACATTTCTACCCTCTCTATTTTGAGATAATTCCACAAAACCCTTTGAATGTTATCTCCTCCGATCCTCTATTCCAGATCTGTTTTTGAGAGAAGCAGACGAAAGTTGAGTAGGGTGTTGAGGAAGATTATGTTGAATCCTCTTTGTTCTAGTTGGAGGGATAGAGCTTGGAAGGGGATTATGTGGCGTTGGCCCATGATCCGCCATTTCTATTTCTGCTTTCTTGCGAGAAAACAATGGAAAAGAAGAAGGGAAAAGGAATCACAAAAGAGATTGGTAACGTCGGAGGTCCTTTTCTTTCCCGTTAAATAATTAAGGGTAATTTGGTTAAAAAAATCAATTTATATTTAAACACTATTCCTGTTGCAAAATGTATTATGGACATATCATCCAAACACTCTAGCAAATTCAAAATTTACTCTGACCATAATTTAAAAACCAAAAATTTGAAAATGAAAAGCCAAAAAGTAGACTCTCAAACGATTTGGGAAAATATCCGTCACTTGTTTCCCTTAATTCCTTTTCCTACCCCACCTCATGCAAGATTCTTTCTAAACTGGAAAAATCTTTAGTACTAGGAATGTAATCAACTAGGTTGATTTGGTACATTCATGGCCTCCAAACTTATCTTTTAATTTTGACAGCTAGAACTTTGACCAGAATTTATATAATCAGATTTTATCGTGGTAGGTATAAAAGTTTCAAAAATCAAAAAGTTATACCTTAATCTGTATAGTCAGATTTTATCATGATAACAGAAATCTCGTGCCATTAATTGTTCTAACACAAATTTTGAATCGTTCGTTAAATGATACTGACAGCGGGCAGTACGTTGAATGTGCTCAATATCGATTATCATACACACCAATACATTATACTATAAAATATATAAACTACCAACATGAATCTAGAAAATAACTCTACCATCTAGAAATTGAGAATCTAAAACCATCGAAATTAGCCCCCTTCGAATTAAAGAACTTGTGCGGTTAATATTTGATTCCAATAGTAATTATCATAATCATTGTTAATTAATAAAGTTTATTTCCTCGATCAGCATCGATATATTTGTCGCTAAATATTCAATATTGAACCTTACGTTGACTATTCTGAGTCCCACAATATTTGAATAAATATATTTGTGTAAATGGAAGCAAAATTAAGTCTTCTCCATTTTTGAACAGATAATTACGTTTTTCCTTGGTGGCTGGTGCACCTATATACGCACAAGAAAGAAGAAGAAGAAGAAGAAGAAGAAGAAGGAGAGAGAGAGAGAGAGAGAGAGAGAGAGAGAGAGAGAGAGAGAGAGGGACAAAAAAAAGGGTCTGATTCAAAGAAGTAATGGCACATTTTCCTCATACTTTATGTATCTTGTCACCACCCGTTAGGAATGTCCAACTTTCTTGGATATTTCTTACAAAATTGGGGTAAAAGTCAATTTTTCACTTCTCCGACTCCTCTCATCGACACGAAACAATAATACATAAAAATTTAACGTAAGACTGACAAACGTAAAAAAATAATTTTGAATAAGGACAAAACAAAAAGGTTGTAGTCTATAACTTATAGTTTTGCAAAAATGGGGCCTAAGTAATGAACTCCAAAAAAATGTATGGTGAATAAAAGTGTTGGTCGGGTATCACGTAGTGGTCCCCAAAACCACCAAATAATATTTTTTGGTAAACATTAGAGAAAGTCTAGGACCACCACATGCCAGGTGGGGCCAACTCTGAGCTTCACAAAAATAAAGAAAATATCTATGAATTTTAAAATAATTATTTATGGGGCTCTGAAAAGAATCAGCTGCAACAGATATCGATAGGTAAGTTTTTTGAATTCATCGGCCCTAAAAATTTAGAAAATATATCTACTGATATCCATTGGAACTGATTTTTTAAAGGGCCCATAAATAATTATTTTAGAAGTTATACATATTTTTCCTGTATTATTGTGAGATCCGAAATGCATCCCACACGACGTGCGGTCGTCCTAACACGGTTGGCTTGTGTGATCAAGTAAATGTTCAGACATTAAATCGCGTGGTCGAAATTAACTCTAGTGTATGGGGTAAAAGTCAGAGGAGTAGTAAGTGTTTTTCCTAAACACGCAAGAGGAGTAGTAAGTATTTTTCCAAAATAGAGTAATTCATGAACTGCATTACAAAATTTTGGTCATTTGAAATAGGAGTATAAATTGCATTAAACTCTCTTCCACTGACTTAGCCTCACTATAAATTGCATTAAACTCTCTCATGTATTTCATCTCATACCTCTCTCTCTCTCTCTCTCTCTCTCTCCAACACAAACACAGCAATAATATATGGGGGTTCTCTTAGCATCCACTTTCTCCTTGATTAGGTTAATAATATGGATGTCAATCATGAGCAACTGCATCTCCATCTCTTCATCCTACCCAATTTGCAAGTCACCATATCAACCCCATGCAATCCCGGTATATGAAGACGACGTGGATACATTGCAATTTGCAGTGAACCTTGAGTTTTTGGAAGCTGAATACTTCTTGTGGGCAGCACTCGGGTACGGACTCGACCACGTTGCACCAAAGTTAGTTCTAGGCGGCCCCCCTCCCATTGGCGCCCAAAAAGCCAAACTTGATTCTCTTACAAGGAATATCATTACGGAATTTGCGTATCAAGAAATCGGTCATCTCAGGTTTGTCTTCCTGTCCCGTTACAATCAATATTACACGCAATTTCTATTTGGCTAATGCGTGAATAAACCAATTTTTTGCAGGGCCCTTGAAAAAATAGTAGGTTTGTTTCCAAGGCCTCTATTGGATGTAAGCCCGAAAAACTTTGCAAAACTGTTTGATGAAGCATTCGGGTATGAACTCGATCCTCCATTCAACCCGTATCGTGATAGCCTCAGTTACATGTTGAGTTGCTACGTGATTCCGTACATGGGACTTGTTGGTTACGTTGGAGCAAATCCTCTTATCAATGGCTACCAAACTAAGCGGGTAATTAATTAATTTCATTGTCCATTTTTTGCACAATTCATCCATTCTATTCGGTAATCTCTCAGAAAGGGGCTGCAATGAACTTTGTTTGCGTAGATTGATCACCCAAGTACCTTTCCTTTTCTTTTCTTTTTTTTCCTTTTTATCTGTTTTGCACAGCTCTTGGCAGGACTCTTGGGAGTTGAATCCGGCCAAGACGCGGTTATAAGAATGTACCTCTACGAGCGAGCTGAAGAACCTGTGCATCCATATAATCACACGGTGGCCGAGTTTACCATCCGCATTTCAGAGCTCAGAAATAAGTTAGCGATGTGCGGCATCAAGGATGAAGGCATCATAGTCCTACCTAAGCTAGGAGCGGAAAATCGTACAGAGAGCAACGTGTTATCGGCGAATTTCTACTCCATCTCTTATAGGAGAACTCCGGGTGAGATACTAAGGGTCGTGTATAGCACTGGCAGTGAACATTTGCCCGGTGGGTTTTACCCTCACGGAGGAAATGGAAGAATAGCAAGAGAATTCTTGAAAATGCCTCATTGAACATATTACTGGCTTAATTTGCTCTACACAAAGATATAATATATGCGGAGCAAATAAATAAACGACGACTGCGGAGATGTAATAATGTTGTGATGATTACAGTAAATAATTCGATTGTCATTTGTTTTTGTGAATTGTTTCAGCGTCTTGCTTCATTGGTGTTTCAATAAAAACACCAGCAAGATTGGCAAAAAAAACAGATTCTACTCAACTTGCTTCTGGAAGTTGTAGCAACAGGCAAAAAATTGAAAAAGATGTCTACCAGGCTCCCAAAAAACAAACACAAGCGAAAGCGGCATAGAATTCCTTGGTAATTGATCAATAAAGTCAACACGATCTAACTAGACCGGCATTAGAAATTTTGTCGCACAGAAGGTAATGATATATAAATTTAGTTAAGCATCTTCACAAAAAGATAAATCCATCATTTATTTTTGAGAAAATTTCTTTTATATCCCTTCGACTTTAATTGAAAATTCATTTTGGTCCTTCAAGTTTTAATTTGGACAATTATATACTTCTATTTTTGATTTGGTTTCAATGTCATCCATTAGTTGGATGGTGTTAGGTTTTTTAACGGCAAATGGTCATGTGCCCAGCACGTGACTGTTTTTAGGGGCACAATCGTCCATTCCTCTACTCTCTCTCTCTCTCTCTCATTTTATATTTACACAGCAAACTAGCAAAGTACATCTGCAAACCCTAACAGCCTCTCTCTGGTTATCCCTAAACTTGTCGCACTCCGGCGACCTCTCCCTAGACTCGTCCCACTCCGGCGACGTCTCCCCCACACTCGCCTCTCTCTGCTTACCTTCCTAGATCGACGCTTGACCTCCAACAGCCCTCGCCGCACCTCATACGCACTTGCCAGAGCTCCGTTTGCATCCGCCGACAACCGTTGATCATCATCGGACACTCGCCGACCCTCCGATGACTCTTTTACAGCCTCGCCAGACCTCTGCTCACTCCGGCGACCCTCAAATCTGCTTCGGTTGGTGTTCAGATCTCCCGATCTGCAAGACCCAGCAAATTTCGACACTCACCAGCGTGAATTCGACCACCTCCAACCTTTGCCATTAGTTGCCAAATGGATATCCGTAAATCTTTCTTCTTGGCAAAAATATTTTGGAGAACAGAATTCAGATTTCGGATTAGGCATGGAGAAGTCAGGCATGTGGATGTGGATTAATTAGGTGAATATTTTAACTCCATTAGGTGAATATTTTAACTCCATCATGAAAAAATTAGGCAAGTGGTGTGGATTAATTCGACCGAAGAAAGAAAAAGTAAACTCGGATACTGATGGCTCTTGCGCAATGGTGGTGATTAATGATTTGGGTGATAAGGGTCAGAGAAGAGGCGGAATTGGGCGATTTTAGATAAGGGAGAAACCCTAACCCAGAGCGGTGGTGCGTGGGTTTTCGCGCTTTCGATTTGGGGTGGCAAGTCGGTGATTGGGAATTGTTGGCAAAAGTGAAACCCGGTGTGGATTAATTAGGTGAACAATTTTAACTCCCATTTCTTTCTTAGAGCCGAGAGATAGAGAGGAGAGGTGAATGGACGATTGTGCCCTTAAAAAAGGGTCACGTGCTTGTCCCATGACCATTTGCCGTTAAAAAACCTAACACCATCCAACTAAGGGTTGACATTGAAACCAAATCGAAAGTGGAAGTATATAATTGTCTAAATTAAAACGTGAAGGACCAAAGTGAATTTTCATTTAAAGTCGAAGGGATATAAAAGAAATTTTCTCTTTTTTATTATTTTTCTAGTCAACTATTACTGCTGACGGACTTGAACATTTTTCTTTTGCCAGAGCCTATCGACAGCACTGTCAGCATCGCCGTGCAAAATATAGACACCAAAACATATATTCAGACAAACAAAAAAGAATCCACCAATAGACAGTCCATGTATCTAGCTTTGAGAATCTACTAAATAACTCAACCATAGATGGAGCAGATCTATTTCTAACAGTTACCAATGTGCTTCATGCATGTCTAAATAATTGACCTGACTCACATGAGCGTCCCAAATAACCAAAGAGTGTCCAATTCCCAGAAAATGATAATGAATTAATAAGACGTGTTCAGTCGAATGTCTGATGCACGCCGCCTCCTTAGAAGTGCTTGTGTTTCTTAGCAAACCAGAAACTCTAGTACTTAGGAAAGAAAGAGATGGGGCAGAAAAGCAGAGGAGAACGCTAGAATAGATGAATTGTAAAGAACATAGACTTGATATTAGTACGAGATTACAAGAATAGATGAATATAAGTAAAAAATGCATGTGTGGATAGACTTTTTCTTTCATGAACCCCCATCCATCCATAGTTTCCGTATTTTTATGAATCCCGCCATGGTCTTAATACATAGTACTACTAGTTTTTCATCCAATTCGGTGAATTTATTTTATCTGCCGAATTTGGATTTAATTTATTGCTCTTTTAATATGTTTTTATTACTGTTCACTGAACCTAAGCTCAATTTTTCATATTTCTTAATCCAAATCGATCCAATTAACAAAAAGAAATGAAATACTCCCCACGACAAAATGTGGTTTTTTTTTTTTATTGGCAGAAAAATTTTATTAAGAAACTTGACAAGGAGTACATCAAATTGGGGGAGGAGAATCCAACAAAAAATTGGATGAAAAGACCTGTTGAGACTAAGTCCAAAACACCCTATGGGCCTCAAGATACCTAGACTTAAACAATAAAACTCAAAACCCAAAGGCCTAAAGCCCAAATTTACAATCCAACCCAAAAAAAAAGAGGCAATGCCTAAAAGGGCCAAACCTGACCCTAAAGCCCCATTTGTACAAAAAAAAATTATTTGACGTGGGAAATAAGACTAATAACAATAAATTCGAAATGATACCTAGTTTCTCACCAGTACCGATTCTTACCGTAAAATATTGGTTTAGTATTATACAAATTTAATATTTTTTTAGCATCATCCGTTTTGCTGTATATTCATTTATAAAAAAGAAAATAAATTTAAAAATAGTTTGGTACGTACCGTCCGGTATTTGACTGGTACAGGAAGAAAAAATTTAAACATAGTCGACGGGTACGATCAGTACCAGCGAGTACTTATCAATATTTGAGCTCGAATGAAATTTAGCTAGAGGTGTAGCTAGATACTAGATTAGATCAGTGCCAGTGCGTACCGGCCTGTACGATACAAAATTCAAAACCTTGGTTCCACCTGTATTGATTATTTATTCGAGATGTTATGGGAAGAGGACTCAGAAATCATTCAATATGCTAAATTACACGTGCACATTCTTGATATAATTAACGAAGGCATGCCGTTATATTCTACCTTTTAGATACCATCTGGCATTTTACTAGGGATGAGCTCCTCTTCATGCCTATCTCCCCATACCCTCTCCATACTTCTATTTTCTAAGTCCATTCTGGATGACCTATAACCATGATCTGAATCATTCATCTTTAGAACATGTGCAAAAGAGTAAGTTTGCGAAAAATCAGTTTTATTGAACATCGATAGTCACGTTAACATTTTGCATTTCATAATGTAAAATGAGTGGCATCTATGTTTAATTAACACCTAAACCTAATAATTTACACAACAAAATGCAAGTTATTCACGCACTTATCCATCTCCGGTCGAACTAAGTTTTGCAAACAATTTTCATTTTTCATGTTGGACGAGATGAACAGTTTAATTGGATCATTGTTGTTGACCAGGAATGAACCCACAAAATGGAAGCTAATTTGATGGGTATGAAGAGACAGGATGTGGAGAGGAGCGCTGATCCCATCTTACTACGCAAATTAACTTTACATATCATTTCTATTAAAAAAATAAAAAATACATGATAGTAATTGCAATGACCATGAGATGGCATGCAAAATTAAGCACGTGTATCCAGCAATAGTAAATCATAACACAGTCGCCATTCAGGACTTCGTAAATACGGAGGCCGAAATATGAACGACAAGAAAGATGCCACCATCTAATTCATGGGCATGTAGTCTCCTTCGTTGGCCTATGTTGCCCTTTCAGGCAAATATCTAGCAATATAAGTCTATGTAGTTGTTACGCTAGACACTCTCCGAGGGTAATCCTACAATCTTTGCATTACAAATGTTCAGTGCCTCTAACGAAAAAGTAATTTATCTGACTTCTATTGGACCCGCTCTTAAAAGTAATTAGGTGTTCCTCTCTCATCTCGAGAAAAGTGTTCACAACTATAAGATCAAAAGCAACTACAAAATCCAAAATAGTACTACTTCTACTGACTTCATTCTGGTTCACCAAATCCAAAACCACCATAGAATTTCTCATACCCCTGCCTATTAATTCTTGCATGACCATTGGAATCACCACATATAAACAGCTTCTCTCCCACTGGTATATACCCCTTGCACCATGTGAAGTATTAATATTAAAAAAAAATTAAAAAACTCAAACTACCGGAGGGCCTTCGCCCCCATACGCCCACCTGTAATTCCGTCTGTGATTCTAATATGGGGTGATGTTATCAGAGCTTAAGGAGCTCTCCCGTATGTTGGTGTGGGATTTATACCATTTGTTGTGAAACCCACATAAATGTGTAACGAAGAATGCTACTCAAATATTGCTGCATGAGTACTGAATTTTTTTTTTCCCCAACATGGGAAGGCATGTGCTCTAGAAAACCATTGAAACTTCTATTGGTCATTAGGTGCGTCTATTGTTTTCAGTCAGATATCTGTCATACTTCAAGAAATATAAATGTGGATGATGGGGTAATGTGCATCTAATGTACTGGCCGAAAATTACCTAAAAGGAAAACACTTAAAATGGAATATAAAATTAACACTTTTCTGATTCTTGATGTTGTATTTTAAAAGCAAGATACTCCAAAGGTAATGTGGTGAGAGCTAGATGGAAGAGAAATATTTTCTGGGGTCCTGATTTCAACTAACTTTTGACATGATACTCAAGTTAAAGTGATCAATCAAGCTGCTCTCTGTTTCAGTTATTCGGATTTGGAGCATCAAGTTTTTGAAAGATTGGTGAAACAAAAAGGAAAGATCGATGAATCTACATAATAAAGAAGAAGGGTTTTTGAATCTTATCTCTCTATAAATCCTAACCATTGATTTGCCTCATAAATTTTACGGCTCTCTCCCTCTCCCTCTCTCTCTCAAACAATAGTAATTAATTAGATCTCACGTTCAAAATTCATATCTCACTCTCTCCTCCTCCTCCTCCTCCTCTCTCTCTCTCTCTCTCTCTCTCTCTCTCTCTCTCTCTCTCTCTCTCTCTCTCTCTCTCACACACACACACACACACACCCACCCCTTCTTCTAGCTCTCTGCTCGTAAAGGTGACGCTCCCTCCTGTGATTTTCTTTCAGACCGAACACCCTTTGAGAACGAACACCCCTCTATATTAGTTTTGGTCACAAATCCAATCAATGACTCCTCCTCCTATCTCTCTATCATTTTAATAGTTTTATAATTCATTTTAGTTGTGTTCAAAATGCGTTGCACCGTGCCTTTTGGCATGGGCACAAATTACCTGGCGAATCGGGACGATGGTTTGCTTCAGTTAGTCCGGAAGTTTTGTGTTTATGGATGGATCCAATTAGTGGCCCTCCTGTGTGGTGGTTCATTCGTCATATAAAAAAATAACATAGAGTTGATATTAGTACAAGACCACAAGTAAGATGAATATATAAGTAAAAAATGTGTTTGGAGAGATCAAAACCACAGAGGCAAGTTTCCATGCATGTGGCTCGTCCGTGCTAACTTACTCGAATTCGCATCAACAGGCGGACTAATCACTAAGTGGGCATGTTTTTTTTTTTTATAGGCAACAAAATTTTATTAATACTAAACAAAGGGTACATCGAGGCGGCCAAAAATCTAGATGCAAGGAAGAATTTGAATCATAGAGAATGGCCAGAAAGAAAGGGAAAAAGAAAATGAAATCCAAGTCCGGGAAATGAAAAACTAAGTGGGCATGCTTTCTCCAGCATAAGTGAAAAACTTTTCGGAACTGATTAGGAATGGGTGCAAACAGAAAATTAAATCCAAGTCCGGGAAATAAAAGTAAAGTGAAACACGTTACACATAAGAGTTCGTGTATTTTGCATTGTTGTTTAAGGGAAATTAATTTTTTTTTTTTAAATCAATAGGTAGTTGTTTGAAAATTAATGTTTACTGAATTTCCTGTTGAATATATATTTTTTTATTGAAAGCAGTAAAAAGAAAAAGAAAATTAATGGTATGAATCTCGTATATTGGTGTGGAATTCATACCCTTTGTTGTGAAACCCACGTAAATATGTAATGAAGAATGCTACTCAAATAGGAGAAAGTTATGGTACACAGGGCATATCGTATGTCTAAATTATGACAATTTGTGATTTTCATTATGCTGATTTTGGTTTTCTAATGCATATTTGTGATGCTAGTTACGACTTGTAATTTAAAATTTACCTGTTGAACAGATTATTAGCAAGTTAACTATAATTAAAAAATATTTTTAGTATGTAACCATAATTATTCGTACTAGAATCCATGTTACTTGTACCTCAACAAAATATATGCGTACAATATCAAAAATTAAATAATGCTACCCACAAATGTTATAACAACACCATAAATTGGCATTATCTTATTACAATGAGTTGTACCAAAAATTCTTTAACTCGTATGATATTCCGTAACAAAATAAAAATATGTCGTACCAGAATCAACAATTGTTATACCCAAGCCAAAAATATTTATAAAATACCAAAATTTTATAAAATAACCACAATTTTTATGACAACATCTAAAATTGTCATTTTCTTACCATAACGTGTTGTATCAAAAGAAAACATATGCAAATACCACAAATTATATAACAAATCACAATTGTTATGACAATATCTTACATTGATGTTTTCTTATCACAATGTGTCGTACCAAAGGAAATCGATTAAAATATTTGGTAATAATACCAAAATATATCGTACTACAATCAATAATAATTATACTCAAGCAAAATACATGTCTAAAAAATCACAAATTCAATAACAATATCATACATTGTTGTTACATAAGCACAATGTGTTGTACGAAATTTAAACTAAAATTATTTTTAATTTCCGCCACATTATTTTTTAAAATTTTAAAATTTCTGCCATATTATCTTAATTTTCAATTCCATCCATATTATTTTTTTGAAATTTTAATTTTCTCTATTCAATACCTCAAAAATTTAAACTAAATGAAATTCTCGCTCAAAATTTTCATCCAAGAAAGTCACCAAAAAGTAAGTACCATACCCAAATATTTTAATACAATTGCAATTTCCTCTCAAAATATTTCTCCAAATCAAATTCTCTCTCTAAAAAATTTAATCCAAAAAATTAAAATCCCTCCAATTTTCCTGGATAAATGATAGATAGTTCACTAATAAATTAACTATTCAACTATCTCAAGACAATGATTTGGGTTCGACCTTTCAAATGAAATGGGTTATGTATGATTGTCAAAAGTATAACCAATTTTAACTTAAGTTTTGCTTTTTAATTTTTTGTTAGGATGATCGATCTAAAACTTTAGGATATCAAGTTTTATGATATTCAACATTGTTATTAAAATCAAAGATTATCGGATATTGACAAATACATATCAGAAGATATTAAAATTTAATAATGTCACGTTGATCAAATTGGACTAAAAAGTTGATCATATCGAACAGTCTAACTTTATTGATTTATTAAATTAGTTCAAATTATTTTATTATTTTCATAATTTTAAATTTAATAGTTTAGAAAGTAAAAAAAAAAATCCTAAAAACCCCAATTTCTAGTCCACCCAAATAGAGTAACTCAACAATAGAGTAAGTGATGACCTGTCAGACAGGTTGCCCTTTTTTTTAATTAAAAAGTTGAACGGTTAAGATTAAATTATCTCAATCCAAGGGAATGTATAGAGGAGTACGTACGGTACACACTTATTAAGGGGTGTGTACAGGGATGGAGCAAGGAATTCACCACGCAGGGGCGACGGTGCATGTGATAAAAAAATGGGATCGATCTTGATGTATGTGTCTTATTTTTCTTTATTATGCATCTTCTTTTTTTTCATTTATCACAACTGGATGAATTCGGTACATGGGCTATCATGTTACTTGATTTTACCAATCAAAAAATAAAGAATTAGGAGAAGTCTAGAACAACAATTGGGGAAAAACGTACTACAACTTAAATTTCACCAAAATTACTTAGGGTTTCCGAAATTTTTCTCCTTTGACTCTATTTTATCGAAATTGCCTTTGAAGTCTTAACAATTGGGGATGTTTGTGCCAAGAGGGAGAGAGAGTGGATTTGGTGTGGCATTGAAATTTTAGGGTAAAAAGAAATAAAACTGTAAAACACTAAACCGATCATCTAATGAAAGGTGGAAGTTTATTACATAAATATTAACAATATTAACCCTATAGTTTTATTTTTTGTTATATTTTAGCCTTAAGCCTTTAGTAACTAATATTGGTATCCTCGTTGTTCAAATGTTACAATTACATTTTTTTTTCAAAATTTTACACAGGGACGAGCCTATATACTTTCATAGGAATTTTTTTTTTTTTTTACATATAATAGTAGTGTTTTTTTTCTTCTTGCAGGGGCGACCGCCCCTACTGACCCCTCCTTGGCTCCATCTCTATGTACCATAGGTCTACCCACTCAAATATTGCTGCATGAGTACTGAATTTATTTTTTTTTCCCAACATGGGAAGGCATGTGCTCTAGAAAACCATTGAAACTTCTCTCGGTCATTAGGTGCACCTTTTGTTTTCAGTCAGATTTCCGTCATCTAATGACTGGCCGGAATTACCTAAAAGGCCAAAAAACAGTTAAAATGGAATATAAAATTAACACTTTTCTGACTCTTGTATATTTTAAAAGCAAGATACTCCAAAAGTAATGGTGAGAGATGGAAGAGAAATATTTTCTATGGTCCTGATTTCAACTAGCTTTTGACTTGGTAGTTAAGTTTTTTTTTTTTTTTAAAAATGAGAAGATTGTATTGCTAAGCGTTCAACGGAACTTACAAAACGGAGAACATTATAAAGAACTTGGACAAAGCCAAACTAATCGTCTAACGAATAAAAACGAGTAAATCACAAGGCAATTGATATTGAAAATGAGAAGATTATATTGACAAACGTTCAGCAGAACTTACAAAACGGAGAACATTATAAAGAACTTGGACAAAGCCAAACTAATCGTCTAATAAATAAAAACGAGTAAATCACAAGGCAATTGATATTTTTGATCCTAACCCAGGCATGACCCGACGCGAAAGCGACACTTTTAAACTGCCTAACATCTAATTAGGAGTCTCAACTGAGAAAAAGTGCAAAGTTAAGGAAAAAGACACCAAATATCCAGATGATCAGATACACTCCAACCAAGGATGAACGCACCAATGAAATCCCAATAACTACAGATCTACCAAGTTAGCACAAGCTGCCCCGCCAAAGACATTGTGTGGGGATAGAACGGTGAACCACAAATATCGTTGTGAAGCAACCTCGATTGAGATAACTCGATCTGTAGACAAATTTCGTCCAAAGACGAAACTAACAACTCTCGTAAAACGAGAGACAAAATTCTCATAAAATGAGAGACAAAACTCACACAGATCAAACGACAAGTCACTTGATCTGGAAAGACGGAAGAAAAAAGGAAAAACGATGCAAGTGAGTCAGAATAGTATCATGGGCCCATGGCTTTCCCCTCCCGCTGCCGCACACAGGTATGAAACCCACGAGGGGGAGGGGAAGGGAGAAGAGGAGCTGTGGTGGCTAGGGTTGATGGAGAGGAAGAGAGAGACTTGGTAGTCAATTAAGCTACTCTCTTTTTCACTTATTAGGATTTGGAGCATCAATTCATGGAAAGATTGGTGAATAAAAAAGGAAAGACGATGAATGGAAGTATAATATTTTTTTTCAGAGGGTAGAAGGGTAATTTCATTTATTACTTCCACTAGACAATTGCTGACTAGGGGAGAGTATGAAGGCACTTAAACACACACATGACATAACTCAACCCAATCTCTCGATGTGAAAGTCAGCCAAGAACCCAAGCCCAAAGAGCCTCATTCCTACATACACAGAGCCCTACGTCAGACCGATAGGCCTGCAACCTGAATTTAGCTCCCGCATGAATGGAAGTATAATAGAATACATAGAAACTAAACTTTTTTTCTCCTTGGGAAATCAACCCCTTGCACAAATTACCTGTAGGCTCGCCCCAGCAAGAGGGGAAGGGCCCTTGCCCAGCTTTGGGCGGGGATCGACTTCTTTTCAGGGTTAGAACCGCAAATTACTTGCCGGGTCGAGACAACGGTTTGCTTCGGACCGGTAGTCTAGAAGTTTTATGTCTAAAGGTAGTTCCCATTAGTGGCCCTCTTGTGTAGTGGTTCCTTCGTCATTAAATACATATATGTATATATATATACACACACACCCGGATCCAATGAGGGATCCTGCACGGCCTTACCATGCGGGACTCCCCTTTTCTGAGCCAATTTCGATGATCTGAGCCGCTCAAAGTGTGCAGAACGTGATTTAAAGAGTATCCGCGAGAAATCAGGAAAAAAATTAATCGGGAAGGACTTGATCCGAGCAGTTTTTTACTGAACCGTTCAATAAAAAATTGTTCGGATCAAGTCCTTTCCTGATCATTTTTTTTGCTCATTTCTCGCGGATACCCTTAAAATCACGTTCTGATTACTTTGAGCGGCTCGGATCGTCGAAATTGGCTTGGGAAAGGGGAGTCCCGCACTGTAAGGCCATGCGGGATCCCTCATGAGATCCAGATGGTATATATATATATATATATATATATATATATATATATATATATATATATATATATGGGAGGTCCGCATATAAGATCCTCATTTTAATATCCTTACCAGAAGATTTCTGTATATGAGTCCCCTTCTTAGAAGGACTACCTTATTTTAATAAAATGCGGACCTCCCTTTCCTAATCGAATTTCGATGATCCGAGCCGTTCAATGTGTTCAGAACCTGATTTTAAGAGTACCCGCGAGAAATCAACAAAAAAAAGACCGGGAAGGGCTTCATCCGAGCAGTTTTTGTTCATTTTTTATCTAACGGTTCAAATAAAAACTGCTCAAATCAAGCTCTTCCCGAACATTTTTTTTGCCAATTTCGCGCGAGTACCTTTAAAATCACATTCTGAACACATTGAGCGGCTTGGATCATCGAAATCCGATCGAAAAAGGCGAGAAATGGGAGGTCCACATATAAGGTCCTTACTTGAAAATTTATGTGTGTGTGTATATATATATATTTATATATATATATATATATCGGGGCGGTTCTAAGCACACTTAAAAAAACCCTTAAAAAACCCCCCTCAGTTTCCGATCAAATTTTGATGATTCGAGCTGCTCAATATAATCAGAACGTGATTTTAAGGGTGCTTGCAAGAAATCAGCAAAAAAAAAGACCCCGGAAAGGGCTTCATTCGAACAATTTTTTATTGAACTTTATTGAACGGTTCAACAAAAAACTGCTCAAATCAAACCCTTCCCAATTAGTTTTTGTAACAACCCCGATTTTTAATAAATAAAAATCTCGTTGTTTATTCGAAATTCTTTAATTTCTCTAGAATGGTTTTAAAATTTCTTGTTAATTCATCGTAATTACATTTTAGCCCCTTAAAACTCGTTTCTTGATTGAAGGCTCTACTTGGCAAGTCTAGTTAGCTTCCAACCGACTGGTTGGAGAAACCAAACTACCAATTCACCTAGTTACAATTCCCTAACCCTAGATGGACCTCTTTGACCGTCTTTGAGTCTTGTGAACCTTTCCAACCCTAGACTAGAAAATCATTATATATTTCTTTTTATTATTTTATTTCTTTTCTTTATCCTTTGAACAATAAAAGGTAGGGAAACTTTTATCCTTTAGTCAATATCTACTAGGGGAATTACTACACTTTGGATAATAGAATTAGTCTTGCCAACAAGTACTAGGGTTATTAAATAAATCTTTTCCTGGATTCACTATGTGATTATATATTAGATTATATATGTATATATATGTACCATGGATTACTACCTAGATTTTCAAGTACATAATATAATATTCTTTGATGACACGTGCCAAGTAGGATTAGATTAATAGGGATTTTGATTTGGAAATCTACCTAGATTGCATGGTTCACAATTTTATATATATATATATATATATATATAAATATATATATATATATAAATATATATATATATATAAATATATATATATATATATACACAGTAGGCTTCCATTGCGGGCGTCCGCAGTTTGCTGAGATGCGGACTTCTTTTTTGAGCCGTTGGATCTCATCCAACGGCTGGAATTTTAAAATGGAACTCGCGGGTCAAATGGGGGCATGGGTCGGGTAAAATTGGTATTGGGTCAACCGGTTCCCACACGCGGACCCTTTTTCTTTTCCAGCTTCCAGTGGAAGCTTTGGTTTTGCTTCAAATGGAGAGAGAGATTGAGGGCGATTTTGAAGAACGACGAAGAAGAGAAGAGCGACGACGACCGACGAAACGAAGAACCAGAAGAATGCTAGAGATCGATCGATCGATTTTAGCCCCAAAATTTTTTCTCTCGTTCCCCCTTTTCTCTGCTTGCCGTTCAAACACAGAGAGAGAGAAGCAGCCGACGAACGACGAGCAACAACCAACCCGACGAACAGAAGTCTCTCTCTCTCTCTCTCTCTCTCTCTCTCTCTCTCTCTCTCTCTCTCTCTCTCTCTCTATCCCTGTATTTCAAAATCTCTCTCTGACTAAGATTAAAGTTAGGGTTTTTTTTTGTTACTCGAATAGATCGACGAAGGAGGAGGAAATCGACCACGAAATCGAAGGAGACGAATTGAACAGGGTAACTTCTCTTCTCTCTCTCTCTCTCTCTCTCTCTCTCTCTCTCTCTCTCTCTCTCACTCTCTTCGAATCTGTTTTTGTACATTTTTTCCGAGTTAGGGGTTTTCAAGAAAAGAGGGTATTTTAGAAGTATGTTTACATTATGTTTGTACACACCGGAAAATGATTTTCCAGGTTGCTGCTTCTTTTTTTTTTTCCCGAGTAACTCCCTCCATTCTTCCCTTTTGTAATTAGGGCTCGATTACAGAAGATTACAGCTCGATTTGAAGGTATCTCTCTCTCTCTCTCTCTCTCTCTCTCTCTCTCTCACTCTCTGAATCTGTATAGGTTTTTTCTTTCACGTTACGGTTTCGCAGACTTTGGGGAAACTCCTTGATTAGAGCTTGATTTTTTATTCTGGGTTGATTTTTAATTGTGATTCTGGGTTGTTATTTGTTATTAGAGAAGATTTTTGAAAATTCCACTCTGTTTAGGGGTTATTGTTTCAATTCCGCTACATGTTTTGCATCTATTGAATCAAGAGGAGAGTGCTTTAGTTGTAAATGTGGTTATTCCCATATGGAGGAATATGTTTGCACACACCGGAAAATGATTTTGTACAGTGACTCACATGAAAAATGTTTTTTGCGGTAACATATTTTACAGTGAAATCTTACTGTATCAAAATAGTTTGAGCTTTGTGTCATCGAATTTGGAATAGAGGCCTTTTGATTTCAATGAGTGAAACACCACCAGCCCTCTAAATGGGTTTTGTCAATATTGTTCACAAATCTCTCTCTCTCTCTCTCTCTCTCTCTCTCTCTCTCTCTCTCTCTCTCTCTCTCTCTTGAGTATGACAGTCTTCATTGCATTAGAATGTGAAGTTTTTGACTTTCCATGTTTCTGGAATTTTAAGTTTTGATTTTAAGCTTCAAGCAGCTTCAAGCAGGTGCGTTTGGCGCTAAATCTGGAGTTGGCATTTTCTCCTCTATACCAAATCCTGGGTTTCTTCTATATGGTTAATGCACTTCTTTGTCCAAGAGAGTTTCACCTGAGACATTTTAAGAACGAAAAAGACGTCCACTGTCAAACTTGAGAAGGTTGAGAAACAATCCTTTCATGAAAAGAAAAGATGTTGTCATTGCGTGGACTAAGCTTGGCACTTTGTCACGGTTGGGGCTTGGGATGCGGAGCAATGCGTGGAGTTGTAGCTTGGGTTAAAAGGAGGGTTCAAGACATGGAGGCAGCTCAGGGGAAATGCAATGCTCCTCGTCGTTCCTATGGAAACGCTGATTTGCAATGTACCTTGCAGCTTCCAAACAATATATTTATGTGACACCTCAGAATTTGCACCATTTTAGAAAGTTTGATATTTGTTATCCCATTCTGCACAGTCACGGTCATGCCTTTGTAATCACTTTGTTTTATGAGTTGTGACTACTAGAAATATGTGACTGAATTTTTTTGTATCCATTTGAGCTTATTGAAACTTGAACTTGACTTGTGTACATTATGAGGTTGCTACCACATACACTAGTTTAGTTCCGGTGGAAAATGCCTCTTTTGTAACAGTTGATGGACATTAATGAAAGCCCTATTTACATCCTTCTCAATCCCTCCGTCAATAATGCACAGATGTTTATGTGGTTCTTTGTATTCCAATCTACCTTGAGAATAAAAGAATGAATGAAGTCTGCGGCAAGCCTAATGCATAACATGACAAATCAATTTGTTTGGAAGAGGAGAGCTGGAGAGCTATATCTCTGCAAGCCAAATGCATAACTTGCTTAGGATATGAAAAATAAATAGCTATTTCTTCCCAAAGATTCATTAGGACACAACATAACACAGATACGAATTCCTCGCCAAAAAATCCCCAACTTTTCTTACTTATCAGGAATCTTAATCCAAAACACAACCACAAAACACAACAACAAAACACAAGGCCATTAAACAAGGTCATGGTCCAACAAAATTTCAATACAAATTAGCCATACATACCATTCTTTTATAAAGAACCACATCAAAAAAATGGCCAAGGGTATAACCTTGAGAGCCAGCCACAGGGGAAACACTGGGAAAAAAAAAAAAGAAACTGAAATTGGTCAACCTATACTATGTTCACCACCTTACAAGCAAAAAAGCAAAAAAAAAAAAAAAAACATTCCTGACTTCAATTGGTAACAAAATCAGAGCGACACAATTGGGCTGGAGAAGTTGTTGCGGAAATCAATCTTGGGAAGCTGCTGCAATTGCCCGATTTGAGGTGAAAATGGACCCGGGAGTTGTGACTGATTTTGTGACTATTTTTTCAACATTTTGACTGTACTTTTTCATCCGCATTCTTCTTCATGATGTCCACAACTGTAGGAATCCTTTCAATAGCCCCATTAGTAACTGCTAAAACAGAAACAGGAGAGCCCAAGGCTGCAACACCAACCCCCTCATTCCACACAAATGAAGCTAGAACTTCACCAGCAATAGGAGCAACATGTGGTTTTACAACCAACACCTGTGATTTAGAGCTTATAGGAACATTCTTAGACTGACAAGTCTTATTGTGAATGTGTGTGTGTGTGTGTGTGTGTGAGAGAGAGAGAGAGAGAGAGAGGCCATTCAAGTATGCAATCACTTCAAGTGCAGAGAAAAACCTAATACACGCGGAAAAATGCAAGTGCAGGAAATGATATCAAGCAAATCTCTTCACAATTTACAAAACTGACTTGACTAAACCTAAAATCCTTAGAGCGTGATTGAAACTCAACGGAGCAACATAAGAAGCATGATTTGCTGTAACTTTAAAATTTTGATTGTGAGAATGTTTTAGAATTTAGCTGTAAACAATTCTCCATTTCCTACTATCTTTTATTCCATCCAACTATCCAAGGTATGAACGATATTCAATCCCACATAATCTTTCCTTCCTGCTTAATTGGTCCAACAACACTAACCATACATATTGTTTAGAGAGGAAACACAAACATACGGGAGCTCCGTTGTGTCATACAGGCCTTTTTGAAAGAAGGGCCGCAACAATATTGTGTGTGTGTGGTTTTTTGGGCTAATTTAACATTTTTGACATGGTTTGGAATCTTAACAAAATAGTAAACAATGCAATGGCAGAAATTCAAACATATACATCCGGCATGAGAAAAAAAATGCAGAAATTCAAAATAGTCACCGTTGAATGCTGGTGTTTCTTTTTCATCTAGAAATAGTATAACAAAAGGCCTTTTCATACATGTTTTATCAAAGCAACGGTGAATGCTGGTGTACAAACACAATGTGAGTCACTCGGGCAAAAAAAAAAAAATAACCAGCAACCTAGAAAATCATTTTCCGGTGTGTACAAACATAATGTAAACATACTTCTAAAATACCCTCTTTTCTCGAAAACCCCTAACTCGGAAAAAACGTACAAAAACAGATTCGAAGAGAGTGAGAGTGAGAGTGAGAGATTGAGATACAGCTACAAAGAGAGAGAGAGAGAGAGAGAGAGAGAGAAGAGAAGTTACCCTGTTCAATTCGTCTCCTTCGATTTCGTGGTCGATTTCCTTCTCCTTCGTCGATCTATTCGAGTAACAAAAAAAAAACCCTAACTTTAATCTTAGTCAGAGAGAGATTTTGAAATACAGGGATAGAGAGAGAGAGAGAGAGAGAGAGAGAGAGAGAGACCTCTGTTCGTCGGGTTGGTTGTTGCTCGTCGTTCGTCGGCTGCTTCTCTCTCTCTGTGTTTGAACGGCAAGCAGAGAAAAGGGGGAACGAGAGAAAAAATTTTGGGGCTAAAATCGATCGATCGATCTCTAGCATTCTTCTGGTTCTTCGTTTCGTCGGTCGTCGTCGCTCTTCTCTTCTTCATCGTTCTTCAAAATCGCCCTCAATCTCTCTCTCCGTTTGAAGCAAAACCAAAGCTTCCACTGGAAGCTGGAAAAGAAAAAGGGTCCGCGTGTGGGAACCGGTTGACCCAATACCAATTTTACCCGACCCATGCCCCCATTTGACCCGCGAGTTCCATTTTAAAATTCCAGCCATTGGATGAGATCCAACGGCTCAAAAAAGAAGTCCGCATCTCAGCAAACTGCGGACGCCCGCAATAGAAGCCTACTGTATATATATATATATGTATGTATTATGTACTTGGACTTTTATATATACTTATATATTACCAAGAACACATGTGTCTAATAGAATAGTCTAATAGGAAAAATCTTGGCTTTGAAAATCTCATTAGATCATACAGTACCTATGTGGGCATGCGGGTGCCCGATTTTTCTCTCCTTCGGGAAGGGATTTCGTTCCCCATCTTTTTGAGAAAGGAAAAATGCTACCGGTTCGCGGGAGAGCTTTTTAAAGCTGGACGACAAGGGCTCACGAAAATACAGAGTCGCCACTCGGGTTTTGAAGGTCTGACACCCAAGGAACCGTATTTTGAAGCACTTGCCGCGCTATTTGATTTGAAAAAGTTAAGGAACCAGTCCGTCATAACCATATCTGGGTTCGGGAGCCAGGTTACAAGAGGGGAAGGGTTTTATGGCACCCCTCTCGCCCAATCCGGAGATCGGTCTCTACTTAGGCATTTGCGAAAATGTTTGTTTGCAATTCTATTTAATTAATCAATTTTTAGCCAATTAGGGCGGGGGAACAGTTAATCGGGGATTTAAATCTGTAACAATTTGCAGGACATGACAAATAATAGCATGGATGGATGAGATGATGAGAAATAAATGAGATAATTTTAACACTGATTCTGGATACCAAAACAGTGCTTTGGCTTGAGTTTGTCGCGGACAATGGCCAACTTGCATGCACGGAAGTCCTTGCATGCAAATCCAACCATCGCGCGACACCCTCAGTCCATCGCGTGAGAGTTAACATCCCACCAACAGGTTAAATTTTATCCCCTTCTGGGCTCTAGAAGGACCAGTGCACACCCAGGGTCAAACCAAGCAGTTTATATGTGCTGAAAGTAAAATAATTATTACAATCAAAAATTAACAGGCACAAGGTGCAACCCTTAAACAGTGAGTGTATCAAAACAGAAGCTAAGAGCCTAGCTGCCCATACAAGGGCAATCACTGGAAATAGATAAACCATCGCGCGATGGAGTCAGATCATCACGCGGGTGTTCTGACTGGACTTCCAGGAATTGCTTTGCATGCCTGGGCTCTGAGACATATTCAGAAGCAACCCAGGGGCATTCCAAAGTAAACAGGTAAGTGAACTAAGTTAGCCTACATATTTTTGATATGCAACACAGTGGAATATGCAAAATATTATTTGACAGGAAAGCATGAAATTATGTAAATGGATAAGGACAAGGATCCCATCCCCACGAGAACCATATCACGCTAAGGAGAACCGTCGCGCGATGGAATGGGAGTCTCGCGCGTGGGAGTGCTCGTCCACAACAACTTGTAACTTTGCTAGCTTTTAGGACCAGGACTGGTATTGATTACCAACCTTGGCCCTGTCAGCCCCCCTCAGGGATCAAAATAGTTAAACAAAAAGGGTTATACCTTTGCTTGAGTGTCTTAAGAATGGCTTGAATGAGGTGGTATGGCTCGACAAATGAGTATATGGGAGTGATTTTGAGTGAGAAAAGTGATTAAGCTTGTAGCTCTTACTTCTCTTTTGGAAATTTTTGGTAATCCTTTGGAAGATGAACCATGGGGGCTTTTTATAAGAAGAGTAGAGAGTTTGTTGGTGGGAGAACAAGGTGATACAACCAGCCAACAAGGCTGGCTGCACTTACTTGGTGGAGAAGTGGGGTGTAAAGGTTGATGGGAGAGTGGGGGAGAGGTGGTGCAATGCCAGCCCTGCAGAACGCTGTTCAGTCGACGAAACGGGGTTACACAGGTCTGTAGACCCCTGATCATCACAAAATCCAGCTGGAAAAAGGTGGATATGACAGGTGTTGACCATCGCGTGAGTGTTCTACCTTCCCCGCGATGGTCAATCAGTCAAAAGTTTGACTTTGACCACCACCTGGCAAGTAAATCATCGTGTGAGAGACCCAGTGGGTCGCGCGATGGTCAAACCTTCGGTCAAGGTTTGGGTTTTTAGGGTTAAGGATGGGTTCCACACACACCAAGCTCAAACCATTTCATTCTCTCAAGACTGTTTTTGACCTGATTCATCATCAGGGAAACAAGAAACTGAAAAAGAAGTAAAACGATTGGGAAATCAAATTGGGGTGTCTACAACCTATGTACTTTTATACTTAGTCATACCAACATATATATATATATATTGGACAAGAAAGAGAGGGAAAGAGAGAGAGAAAGAGGGAGGGAGAGAGAGAGAGAGAGAGCCGAGAGAGGAGAGAGAGGGAGAGAGTGATGTGTGTGCATGTGTTCCTCACTCAATCTAGTCAATTTCTTTTGGCCAATTTCTCACACAATCGTGGTACAACGAAATCTAGATTTTCCTTGCCCTTTCATATATAAACAAGTCTTCTATGAACTAGACAAGATTAGGAACCCTTTAGAATAACCTAAACTTCTCCTAGAAAGGAAGAAAGAGAAGAGATTTGATTGTCCTTACCATAATCTTCTTACATCCTTTCAAATCTATGTTGATATATTTTTCTAAAGCAAATCTATCTTCCATTGTCCTTATTAGTACATTTACTAATTTTTAAACCTTGTACAATCCTCCTTTTCTCTACCAATCTTTCCATAATCCAATCCAAAGTGCCAAATCTAGCCTTGCATGCCTAAGAACTACGTAGAAGTTGTACAAGCAAACCCTTGACATAACCCATCAAGCTTTCAATCAAGCTTGAAAGATGAAAAAAAATCAAAGACAGGAGAGAAAGAGAGAATTCGGATGGGAGAGAGAGGAGGGAGGAGCCTTGGCCTATAAATAGCAAGCTCATTCAAGCTTAAACTCACACCTCCACTCTTTGTTCTCACTTCTCTCTAGAGTTCTAAGCTTTCTAAAGTTCCAAAGTTCTAGTTTCTTGAGTTTTCTTGAAGTTCTTGAGAGATACTACCAAACTACTTCCAAACACCACCCCTAGATCTTTAAAGTAGCCTAGTTTAATTAGCAAAGTTATTTCTAGAAAGAGGAAATCTATCTCTCTTCCTTTTGAAACACTTCGGAGCCGTTACGCCGCTGATTCGCAAAACCGACGACCAAATCTCAAAACCGTCCAACCACCAAGAAGTCGGTGGAATATTCTTATACCCTATCTCTAAGTATAAGTAGAATCCCTAGTCTACTAACTCTACGTATAGTATAGAACCGTATCTTAAAAAGTAGAATGTCCCTAGTTCAAAGTATAAATATCCTTATTCGTTTTATTTAAGTAGATAAGGTTATCTTTTGCTTAAATGTTGAAATGCATAATAATTAACAACCTTATTTTTGCAAATGGAAGTATGAGCATGTATGCATGAATTGCTTGCATTGCTTGTTTAGTTGTAAAGCATATGTGAAAAGTCCTACCGCAGAGTCAATGCATAAAAATGAGACACGAAAATCAAGGAAAAATAGAAACATGACACCTAGGGTGTGGTTAAATGGGAAAAGGTGTTCCGAAAAAGAAAATATTTTTGAAACTACATTATGACCGGTCTTGGTGGCATAATGTGAGTTGTGTGTGTGTGTCTGCCAATGGAACTAGGCGCGTTGGAACTATTATGAGGATACTTGGGAGACCAGCCCGGCGGAACCGAGGTTGGGTGAGTAGCTTGGTTATCCGTGGATAGGAGTCAATGCAAAGTTTTGTGTGCCAATGGGAACCCGGCGCGGCAGAACCATTGTGAGGATACTCGGGAGACCAGCGCGGCGGAACCGAGGTTGGGTGTGTAGCTTGGTTATCGTGGAGAGTAGGGGTGTAAACGAGCCGAGTTTTCAGCTACTCGAGCTCTGCTCGATAGAAAATATAGAGGCTCGAGCTCGGCTCGAGCTCGGACGAGCTTGAATAATACGGCTCGAGCTCGACTCGCAAAACATTAGCAAGGCTCGAGCTCGGCTCGCCCAGCTCGAAAATGTCAAGCCGAGTTGCAAGAGCAACGGTCAACGAATGCATGAAGGAGCCCCACCTTATAAAGGCACTCTGTCTTCCTCCGTTTCTTTGGATGACCGATGTGGGATTGGAAGAAAAGGGAGGAGGCAGTTCATTTGAGAAAGAAGTTTGTCCCACATCGGGAAAAAAACAACCTCAACTCCCATCCCTTTGCCTATAAAAGCTTCCTGCCTTCCAGGTGGCTCTTTGTGTATGTATGTACATGTATGTGTATGGCATGTATGTGTATGTGCATGTGTATATATTATAATAAAATACATGCCAATACATATGTATATCGAGCTCACGAGCCAACTCGAGCCGAGTACTAGGAAACTCGAGCTCGGCTCGTTATTGTAACGAGCTTAAATTCTTAGTTCGAGCTCGCTCGTTAAGGTGACGAACCGAGCCGATCCGAGCAATTAGCGAGCCGAGTCTCGAGCTGCTCGCTAGCGGCTCGGCTCATATACAGCCCTAGTGGAGAGAAGCCAATACAAAGTTTTGTGTGCCAACGGGAACCCGGCGCGGCAAAACCATTGTGAGGATACTCGGGAACCCGGCGCGGCAGAACCGATGTTGGGTGTGTTAAGAAAAATGATTTTGGGGAATGTTGAATTGATAAATAAAAATGAGACACGGTCTACGATGAGTCGCGTAGGAGAAACAAAGAGAATCTTGGACACCAACGTTAGCTTGGTTAGCAAACGTGAAAGTGTTATTGTTAACTGTCTGATTATAATTGCATGTACTATGTAAAACTAGCTGGTCTATTTCTTGTAAGTTAAGAGCTAATGGGTAGGGTTTATTCTATTGGGCTTTTGTAGCTCATGGTGTTACCTGTGGTGACCCTGACATATTATATCAGTGGCGGCGCTGGTATAATGTGTCAGACCTGATAGACGAACAGGGTGAACTCTACACCTTGGAAGCCTTTGGAGCTGAAGAGCTAGCCAGGATGGAGGAAGAAGCAGAGCAGTAGATAGGAACCCTAGTTCCCTCTCTTATTTGAATAAAAGTACTTTTGTAAGGTTTATGATGTAATATTGAGCCAAACTCTATCTAATTATTCAATAAAATTGTTTATTTAACGTACCCAAAATTCGGGGCATTACAACTTGGTATTAAAGCTTTAGGTTCAAAACCTCAGACATGGGTAGAATGGGTAGAACCATAAGATAAGTTTGACCGTTGCACAAACGTGAATTGAGTTTAAGTTTACCGTCCCAAATTGGGTGGAATTCTGTCAAAATAATCTTCGGATTGAAGCAAGGCGCAGAATTGGCAGTACAGCCGACCTGGTAATTCCCGAACAATTGGAGGATGACTTAAATCAAAGATCGAATGTAGAACTTAGAAACTCAAAAACATTTTTAGTAAACCTTTGCCTAAAAACGTTACTAAATGAGGTTAAAATTTTCCTTGAAGATAAACCACTTAGTCAACCTATTAGCTATAGTGGGGTAGCACAGTGTAGTAGTATTAGAATAAGGTCCCAAGAGTCATAGTCGCACTTGTGGTACCCTAAGGCAAATCGGACCATGTAAAAGTATGTAGGATTGTTCCAACCTGTATTTGGAAGAATCTTATCGTAGGTCTTTACTTACCATTGTAGTAGAATTCTATGCTTATAATTGTATCTCTCTTTTACCAATGAAAAACTTCCCTTATTTAAAAGGGTACTATCACTACCCGTTAAGTAATTTTTATTTACTAGTTCGTTGAAGAGCCGTTCTCGGATAAATATTTTCCCACGCCTTTTAAGGGACGAGAGCGGAACCTAGTACCGAGCATAACCCCATTAGGCGCGGCAAACCGCACCTTCTAAACTTCAAATTTCAAAATTTCAAATATCAAATTTTAAAAATTTAAATTTCAAATCATTTCCCTCCTCTACACACCACTTCCGCCCCTATATATATTCCACCACCACTTCCATCTCTTCGTCTCCCTCACCATCTTAACCCCTCCAAATCACTATCCTATAGTACCGAACCATGGCAACCCGACGACGAGGATTCCCGGAAGACGCTGTGTTCCAAGAAATCGAGCGAGCCGAACTAACCATAACAATCCAAACCCTATGGATGCAACTCTTCACCTTCATTTTGTTTTGTGCGGTACTTACAATAAGCATGCCATGGTGGTTCGCCGGGAATAATCATCTTAACACCTTCTGGTACTGGGCTCTCGTTGTGGCCGTCGCACTCGCAGCGATCATAAAAGAATACGAACGTCGTTTGCGCCAAGCCTTCGATGAAAGATGGTAGGGAATCTCGAGGAGGGCGGGACCCAAAACCGAGGATGCCAATTAGGCATATCTTAGGCCGACCTAGGAGCAATTATAATCCTTCGGGATGTAAGATGTCAGAAACTAGGATCACTTCTGTCTATTTAAGAATCTCCTAAGCTGTACTCTTCCTATGTTATATGTTTCTTGATCTTTATTCACGTACGTGCTTATCCTTGTGTCCCTATTTGCCATTATAGTGGAACTCTATGCTTATAATTGTATTTCTTGCTTATTTGTGAAAAGCTTGCTTTTATTAAGAGAGTACTGTTGCATACTACTTAATAAACAACTTTCGACTTTTAAAAGAAACACCATTTGCAAAAGGAAAATTGTTTAAGTAGACTAAAACCTTCCCCTTTCGATTTTTACTCGTAGATGGTGAACCGATGTAGTGGATTAGGATACGAAAACGGAGAATCTTTTAACACGAACCCCGACCTAGCCCAAATCATGCAAGCGTTCGTCACTGCTCTGAATGCTAACCGCCAAAACCAAAACCATAATGATGGACCTATGACCCGAACTCGAGCAATGAACGAGTTCTGCAAACGCCGACCCCCAACCTTCAATGGAGATACCAACCCCACCGTGGCTGAAACATGGCTGAAAGAAGTCAAGGTGATCTTGGACACCTTAGAGATTACCCGAGATGGAGATCTTGTAGCCTTAGCCACATACCAGCTGAAAGGAGAAGCCCGTTACCGGTGGGATCTGATGGAGGCAACCCACGTCATAGCCACCATGACATTTGCCGAGTTCGAAACCCTATTTCTAGACAAGTACTTTCCCACACCTCTTCGTTTGGCCAAGGATCAAGAGTTTCTAAACCTGAAACAAGGAACGATGACCGTTACTCAATACAGGGCCAAGTTTGAGGAACTGTCCCGCTATGCCCAAACTGCCGTGGCAACTGAGGACAAGAAGGCGAGAAGGTTTGAGTGGGGACTGACAACAGCTAGAAGGGCTGTAGTGGCTCAGGCTTTCCCCACCTATACCGGTGTTGTGAAGTGTGCTCTTCGACTGGAGAGTGAAGAAAATGACATCAAAACCCGATGGAGGAAAGCGACAGGCAACGCTGGCGGACCTATCCAAACTCAACCATCCAACAACAACCGCAGACCCTACCCTACCAATCCTTTTACCCCAGCTCAGAACAACCAACCCTGGAAGGCTACTGCATCAGGACGTGGTGAGCCATAGAGGGGTGGCCAAAACAGCGCATCAGTGCAATGCTTCAACTGCCAGGCCATGGGCCACTTTAAGCGTGACTGCCCCCAACCTCAAAGGGAGAGGAATGAGAGCTTTGAAAATCAGAAGGCTCAACAGCCTGGGCAGGCTGGCTTCATGAAACAAAACATCGGAGGCCCACTGCAGCAGCAGAATGGGCAAAACAAAGGGAAGCAGCTCGAGGGAGCACAGCAGAGTATTAGAAGGCGTATCTTCGAGCTACAGACTGAGGAGCAAGTGCCGGATCCCTCTGTGATCCAAGGTAAGCTATTATTTTATAGTACCTGCGTACAAGCATTGTTTAACTCTGGAGCATCGCATTCGTTTATATCTTCTGCCAGCATAACTACTCTAGCACTAGAAACAGAACCCCTAAGTACGAGTACGAAAGTCAAATCGCCGTTGGGGGGGATTATAGCTGTTAATTTAGTGTGTAGAGGGTGCGAGATAGAAATAGCCAACCTACGTCTAACCTGCGACCTCGGAGTGATCGACATAGCAGATTTCGACGTAATCCTTGGAATGGATTGGCTATTGGCTCACCGTGCGGTCATAGACTGCCACCGGAAGACGGTGACGGCTCATACCTCTAAAGGAACTCGTTTCCGATTTAAGGGGGATAGACAGACGGCAGGTTCGACGACGATGAGATCTAGGTGGCAGAATCAACTGTTTGGATGGCTAGCTAGCCTCCAAATGGAAGAAACCGTTCGGATAGAATTGGGATTATCGCACATCGTTTGCGAAAACGCCGATGTTTTCCCTGAAGAACTTCAGGGTTTACTGCCTCAAAGAGAGATAGACTTTTCTATAGAACTTCAACCGAGAACAGCACCAATCTCGATGGCACCGTACAGAATGGCGCCGGCAGAACTAAAGGAGCTTAAGACTCAATTGCAAGAGTTGTTGGACAAAGGATTCATCAGACCGAGCACATCACCTTGGGGAGCGCCTGCACTGTTCGTGAAGAAAAAACAAGGGACACTTCGACTGTGCATTGACTATAGGAAGTTAAACCAAGTCACGGTCAAGAACCGATATCCGTTGCCTAGGATTGACGATCTATTTGATCAATTGAGAGGCGCCACCTACTTCTCTAAAATTGATCTTCAATCAAGGTATCATCAGTTAAGGATTCGGGATGAGGATATCGCCAAGACGGCATTTCGCACCAGATACGGGCACTACGAGTTTGTAGTAATGCCGTTCGGACTAACCAACGCTCCGGCAGTATTCATGTGTCTCATGAACAAGATCTTTCAATCCTACTTAGACAAATTTGTAGTGGTGTTCATTGATGACATTTTGATATACTCCGCCAATAAGGAGGAGCACGAAGAACACCTTCGGATGGCACTACAAGTACTCCGAGATAACCAACTCTATGCCAAGGCCAGTAAATGCGAGTTTTAGCTGGAAGTGGTTAAGTTCTTGGGGCACGCAGTATCCAAGGATGGGATCGCTGTGAACGAAAGTAAGGTCGAAGCAGTGTTGAACTGGAAACAGCCGACCTCAGTATTCGAAATCAGGAGTTTTCTAGGATTGGCTGGATATTACCGAAGATTCATACCAGAATTCTCAATCTTAGCCAAACCAATGACCAGGCTAACTAAGAAAGGAGTGAAGCTGGATTGGAATGAAGCCTGTGAGAAATCTTTCCAAGAGTTGAAAAAGAGACTGACCAGCGCACCGATACTCATCATTCCTGAAAGGGGTGTAGATTATACGGTTTACTGCGACGCGTCAAGAGATGGCTTGGGTTGTGTGCTAATGCAGAATGAAAAAGTTGTAGCCTACGGATCACGACAACTCCGACCGCAAGAGACGAATTACCCCACTCACGACTTAGAATTGGCTGCAGTAGTATTCGCCCTCAAAACCTGGCATTACTATCTGTGGGGAGAACAATTTGAAGTTTTCACCGACCACAAGAGCCTCAAATATCTGTTCACTCAGAAGGAGTTGAACTTAAAGCAGCGTCGATGGATGAAATACTTGGAGGACTACAAGTTTACACTCCAGTATCACCCCGGCAAAGCTAATGTGGTAGCTGACGCTCTAAGCCGAAAGGATAGGACACAGAAGGTCAAGACTGCCATTAAGGAATGGGAAATGGTAGATACTCTCAACGAGTTCAACTTGCGACCATCGTCAGAGAACGGGAACGCTCGATTGTACGCTCTAGTTGCGGAACCAGCACTTCACCGGGAGATCTTACTAGCCCAAACATTCGAGCAGGATTGCGAGTTCATCCGGTATCGAATCCGAGAAGGAAAGGCGCTACCAGGATGGACAATCGAGAAGGATAACAGCTTGAGATTCAAGGGAAAGGTATTCGTACCTAATATTGGAACCCTTCGAGAAGCTGTACTCCGAGAAGCTCACCATTCGAACTTCGCAGTTCACCCTGGCGGTACAAAGATGTATCATGACATGCGAAGAACGTATTGGTGGGAAAGAATGAAAAAGGACGTAGCCCGATTTGTATCTACCTGCTTGGTGTGTCGACAAGTCAAGGTCGAGCATCAAAAACCTGGAGGAGATCTTCAACCTTTACCAATTCCGACCTGGAAGTGGGAGCACATCGCGATGGATTTCGTTACTGGGTTACCAAGATTTGCCAAGTCCTAGGGATGGCAATTCGAACCGAACCGATGGGTACCCGAACCGATACCCGAAATTATCCCCGAACCATAACCGAAATATTCCCCGTGGGTACGGGTTTGGTTGGCATGGAAGATACCCGAACGGGGTTCGGTTCGGTTTTGGTTCAGCAGATACCCGAACCGAACCCCGACCCGAACCGAAACCGAAACGAACCGTAGTAGTAAATTACAAAACTACCCCTGCCTATATATATACACTTATGCTTTATGGTTTTCCAGAACTTCCCTATTATTTCGATCCGGCACTGTTCTCGTTCTCAGACCTCAGAGAGGGCGACGGCGAACAGGTTTCTCTCTCTTTCTCTCTCTCTCTCTCTCTCTCTCTCCCCCCCTTCGTCGAACAAGTTTCCTACTTTCCCGTGAGTGAATCCCGTCGGCTGCCTCTGATAATTTTTTTGCGTGGTTGCTTCGAAATCGAACAGGTCTCTGAGAAATCGAACAGTTGATCGTCGGTTCAAGACCCTCCATTTCTCCAAGGTAATCTTTCTCTCCCTTTTGCTAGAGAATCAGAGATGTTTGTGGCTAAACCCCTGATTTGTTCTTCTTTTTTTTTCTGTCTTTGTTCGGGCTGGGGTTTGTGACGAAACCCCTGAAATGATCTGACCTCTCTCTCTCTCTCCGTCTCCCTCTCTCTCTCTCTCTCTCTCTCTCTCTCTCTCTCTCTCCGTCGAACATGTTTCCTGTGAGTGAACCAGTCAAAACCATTTGAATCAAGAAACCCAGATCAGTTGATATGTTTCAGTTTCTCAAAAGAACAAGTCAAAACCATTTGAATCTACGAACAGTAAAGATTCGAATTTACCCAAAAAAAAAAAAACAGTAAAGATTCGAGAGGGTTTTACATTCTTGATACACCTAACTTTTGATTTTAATCATAAAAATTCTTGTGTTTACGCAGTTACTCATGGATTTCGTTCGATGTGTGCATGTGGGATAGTGTACTGGTATAGCTTTTGTGGTAGCTATTTTCGATCCGCAAGTGCCCTACTGCCCTTCCAACATTTCAGAATCTATTCTCTCTCTCGCTCTCGAAAGGTGAACAGTGAATATCCCGCTTGCTGAGACCGCTGTAAGTATCCCGCTGCTTTCTTGTAGTAGTAGTTTATGTGTTAGTAGCTCGTATTTAGCTTGGTGGATACCTCTAACCTGGTTTTATGCCAAACCTGAGGTGTAACGAAGCCAGGCTAAATATTGAGTTTTTTTTTAGTTAGTATAGTTAGTTTTATTTGATTGCATTGCTTAGCCGAGGTGGTGGCATAACCCCTCGCATATTCTGTCTGCTGAGTTGAGGTGGCGGCTTAGCCCCTCCAGTCTGTTAGTTTGTTGTTAGTTTGTTAGCTGTTTGTTTGATTGCATTGCATGAGTATTAATTTTTTGCACTATAAGAAACATGTCCTTGGATTGGGAGGCAACAAAAATTGAAATTGCTAATATATTCAGTTGTTGTGGACTGCAATAGTGCAATACTAATGTGCCTTGATGGAATGCATTTAGCTGTGTACTTTGGAAGCTTTATATGTTGAATCATCTGGTGTTTTCTTAGGATTAAAGATGTCTGAATCACCTGTCGATTCGAGTGCTCATTCAACAAATCCGATTGATGCTTCTAGTCCTTCTGGACCATCACAACCAACTAGTAGCCCCTTACAATCAGATTCCCCCATCAACAACCAAACAAGTGAAAATGAGGGTGAAGAAGTCGAAATACTATCAGATAAAGTTTCTGATGACGATGACAATAAAAAGCTAAGGAGTCCTTATTGGGCTCACTATAGGAGGGTGAAAATTGCAGGGGTTTTCAAGGCCATTTGCAAGTATTGTGGAGACAAAATAAATGGAGAAACAAAGAATGGAACCTCGCATTTATCACAACACTATATTCGGAAACACCAAAAGAAGGATACCATGAGGCAGCAAGTTCTAACAAATAATTTCATGAACAAAGACCGTCCTCCACTACTAACTTCATATAGCTTTGATCATGGTACGGCACGAAAAGAACTTGCAAATGCCATAATCATGCATGAGTATCCTCTTTCAATTGTGGATCATGTTGGATTTAAGCGGTATTCGAATGCACTTCAACCTTTATTTAAAGTGCCGTGTAGAAATACAATGAAGAGTGAAATATTCAAGATTTATGAGCATCATAAGGGGAAGACATTGAGTTTGGTGGTGAGTAATGCAAGTAGATTGGCTATCACAACGGATATGTGGACTTCTAGTAATCAAAAGAAAGGCTTCATGGCTGTCACAGCACACTTTATTGACAATTCTTGGACTTTGCAAAGTCGCATTTTAAGGTATTTCTAACTAACATCGTTATCTTTATTCCTTTATTCAATGTAAATTTTTATTTTTCCATTTTTAATTAAATATTAATGTTGCATGTTAGGTTCATATATGTGCCATGTCCACATACAAAAGAAGTTCTATGTGACCAATTGTTGAATTGTTTGATGGATTGGAACATTGATAGGAAGATTTCAAGCATAACGGTTGATAATTGCTCTACCAATGATGCCATGATTGATCTTTTGTGGGACAAACTTGATAATACTTCTCTCATGTTGGGTGGAGATTTGTTTCATATGCGTTGTTGTGCGCACATTCTTAATCTTATTGTTAAAGATGGGCTGGATGTTATCAAGGGGGGTATTGAAAAAATCTGAGATAGTGTAGCTTATTGGACAGCATCACCAAAAAGGGAGGAAAAATTTGAAGAAACAGTTCGCCAATTGAATGTGGGTAGTACTAAGAAATTAGGACTTGATTGTGCTACTAGGTGGAATTCAACATTCTTGATGCTTCAAACAGCCCTAATTTATAAGGATGTGTTTAATCGTTTAAGCAAACGGGATGCTCAATATAATTCCTTACCAAGTGAGCGTGAATGGGGGTTTGCTAAAGATGTTTGTCAGAAGCTCAAAATTTTTTTTAAGGGGACGGAGTTGTTTTCTGGAACTAAATACCCCACTACTAATCAATGCTTTCCAAATATATGTGAGATTAGACTTGAATTGAGAGATTGGCTCCGTTCTGAGAATCAGGTGATTAGGGAAATGGCCAAAAGGATGGTGGAAAAATTTGACAAGTATTGGTCCGTGGTAAATGGTGTTGTGGGGGTTTCTGCTGTGTTGGATCCTAGGTACAAGATCAACGTGCTGGAGTTCTATTTTAGATTATTGTTTCCAACAACTTACAAGGAGGAAGTTGAGAAAGTTCGGGCACTTTGTTACAAATTGCTTAAGGAATACCAAAGTCCTAGTTCAACAATAGAGGGTATTGGCGACTCTTCTCCCCAATTAGGTTCTATTGAAGACGAATCACTATCAAAGTATGATGTCTATATGCTTAGGGAGTCGAAGAGAAGTAGGACAGTCGATACTGCAAAATTGGAATTGGATCATTATTTGTCCGAACCTGCCTTGCCAAAATCCGCGGGATTTGATGTATTGAATTGGTGGAAATCACATCAACCCAAGTATCCAATTTTACAAGCCATGGCTAGGGATTTGTTAGCTATTCCGGTATCGACGGTTGCTTCCGTGTCTGCATTTAGCACGAGTGGTAGGTTGGTGAGTCCACATCGTAGTAGACTTCATCCCGATACAATGGAAGCCTTGATGTGTGCTCAAAGTTGGTTGTGGGCTGAGGAAATGAAAGGTAATCAACTTAGTATTTTGTATTTTTCTACCTTTAGTTAAATAAAACTAGTACTTATGAATTTTTTTCTTTTATATTTGTTAGGTGAATCCACATCAGGATACGCCACCATATATGATGATGCAGAATCGGGGGATTCATGCGTGACTCGTGAGGTAATTGGCATTTGTTTTACGTTTCTTGTAGTTTTAACATTGTATATTGCTCATATTAATTGTATTTTTTGTTGTCCATTTGTCCATTTCAACAGGCATGAGACAAAATGAAGTTGACATCTGAAGCTCAAAACGAAGTTTTTTTTTCATCTCCGTGGTGCTTGAACTAGGACAATTTCTATGTGGTTATGGTGGTTTTAACTTGTTGCTAGTGTGGTTGTTTTTCTGGAAAACTATGTGTCTTATTTTTTGTTGGGTGTGCTTGTGGTTGCCTTGTTAGAATATGCAATTGAACTTTAAGTTGTAAGTTGTATTATTGTGGTGAATGGTCTGCGGATGTGGATGCAAGAACAGGGCTATTATCGCGGTGAATGGTCTGTGAATGTTCGTGGTGCTTGAATGTTCTCTGGATGTGGATGCAAGAATAGGACCAGTTTCACTTTCAGAAACTTAAGTTTCTGTTTCTGTTTCTGTTTCTGCTTCAGTTTCATTAAGTTTCTAGATGTTCTCTGTTGAACTTAAGTTGTAATTGGGTGAATTGTCTGTGAATGTGGATGCAAGAACAGGAGTATTATTTTGGTGAATGTTCTTGGGATGTGGATGCAAGAATAGGACCAGTTCACTTTCAGAAACTTAAGTTTCTGTTTCTGTTTCTGCTTCAGTGAACTTAAGTTGTAATTGAAACTTAAGTTTTTGCTTCAAGTTGTCTGTTATGTTCATGGATTTTGGTTGGACCATATTTTGTAATGTTGGTTTTTATCTTGGTGTTTAATTCCTATTTTTGTGCCTAGTTTTTTTTATAAGCCAATCAAATAATGTTTGAAAATGGAAACTGATAATATTTCGGTTCGGGTCGGTTTGGATCGGTTCGGGTAACATTTTCTATTCCATTCGGTTACCCATTCGGTTCGGGGATTACCCGAAAACCGAATGGCTCGGATATGATTTTATTCCCCCCTCCCCGTTCGGGGATCGGGGCGGATATGGCCGGCATTTCGGGTTCGGGGATCGGGTACGAAATACCCAAATTCCGCCCCGATTGCCCCGAATGCCATCCCTACCAAGTCCGACACAGCTATTTGGGTGATTGTGGATCGACTCACCAAATCTGCGCATTTTCTGCCTGTTAAGATGACAGAGAACGTAGAATAGCTGAGTCTGTTGTACATTCGAGAGATCGTACGACTACATGGAGTACCTATCTCGATTGTATCTGACAGGGATCCACGTTTCGTATCACACTTTTGGAAAGGATTGCAGAAGGCATTTGGAACAGACGTAAGGTTTAGTACGGCCTTCACCCACAAACAGACGGACAAACGGAGAGGACTATTCAGACACTGGAGGATATGCTGAGAGCCTGTGCCTTGGATTTTTCCGAAAATTGGGAGCAGCACTTACCGTTGGTAGAATTTGCCTACAACAATAGCTACCAAGCAAGTATCGAGATGGCACCGTACGAAGCTCTATACGGTCGATCCTGTCGATCGCCAGTATGCTGGACAGATGCTGGAGAGACGGGATTAATTGGACCTGACATAGTACAGGATACCACGGAGAAGGTCAAGACCATCAGGCAAAGGATTCAGACCGCCCAGAGCCGACAGAAGAGTTATGCGGATAAAAGAAGTCGACCATTAACCTTTGCAGTGGGAGACCATGTATTCCTGAAGATCAGACCGAAGAAGGGAGTTATCAGATTTGGGAAAAAGGGAAAGTTGTCCCACGCTACATCCGACCTTTCGATATCGTAGAGAAGATTGGAAAGGTTGCGTATCGTCTAGCCCTGCCGCCACAGCTAGATAGAGTGCATAATGTGTTTCACGTTTCAATGCTCCGCAAATATCTCGCCTTGCCCGCTCATGTCCTCAATTGGAAAGACATCACCATCGAGGAAGATGCGACCTATGAGGAAGAACTCATAGAGATTCAGGACCGAAGTGAGAAGGTGATCCGAAACAAGACCATCAAATTGGTACGAGTTTTGTGGAAGCACTACGGCTCTACAGAGACCACATGGGAAAGAGAAGAAACAATGAAGATAAATTACCCTCACCTGTTCGAATCCGAGCATGCACCAAATTTCGAGGACGAAATTGTTTAAGGGGGATAGGTTGTAACAACTCCGATTTTTAATAAATAAAAATCTCGTTATTTATTCGAAATTCTTTAATTTCTCTAGAATGGTTTTATAATTTTCTTGTTAATTCGTCGTAATTACATTTTAGCCCTTTAAAATTCGTTTCTTGATTAAAGGCCCTACTTGACAAGTCTAATTAGCTTCTAACCGACTGGTTGGAGAAATCAAACTACCAATTCACCTAGTTACAATTCTCTAACCCTAGATGGACCTTTTTGACCGTCTTTGAGCCTTGTGAACCTTTCCAACCCTAGACTAGAAAATCATTATATATTTCCTTTTATTATTTTATTTCTTTTCTTTACCCTTTGGACGATAAAAGGTAGGGAAACTTTTATCCATTGGTTAATATCTACTTGAGGAATTATTACCCATTGGATAATAGAATTAGTCTTGCCAACAAGTACTAGGGTTATTAAATAAATCTTTTCCTAGATTCACCATGTAATTATATATTAGATTATATATGTATATATATGTACCATGGATTACTACCTAGATTTTCAACTACATAATATAATATTCTATGATGACATGTGCCAATTAGGATTAGATTAATAGGGATTTTGATTTGGAAATCTACCTAGATTGCATGGTACACAATTTTATATACATATATAGATATATATTTATATTTATTTATTTATTTATGTACTTGGACTTTTATATATACTTATATATTACCAAGAACACATGTGTCTAATAGAATAGTCTAATAGGAAAATCTTGGCTTTGAAAATTCCTTTAGATCACATAGTACCTATGTACTTTTATACTTGGTCATACCAACATATATATATATATATATATTGGACAAGAGAGAGAGAGAGGGAAAGAGAGAGAGAGAGAGATGGCCGAGAGAGGAGAGAGAGGGAGAGAGTGATGTGTGTGCATGTGTTCCTCACTCAATCTAGTCAATTTCTTTTGGCCAATTTCTCACACAATCATGGTACAACCAAATCTAGATTTTCCTTGCCCTTTCATATATAAACAAGTCTTCTATGAACTAGACAAGACTAGGAACCCTTTAGAATAACCTAAACTTGTCCTAGAAAGGAAGAAAGAGAAGAGATTTGATTGTCCTTACCATAATCATCTTACATCCTTTCAAATCTATGATGATATATTTTTCTAACGCAAATCTATCTTCCATTGTCCTTATTAGTACATTTACTAATTTTTAAACCTTGTACATTCCTCATTTTCTCCACCAATCTTTCCATAATCCAATCCAAAGTACCAAATCTAGCCTTGCATGCCTAAGAACTAGGTAGAAGCTATACAAGCAAACCCTTGACCTAACCCATCAAGCTTGAAAGATGAAAAAAAAATCAAAGATAGGAGAGAGAGAGAGAGAGAGAGAGAGAGAGAGAGAGAGAATTCGGATGGGAGAGAGAGGAGGGAGGAGCCTTGGCCTATAAATAGAAAGCTCATTCAAGCTTAAACTCACACCTCCACTCTTTGCTCTCACTTCTCCCTAGAGTTCTAAGCTTTCTAAAGTTTCAAAGTTCTAGTTTCTTGAAGTTCTTGAGAGATACCACCAAACCACTTCCAAACACCACCCCTAGATCTTTAAAGTAGCCTAGTTTAATTAGCAAAGTTATTTCTAGGAAGAGAAAATCTATTTCTCTTCCTTTTGAAGCACTTCAGAGCCGATACGCCGCCAATTCGCAAAACCGACGACCGAATCTCAAAACCAACCAACCACCAAGAAGAACGGTAGAATATTCTTATCCCTTATCTCTAAGTATAAGTAGAATCCCTAGTCTACTAACTCTACGTATAGTATAAAACCATATCTTAAAAAGTAGAATGTCCCTAGTTCGAAGCATAAATATCCTTATTCGTTTTATTTAAGTAGATAAGGTTATCTTTTGCTTAAATGTTGGAATGCATAATAGTTAACAACCTTATTTTTGCAAATGGAAGTATGAGCATGTATGCATGAATTGCTTGCATTGCTTGTTATGTTGTAAAGCATATGTGAAAAGTCCTACCGCGGAGTTAATGCATGAAAACGAGACACGGAAATCAAGGAAAAATATAAACATGGCACCTAGGGTGTTGTTAAATGGGAAAAGGTGTTCCGAAAAAGGAAATATTTTTAAAACTACATTATGACCGGTCTTGGTGGCATAATATGAGTTGTGTGTGTGTGTGTGTGCGCGCGCCAATGGGAACCCGGCGCAGCGGAATCATTGTGAGAATACTCGGGAGACCGACGCGGCGGAACCGAGGTTGGGTGAGTAGCTTGGTTATCCGTGGAGAGGAGCCAATGCAAAGTTCTGTGTGCCAATGGGAACCCGGCGCGGCGGAACCATTGTGAGGATATTCGGGAGACCAGCGCGGCGGAACCGAGGTTGGGTGAGTAGCTTGGTTATCCGTGGAGAGGAGCCAATGCAAAGTTTTGTGTGCCAATGGGAACCCGGCGCGGCGGAACCACTGTGAGGATACTCGGAAACCCAGCGTGGCAGAACCGAGGTTGGGTGTGTTAAGAAAAATGATTTTGGGAAATATTGAATTGATAAATAAAAAGGAGACACAGTCTACGATGAGTCGCGTAGGAGAAACAAAGAGAATCATGGACACCAACGTTAGCTTGGTTAGCAAACGTGAAAGTGTTATTGTTAACTGTCTTATTATAATTGCATGTACTATGTAGAACTAGCTGGTCTATTGCTTGTAAGTTAAGGGCTAGTAGATAGAGTTTATTCTATTGGGCTTTTGTAGCTCATGGTGTTACCTGTGGTGACCCTGACATATTATATCGGTGGCGATGCTGGTATAATGCTTCAGACCTGATAGACGAACAGGGTGAACTCTACACCTTGAAAGCCTTTGGAGCTGAAGAGCTAGCCAGGATGAAGGAAGAAGCGGAGCAGTAGATAGGAACCCTAGTTCCCTCTCTTATTTGAATAAAAGTACTTTTGTAAGGTTTATGATGTAATATTGAGCCAGACTCTATCTAATTATTCAATAAAATTGTTTATTTAACGTACCCAAAATTCGGGCGTTACAGTTTTTTTGCCAGTTTCTCACGGACACCCTTAAAATCACGTTCGGAACACATTGAGCGGCTTGGATCATTAAAATTTGATTGGGAACTATAAGATTAAGATTTGAAGAGTTTTTTTAAGTGTCCCCGGAACCGCCCCGTGTATATATATATATACACACACACACACTTGATATTAGTACAAGACTACAAGTATAGATGAATATAAATAAAAGATGTGTTTGGAGAGATCAGAACCACACGGGCAAGTTTTCTATGCGTGGCTCGTCCGTGATAACTTACTCGGATTCACGTCAATGGGCGAACGAATCACTAAGTGGACATGCTTCCTCCAGCATAAGTGAACCTTTTCGGAACAGGTTAGAAATGGGTGCAAACAGAAAATGAAATCCAAGTGCCGGAAAATAGAAGTAAAGTGAAAAACGTTACTCATAAGAGTTCGTGTATCTTGCATCCTTGTTTAAGGAAAATTAATTTTTAAAAAATCAATAGGTAGTTGTTTGGAAATTAATATTTACTGAATTTCCCGTTGGATTGTTTTGTAATTTGAAAGCAAATTTTTTTTATTAATATTAAACAGAGTAATTCAAAGATTAAAAGAAATCAAAGCATAATGGCATTGCAAACCAACGCAAGCATCTTATTAAGACAGACGATATCATAAGCATTTCGATAATCATCTGTCATCCTGGACCTGGAACCAGTGGTAGAGCTATGTTGGGGCCTAGGGTGGCCCCGTCCCCCTGGACCCCTCCGAGTTTTAAAATTTTTATTTTTTATATGCCTTATTTTAAATATTATTGATAATTATTTGTGTATAGCTACTTATAATCTTAATTATTTTGGTTTGATATGATAAAAAAATTGGTTATTTTACATTTTCATTTCTCAATTTTTTTCATAAATAAAAAATAATCACGTGCCTGTAGAAGTTGCCTAAAGAAAATAAACGATTGGTATATTTTAACTGCATTAATTAGGCTAGAATCATTTTAATGTACAAATGTAATGTACTAAAAAATAAATTTTAATTTCTGTATAATAAATATACGTTCCGATTAAAAATATATGCCTATTATATGTCCCCTCCCGAGTCAGAATCCAGGCTCCACCACTGCCTGGAACAAGAGAAAATTTGATTAAATAATTAAGCTCATTCAGGGCTTTACCGGACTGGGTTAACCCACATGTTACATTCTCATTTCTTTCACTTTCACTACTCTTTAAAACTTTTCCTACATTACAAGCCACTGGTAGCACTGGACCACTTTAGATATTTCTTCGATTTGAGATTTGATTTAATTGACTTCTTAGACCTTGCCGACAAAAATTTGTCTATGTTTTGAAAAGCCGGATTTGATTTATTGATAGAGAAATATTAGAATGGATATTGTAGCTGTTTTCAATCCAATATATTGGTTTGTCATGGTATGTACTCCATGACTATTTTCGTTAAGAGTTTTCTCTTCCTATGTATGTGAAGAAATAGATATGGCGGGTTGGAGTTGCTATTAGTCACATAATTCTCGTGAGAGTGCGTGAGCTGGAGTGCAAACATACAAGCGTCTTTCAAACGCATCTCAGACTAAAAAAGCATCACCTTTAATTCCAAAAAAAAAAAAAACCATCAACCATAATGCATTCTCGAGAAACGGAAAAAAAAAGCAGCAAATAATTTTTTTTGGTAAACATTAGAGAAAGTCTAGGACCACATGCCGGGTGGGGCCCACTCTGAGCTCCAAAAAATAAAGAAAATATCTATAAATTTTAAAATAATTATTTATTGGGCCGTGAGAAAAATCAGCTCCAACGAATATCGATAGGTATGTTTTCTGAATTCGTAGGGGCGACCAGTTTCGCCCCTACAAATTCAAAAAATATATCTACTGATATCTGTGGAAACTGATTTTTTACAGGGCCAATAAGTAATTATTTTAGAACTTATACATATTATTTTTGTATTATTGTGAGATCCGAAATGCATCCCACACGGCGTGCGGTGGCACGGTTGGCTTGTGTGATCAAGTAAGTCCAGACATTAAATAGCGTGGTCCAAATTAACTCTAGTGTATGGGGTATAAGTCAGAAACTATGCCTCTAAATCTAATTTGTGCTTGTTTTCCTAAACACGCAAGAGGAAAATTTTGGTCATTTGAAATAGGAGTATGAATTATCCTACAAGCGAAAGCTACCATTCCAGAGACTTATTAGCCCAAAGGCGGCTCTACATAGAGCCTTCCATGGTCAACTGAACATCCAAACAAAAAATTTTTGCTTAGAATACATGTAAAAATTATGAGCTAGCCTTTTTCTGAACACCCAATTTAAATATCAATGAACATTCAATTCTAATAGTCTTGAACACTTGACTAAAAAAGAATTGAACACCCAACCCAAAACTAGTTGAACACTCAATCATAACCCAATCATGGCCCATCAATCCACGTAATTCATAGTTGGACATTAACACGTTAATTACTTCAAATAAAACTCATAATCATAATAAAGAAATTGAAGGACGAATCTATTGGTGTAGGTAGTATGCTCTGCGTTATCTCTCCACCTTTATTGTCGATGGTTCTAAATGTGTTAATTTCGCATTCATTACAATTATAACTACTTTATTTGTTTTTATCTTGTTAGCTAATAGAATTATGGACAAAACTTTTAAAAAATTCAACTACATTGCAAACCCCGTTAAATTGAATAATATTCCTTTGAATTTCCGACTATGATAGAAAATAAAATCTCATCATCTTATTCTAAAGAACACCATATTTTCGAGAAGGTTAGTTTGAACATATTCGCTACAGTTTTTTTCAAAAGTGTTTTATTAGATTAATACGCTGATTAAATGTTGGTACAAAATATGTGATCTCATCTAGGAAAACTGTAAAAAAAAATCGTCCTCCATTCTCAAAAAACTATCTACTACGCAACTTTCAAGTACATATTTAAGTTATCATTTCGCCTCGTAATTAATTTTTTTATTTATACTAATATATGACATTTTGTACTTATATTATTGGTTAAGAGATCAACTAGTAGAATTAAGATAATTTCTGAACACACTATTACAAAATCCTGGAATTGCCACTGACTTAGCCTCACTATAAATTGCATTAAACTCTCTCATGTATTTCATCTCATACCTACCTACCCCTCTCTCTCTCTCTCTCCAACACAAACACAGCAATAATGGGGGTTCTCTTAGCCTCCACCTTCTCCTTGATTAGGTTAATAATATGGATGTCAATAATGAGCAATTACATCTCCATCTCTTCATCCTACCCTATTTGCGAGTCACCATGTCCACCCCATGCAATCCCGGTATATAAAGAAGACGTGGATACATTGCAATTTGCAGTGAACCTTGAGTTTTTGGAAGCTGAATACTTCTTGTGGGCAGCACTCGGATACGGACTTGACCACATTGCGCCACAGTTAGTTCTGGGCGGCCCCCCTCCCATTGGCGCCCAAAAAGCCAAACTTGATTCTCTTACCAGGAATATCATCACGGAATTTGCATATCAAGAAGTCGGTCATCTCAGGTTCGTCTTCCTGTCCCGTTACAATCAATATTACACGCAATTTCTATTTGACTAATGCGTGAATAAACCAATTTTTTGCAGGGCCCTTGAGAAAACAGTAGGTTTGTTTCCAAGGCCTCTATTGGATGTAAGCCCGAAAAACTTTGCAAAACTGTTTGATGAAGCATTTGGGTATGAACTCGATCCTCCATTCAACCCGTATCATGATAGCCTCAATTACATGTTGAGTTGCTACGTGATTCCGTACATGGGACTTGTTGGTTACGTTGGAGCAAATCCTCTTATCAATGGCTACCAGACTAAGCGGGTAATTAATTCCAAACAGAATAGCTTTCATTGTCCATTTTTTGCACAAATCATCCATTCTATTCAGTAATCTCTCAGAAAGGGGTTGCAATGAACTTTGTTTACATAGATTGATCACCCAAGTAACTTTTCCTTTTTCTTTTTCTTTTTTTTTTTCCCTTATTATCTGTTTTGCGCAGCTCTTGGCAGGACTCTTGGGAGTTGAATCCGGCCAAGACGCGGTTATACGAATGTACCTCTATGAGCGAGCTGAAGAACTTGTGCATCCATATAACCACACGGTGGCTGAGTTTACCATCCGTATTTCAGAGCTCAGAAATAGGTTAGCGATGTGTGGCATCAAGGATGAAGGCATCATAGTCCCACCTCAGCTAGGAGCGGAAAATCGTACAACGAGCAACGTCTTATCGGCAAATTTCTACTCCATCTCTTATAAGAGAACTCCAGGGGAGATATTGCGGGTCGTGTATAACACTGGCAATGAGCATTTGCCTGGTGGGTTCTACCCTCACGGAGGAAATGGAAGAATAGCCAGAGAGTTCTTGAAAATGCCTCATTGAACATATTGCTGGCTTAGCTTGCTCTGTACGAAGATATAATATATGCATGTGAAGCAAATAAAGAAAGGACGATTGCTGAGATGTAATGTTATTGTGACGATTATAGTAAATAATACGATGGGCATTTGTTTTGTGCATTGTTTCAGTGTCTTGCTTCATTGGTGTTTCAATAAAAACACTAGCAAGATTGTCGAAAAAAATAGATTCCACTCAACTTGCTTCTGGAAGCTGTAGCAACAGGCAAAAAATTGAAAAAAGATGTCCACCAGGTCCCCAGAAAACAGATACAAGCGAAAGCGGCATAGAATTTCATGGTGATTTATCGATAAAGCCAACACAAACTAACTAGACCGGCATTAGAAATTTTGTCGATCAGAAGGTAATGATATATAAATTTAGTCAAGCATAAAAATAACATGTTCACCAAAAGATAAATCCTTCATTCATTTTCTAGTCAACCTCGACATAGAACTCAAAAACAGAAAATAGAAGCAACTATCACTGCTGACGGACTTGAACTTCATTCTTTGGCCAGAGCCTATCGAGAGCGCACAACTCTATGGAAGAAAATATTGTAAAGAACATAGACTTGATATTAGTACAAGACTACAAGAATAGATGAATATAAGTCAAAGATGTGTTTGGAGAGATCATAACCACATGGGCAAGTATTCCATGCATGTGGCTCGTCTGTGATAACTTACTCGAATTCGCATCAACAGGCGAACTGATCACTAAGTGGACATGTTTTCTCTAGCATAAGTGAACCTTTTTGGAATTGGTTAGGAATGAGTGCAAATAGAAAATGAACTCCAAGTCCAGGAAATAAAAGTAAAGTGAAAAACGTTACTAAGAGTTCATGTATTTTGCGGTTGTTGTTTAAGGAAATTTAGTTTTTAAAAAATCAATCGGTAGTTGTTTGATAGGAGTAATATTTACCAAATTTCCCGTTGAATGGTTTTTTAATTTAAAAGCAAATTTTTATTAATATTAAATAGAGTAATTCAAAGGTTAAAGGGAACCAAAGCATAATGGCATTGCAACCCAAAGCAAGCATCCCAATTAAGACGATATTATAAGCCTTTGGATAGTCATCTGTCACCCTGGACTTTTTTTTTTTTAATCGATAGAATAAATCATTTTACATCAAATATGAGTACATAGTACAAATCCAGAAAACTACATCAATTGTGGGAGTACATAAGACAACCAATACAAGAACGAAAGAAAGAAAAAGCATTCTAAGGAAAGAACACCCATATACAGACAAACTCCTGACCTCCTAGTGAGATGCAAGACTTCTTGCTAACTGAACTTGCCCTTGTTGGTTGCCACGTACCCTGGACTTGAAACAAGAGAAAATTTGGTTAAATTAGCTTATTGAGGGCTTTAGCGGACTGGGTTAACCCACATGTTTTCTTTCACCTTCACTACTCTAGAAATATTGTTGTGGTTCAATTGACTTGCTTAACAAGTGATGTATGCATGAATTAAGGTTAACATAGTGAATATTCACGTGTCTCAATGTACTTCCTTAAAACTTTTCCTTACATTGCAGGCCACTGGTACTGGACCACTTTAGATGTTTCTTCGATTTGAAATTTTATTTAAGGGAATTGATTTTAGACCTTGCTGACAAAAATTTGTCTATGTTTTGCAGCAGTTATTCCAACGATGTCTTCTCTGGAGGCTGAGGTGATCAAAGCCCACAAGGGGCTGCTGAAAGTGAGAGGAACGGAGCCACAAGGGCCTCCCAAGTCAACAAAATACTCCTATTACATCCCCCGTAATTCTTACTGAGATGTACACCCAGAAAAAGACATATTGAACCAGATTAATTCGAAAGTAGAGCAGAGCACATCCCACCAATTTTAAATGCACATCCTTACGCGTAAGAACCCATTTGTCAGCCAAATTATATGGCCAAATAGACTAATTGCTCAAACTAACTATTCCTGAAACAACAAATTTGGTGTTTGGCAGGCATAATATATACTACTTGGATTATTAGCAAATTTTGAAAACTTAAGGCATGGTAGGTAGCAGTTAGCTAATTTTCAACTTTTATCACCTTCTTAACTAATCCCTCAAACCAACTGGAGCTAGTTCAGTTGGCCAGAGACTCTTATATCTCGCTAGGAGGTCAGGAGTTCGAGTTTTCCTATCTGCGTGTGGGTGTTCTTTTCTTTATATATTTGTTGGGGTTATTTCTCCCCTTAATGGGGCTTGTAATTGAGTTGGGTCTATAATAAAAAGAGGAAGGAAAAAGGAATCACGAAAGAGATTGATGACGTCAGAGGTCCTTTCTTTTCCATTAAATAATTAAGGGTAATTTGATAAATAATTAATTTTTATCATATATCTCTCAAACACTACTCCTGTTGCAAAATGTATTATAGACATATTATTCAAACACTCTACCAGATTCAAAATTTATTCTGATCATAATTTAAAAAATCAAAAAAATAAAAATGAAAAGCCAAAAAGTAGGCTCCCAAACACCCCGTACTGGAAACATAGGAAGTCAAAAATATCTGTCACTTGTTTCCCTTAAGTCCTTTTCGTACCCCACCTCATGTATCATTTGCAAGCTACTACATCTTTTATTGAGAAAATTTCAAAATGGCACCTGAACTTTCTCTCCAATGTCACCAAAACACCTGAACTTCACTTTATTTCAATTAAACACTTGGACTTTCAAAATCCCCAAATTGAGGCACCTACCGTTAGCCTCCATTCATTTCCCTCACAAATCGGCTGATGTGGCTCATTTCTGGCGTTAAAGGGCCCCACTAGAGATGTTAGAAAGTGAATTCAATGCACACAATCACAACCCATGCCAACCCTACTTCACTTTTGGATTGTGATTGTGTGCATTGAGTTCACTTTCTAACATCTCTAGTGGGACCCTTTAACACCAGAAATGAGCCACATCAGCCGATTTGTAAAGGAAATAGATGGAGGCTAACGGCAGGTGCCTCAATTTGGAGATTTTGAAAGTTCAGGTGTTTAATTGAAATAAAGTGAAGTTCAGGTGTTTCGGTGAGATTAGAGTGAAAGTCCAGATGCCATTTTGAAAATTTTCCTTTTTTATCCATATAACAAGGGAGGGGAGGTATCTCAAAGATACCAAAAAATTATTCCTTTTTCTACCATCTTAACCCTTCATTTCACACATCTAACGGTCTAAAATTATCCCTCTCACAAACTAACTTTTAAATGGCATTTTGGTAAATATTTTGTATTTTTAATGGCAAGAGAATAAAGTGTTTTAAGGGCTGAGATATAAACCAATCCAATGGTCACCAATGATTTGGGTTCAAAATTTGAAATAGGGTATAATTTTGTTTTTCTCTCTTGCTTTCCCTTCTCTCTCTCTCTCTCTCTCTCTCTCTCCCTAAGACGTATCAACCGGTCAACACCCACAAATTCGGTCCTGGGTTTTTAAGGCAAAATCTAGGCTTTTTTGAATTTTTTTATTTCTGGTACTTGCAGTTCAAAGTCCCAAGCACTGTCTTCTCCAAGTAGCATTCGACGGAAGGGAAGTGCTACAATATACACCCTTTATTTGGGTGTGTATCATATGCACCCTCTTTGATTACCATTAGATGTTTGAAAAATGATCTGAACCCTTTAAAATGTTACGATAGATTACTAACAAAAAACCTGTTACCAGTGCAACAGGTAAACCCTGTAATTAACCAAAATGGAAAGAAAATCCTGCCTGTCACCTTCTCCCCAACCAGCATGTATATCTTTTTTTTCCTTACACGAAACCAAACCTATCAGTCCACCGTTCACCCTCCCTCATCCCAGTCCGTCGGTCGTGGTCACTCCTCCATGTCCGTAACTCATCGCTTCTCTCAGGTATGAATATAATCTCTCTCTCTCTCTCTCTCTCTCTCTCTCTCTCTCTCTCTCTGTACACATATATATACATGATGTGTATGTATACGTGTATATCTGTGCATCTATTCAGAGATTTGGTCGTATATTTGTTTGTGAAGGAAGCCTAAACAGATTCTGGGAGGTACTAGTTGTTGGGCTACTAAATGTGTGTGTATACGTGTATATCTGTGCATGTATTCAAAGATTTGTGTGTAAATTTGTTTGTGAAAGAAGGTTAAACAAATTCTGGAAGGTTCTAGTTGTCGTGTTACTGAATGTGTAGAAGTTACATGTAATGCTCACAAATTGTTCGATAAATTGCCAATTAGATCAACTTGAGTATTGTGAAATAATAATTGTAGAGTTCAAAATGAATAAAATAATAGTAGTAAATTAAAAGTGAGGATTACTTGCATACAATCGTCTTCATTCAGTGTTTGCATTAATTCCTGAAAAAAATAAGGTTTGGCTAGTTGTAAAATTGCTGGAGTTACAATTGACAGACTTTTTTGTGTTTGACAGAATGCTTCTTTCAATTTTGATATTCATTCAAGTACCAAATGCACACGTGAAAACCAAATACATGTAATACATGATGGTGGTATTACTTTGGTCTGTTTGGTGTCTAACCTTTTATTGGTATGTTCAAGAGGAACCAATCAAGCCGGTGCTTTATAATAGAAAACCCAAAGGGCAATAGAATTACTGAAGTCAAATTCAATTTGTTTCAATTGGTATAGATCATGGTTAGGATAAAATTATTTGAACTGCAATAGATGAGAAACTCTCCCCCACCCAAATCATCCAAAAGAGTAATCATTCTAAACATTGTCACTTGTGGGGTTTTTTTGTTTAGGTTTGATGGATCAATTCTCAAGTCGTACGAGCAAAGATGTCAATGTGAAAAATGATATTAATAAATTTCTTGAAGAAGAAGATGATCTAGGAGACTCAATTGAAGATGGAGTTAATGGGAAACAAGGTTTAGATCCCAAAGGTGATTGTGGTACAAAGGTGATTGTGGCTGTTGACGGCGATTTTCTGGTGTGCGGCGGTGAAGATGATGTGCTGGGTAGGGTAGGTTGGGTCTTCTGGGTTTGGCCTTGTTTGGGCTGAGCCCTTTGAGGTGTGGGTCGGGCCCATTTGCTGTTAGGGTTGTTATCTTTGGGGGCCTGGCCTGTTTGGGTGTTTTTGGGCTTTGTCCCAATTTTTTTTTTTTATCCAACCATTGGTTAGATTCCTCTCCCCCTTCCCCCATCTTGATGTACCCTTGTCAAGATTTCTGAATAAAACTTTTTTGCCTATCAAAAAAAAAAAAGATTTGAATATGCTTACTGCAAGAGATGTTTTCAAAATGAAGTTTGATTTTGAGGAAAATGCGCATGCTTTTTACAATGCCTATGCTAAGGTAATGGGGTTTAGCATCCGAAAGGATAGGGAAAAAGTATGTAGGGAGAATGTCGTGGTGAGTAGAAAATGGGTATGCTCTAGGCAAGGAGTACGTGCAAAGAAATACTTGGAGCGTGTTGATAGATTGAGAGCACAAAGGGCAGAAACTAGGGTTGGATGTAAAGCTATCTTTCGTGTGCGCTATGATGTGAAAATGGGAGAATATCTAGTGACTCACGTTGTAAGCGAACACAACCATCCCTTGGTCGCACCCCACTGGGTCCCTTTTCTTTGGTCACATAGGTCTGTAACAAGTGCTGACAAAGCCCAAACAAAAGCTATGCATAATGTCGGCATTAGCACTGACCAGATAATGGACCTTATGACCATTCAGTCTGGTGGTTTCGATAAGGTGGGTTTTGTTCAAAAAAATTTGCATAACACTGTTCAAGCTGACCGAAAAGTAGAACTCAAGCATGGGGATGCAGAGGGTATCTTGGGATACTTATCTGCTAAAGCTCTAGACGACCCACTGTTTTTCTACAAGTATGACGTCGATCATGAAAATTATTTGGACAAATTGTTTTGGGCTGATTCAAGGTCTCGCCTAGACTATGTTGCATTCGGTGATGTTCTTGTTTTTGACACTACTTATAGGATAAATGCATACAAAAAGCCATTTGTAATGCTTTGCAGCGTGAGTAACTATTACATGTCAATCATATTTGGTTGTGCTCTATTACCAAATGAGACTACGGAAACATACATGTGGGTTTTAGAAACATTAATGAAGGCCATGGATGGTAAAAAACCCATCTCTGTGGTGACAGATGGTGATAAAGCTATGCATCAAGCAATCATAACTGTCATCCCAAGCGCTAAGCATCGCTTGTGTACTTGGCATCTAGAACGAAATGCTGTCTCAAATGTCCACAAACCCAAATTTCATGAGGATTTCAAGCGGTTGAAGTCATTAGAATGTGATTGGGATGAGTTTGACAAGGCTTGGGCTGTCTTGGTCAAACAATACAATATTGAAAGCAATAGTTGGGTGGTAGAGGCCGATCGCAACCGTCATAAGTGGGCTAAGTCTTATCTTCGTGGTCATTTCTTTGCCGGTATGAGCAGCAGTCAGTGTTGCGAAGGCATGCACACTTATTTTAATAGGTTCCTAGAGGCTTAGACTATATGAATTTGTTTGGCATTATGACAGGGCCATTGCTCGAATGCGTGTTAATGAGGCAGCCGCAGAGGGTGCAACAGAGAACAATTTCCCAGTGTTAACAACGCAATTAAAGAAACTTGAGAAAAATGCAACAGAGTTGTATACGCGGAAGATTTTTTTAACGTTTCTGGCGGAAGTAGAGCTAGAGGCCAAGTTTTATGTGTAGCAACAACTTGAAGAGGAGGATCATTTTGTCTATAATCTAGAACAGTGCGCAACTGAAAATAAGTGGAGAATTGAGTTTCATCCATTCGATGGCAGCATAAAATGTCCTTGCATGAAACTTGAGTCATTTGGGATACCTTGCTGCCACATAATTGCTATCATGAAATTTCAACAACTTGTATCTATCCCTACGAGTTGTGTGGTTCAAAGGTGGACTAGGAGTGCTAGGTCAAGCAGTCCACAACCTGGTGTCACTAAACTTCCTAACCTACTGACACAGACCACACAATATGGCATATTGAGCTCATCATTCAATTTACTGTCCTATTATGCGTCACACACAGACAAAGATTTTATGGAGGCGAGGGAAACAGGTTTCCAAATGATGTGTGAGATGAAGAAGCGCTCGGCAATGAGAAATGCGGATAAGGGTGAGGAAAAAAATAGTGCCACCAAACTATTTGGGATTCGGGACCCCAAGGTAGTCTAGCCAAAAGGCAATCCTGGGGGATCCTCTTCTGCCAGTAAACTCCCCACAGCAAGAAAATGTGGGAACCGCAGGTGTGGTGTTTTAGTAGCAAAGATTATGATGCTTTATGTCTGACTAGGTTTTTTTATTTTTATTTTATAGCTTTACTACTTCTAAGTGCAAAGCTCTTTGTCTGGTAACATAGGAGCATTGGCCACACGAAGCAAACTTGTAAAAAAGTAGAAGCGAAGGAGAGAGAGGGTTGCGAATAGCTCTTTTCTGCGTGCACAAATCTAGAGTTCTTCCCCCATCAGGATGAAGACGGACGTTGACAAAACAGAGCAGGGAACTAGCAATGCATAAGTCCACTAGTCGTTGATCTAAGTTGGTTTGAATTGGAGGAACTTTAGGCAGAATTTTAGGGAACTAAGCCTTAACAATTTTGGGAACTGAGTTTCTTTATCTTTCATTTTTTTTTTCATTTTTGTGTTTCATTTAGAATCCTTTTCCCGTACGTGTTCTATGTTTCAATACTAGTCTTGAAAGTCTTGCTACTCATGGGTATATAAGCCTTTAACAATTTGATTATCTTATGTGTACAGTTCTGTGATTATATGAATGTTTGTTTAATACCCCTCTTGGTGGCATTGGATGTGTAGTTAAATTTTTTGGCTAATAAATTCTTTTTTTGCTTTGTTCAGTTCATCACACAGGTAATCAAAGATGCCAACCAAAAGAAAGGCAATAGTTAGTAAGAAGAAGCAGAAGAAAAGGATAGTCAAAACTGAGTTGCAGCGAGCTTGGTCCGGACCAATGTCACTCTGCTCCAGACCAGAGCTCCACGATCACTTTCCCAGCTCACAGCACTGCTGGTCCGAACGACCAATCTCTGGTCCAGACCAAAACCTCTTGAGCAAAACAGTTCACAGCAGCCTTGGTCCAGACGAGCTATGTGTGGGCATGCAGTGCCTGTTTTTCTTTCGTTGGGAAGGGATTCCGTTCCCCTCCTAAAAAGAGAAAATGCTGCCGGTTCACGGGAGCTCTTTTTGAAGCTGGACGATAAGCGCTCGCGAAAAATACAGAGTCACCATTCGGGTTTGAAGGTTCGACACCCAAGGAACCGTATTTCGAAGCACTTGCCGCGCTGTTTGATTTGAAAAAGTTAAGGAACCAGTCCATCATAACCATATCTGGGTTCGGGAGCCAAGTTACTAGAGGGGAAGGGTTTTATGGCACCCCTCTCACCCGATCCGGAGATCGGTCTCTACTTAGGCGTTTGCGAAAATATTTGTTTGCGATTCTGTTTGATTAATCAATTTTTTAGCCAATTAGGGGGGAAATAGTTAATCGGGATTTAAAACTGTAACAGTTTGCAGGATGTGATAGATAATAGCATGGATGGATGAAATGGCGAGAAATAAATGAGATAAAGTCTAACACCGATGTTGGATGCCAAAATAGTGCCTTGGCTTGAGTTTGTCATGAACATCGGCCAACTTGCATGCATGGAGATTCTTACATGCAAATCTGACCATCGCGCGACACTCCCAGTCCATCGCGCGAGTATTGACATCCTACCAACAGGTTAAATTTTATCCCCTTCTGGGCTCTGAAAAGACTAGTGCACACCCATGGTCAAACCAAGCAATTTATGTGTACTAAAAGTAAATAATTATTACAATCAAGATGAACAGAAATGAGATGCAACCCTTAAACAGTGGGGGTATCAAAACAGAGGCCGAGAGTCTGACTGCCTATGCAAGGGCAACCACTGGAAATCGACTGACCGTCGCGCCATGGAGTCAAACCATCGCGCGAGTGTCCTGACTGGACTTCTAGGAATTGCTTTACATTCCTGAGCTCTGAGACATATTCAGAAGCAACCCAGGGGCAGTTCAAAGTAAGAAATTAAGTAAGCTAAGCTAACCTACAGATTTTAACATGCATGACAATGAAATATATTAAATACTCTTCACAGGAAAGCATAAAATCATGTAAATGAATAAGGACAAGGATTCCATCCCCACGAGAACCTTGTCGTGCTGACTAGAACAGTCGCGCGATAGAGTGGGTGTCTCGCGCGTGGGAGTGCTCGTCCACAGTTACTTGTAACTTTACTGGCTTTAGGGCCAGCACTGGTATTGATTACCAGCCTTGACCCTGTTAGCCCCCGTCAGGGATCAAAATAGTAAACAGTAAGGCTTATACCTTTGCTTGAGTGTCTTGAGAATACCTTGGGTGTAGCTTGGGAAATGAGTATGTGGGAGTGATTTGAATGAGAGAAGTGTTTAGGCTTGTGTCTCCTTCTTATCTTTTGTTAATTTTTTTTGGTAACCCTTTGGACGATGAACCATGGGGGTTATTTATAGGGAGAGTGGTGGCTAAACAAGGCAATGCAACCAGCCAACAAGGCTGGCTGTAGTTACTTGGTGGAGAAATAGGGTGCAAAAGTTGATGGGAGAGTGGGGGAGAGGTGGTGCAAGGGCAGCCTCGCAGGACGCTGTTCAATCGACGAAACGAGGTTACACAGGTCTGTAGACCCCTGATCATCACAAAATCCAGCTGGAAAAAGGTGGAAATGACAGGTGTTGACCATCGCGCGAGTGTTCAACTGGCCCCGCGACAGTCAACAGTCAAAAGTTTGACTTTGACCACCACCTGGCAAGTGAATCATCGCGCGAGAGACCCAGTGGGTCGCGCAATGGTCAAACTTGAGGTCAAGGTTTGGATTCAAGGGTTTTAGGGTTAAGGATGGGTTCCACACACACCAAGCTCAAGCCATTTCATTTTCTTAAGACTGTTTTTGACCTAATTTATCATCGGGGAAACAAGAAACCGAAAAATGAAGTAAAACGATCGGGAAGTCAGATTGGGGTGTCTACAGTAGTCCCTCTTTGACGGCACGCGGAGCACCATTGGCTGGTACAGGTAACGTCAAAGATTTCTAGACGCCCATCTAATTCACCCAAAAGCTGATTAAATGAAAAGTACAAGCCAGTATATACAAATACCGTGCACCAAGGGATCGAAGGGTTGGTCGATCGCCGATTTGAATTTGGACGAATGGATCGTCGCTGATTTTGAATTTGGACGGATGGATCGTCGCTAATTGAAATTTGGACGGATGGATCGTCGCTGATTTTGAATTTGGACGGATGGATCATCGCTGATTGAAATTTGGACGGATGGATCGTCGCTGATCTGAATTTGGACGGATGGATCGTCGCTGATCTGAAATTGGACGGATGGATCGTCACTGATTGAAATTTGGACGGATGGATCGTCGCTAATTTTGAATTTGGACGGATGGATCGTCGCTGATCGTGAATTTTGTGTGGGGCAGACCACTGCTGGGGACAGAGAGTTGCTTGGGCTATGAACGCTATTAGAAACTGTTGGTGTCATAATGATGAACCTCAGGCCTTCGAAGAATGACCAGGCCTGCCCTGAAGCTGAATTGGGCTTTGAAGGCCCAATTGGAATGTCACGCGACGGAGTCTCTTCGTCGCGCGAAGGATGCGTGTTAGGGCTTGGATTTGGAAATAGCCTAGCCCCGGCCCGCGCCTGTTTTCTTCCATTTTCTTCCCAGAGACGCTACAGAAACTGAATACTCAGCGGTTTCGAAATTTTTCAAAACTTCTCTCAACTCTCAAACTCTCCAAATCTCAACCCAACCCTTGATTTCTCCACAAAACCAACGAACCCACGCGTGTGTGAACATCCATGGCGAAACACGACAATGGTGGCGGTGGAGGAGAGGTTGTTGATCGTCCAGAGGATGTGGGAGGGCCAATGGAAGTTGAAACGGCAGAGCAGCAGTCGGCGGAGCCCACCGTGGGTGCCGGTGCAGTGATAGCAGGCAGTGGAGATGGCGTTCAAGGCCACGTGCAGGCGGTTGGTGGCGTCGACGAGCATCGCGCGACGGAGCCAAAACATCGCCCGACGGAGGAAGTCGGGACCATGAGCTCTGGAGTCGAACCATTGGATCCGAGCATGGCTGTGAGTGGTTTAGTTGTCGTTGGCGATAGTTCCGAGGTTGCAGGCAGTAGTGGTGCCAATGGTAGCGATGCCGGGCCGAGTGAGATTCCGCTGAGGGATTCGGTGAAAGGCAAGGGTGTGGTGACTGAGGAGGAGGGTGCCATAGAGGTTCCTGAGGAGGAGGAACTGTTCCAGCCAGCAGCAACATCGTCAGGCCATAGACCGATCACGAGACAGGATCTCGCAGAGTTTCTGAGTGAGGAGAGACTAGCCCGGCTCCTCAAGGAGGATCCCATGATTGGGGTTGCTGTTTTGAAGGTTCGAGAGGAGCGAGAGCGAGTGATAGCTGCTTCAGAGGCCGTGGCGAGGCCGAGAGGGGGAGGGCTGCCGAAGAGGAGGTCTTTAGGGATGCAGAGACCGTGGAGAAGGTCGGACCTAGGGTGCATGGTCCCAGTGTGACAGCGGTGTCGGAGGCAGAGAGTTTGACTCGTGTTCCGTTCACAGCAGAGGGGTACGAGCTACCTGCTCCTCACTTGTTTGTACCGTCGGGTTTTGCAGCATACAGGCCACTGCAGGCAGAGTATGACTCTAAGCTCGTTCTGAGAGACCCCGATACCCATATTTCGAGCAGCTAGTCTGAGGTAAATTTTCGAAAATCCCCCTTTCTTTGCAACTGCAAATATATGCTTGACTTTTTGGAATATGTATGGTGATCCTTGAAGTAGACTTGAATAGCGATACCGAAGCTTCACATTGAATGTCATGCATGAGACATAATAACTTGAACCAACCATCTGTTGTCAGGCTGTATTGATTACCTAGAACTTGAAAATGAAAGCTTTGCATGCTGATATGCTTCTTGTTGCTTGCTTCTGTGTCTGATGCAGGAGAGAGCGAGGCAGAGAGACATTCGAGGTTTTGGGGGCACGTGTAGCCCCTTGGCGTTGTACCAGAGTTTGCCTGAGAGGGCGAGGCAGTTGGTGGATGAGGCGGGCTTCAGGGAGTTCATACAGACTCTTACTCCAGCCAGAAATGACCATGCTGTCCTGGTCGCACTTGCAGAGAGGTGGAGGGATACTACAAATACCTTCCACCTACCGCCCTAGGAGATGACGGTGACGCCTACTGACTTTGCGGCGATCACAGGCTTGAGAGTTGGGGGTAAGCCTATCCCGTTTGACTCACGTATTTAGGAGGACGAGGCAGCCCTAGAGTGGTTCTTGGGAGAAGTGCCCAAGGTTGAGGAGGGAATGGCGAGGTATGGGCAGTTCACCAGATACCTCAAAAAGGAGGTGACGACTGAGCAGAAGGCGGAGCAAATGGCCCGGGCGTACCTGCTGTACTTTTTTGGTGCTACTCTGTACCTGAATAGGCGTAGCAAAGTCCGCCTATGTTACCTGCCTGCACTGATAGATCTGAGGACGGCCTCACGCTTTAACTGGGGAGGAGCCGCGCTTGGTGCAGCTTATGGCTTCATGGGGGACTCGTCGAGGACAGAGATGAGCACTGCTGGGTACTAGCGGATCTAGGAGGTATGATTTTAATAGAGTAAAGCACATTTCCAATATGTATTCATTCATTTGATTACATAACCTGCTCAGTAGTATTTCTGCGTTGCACTGACAATTTGATCTCTTGTTAACCATGCAGCTCTGGGCCTACGAGGTTTTGAACATGTGCCGTCCAGTGACGAAGAGCCTAGACTTGGGGATCCTCCCGCGTGCGCATATCTGGAGCAAGAAAAACATAGGAGAGAAGAGAGGTAGAGGTGATCTGAATGGCTTCAGGATATACCTCGACTAGCTTCGACCCTCACAGGTATAACATGATTTTATTAAATAGGAATATGCACCCCTTTTTATTGCTTCAATGCTGTCACTAATCGATACTTGCATTGTTTGCCTGTACAGATCGAGTGGGATCCTTGGAGGGTGGCAGAGCCTGAGCCTGAGTACTTGGCTCGTAGCAGGGTCGTCACAGCGAGCAAAGTACTGCTAGAGTCAGCTTTTGGTTGGCAGTGGTACTTGGGTGACCGAGTGACACGCCAATCACTTGGCTATGCAGGGTTTTAGGTGCCTAGATCGCTTCCACCACGAGTTTCACACACAGGAGAGTATACCTTGGCCGAGCTGGAGGCCTTTACGCAGCCCGATACTTAATTGGCACGCTACCTGCATCCTGACATGGACTATGTAGCTTATCAGAGGGAGCGCTTGGCGGGGCCACTGAGAGTGCGAGAGTTCAGAGAGGTTCGGAGTCAGGCTCGTGGAGACGCTGAAGAGAGGAGAGCCGTCGCAGGGAGACAGAGTAGTGGCGAGAGTCGCGCGAGGCGGGGTCTGAGTGGACCGGTGAGAAGTGGGCCACCAAAGTTGACGTGGCAGATAGCAGTGGTAGACTCTCAGGGCAATCCAACTGAGCTACACCTAACCCCTGCCAGAGTTGAGCCAGCGCCCGTTACTCTACCAGTAACACATTACTGCTTTTATTACTGTACTTTCATAAAGTTTGAAATATTGTTCGATTGCTCATGTTCAAATCATCTTTGCAGGTGCCCAATGAATGGGTGAACGAGGCTGTTCGGCGCATGTTTGCGCTGGAGAACGTGGTAAGAAGGGCAGCAAGTGGCTTGCCATTGGACTTGCGCTATCCACAACCGGCGGCTCAGAGATCTCAGGTATCCTTTTTAGAAAAATGATACATTCCTGCATTTGATACATGTTATGCAAACGATACATTCCTGCATTTGATACATGTTATGCAAACGATACATTCCTGCAATTTGATACTGGACATATATGCACACATTTGCCCAATACACAGCATGCTTCGATTGCTGTTGACTGAGGATTGATCATACATGTTTTCAAATATACAATATGCAAAACATATGCTAACGTATATAACAAAAATTACAATGCAGGCACAGGGACGAGCGGCTCCTAGGAGGAAAATCGTCAGAGATCCCCCACAGAAGAAGTTGGCTGCGAGGACTCCCGCTCCTACACCTATTACCAGACCACAGACGCGGGGCTCACAGCCACCTGCCGCGAGTGAGGAGGCGGCCCGAGAGGCCGTGGCGCGCGCAGAGGAGAGGTACCAACTAAAGATGCACCAGAGGCCCTCACAAGATGAGCCGGTTCGCAAGATGAGGACGAAGAGGAGGAAGAGGAAGAAGAAGGAGAAAGAGAAGACGCGTCTGATAGCAGCGACTCTGACGACTCAGTAGACGATCCAAGCTTTAGACAAGATCCCAGGGAGAGAGACGACAAAGATGACGACGGAGAGGGTGACTGGTTTGGGGAGGATTGAGGGCTATCAAGAAGCCTCATCTTACTTTCTGCATTTTGATTTTTGCTTTTGGGCCTATGCGCCCGCATAGACAGATAGAAGGCCAGAGTGCCTCAGCCTGTTACTTTGATAGACGTTTTGAGGCCTGCGTGCCTTTTTAACTTGATGGGCAAGTGTGCCCTGGTAGATATGATGACCTTTGATTGGCCGAAGTGCCGCACACACAGTAGTCTTCTTTATTTTGACATGGATAGATCATGGTTTAGCTATAAAATTTGTATTTTCATAGTTTATTTACTCTTGTGTAATGGATTAGAGTAGATAAGAGTTCGCCACTAACACCATACTTGCATTGATAACGTACTGAGACTGCTCATAGACACATACGTATGTACAGACAGAACTAGCTCAGAAGGAAAACGAGAATGTATCTTAGGACACGGCTAGGATACGAGGGATAGAGAGGAATGTAATGAAATTTTGGACATTCTCAAGCCAAAACTCAAAATACTCTATCTTGGATGAAAATGACGCTTCCGTAAGGTCATGCATATGCAAAATGACCTATGTGAGTTGACGGAATCGAGAAACGCATCCCAAAATGCAAACTATATCAAAAATGTGTTACGAATGACGCAAAATGGACACAAGATGGAAAAATATGACTCTATTATGTCCCGGACTAAAACTAACACCTTCGTACAGTCATACTAGGCTATCATGACCCGTACGGCATGAGAGAAAGGAGCGTAAACCTTTGAAGTGAGTTTCGGACTCCCGGAATGGTTATTTGAACTTGAAACGGGCCGCCAAGGGTCCAAAAGCTTCGTTAAACGCAAAATCTCGAATCCGATGCTTGGACACAGTTGTATATGCTCATAGTGACTTGCCGGAACCATAAAAACTGCAAAAGAACCTTTGGAACCAAAAGTGGCCAAAATTGGACAGTAGCTGGTGTAATCTGTCAAATTGCAGACTGAATCGTCGCGCGACGAAGTGAGTCTATCGGCGATGGAGTGGATGGTTCTCACTCGCGCGATGGAATGAGATCATCGCGCGATGGTTGGGCCGTGCCAGGCCACCTTTGTTTGACCACTTCAAACTTTCAAAACCAACAAGCCTTGTCATCGCCCTTTAATTGTTCAGAGTACTTCAGGGGCAGTCTGCAGATGCCCTTGCTTTGAAGAAGAAAATGCCACGTTATTTGGTCGTTTCCTCTGGGAAAGGAAAATATCCTCCGCCTTCCAACTATAAAGAGACCGAGGTTCTGCAAATGAGAGGCATCCCTTCCACAGTTTGAAATTTCCACGCAAACCAGAATGGCAAACAACCTTCCGGTTTTGATAAGTCCGTGGCTAACGGCTTTTGTTGCTGGAGATTGGTTGTCATTCCGGTTCCACGGGCTGGCCGCCTTCCGCTTTCTCCGCAATGTGAGGGTTCATCCCGAATTTCTGAAGGCGGCCCTGCAATTTTGGGATCCAGATGTTCACGTGTTCAGGTTTGGGGTCAATGAGCTGTGCCCAGCCGTGGAGGAATTCCAAGCGTACCTCCAAGGAGTTACTTCGAGTGTGATTGTCGTGCCGCCTTACAGGAAAAATATTCCAAAGCTCCTACAGTCAAGTCTTGACATCATTAGGGGAGCAGCTGAAAGTCTGCTAACCGGAGGGCAGATTAACATCATGCGCCTAATGGAGTGGTATGGGCCGGAGGGGAATATAGAGGATACGGCCCTGCAGGCCCGGTGCCGATTTGCCCTGGCAATTAGTGTGCTGGCTGCTTATTTACTGGTATCTCCGAATGGACAAGTCAATCCCATGCTGGTGAGCGTTGCTGCTCAAATGGGTGCTCGAAAGAATGTGGTGCCACTGGTTCTGGCAGAGACACTCAAGGGTTTGGATTTGGTTTCTACTGGCCAAACAAACGTTTTTTGTGGTAGTCCGCTCCTATTGCAGGTAAATTCTCACTCAGCTCACCTTTTTCCAGTTTTCGCACGTTCTATTTTTACCTCATCTCGAGTAAGGCTATATCGAAGCTTCTCATTTGTTTTTCCGCTCAAGCTTTATATGACTCCTTACTCGTTTTTCCACTCACACAGCTCTGCTGTCTGACAAATTGGGGTTGCTCACAGCGCCGGAAGCAAACTGGCCCCATCTGCCTGATCGAATGCATCAGCGAGGCATGATCTACCCGGAAATGACCGTGCATCAATGGTATACATTCATGAGAGAGATGCTACCGAATGATATCACTTGGAGGCATGAGGCCCTGAACATCCCAGTCATGGCCCTGAATTCGGCAGGCTTCGAAAGAATGGTGATAGCTGGACTGACTGCTTTCACATTCTATATTCCCAGTCGCATTCTTCGTCAGTTGGGAATGAGCCAAGGGCTCCACCAAGCCGGGATTGAGGACTTCCAAGTCTCTACTTTCACTGCCCAGAATTTGAGAGGATATGAGCACAATTGGGGTCTGAGGCAACTCGGAGGAGCCGACCCAGATTTCAGCACAGAGCTTATGCACCGATATCAAGTATGGTTAAAAAGAGAGGTTGCAAGCAGGCAAAACAATGACTGACTCTTTGACGGACCTCGGTGATCTAGAATAAACTGTGAGCCTGTTAAGGCCTCGAGCATTTTATTCTGTTTTTATGCTTAACTCTTTTTAAGACTACTCAGCCTATGTAATAAAAGTTATAATTTAAATAAAGATGAAAGTTTGAGAGTTCTCCCCTTTCGATTCAAGTGGTGAACAACGCGCCGTTTCGAGTGTTGAGTTAACGCCTGATAATAGGAAACCATGGATCAAGTTGATTGATTGTGACCGAATGTCACAGAGAGATTGCCTACGTATCCCTTTTCAAGGAATCAGGTCAGCACGTAGTTCAGGCTAAGATGCCTATTTATTTTTGCCTAAACCGTCTTCTCAGGTTTTCGGTCTAGCAGACTTGCTCTAATTTTTTCTTGGAACCACCCACCCTTGTGGTTTTCAGTCCAACGAGTTTCTCTCAGGGATAGTAGCGTTTGAGTTGATCCAAGTTAACCAAAGTGTTGAACTCGTTGTCGTCGAGATCAATGAGCTGAGCCGCTCCCCCAGAAAGGATGGTCTTGATGATATAAGGTCCGAAACGCTTAGGCC